>VRYO01000638.1:8016197-8037581 GCA_009812075.1 Sialia sialis | reverse complement strand
GTCTTCAGGTAGCATAAAAACCATTCTAAACAGACAAACCATCGTGAGTTTGAAGTATCTTCAATATAAAAAGTAACATAACCCTGTAGTCTATCAAAATTCTCATAATTTAGTTTTCATAAAAAAATTAGAGGTTTTTTGTAATTAATTACAGTAGCAAAGTGCTGTGCATTTCCATTTTAAGAATTCAGAACATTCATATGCACCTCTCAAAACGGTGGCATGAAGTTCTCTTGAGCTACAATGGGAATCAGAGTGTTCTCCAACTCCTTCTGCTTCTGCAGGAGGCCCTGAAATAAATGTAAATGTCAATGTTCTGTCTTCCTCACGCAGCCTGAACTAGGTTAGTTAAAAACTATTTCAAGTACAGAAGTTCAAAAGAAACAGTACAGCCTCACAGAGCAGGGCAGAGGGGACTTCTACAGCAGCCTTCACGTGACTGGAGCAGAAGCCAGGCCAGTTTCCAGGGATGACCATGCAGAAGGGAGAACGGACTTTTCCACTGTTTGAAATGGAACTTTCTCATCCCTTTGTGCACTGCCTCTGCATTTGCAGTATTGTAGTGATTTCTGGTATGAAGAGGAACCCAAAACCCTGCTGGGCATTGGCTTTTAGCCTTACACAAACGATACAGGGCAGGGGCAGCAGTGCCACTGGCACCAGGCCAGCCTCAGACATCTCAGGGTTAGGGTTACACAGATTAACTGTCAAAAGGTTCAAGGTTCCTGCTGTGTCAATAGTTCTTCTAAGTACTGATCATAGAGAAAATGTGTCACAAAACAATCTCCTGGAGATACATCCTTGTCTATCAAGTCACACATGATGGAATGTGCATAAATTGAATTATATGCATATGAATGCATAAATGGATGTCAACTACGTGCATAAATTAAGTATTTCTACTGTAATTAACAGGATCATAAATACTGATAAATCTGCCCCGTTGCTCTCCTTTTAGACTTGTCAGAAATAATTTGGTACCATGAAAGTTTGTTTTTTAAAAAAGAAAAGTTAATTATTTTTCTCAGAGTTAAAAGGCCTTTCTCAAAGTTACAGGCTGCTGGCACAGCTCACTACAGACCTAATGCAAGGCAGCAGCTCCAACAACAATTTAGACACAGATTTCTGGTGGCACCAAAGGAAAGTCAGCAGAGCAGCCTGTAAGACTCTACTTTGGCTCCTTATAAGACTGTAGCTGCCTACTTTCAATCACTTGATGAACTGCTTTCTAATTAATCAACAGCATTGCTGATTTCTATTAATGGGTCAATGTTTTCAGTCTCTGTGTTAATAATTACTATTTTTACAGAGCATTTTTTGCATTTAGAAGGATGTCACAAAACTAATCTGTAAAATAAACTGCCCTAAATAAACCTAGAGCTGAGGAACAAGTAACCCTGGACGTTGGCAGTTCAGTGTTTGTCACATGGGTTCCCAGGTACTGGGAAGGGGCTCTGCAATGGGAAATACTCGCCAGGGAGCCATTGTCACCTGCAGCCCTTGGCTTTGCTGCTGCCTCAGGAACAATGGGGTGCTCTGGCAGTACTGACCTGGGGGTGAGGGGGGTGTGCTCCTCTTTCCTAAACTTTGGCCCTTCGTTTTCACAAATAATTCACTTTCTTGGCTTATCCATTGACCTTTGATTTCAGAGAGGAAAGTGAGTCTGTTGCTAGTTCCTATTCCTGCTGGGACCTGAGGCATAGGAAGAGATTTCCTGTCTTGTAGCAAATGCAGTGACAGACTCGCCCTCCCTTTGCCCTCTCTTTTCCCTGGGTCAGCCAGGCCCACTGGGCTCGTACTGCACCAGCCCAGCTGGATTTATCACTGGCTGTGTGGGGCTCAAAGACTAAAGACTGGTCAAAATTATGTGACTATTGTGTGAATTCCCCCAAAGAAAGCAATGGCTAAACAGATTGTAAATATAGATATGTATGTAGTCTGAAACTATCAATCCACTCTATATATGTATATATAATTGTAAATGAGCAAGACTAGATTGTCTTCTGAAACAGAAAATACCTTTTCGTATTTCAGACAAAATCCTACACTATTCATATTTTATCAGTGAAATAACTGATGCAAAACAGGTGTCATCTGTACATCAGAAGGATATATTGTATATGATTGTATACTTAGGTATACAAGATATACTGAAATGGAATAGTTCATGTCCTAAATGCCTTCTGCAGCTGGCAGAGAATTTAAAAAGGAATTCCACGTTTTAAATTAACTCTTGCAGAACCAAGATCCACTGAAAGACTAGCCTTACTGTTACTTTGCAGCCGCTGCAAAATGGACTGTGGGTTCACCTGGCTTCTCTAAGCTTGCCAACTTTCTGCTGTTTAAATAACCCTGGCTTTTGTATCCGCAGCAAGCACAAGGATCAGTTTAGCACCTTGAATCTGGCTTCACTCTTAAGCAAAATGCCACTGGCAAGTGAAGTGAAACCCTGAACATGGACTTGTCTTAACAAGGTGAACCACTGCAGGCTGTGAATAGTACAAGGGCCTAGGGGCTATTGCCAACTCTAAGTGCCTTCCAAGGAGAGACCTAGCCCTGTGCTAGGAGTGATAACTAACTGCTTCCCAAACAAGGACCTGGCCCTGGCCAGCTCAAAGTGACAGTGAGTGGAGAACTCCCAAAGCAGCAGCAGAAAACTGTGAAGAGGCAAAGTCATAGGTTGTGCTAGAACAGATGTGGAACTGGAGAGTGATCAGTGAAATAGGTGTGGGTGGCCTGTAAGTCTAACATGAAGATGTCTGTGTCATGAAGGAAGATGTAGTTATTTGTTAGTTAGATTGGCATGGTGTGTTGTATTTGTAAGCTGAAGGTTAAACCACAAGTTATGTAAGGCCCAGCCCCTGTGTCAGATGTGTACAAGTACAAAAGCTGGTGTGAAATGAACAATAGTGGGATGTACAGATGGGGGTGCTGACCCCTGCATGCTCCTGGCACCAGTAAAGGTCTTGTCTTTACTGCTGTGGGCTAGATTCCTTTGGATCAGAAGCCAAAATACTTAAGAGCTGTAGATACTTAATAAAATGTTAATGAGCAGTGGGGAAGATCAGGTCCAGTGAAACCAATGTGGAAGCTGTTAGAAACTGGCAGTTCTTGGGTCACACCTCTTCTTACTGACCTGGGGAGAGGCATGAGCCTTTTCTTGCACAAGGAATTTACCTCCTGCTGAAGCACTATGTGTACATGGCAGTGCTTCTGTCTTTCTAAAGCACAACAGGTAATCAATAGCATCCACTACTGTCAATTTTGTTATGCTTCTGTCAGATTTTCTTCCCTTTATTTTAATTATTTACAAAATTTTCCTCTCTCAAGGCTGAGAAAAAAAAACCTGCTGCTAACAGTAAGGTACATTTAGTTTGTACCCATTTAAGAGCAAGGGAGAATACTGGTACATGTTTATTTTCAGTGTTCTTCACAACGAACAGGCAAGCCTAAAGTAAATATTTTTTTTTTTGGTCTTGCAGTCCTGTCAGGCCATTTAGAAGCATAAAAGAGAAGTGCTCATGTGCAGGTCCAGACCTGTGGCTTCAGTGGCTGTGGGCCACACCTTGTTGCTAACAGGTGCAGTATCCAATTCACTTGGGCTTTAATGACCCGATGCCATTACCAGCACCTGATTGCAAAGACAACAATGTACACAAACACACAGAGGCTATTATCTCAGGAGCTCATGTGTCTGTGGCATTAAGCTAATTTTCATTTTCTTTTCAGAAAACTGGCTGATTGACAAATCCTGAATTTTCTTTTTACATGCCAACAAGTAGCAGCTGTCTTTGAAGGATTTTTTAAGTGCTCAAACTTCCAGTTTGCAAATTACAATATTTTTCCAGGCCTGACATGAGCCCACTCCACCAACCTCACTGTTCTGTCCTGACCTGGGAATTGCAGAGAGGAAACCTCATTAACAGGGCTCTAGTGTCGTGTTGTGTCTGTTTGTTTGAATCTGATGTATTCCTTATAAACAACCCTAACTATGGAAACCTTGACACCAAACAAGTAATTTCTTGGTTTCAAGTTTGCTTAGGCACTTCACTGTTTCATGGCTGAGTTAAGGACTAAGGAGTCCATATTCTGTCTCTAAGGACTCTCCAAAACTATAAGCAAAACATTGAAAAACATTAGTAAAGTGGAACAAAAGTAGAGAACAGGGTCCAAAACATAAATGATGGAAGTTGAATTAAAGATAATGATGTGATAATTTTCACTTCAATATATATATATACACATGCAGAGTTATCCAATAAATTTTTGCTTACCTGCCGTAATTTCGACAATCCTTCAAGAATTGCTTGTTGTCTCTCTCTGATTGTAACTACATCAGGATTTAGAAGACGATCTCTAACGTGATCTGAGCTAAAAATCTGTCGTGGCATTTGGTAAGAATCTAAAAGTAAACATAAATCAGTTAATAAAACTCTTTATTTATTTTCTTTGAATATTGAAGCAGCAGATTTAGAAAGTTTGTCAACATCAGGGATTGCTTGCTATCAAGCTCATAATCTCTATTTTTAAATCAAACAACACTTAGATTCTTAAACCTTAATCTCTATAAACTAATACAAGGAAGTGCAATCATACTTCATGAAAGACAAACAAACTAACAAATTGATAACAGAATTTTTTTGTTGCTTTTCATATTTTTTAAAACGCTATGGTTTGTTATTTCTTTTAAATACCGAATATAATTTGGTTTTCTGTGCACTGTTGTGACATAGAGAGATTACTGCACAATTCAGTAAAAAGCAAATATGAAAGAGGCTGGAAGTGCAGCACTGCCATGGAAATGACATTTCTCCCCTCCCTGGAGTGTTTCAGTACCATGGAGCTGCGGGTGCTGGCTCGGTTTGTCTGGCTGAAGGCAGTAAACCTCCCGTGTGCGCACGTAGGGCACGAACTGCGCCGAGGGAGGTCTCTGCTGGGACTCTGCCTGGCTGGCCTCTCCTCCACCGTGCTGCTCAGGCACCACCACATGAGAATTCTGGAGCTGTCTTTGTTGTACTTGCAGTAATCTGTTCCTAACTGCTGGAACAGGTGGCGATTCACATCTGTACGGAACAACTGAAGTTACAAAAAGTCCGAACAATACTTCAGGAATGTCATTTTCTCAAGTTACAGAGACCAAGAATCTTTGCAGGACAGGCTTTTTGTTCATTCACTCAGCTTTTATACCTGCAGTCGGCATGATCTGGTGTATTTCTAATAGTAAACAATCAGATACATCTAAATTATTTAAAAAATCAGGAAAGAAAAGCATGTGCATTTCATTAATGCAAAAAATTCACATACCTTTCTTCATTCAAGTGGTTCTTATAAAATTTTTCTTCCTAGGAGAAAACCAAAGTGCAAAATAAAACAAAAAGTGTATTTATATTACAAACTTCAATTTGTCACAGAAAGTTTGTTCTGAAATTCCAAAACAACTCCTTGACCTAGGTTCAGGAGAAAGGTATTGATCAAAGATTTGCATTTAAGAGACTTGCAGTGCCCATTAAATAAATCAACAAATTACAGGAGGATTTGCTCCAATTTTCTGTCTTGGGCAGCTCTAAGCACTATCAAAAATATTATGTATATTTTCCTATGGTTTTGGAACATAGGAATTTATAATCCTACCAATCCAAGGTATTAAAAGAAAGGTTCAGAGTTTTGCCATTTGATTGTGAGAAAGTGAGGTGTGTATGCATACAGAAGAGTGAGCAAGGGAGAGAGAGGGCAAGAGCGAATCCAAGAATGTATTTGATAGTATTTTCTTTAAAGGACTTCTTCCCAGCCACAAGCTCTACTGACAGAATGCTTGCTGCAAATGGAGAATGACTCCACTAAGACAATGGAGTACATCCTCAGCAATCCATATTCTTCACAGAAATAACCATTGTTTTCTTGAGCAGCTACTGCTCTACGTCATCTGTCAACAGAACACAATGACTGGACAAAAAAAGCAAGTCAGTGATGTCACTGTGTCCTGCACACTGCTTGCAGTGTGTAAAACTCTCTGTTTACATAATGAATCAGTGTCAGTGAGGAAATAAAAAGGAATCAACACTTTGGAAGACTAAAATAACAGTAAAAACTCAGTCACAGAATCTGAATATGTTCTGCTGCTGATGAACAGAGTGATGACATAAGGATGAGCAATAGGAGAATTTCAATGCTCCAGTTACAAAACTGAATTCCCACCCAGGTAAAACTGTGAGGAACAAGAGTCTTAAAAGCACAGCCCTGTTCTCAAAGGGCACACAGTGACCCACCTTTCTGCCTCTGTGGCCCTTGCTCTTCACAGCTGTTTCCTCCCGAGGTGACAGAGACCTGGCTGAGTGTCCCCTCCTCCTGGCACTGAGCTGCCTGGGGCTGTTCCTTTCCACCAACTGCAGCAGCTCCATTTGGCGGCGCACTTTGTTTTCCTCCCTCTGTTTCTGTAGAGGCTTAGGGTACCTTTCTGAGGCTGGAATGTATCTTTTCCCAGGCTTGTTTATGTTCCAGTCAGGTCTTTTGCTGTATTTTTCTGAAGATGTAATGTGTTTCTCTTTACTCGCATATTGTTCATATAGATCACTGTAAATACCACCAGTCTCTTTTCCTGAATGCTTATTTTTATCCATATACTGCATTTCCTTCTGGTACTTTTTGCTGTTAGAGGTTTCTTTATATTCTATGGAAATATCGGGTGATTCACAACCTGCAGTTCTTTCTTCAACTGACTCAGTGTATGCTGAAGTATTAAAGCAATCTAAAAAAAATAAATTGTACTTTAAGTCTAAGTCTGAGCTATTCAAATTGCTTGGTTGACTTTTGTATATGTCTCAATCTACCATTACTTATTTTATTTTAAAAATTATTGTTTTTATTTTAAAAATTATTGCTACAGTCTTATAATGCTTTTTCTATTTTTTTTTCTGTGGAACACAGATAGGACCTGTAGAAGCGAACTCAAATGAAGAAGGGATAAAACACAAAAGACTGGAGAACCAAATCAAGTTACTTACAAAATGTGGACCTACATGGCTTGTGACCCTAAGCCGACACTGTATTCCAGACTATGGGATTTGTAACTGGTAAGTACTCACTGTACAGAAATATAATCTATTTAGAAGAATAAATAGTAATAGAGGAATGAAGTGGTACGCTGTGATACACCAACATGACTGTGTCTGTACAATATTTCTTTCTAGCTTTATTCCTTGTGAGTAGCAGTGGTTTGGCTCAGTTTCACAAGCAGGGTCCCTCAGAGTAACTCAGGGGGCTCTGTACCTGTCTGCACGGCAGTGTCCTTCCGAGGGGAAGCCTGCTGCTCAGGGGCATTACCCACACCACCAGGGAAATCAGGACTTCCTGCTGAAATACCAGAATTACAGTTTTCAAACTCTGTATCACCTGAAAAGGGTAAAGTTGTTCCGTTTAGTAACCTGTTTCAATTTACAACATGCTACAGAGTTACCAGACTTTTGTGGTTTAGAGCTCAACACAATACTGAGAACTCTGGTGCAAATCCCAACATTCTCCCTTTTCCCCTGGAGATCTCACAGCACCCAGGTCTGAATATTCCTGTGCATTCCCGCCAGTATCTTTGCATTTCTTCCTTTATGTAATACGTATTTGAAACGTACTAAAACACAATACTCTCCATAGGAGTCAGAGCTTATATTTGTTTGAAAGGTAAATAAACTGTAATGGAAGTTGGTTTGTGACCTAAATGCACACAAGGAAACAAAAACCAAGAAAACCCATCCCAATCCCAGAAAAAACCTACTTTCAACCACCAGAGGAACATGCAAACTGAGTGTGAGGCTTATACTTGCCACCAGCAAGACTGTTCTGAAGTTCTGAAATGTCATGTGCCTTCTGAGCCAAGTCTGGAATGCGCCGGTCTTGTTTTGATCCCTGGGCTAATTCCTGAGCTTTCTCCATTGTCTGATAAAGCTCTTTGGCTTTAAGAGTTGCAAGTTCCTTGGGGGGAAAAAAAAAAAAAGGTAAATATGTGATTACTTCTTTTGAGAATAAAATCCATCTGATTATTTAATTGCCATATAATCCTCAAGGTTTATATGCACTTTTATTTAGGGTTTTTTTTTTTTCAAAACAAAAACTAGCTAAATACAGTATGTAACCTATAATTTCCGTGA
This sequence comes from Sialia sialis, assembly GCA_009812075.1. Classification (NCBI taxonomy): domain Eukaryota; kingdom Metazoa; phylum Chordata; class Aves; order Passeriformes; family Turdidae; genus Sialia; species Sialia sialis. The sequence goes on along the minus strand of VRYO01000638.1, from coordinate 8,029,443 downwards.
TTATAAGTTCAGAGCCTCTGCTGTACTAATGAAAGATCTTCAGTCTTAGCATTAAAAAGTGAGCATTTAGATCCTCCAAGTTTTTTGGATATTTCCCTTCTAATAAATTCCTCTTTCTCTAGATGCCATCTGATGTCAGTCATCTGTGACTTCCTGTAACATGTGGTTTAATGAAATGAAAGGAGCCTAAATAAAAGCAATAAACTCCACCTTGCTCCTACCTGCACAGGATGGAGACAACAAAAGCTCCCCAGCAAATGTCAGGGGGTTACAGTTCCCTGATTCAGTGGGTTCAAGGTGCAGGAGACTGGGCCAAGGAAAATCTCATTTCCCAACTGTTACAAGCAGCTGATCCCACTACCTCCTGCATTTGCAGTTGGAAAGAACAGCTGATGCTGTCACATGTTTCAAAGGAGCTGAGCAGTTACACAGAAGGATGACTTTCCCCATGTTGAACTAGCCTCTTCAAGCAGATGCTACACATTTCCATCCAGAAAATGCAGAGAAATCAGGAATCCACATTTCCTCAGACTTTGGAGAAGACTGTGTCTGGAATCACCTTGTCTTATGACACCATGGAATCTGCTACTGCTCCAAAAAGGAAGCAAACAGTAATAGCTCTACTGTGCCAAAATGAAGAATAAAACATCACACCAAATGTTTATTAACCTTCCACAGAGGTTAAAGAAGAGACAGAAATGCAAAATCTGTGTTTAACAAAGGTCAAAATGTACCTTTGGTTTAACTTTTATAAGAAAGCACTGTGTAAAGCTCATCAACAGCTATGCAGGGGAAAGAGGGAAGACTTAAATAACTTTTAAAATGCTTTTTCCAGACTACATCCTAAGAAGTCTTCAATTCAAAGTACATTCACTCAGATGAACTTCATGGTACTGAAGCACCTTAAAAGCATCAAGTTACCAGTAAGAGTAATTGGATCACATACTTTGAGGTATTTTTAAATTTTCAATTTGCATTTTAAAACAGATGTTTCTGCACTATTTAAAAACATTTCTGTTTTTGGCAGCTCTTACAATTTTTCTTTCTGAAAAGACCCATGTTCAAAACAAGAATCTGGCCTTATTCTTGTTTGGTGTTCTATGTTTATTAATTAACAAAGCAGATTTTTGGTTTCAAATGTCTACACTTTGCGTGGTTTTCATTTTCAAAATGATGGGCAAAATTTTGTAAGCGAAGAAAAACTATTTTCCTCAGAATTCAGTGTTATCACTGACTATTTGCACTGAAGATAATGCAAACCTCACCTCCTTTTGTTTTTGTTTCAGTATTTCTTCTTCAAACTGTTTCTGCAGTTGTGCTTTTTCTCGTGCCAGGCGCAGTTCTTCCTGTTGTTCTTCCCGTTTCCTCTGCTCTTCTTCCAGTTGTTTCTTCCTCCGTTTTTCTTCCACCTGAGCCATTATTACTTTCTGGCAGGATCAGAACAAAAAGGGTAAAGTAAAATATATAACATTAATGTATTGTAAGGTATTTATTTGTGCATTTTTTGCATATGTATAGAATTGGATTTGGATAAGTGAAAAAAAAATTAAAGATAATTTATTTCAAACATTCCTGGTTTTGTTTCTGGAAAACTACCAGCCCAATTGAGCAGTCTGAAATTGACAGAAAAAAGGAGCCTTCTATGTTTTAGAAAATACTTTTTTTTTTCTTGTAAAGAGATGGTCTGATTTTCACCTTATGCACATATGGTGATCCAGCAGAGTAAGTGTGACCAGAACTGTTTCTGCACTTGTACTGAGGCTTCTTTATGCCGTGCTAAAGACACCACCACAAGACACACATTGTTAGGGTGCCACAGAGGTTAGGTAAATGGCAGTAAAGTAGATGAAAAACTAAAGGTTCATGGAGTGAGAATCTGTAAATGTCAGATTTCTTCTCCTTATAACAGTGGAGACTGAAGGAAAATGCACATAAACCTGCTAGAGCTCTAAAGACTGAAGTGTACATTTTTTGAAGCAGGAATTCAGTTACAGAAATGCAATAATCTTGTGCAAATATGGAAAGACAATTGTAGAGTCTCACTGAAGGAAATACTGCCAAACAATGTATATGTCATCTAAAGCATAAAAGTCAAGTGCCTCCCTGGGTTCTGCTATTAAATATCATGCTTTATTCATGAGACATTACCTTTCATCCTTCCTTCTTATTAAAAAAGTGTGAGGCTTTAAAAGCAAAGTCTACCTGATGTTCCAACTGCTTCTGCCGCCTCCTGTCCCTCTCCTCAATCTGTGCAGGGTCCAGCAGAGCCGTCATGGAACGAAGGAAACTGTGAACAAAGGGACATGTCAATTTTTAATCACTAGAAAATAATCATTAAGCCTTTCTTCATTAGAATCAGTTAGATTTCACTTTCATATTGAGATTATTATGTTGTGTCAATTATAAATTAATATATAAATTAAGTAATAGATTATGAAATCTTTTTCATTAAGGAACAAAGTAAGGTTATTTGCATTAAATTTCATTAATAAACAGGGCAGCACTTGTGTTTCACTTTCAATAGTGAAATAACAGGTATTTGGAAAAAAGCAAAGGCCAAATGAATGTAAAGGATTTTTTCATTTGTTTTAATTTCTGAGGAGGTCTCAGAAATGTACTAGCTAGGAAAATAATTACTCTTACAAAGTTAACTCACCTGACTCTTGGATTTTGTTCCAAAGCATCATTTTTAGCAGCTTTTTCTGCAGTTCCCATCTGTAAGGGCGTGAGGTTGCCTAAAGCTGCAGGTGACAAAGGGTGAATGAAAGCAGCCGGGTCCTTGGGGTCATGTGGCAGGGAAAGACTTTCAGGCTTTTTGTGCGTTCCATTTAAGGGGTGTTGTGCATTAGCATGAAAGTGGTTCTTAAATGAATCAAAATGCATTTCCCATCTGTCATGCTCTTCTGCCTAAATGAGTATCAAGCAACAACAACAAAAAAAAAAAAGAAAAAAAAAAGCAAAAAGCAAAAGCATTCAGTTTCACTGTTTCCATGAAGTGTGGTTAATAAAACACACAATGCACGTTGCGTACACCAGGAACATTTGAAAAGCTACAATGCAGACAGCAGTTAATTAGTTAATTCCTCAAGTGAGAATGTTAGAGTTGAAACACATAATCACAGGATGATTACATGCAGGTGCTCTTATTGAAGAGCTCTGGGAATCGGGTACAAACCCAAATCTGACTCTGACATGGATTCGAGAGGGGCATGTTTTATATCCTTTTTGTATATAACTATATATTTATTATTAAACCCATATTGTTCTATTGTATGTATTGATCTTATCCAAGCATGAATTCTTGTAATTTTCATCAGATGTCCCAAACATCCTTTCTCATGATTCTTGTTGCAATTACATTGTTTCTCATGATTCTTATTACAATTAAACAATAATTATATTTAATTACCAAACAATTATTACATTTAACAATCATATTATTTACCTTATGATGATTACACAGGTGCAGTTTCACATGATCCAATAAAGACAAAGCTCAACATTGGTTCCCAGGGCCTGGTTCCCTTCCCAGGCCTACCAGACCCAACCTTTCTTTCCACTCCCTGAATCTATTGTGTACAATTCCCATGATTTTAGAAACATTTTAAGCCTATGCTATCAAGAAGACAAGTGTCTCAGTTACTTAAAATGTAAGTCAGATTACAGATTATAATGCTGATCCATACCTGGTCAGCACAAACATATTGCTATTACATTTTCATGAAAAAAAGGAAAAGATCACTCCCTGGTGCCAGCAGCCCTCCTTGCACAGCAATTAACAACCAGGCAGCTAATGAACTTTTCCCAGCTGTGTTCCCTTCACAGTTAAAAAACTCAGTTTACAAAGGAAGCCTGATCCCTTCAGCAACTCAGGAAAAGACAACACTTGTGTTGTGTGTGGGTCTGTAACCACCCCTGATATCAAGGCTGTCTTTGGGGATAAAAAAAGGTAAGGCTATTTTTTTCAATACTTTCTGGAGAAGTGCTTGCTTTTTAACTGTTTTAAAGCTTCATGAGTGTGTATGTGTATTAAAAAGATATTTCTAGAAACAAGATTTTGGCATTGCTGTGACACATTGTAGTCATTTTCTCTTTTCTCACTTCCTGTAGTCTACACAATTTTTTTTTCCAGAGTGGCTGTGGTCTCTACACCACCTTACAAACCCAAGTGCTTCTACGCATGGCAGCAAAGAGAAAGAAAGTATAGCACTACTGTTGGGAACAATATTAAGTTTTAAATTTTTGTCTCTCTAGGTAGGCTTGACTTGACTTTGCCTTGGGGAAAGGAATTTTCTTTAGCTTTTTTACAAAATGCAGCATCACTCTTAAGGAGATGGGCTGAACATACCAACAGACTGGGAATAACCCAAAGATAACCAGAAAGATAAAAATATATCAGCGGCCATCTATGAACATATACCCTCAGCTATCTAGTCCGGAAAGGACTGATAAGAATGAAAATCTAATTACTATCAGAGCTGAGGAGATTCAGATCCAATGGGAACCTGAATCCTGGGGATTGCTCAACTCTGGACCAATGAACTTAATTTGAAACTGCATCTCTATGGGTTTTGACTGTGTAAACTTTGGGGAAAAACCCTGCAAGCATCTATCTGCGTGTTTGGAATATTTTCCTTGGCACATCCTGGCCAAAAAATGAAGTAATCCCTGATTCTCTATCACTTTGAATATAGTGCTAGAGGGTTTTATTTTCTCCCTGATTTGCAGTGATGTTACCACTGTCTCCACTGCTGCAGCAAGCCCTCAAACACATCAGGCACTGAAATACTGAACAGCCACTGGCTCAGTATTCAGTTCATCCTTACAGAGAAAACCTGGTCATGCTGCAGAAAATTCCAACTTTGTTGCCACTTCACTAATTACAGTAATTTCACGTGTATACGGCACACTTTTTGGACTGAAGTTTTGATCCTAACCCGGAAGTGTGCCTTATACGCCAGTGCGCCTTATAGGCATAAAATTACTGCACATTTTTTATTTCTTAAAACAAAAACAAACACACCTCTTATTTCAAAAAGTCTCTCTAAACCACAGATACCTTTGATAAATTAAGTTTTTCTTCTATTTTTCGTAGTTTAGCTTCTTCCTTCTGCTTGTTCAGCTCTTCAAGCCACTTCTTCTGTTGCTCATGCTTCAAAGCACTGAAAGGTGGCTCCTGTGGCACAGCTTCCTGAAATAAGATAACTGCTAGTTCTACATCAAATTAAGAATCTTGTCTAGCCACATAATATAGATTTAGCAGAAAGCTCTGCCTTCAGTTGGCGAGCAAAACTGGGCCTTTCTTTAGCACATAAAACCATATAAGTTTTTAACTGCAGCAAGGGTCTGATTGCTAATAGATAATTTCTACTTGAACCACCTCCCTCCAGAAAACCCTATTTACTTGTATTATGAACAGAAATTCATTTTTCTTCTTACAGTTCAGTGTTCCAGGTAGCTTCAGCACGACAATCTAATTAGCAGTGATCTGCCTCAAATTAAGGAGCTAGCTTGCTTTCTTCTGTTTCTATGTCTTAATGAATCTCTGAATTATGTAACAAGCTCCAGTGGCACTGAGAACTTCCAATGCCATCTGGCAAAAAACTCTCTTTAATCACTGGTTACCAACCATAACTTCACACCTACTTCTTGAACCTTCTGCCATCAATATCTTTTATTTTATATAGGTTACCACTTCTCTATTTCTTCTTTAAAAATATACTTAAAAAATAATTAAGACTGCATGTCACACCTCTAGTACTGTTCTTCACACCAGCCTTGAAGGAAGTGCTAACTTCAAAGCATTGATATTTTGGTAAACATTCATTCAGATGAAGTTATTTATGTACAGCAAAAAGGTCTAAATGAACTTCTTGAGACAAACATTTGTTTTTAATAAATAAGTAAAAAAATGCTGCATGCAATTTAAGATCTTACCCTGAAAGCCAGTGCTGTGCAACTGCCAGCTGGAAAGTCAGAAGAACTGAAATTAGAAGAGTGCCCAGCTGGAGCTCTTGGAACATTCAGTGCAACTCCATCAGCCTCTGTGGCTAAAGCAGCTGTACAGGCAGAGTTTTCCTCAGTGCTATGAACTGAGTCAGCTGGAAACACTGTCTGTAAATAAAAGGACCATTCTGAGACTTATTAGTTCACCTGTTTCATTTAACAAAATGATACATTTAGAAGCTGCTGTTCATTAAAACCTCAGCACAAACTATCTTTTATCCACTATTAATCAATTATTAGATTGAAACAAATTCTTATGGGACAGTCAAAACTTCGCTAGGAATGCTGAATATGGCACCAAAAAAAGTGCAATTTTCTTTTGCTGTAAGAAGTTGATAGCAGATACAACCCTAACTTCTGTTTAACAGCAATAAATTTCACTGGAGAAGTTTCTTGTGAATATAATCTGTTTATCTAACACAGCGTTCTCAGAATGACAGCTTTTAAAAAAGCTAGATCTGATATTAGCTATGCTCATTACATAAGCAATCAAATATATGTGAGAGCTCATGAGGAATCTGTATCATTATACAGATGGGAATTACATTTAAGACTATTCCCCTAAACAGAACAAGAAAAGATTTACACTTTTTAGTCAGGAATCCAAATGGAGGGACAGGAATGGGTGCTTCCTGCTATAAATATCTTAAGCTGAGAAGTTACAAACTGTAGCAGCAAGGAAATGTGGACCAGGGAGTTGCAGCAATTCATGCCCTGAGAGGGCTTAAAGCACCACCAAAATTGGATTCTAGAGGATTTGGACAGAAAAGAAAATTGTCTATGAATTAGAAGTTAAATTGTTCTGCAACAGTGCTGTGAAAACTGAACTCTTGTGTTTACTGACAGCCTTACCTGGTCTGGGTCTGGTGTTTCCACTTTCTGGATTTTATTACCGCCAAGTTTTGCCCAGAAATAACCCACCTCTCCCTCCAAAGTTTCTTTCAGTTTCTTCTTCAGTGCTACCTGTTCATCTTAAACAAAACCAAACTCTAGTAAGAGTTCCTATTGCAAGCATTTAACAGTTAAAAAAAAAGACAGCAATGCATGTCTCCCCTGTCACTTGGACTGTGAAAGGGACACAAGAGTTGCCACCAATCAGTCTGAACAGTCATAACCTTGCCCTTAAGAGCAAAGTGAGTGTCTGCCCAGAGATGCAGAGTTAAGTGGGGAGTCTCTCCAAGAAGACTAAAAACAATTTCCCAGGGGAAACTAACAAATAACCAAGTATATGAACTCTCTCCATTTTGTTACACCAGTCTTGAACTACTTTAATATTATTAAAACCAATGGAGCTATAATGGAAGCTACTGACAATGCAGAATAATGGCTGTCAACCACTGTTAGAATGTGACAAAACTTCTGGCAAGGAGCACATAAAATACAAAACATAACATACTTATTTGAGATAATATTTAATTGGCTAAAAAGTGTCTTGGAGACTTACTTTCCAATTTGTATCAACTGTACTGATATAAGTAAATGTAAAAGGGCTCAAGGAATATCAAGTTCTTTGGCATCCTGAGTGTAATAAAAATTGATCAAAAATGTATTTTATACAACATAAGTACCTAATTCCTTCTTCCACTGGGTCTTTTTAAATTCCAATAAGGCTTTCTCCCCTTCTCTTTCACCCAAGGTACTAAACAAGTCAGCAGGTTTCCATGAATCCTTTCTAGAGAAAAGGAAGGAGGGGGAAGATTTTAGAAATCACTTTTCAATTAGTATTTATAAACAATATTAATGCTATTAAGAACATATGGTATGAACCTTTATTGGACACACAATTTTTGTACACCCTACCACAAATGTACCTACATAACTTTCTGTCCTAGCTGTGGCTGTGCTTCTTGTTTCCTGCCTGAATCAGAGTCTGCTTCATCTGGAACTGGGGATAATACTTCACAATCTTTTTCAAGTGATGCTGTAACGTTTTCCTCTGATGCCTCAGTAGTAGCTGTGATAGAACATAAAAATATAAATGTATATATAACCAGTAAACTTTCTTCAGCTTTGAGTAAGTACTTTGAGAGCAGCAGAAACTTGCAGATTCCCCACAATTTAACAAAAGTGTTTTCAGCCCTGCTCATATAATTAAGGAACTTAAGTTAGACCTTCTTCACAGGGTATTTTTAAAATGCTAGATGTAGCAATCAGTTATTCTTGGCTAAGGGCTCAGAGTATGGTACTCTAATTAATTGCAGGATGTCTTATTCTTGGTGCAAAAGCCCCTCCATAGACCCACCAATAGGAGGAAGGATTCAATAAAGGAAGATAAGCATCAGTTCTGAATAAAACTGGGGAGAGGAAAATACAAATACATGCAGCACTAAGAGTCCAGTTAGGCAAAAAGACATATCCATCTCTGGCCACAGGAAAATGGCAGAACTGCTCTTGAGACACAGAGGAAAGCCTGAACTCTTCCCAAACCAGAAGGACAGTGGTTCTGTTTTTTCCCCCAGTGTAAAATAGGTCTTATTTTGACATTTCTTGCTGGTTTGCTCTTCAGAATACTGGAAATCTATCAAACAATCTTTTTTACTGTTAAAATGCTTGGTTCCTCAATGTCACACCCATAATGGCAAATGGTATTTTGTCTGAGACCACCCAACAAAACATAACATCTCTACAATGTGCAGGTAAACTTAAATTACTGACTCTTGCTCTGTTTCCAACAAATGAAACAAATGCATCCAGTAGCTGGTGTCTTACCTATTTCCTCTTGCTTTTCATGAGTATCAGAGATGCTTTCCCCTTCTTTTACGATCTTCAAAATCTGTTGAAGCTGTGCTTGTGTTAAACACACCAAACTTTTTAAGTCTTCAGCTGCCACATGTGGGGCTTGAGGTTTGTGTTTAGTTTTTTTCACAAGACTAGGATCCTCTGAATCAGGATCTCTGTTTGTCTTATCTCTTTGGAAAATCAAAGAGTAACCTTTAGTTGTGGCTTCATGTGAGGAATGTTTATTAACTTGCAGTTTTTCACCTTTTGTCATTGATAAGCTTGATTCACTCCTTGGTTTTGTTAAACTTTCCTGCTTGATGCAAGCATTTTGTGTTGGCCTCAAGATGAGCCCAGTGTGCTTTATTCTCAATGCCTGTTTAGGTGCTCTGGCTTTATTACCCATCTGTAAAAGCAAAAAGATTTCACCATTGATTAAACAAGAAGAAAAAATTTGTAACAAATCAGAACAAGATTGAAGCAACAAGGAAAATAAATGTATTTTTTCTTTTCTGTTCCATCAGTAGAAACCCTGTATAAACTAATGAAATACCTTTGTAAGTACCAGGAATACTTTTGGAAGAGGACACAGCACCTGAATTTGACTATTTCAAAATGACAGTATGAATAACAGTTTTATGTAGCATGATATTTAAAAGTATTAATGAGCATTCAATCTGCTTTACTTTGGTGTTTCTGAAGCCTGGCTCCAAATAGGTGCATGTTTTCACCATGCAGCCAGCTTTTCTACTCTGAACTAAAGATTTTTCCTTTCCGAGGTTCTTGGTGCAAACTTCTAATTATTTCCAGTTTATTGGGACATGTTTCTGCTTTTTCTCCTTCCAAACCCACAGCATTCCAGTTTACTAAGAGACAGCCTGCATGACCAAACTTGAAATTAAACACACTTCAGATCTCTATTTTATCAGAATTCCTTTAAGGTCTCTGAAAGTTCTGATTTAAATGATTCCCTTTGCTGCTCTAACTTCTTGGTCAAGGTAACTAAAGCATTTTGAAAAGGTTAAAAAAAATCCTTTTGAATAGGTCTTATAAATCTGAGAAATAACAGAATATCTCAAGTTAGAAGGGACTCATAAGCATATATTTATTTTTCATAAATATAATTGATTACAAGTATTTAAATAGTTCAATTTCTCAATTTTTCTGTTAACAAATAATGAATTTGTGTGTTCTAAAAATTTTACACTTACCTTTATGGCAGGCTTTGATTTATCTTTTGGGAAACAAACACAAACATATGAAAGAAGCATTTAATAACAACTTGCTCCTGAAAAACAATCTTGAGAAATTAGTAAAATGTTATATTCATCCAATTTTTGTGTATCAGGGGGAAAATACTTTTCCCATACCTTCTGTACTGATATTTTTACTTTTTTTTAAAACTTATTTCAGTATACATACTTCAAAAGTATGTTGGAAAAAAAAAATAGATATATTTCAGTAATTATTTCCTATTAAAAAACCCTGTATAGTTGAATACACATCTAATCAAATTATTGTGCCAGTCTGACCTTCCCCTGCTTCACTATTTGTCAGAGAGCCCTGTGCCTTCTTTGTTCCAACATGTGGTTTGTCTCCATTACTCCCACACCTGTGTCCTGAATTACTGTTCAGTCTTTTAACTCATATCCTGGAGGATGCATAGAGGTGAAGTAGTCTCAAAAATAATAAGTACCATGTTCAATATAATACTTATGAATAAAGAATGTTCTAATATTAATAGAGGGAATATGGTACTCAAGAAATCCTGTGCACATAGCTATTTTCTTTGGGTTTTTTTCTGTGCAAGAGAGAAAAATTCTCCAGTAGCAGCTTAAGGTACTGCAGAATAATCCTATTTTAGCCCCTTAGAATCTGAGCAGTGTTTTTCAGAGTGCAGAAACCAAAATTCAGAACAAATACCATTTGATGCAATTTTTGACAGCATTTAGTTCAAGGAAATGCTGTTAATATCAGTGTATAAACAAGGCAATTCTGGAAAAGACTGCTTGTTCAAGGTTAGTTCACAGTCCACAACAAGGCTTTATCTTGGAGCACTCTGGAACACAGACTGCCCCTAAGCAGCCAAAGATGCTAAAGATGGTTGTAAAGAGCACTGGAATTCCTTCCTGGCTCAAAACACCACATGTGTCATTAGGCAGCTGTCTGGTAAAGGCAGAAAATTAAATATAAGCAGCATTTAATGGAGAATTTCTGTATCCTGTCTATGTAGAACAGTTAGGGAAAGTAGACTTGTACAGAAATGTATATCTGACAAATCACAAAAATGGAATTTAATGCAGAGACGTATGTCTGACAAATCAAAGAAGCAGTATTTATTAACACTTAATTACCAACATGGGTTTTTCCAGTACATCTCAGACAGTAGTAGTGAGATTTGGCCTAAATAAACTGCTTATTGAAAATTAGAAATATTAATCGCAAATACTGAAGCAACTTTAAAAAAGTGATTGTAATGTCGTGCTGTGTAAATGAAGCAGTTATTAAGCCTCTTCCATCCTGGCAAGTAACATGCTATAAAGTTACAGGAATTATCAAGTTAGGCCAGTTGATACACAATAGCACTTAACTTTTTATTTTAATGACCAGCTAAGCAGTGGAGACTATTTGCCAGCTGTTCCCTGGCACAGACTATACAGAGCTCATTATCAACCTACTATTCAGTAGACAGAGAAGACTTGTAAATAACAATGCACAAACATTCTTCCTAATCTGAAAAATATTTCAGGAAAGCAGGGCTTTATTTCTCTTGGATGCTAGGCTTAACTTCAAGAAGCTTTAAAGATTACTTGAGATAAATAATTTTAAAAATACCAGAAGAAGCTAAAATTAGCCTGGGTTTTCCATCCAGCACTTCAGTTTCAAGCTTCAGTCCATCACTGCAAAACGAGAGAGGAATCCGATATATTAAGTAATCTGATAACTGTTAAGATTTTTACATTAGCAACAAGAACAATTGTACTAAATTGTAACACAGTATTTCCTGTTGTTTCAGACGGTCCTTCACATCCCAAGCTGTTTTGAGAAGTTACTTAAAACAATGAAATCAACATGCCTTGAAGAGGGCATAGTTTTACTAGTACTGAAAAAACTGGATTGGCATGGTGCAAAGTAGATCTTTAACACTCAAGGTGCCTCTCAATACCGTTACACAGAGCAATGCACCTCAGGAAGGTAACAATCCAGCAATATAAACTGGCTGCTGCACAGATCGCTGACCGAGTCTCCCGTTCCGGCAGCGCTGATCCCGAAGCGGGGCTGTATTCCGGGAACAGCCTTGCTTGTGCTTCCCCGCGCAACCATCCACTTCTGCCAGTGCAACAAGCGCTGCTGTGAGCGTTTAGGAGAAGATAAAAACGTGGCAGTGTGAAGTACCCAAGCGCTTTTTTCTTGCGCGCGCTGGGACAATCCAACATGATGATAAGAGCTCAACGTAACAGTTTATCTTCACATTTCATTATAAAATGTGAACAATGAAAAAAATCCAGCGCAGTTCCAGCTCGCACGCAACTTTCTAAGTGGCACCTTAGGGTCACTACACTGAGCGGAGCCGCCGCCCGGGCCCGCTGCCCTCGCTCCGCCGGACCGCGCTGTCCGGGCACACCCCGCTCCCTGCGCCGCTCCCCAGAGCCCGTCCCGAGGCCCTCCCACAGGGGTCCACTAGCCTCCAGCTCTGTCCCGCAGATCACTCCCGCCCTGGCGCGGGACCGACGCGTTCTGCGGTGCGGGGCCGTCCCTCCCCGAACAGCTGCACCCCGCGGGGAGCGCGTCCCGCCGCCCGCCCTGCCCCGTCTGCTCCGTACCCCAGGTTCACGGCGCTGCCCGGCGGCCACCGAGCCCCGCGGAGCCCCGCGCATCGCCCGCCCTCAGCGCCGCGCCCACTGAAGGAGCCGCGCGCCGATTGGCTGCCCGCGGGCGGGCCTCCACCAATGGGCGCCCGCAGCACTGCTGGGCGGTGCGGCCGGGAGCGCCGGGAAATGGAGTCCTGAGGGATGGATGGAGTCCCGCCCATCCCCCGGGTCCAGAGCGCTGGGAATGGATTCTGATGAATCCCGCCTATGCCCCGGGTCCAGAGCGCTGGGGATGAGGTCCCGCGCACCCTCGTCCCGGAGGCTGGGGTCTCGCAACCCCGCTGAGAGTGCGAAGCAATAGCCGGGAGATTATCCCCGGCCTCGAGCAGCTGCGGAGGAAGGAGGGAGAGCAGGGGAAGGAGAGGCCAGCGGGGGAGGGAGAGAAGTTGAGTGTGGGGAGGGTCTGAGCTGGCCGCTGCGGGCGGCGGCTGCTCGCTCGCCTTTTCTATTTATTCATTCATTTAATGAATTAATTATATTTCTGAAGAGTTTTGGGCAAAGCGGACAAGGTAGAGAGGGGAGCGGCGGTCAGGAGAGGCAGAGCCGGGTCAGGCGAGCAGGGAGAGCCGAGAGCAGCGGGCGCAGAGCTCTCCAGGGAGCCAGCGCAGCCGTGTCCCGGTAGGAGCCGTCCCGTCCCGTCCCGTCCCGTC
>VRYO01000638.1:7956280-8016116 GCA_009812075.1 Sialia sialis | reverse complement strand
TCCCGTCCCGTCCCGTCCCGTCCCGGCGGGAGCCGCCGTGCTGCGCTGCCGCGGCGCTTTCTGCATCGCGCTCCTGCTGAACTGGACGGGCCGGCCCTCGGCGATCTCCGCCGGCTTGGTGGTTTCCCAGACCGCGCTCCAGGTGCTGCTGGTGCGTGTTCCCGGCTCGTTTGAGATGCTCGACAAGCGTTTCGGTAGCTGTAGACTGAGCATTGCTGTTGTGTGGGTACACTTTCTGGAATAATGGGTCCCGTAAACCTGCAAATTAAACGAATCTACCATTCGCAAAGGAGGATTTGGTTGTGTTAAAGCATATAGTCAGATTCAATAAAATACTTCAGAGCCCATTGAGTTATTTTACTATTCAAGATGGCATTTAGGTTATGCTTAAGGCCAAACACTTATTGAATTCCATTATTTCAAAGGAGGTTAAGATCTCATGGTCTGTCCGGAATAGTGTTGCTTCAAGATCTGTTTAATTTTTGTCTTGCCAAAGGTACCATGGATAAAGGGGCAGATCCTCTGGTGTGCTCTCCAGGTGCAGTAAAAGTACTGCCCTTGTGAGGTTGCCCAGGAAACTAAGCAATAATGGAGAAATAGACAGTTGAGGTGGAGTTTACTGTGTGCACAAAATCTCTGAACTGCTTTGCTTGTATTTCTATAAAATTATCACTCAGCAGACAAAATCATGACTTTTTTCCTCTCCAAATACTGCTCTGCAGCTTGTTCTTTGGTGCTTATCTATACATCAGCTAAGAATTCTTTGAAACTTTCATTTAGGGACTAGAACAAGGGAAGAAAAGAAAAGAAAGCCTGGAGTTTTTCTTAACAGTGCACTGTTTATGAAGTCCTGTGAAGCACAGAACACACAAGATGGATGATAAAAGCAGTGAGGTTTCATCCCCTGCTTCACAATGGATTCCCTAAATGAATAGATTTCCATTATACTTGCAGAACTTTAATTAATATCGCCAACCAGACCTGGCTCCTGCTTTTTGTCAGAAACAGCAGGTGGCAATATAATTTCAAGCATCTTTTCAAAACTTCGTCATAGAGAAAATAATCTTATAAGGACTATATTGTAAATTATTAGTGTTTTGTTAGGCAAATGATATGTTCTTTCAAAAAGCTGATAGCACTTGATTGGTGGTTTCAGAACTTGGGTAAACAATGGTTGTTTGTAGACAAATCAAGACTATCTACAAAACTTGCCCTACATATATGGCAAGTCTTTCAGGCACTTGATAAAAAATACTGCAAAAAATAAAATCATTTGGGCAAATAAGCAGATTGTAAATTGTCTAAGAGGACTTCCTAAATGATAAAAAAAATATTGATTCCATTACTGCACACTTGGATTTATGTTATTATGAAGACCAGATAATTTCTTTTTTTGCTTTCAAACTGCTTTGGGAGTGTCATGTGTCATTCCCACATTAAGAAGCAAAAGTCTAAAAATATCTAGATAGATATCTAAATATCTAATTAGATATCTACATATCTAAAAATATCTACATAAAATATCCCTTAGCAGAGCTGCAGTTTCACAATGAGTCCCTATGGAATGTTTACATATTGGAGAAGGACTGCATCAAAGTATGCACTTATCAAAGATGGAAAGGAGAATACTCTGTCCCTCAGCAGGCCACTGACCTGTCTTGCATTGAGAGGACATTGTGCACTGATGCAGACAGTACAAATTCTAAAGCAGTCTATAAATTGACACATTTTCTTATATGGGCATGGAAATCTTACCTGCATGCTGAAATTTAAAATGTTTTTTGAGAACCAACAAAGGAATCTTTGAAGATAAATCCTGTTCTGATACACATTTAAAAATACATCTGTTTTTTTCACCCTTCAATATTTGTTACTATTTTAAATCACTGGAACCTTTCAAATTTAAGAGAACTAGTTTATTTAAAGACATAAAAAAGTGTGCATAAGGAAGTAAAACTCCAGTCTTAAGCTGGTTTTACCCTCCCTGTATCTTCTTACAAGACATGAAATTAATTGCCTCCAACTGATACATATTTTTGTATATATATATTATATATACACACACATATAATTTGTTTTCAGAATCTACATATTTTCACTGGGCATTTTGGTATTTTGGACTGGATTATTTAGCCCCACATTACAAACTACGGATAATATATTCATGACAGTAAGTGTGATTGCATGGACTACATTCTAATTTGTCATGCTTCCATACTATCATTATCTTTTATAGTTTTATTTACTGATTCACTGCAGAATTTAATGTAGCTGTTAGAATCCAACATAATGGGCAGCATAGGAATTGAAATGAAATATCTGAAGAAATCGAAAGACTGTTTCCTTTACTGATTGTGCCTTTAGAATGGAGAAGAGAGGAGACAATACTTTTTTCTATAATACAGGAACTGTTTCAGTGCTTGCAGAAAAAGCATTACCAGGCTCTCTTTTATTTCCTGATAACCAGCAACATTCCTAAGTCTTTGATTTATCATTCTAGAGGACTGAATAAAAATGTTTTCAGGCTACATACATCTCTCCTAAGATCCTGAAACACTAAACAAGCACTTTAATCACTCATTAATTTAAACTTTTTAGTAGCTCATGTAAGCAAGGTAAGAGGATGAGATTTCAGTGGGAGGTAGGTGTTATGAAAGCCCCAACTGGTGTCTCTTGATCTCCAGACACATAAATACCATTAATATCTGGTTGTAATTGACTTAAGAGAAGGAGTCACATTGATTTTTCAATCACTTACTCATGAGAATCCCACTCAGGTTGTATTTGTTTTCTAGCTGGACAAATGGATTGGCACAATGATTAAATTCAACACTGATAGTGATGCCTTGTGGAAGCTGGAACAATTGGGCTTTGGCCTGGAATTCAGTTTGCAGATGTATTTACTATGCAAATGCAGCTGAGAGGGTCCCCCAAGAATACATTTCTTTGGGGCTTGCATATGGAATGCAGCCAGATTTGTATTTGGCATTGCTGCTGCATGGGCAAGTGTTTTTTTAATAGCTGAATATGCTGCTAGTGTAGTTTAAGTCCATTAATTTCTAGTTTTTAACTTATTTTGGAGGAAGGGATCTTTTCAGAATAATGCAACCTTCATAGAAAGTATATTCTTATACCCTGCAGAGATGGGCAGAAATCATTATCCTTCCTCTTAGTACTTGTATGTAGTTTCCCTACCCAGCCATTGCAGTAAAGTAAATTAGGAGTGTCCTTAAAGTTTCAAATTCATATATAGCTTTCAGGGTTTCTGCAGTTAAATGGGAAACCTAAACAGTTTTGGCCTTGCTTCCAATGCATTTTAGATAATGCAAATGGAAGTTTTTAGATTTGTTTGCTTGATTGCTTCCTGCAAAAGCAACATGATGAAGAGTAACTATCAACTGAATGCAATCAAATGCCAGCATGAGATGGTATTAATCTTTAGCCAGCACACACTTGATGATTAATGGAATGAACGTGTGATCCCTATGCCAAATAAACTGAGTGTTAAAATTAAAAAAAAAAATCTTTCTTTGAAGAAAATAATTTGCTTTTTAATACTTCCAGTGATACAGGGCTGCACGTTCTGATTCTAAACTGTAATTCCAAACAGGGGCTTACGTGATATCCATAAATTACTCTTTATATCTGATATCATAGATTACTACATAATGAGAAGTTTATAAATACTAGAATATTTCTAAAATACATTCCTCTGTAGCAGAGGAATTCAGTTTCTGAATCCGCCTTTGTGGCCAAAAAATGTGCAGGCCATCCATACGGTACTTTTGTTCTCAGTGTGGGGTTTTGCACATTTCCTTCCTTTATACAGATGGATTTAAATGATAGCTGTGCTTGAGATTGTGTACATGGGCAGTGTGTTTGCATATCCTGTTCTGTGGACTAGTAATACTTTTATATTCTCAGATATGCACAGTTTAGTCTCCCAAGGAGCACGTAGGAAATGTAAAGAAAATATATTCTTACTGCATATATGTTACTAAACAAATTAAAGTGGGAGGAGAAACTCGGGAGTAAACAATCCAAATTTATGTAAATTGAAACCTGCTGCAGTCTTTTCCTTCAGTAACCTGCAAGCCCATGGGTTTGACAGGGCTGGAGTCAGATCACAGGGTGGTAAAAATGGTTGTTGCTCCAATGGAGTTGCACCATATCAGAACAAGAAATATTAATTTTCACTTGAGATAAATCCTTCTGTTGGCTGCTTGGGCTCTATAGCATTTGCCATAAGTATTTGTGAAATATTTGGTCTATTTGGGTACCACATGCACATCTAAGAATGGTAACCTTTTCTCTCACTTTTGTTTGTAGGGATTATTCAGAGATCTTTCCCAAAAAGGCTACTCACTTTTTAAAAGTACTTCAAAAGGACAGGTATAGTTGCTGCATATCTGTGCACAGCACACGGCCATAGTTTTTCTCACAGTCAATTCCTGTACTGTTTCTTCACATGGAAATTTTAATTGGGGAAGAAAAAATCTCAAATTCTTCACAAAAATTATTTCAACATTTATGTGACTAAAAGGGTTTCTATGTAGAGTTATGATAAAAGTGGTATAAGATGTAGAAGTAGAACTTACATATGGTAAGGCAAAAGGTTATCAAGAAAATAATGGATTGTGGTCCAAGATAAGAACCTGAGGGGCTGCAGATTTTTACCAAGTTTCCTTTCTACATTCTTACTAGCAAAGAAACAAAACCTCACGGTTGTTTACTGTAATACAGAGTGACTGTCAAAACATGAAGTTTTCATATTCCTTACAAACATATTTCACAACAAGTGTTGGGAAATGATAAATTTTGCATCAAAATATCAGTATTTTCTGGCAATGAGAGATTAGAGCGCTATTTATATAATTCTAATATGTAGTGTCAACTTTAATTTTAAAAATTACAAATTATCAGCTTATTAAGTGGGGATGGATGAGTATTCCTGTGAAATAATGTATCATTTTTTTATTCCCCTAAAAATATTTTTGGATGTAGTTTGTAATTAAACACTATAAAAGCAAGGATTACCATTTAACATTTCATTTTTGTCAGGAAAGCATCTCCAGTAAAATACTTACAAATGAGTCTCTTTTGCAGTCTTGACTGAAATGCATTATGCAGAAATCTGACAACTGCTCAGTACAATTTGCAAGCTGCAGAGAATTCAAAATAGTCTTTGATGTCTAGGCAGAAATTCACTGTACAGCAGGGAGTTTAGGTCAGTTCTTTGCATTTTATCAGCCCATGTTGTGTTTAATTAAGACATGGCAAGCATCTCAGGATTAGCCTTTGACAGCTGAGAGTTTTTGCTCCAGGTTAATAAGCCTGATTTTTTTTTCCCTCTCCCGTTTTTCCCCTTCATAAAATTCCAATAGGCTGTCAAATCTTCTACTACCTTCCGTGCAGGAGCCTTCTTTTGGACAGAGACTTTAAATTGGCACCGGTGAGTTCTTCAGCTTCATGCATAGTAACTGGCCCATGTGAATTGATGAGATTTTACTACATAGCAGAAGCATTTAATGTTATAAAATTAATATCTGACAGCAGGTATAAAAGGAATGCCCACTTTGAAGACTGAAGAAACTGTCCTCACAAGAAATTAATCAGTATGGAGTGGAACATACGCCAATGAAAGCAAAGTGAAAAACAAGAACCTTAGCAAGAGCAGCAGAAAATAACAAAATAATTGAACTAGTAATGGTGTTTGTTATTGTTATAAAATATTAATGATTTTCATAAAACCAGGAGAAACTGTGGTAAATCAAATACTAATAAAGTAAAACTGTGTTATAGTTTAAAAATTAAGCATGCTGTCTTAAAGAGACCAAAGGAGTGGAGAAAAGGGGGAGAAAGTTAAGTCCTCTGCATACAAAAAATGGGCCAAGCCACTGAGTTTTTCGGAGCAAGCACTTGATTACTCTTAAAGTGCAACTTACTTAAAATATCCATAAATTAAAAACTCCTAGGATAAAAACAACTATATCCATTCATTAAGAAATACTCATCAGAGCTTGGGCAGATCATTATGCAGAGGATATTCTAGGAGAAAGCACTGAAGCAATCAAACTTAAACCAGCTGCAGAAATAAAACCAGAAAATTACAGCTTTGGCAAATTAATGCTAGTAATTTCATTTCCATCACTTTGTATTGTATTGTTTGTCTTCTTGGGATAAGATTTATTCAGTCTGAACCATTGTGATTGTTAGAACTTGGGCAAAGGGACTGCTCAGAAGAACCTCTGGGGGAAAGTAAATCCGTGTGTTCATACTGTGATGGATCACATCTGAAAAGTGAAAGGTATGTTTGGAGCTCCTGGGGCTTCTTGGGTTCAATTTTTAAAGCCAAATTTTCCAGGGATTTTAGGGTGACTCAGCACTGCGTTGCAGAGCTCACTCAACTTAGGAAGTGAGGGCAGGTATAAAGGGGTTTATTTTTGTTTTGGAAATAAATGGAGTCCTGACAGGACATACACACAGTATTTTTTTCTTCAAAACTGAATGTTTTGCATACTTTTTTCAAATTTTTGACTGGGGGCCAGGGAACTACAGCAGTGTAACACTTTGGATGTCTTTGACTGCTAAATCATGTATGAAAAAGATAATCACAACAGTAATTGCAGATTCAGTTCTGAAATAATTGCAGAAATTAATTTGGTTAAAAATATTCAAATACACTGAATCCTCTTGCCTGTTAAATTTAACAATAAAAAAAGGCTTTTAGAATTGGAAATATTTTGCTTTTATGCTTATGCCTTATTTTTAACCTGTCCAAATCTTAGGTATAGCTGAAACACAAAATGCAGCATAATGGAGATTTAACAAAACAGAAAATAATGTCCTACACAAATGTAATGCTTTCTGTCATCTTTTGTACAAGTGTCCCATTTTGTCAAGTTTTCTAAGCAAAGCTCTTTAACTGTAACTTGCTTCTTAAACAAAGGCTTGATCTTGGATATATTTCAAAATAATTTTAATAAATTTCAATAAATGCTACTTGCTGAGTATTATCATTTTCATTAGTGCTTTAGAATTTCTGAGCATGTAAATTAATTTAGTTGTAGTCCTTATCAGTCTTTGAAGAGAGTGTTAATTATATCTGGCAATAATTGTTTTGCAGAAAATTGGGAAACCAGCCTGGATCTCTTGAAGGGTTTGTGATTCAGTCCCACTTCATGAGTAAGCTTTGCCAACTGTTTTGTTTTTACAATGAAAGCTTTATATATGTGGGGGTGTGTGTACACACACATACATATATTAAATATATATAAATATATGGAGTTCCTATAAGCCTACTTACCCAAAAATGTAAGTGTTTACTGTATTTCTTTTCTGCTCATTCTGAAAGCTTCACACTGTTGAATTAGATAAACTTGAATAGAAACAGATTGGGACACCAGTAATTCAGGGTATTCTTTTTGAATAGGCAAAGAAGCTTTATTAAGAAAAGGAGATAAAACTGTTGTGCCATGGCTTTCAAAATTGTTCTGTGCTTCTGCAAAACAATTACTGCCAGATATAATTAACATTCTCTTCAAAGGATAAAACACTTATCTGTCTACTACAGGATGAGCCTGAACGTGGTGATGACACGTGTGACATGGAACCATCACATTCTCACTGGAGCTCAGGTCAGGCTGGAGTTCTTTCTGCAGGGGCTTTTCTGTCCTGCTGGAATGCAAGTGCACATCTGATAGTGCTGCTGCATTATATTCTGGGACAAATGAAATCTGCCAGCCATTATTCCACTATCTACAAGTAATTGCTTCATACTTGCACAAATCCATATGGGTTAGAAAAATTAGTAGTTTCTGAAAGGGAGTTCTGTAATGTGTCACACCTAGGTTTTTAACTGAGTATGCTTTCACAACATGGGTAATTCAGCAGCATACATTATTGGATTATGATCATAAGAATGAGCTGAATTCTGTCACTCTTATGTACACTATGTTGAAAATAACTGAGGTTTAAAAAGATTATTGCCAGACCAATGAAAATTTCAGAAAAGGAATCTGTGTCAGGAAAGCTGCAAGTGTAGAGGCTGCACACTGACACAGTAATGACCATTTATGTTTCTAACTGTGATTACAAATATTTTCCCTGAAATTCTGTGTGATTATTCTTAGCCACTTGTGTGTTTGTGAATGCTTTTTGACTTATATTTTGGGAGTTAAATGACAAAGCTAGATATACTGTGTGCTGCTACTGTCCTGTCAGAAATGCCCAAATGGAATTTCCAAAGATAGCCTCTGGTACTGCACTATGGCCAGGGGCTCAAACACATTGATTGCTATTCCTGGATAATTGGGGTGTAACCTCTTCCCTATCTTCTTCACTTTTCAATTTGCAGAGAAGTCCAGTATTAGTCAACACTTTGATAAGGTTTTTCTTCAAATATGACAGATTATGCTCTGAGTGGCATGTCCCTTTCATAGCATGTACACTGCTCTTGTTTCCAGTAACACAGAAAAATGCAGTTTCATCTCATGTCTATGGTTACATGGCGTTATGCAATGTGACTTTTGAATTACCTGTGAAGTTTAAATAAGCCAATTAACACCACCATGAGATTAAACTAAATTTTAAGGCCACTTGGGAGAACATAAAATGCTTACACATTGAACTCTTGGTTGAGTGAATGAAAAGAAGATGATGTCTGTGACAATTGGAACTTCTTGGTCATGGGTGTGAAATTTTTAAAAGGGAGAAAAATAGGGGCAGTGGGACTGTTGGCTGCCTAAAGGGCTGAAGCTGCTGAGCAATTTATGAGGCACTGATTTATGAGAGTTCCGAGCTCAAAATACATTCTACAGGTGCTTCAGAAACAGAGCTGTTTCTGTCTTCCTAATAAGTGCAATATGGCAACGAAGACTTTCTATTTCCTCTTTCCATCTGTGCTCTATACCCATCTGTCATATTTTATCCCTGTTTAGATTGAAAATGTTCCTGATTTATGCAGTGTTTGTATTTACAAACTAAACAACCAATAGGCTGCATGTGACAGGAACTGTGGGACTCAAGGATGACAGCCCTTGGCAGGAGGGCCCCAGCTGCAAGAGGCCATTTAATGCTTATCACAAAATAACCAAGAAAAAGCACAGTTGCTCTCTACTGTCTTTAGGACACACCACCTCTGAATAATAACAGATTGTCCAAAGGATGTCTGAAAACAACTGTGTGACCAGAATGGTAATACTTCCTGAAATACAACTCAGGCTTATCAATAAATAGATATGTTTTCCTCTGATGACATAGCCAAATGTCTGTTATTGTATGTGACATATAGATACTCTGTAGCCTTTGATGAGTCTTTAATTTGACACAAATGGAATCTTTAACTAAAATTACACAACCATTTATTTTAGATTAGAAAATGCTATTTGATCTACTGTAAATTTATACAGTCAATTCTATTTCAGCACTTCATAGATAAGAATAGTTCATTTTTTCTAGAGAGATATGTATTTAATATAAACAATAATTTAGATATATGCTGACTCAAAATATGACTAACAGACAAGTTGAAACTGCAAATAAATAACTTGGGAAATGTAAAAATAGCTCAGAAGTATTCTAACTGTATTCCTATAAAATATGATTGCATCAGGAGAGCAGCAGAGGGAACAGCATATAAAAATGAAAATAATCTTTTGACAATGTATGTTTTTTTTGATAGCATCCTTTGAAAATCACACCATGAAAAAAACATGTCTTGTGAAAAGGAGGGATATAATGTTGAGAGACTCAGTAAAAGGAATGAATCCTTAGTTTATGTTTCTGCAATAAAAAGTAGCACTGATAGTTCTAGAATAGTGCTAGGAAACAGGTAATCTGGATTTTGAGTACAGGAACTGTGCAGCCTTAGGGATACTGGTCCACCACTGTAAGTAGAAAATAGCAATCTCAGGGATAATACTGTATCCTAAATTCCATCAAAACCTGACTGCCAGGGGTGATTGGTGTAGGCATCATCATTCCTGTACTTGAGGTGCTGACCATTGCTGGACCTGGCTAATAAAATTACTTCATCAGTAAACTCGGTAGCTTTCACTTATTCTTCTTGTATCTAGTCCGTAACCACATGCAACATGGAGTTTTTTCTTCTACAAATAAAAATTCTAACGATTGCAGTACTTTATCTTTCCCTCACCTCTCTTATTCATATCTCCCTTAGGTTTTTTCCCCTCTACATGTATGTATCTTAGTCATTTCTACACTTCTGAAAGTGCTCTACATTCCAAGCTGATGTGCCAAAAGCATCTTTAAATTCCACACTAATTATATGGATGGGTTTGGTGACCATAGCTCAAATTTCAAATGACAATATGCAGATCTTGAGTATTTTCTGTTCTATATCAGAACTACATGATTTTGGAATACCTCAGTTTGAGCTTCAGTAGCATACAGGATTTGTCTTTTAATAACTTAGTGTAGGAGAACTGCACTACCCCAACCGTCTGCTTTATGCTGAACTCTCTAAAGCAGCCAATTTTGTCTTCCAGAACGTGGCTGCTGCACATGTTGGGTTCTGATTGCAAGTATTATCTTAAGATAATCACTTCTCAATATTTAAGAACGTGACTCTTCCTGCAAAGGCATGCTTTTGGGCTTTTATACCCCTGCTGGTTTCATCTCACCAGGAGCTACCTGTCAAGTACCATCCTTCAGTTCCACAGCTGCCTTTGCTGCTGCTGCATTGGGTTTATCAAAAAATTTGGGAGGAAGAAAAGGACTATTAAAAAAAACAACCTGCAGCTTCTTTAGAAGAAAAGAAAGTAGTCTGGCAAGAAAAAGAGACCTGTGCTACAGTGCAACCAGAGTCTGAGAAGGGCCTGAAACCAAGATTCAAAGCCTTTGGGCACCCTAATCTGCTTTACAGAGAGCTCATGAAAATTGAATGCAGATAGGAGCCCTGCAAGACAAAGTGTAACCAAAATATTTCTGCCAGGCATTTTTCCTTGCCTACCAACCTTTTGTGCTAGCAGGTATGACAGGAAAGTTCAGTAATGGGTGTGCTTGACAGGCACTATAAGAGGTCTTGGTGATCTGGGGGCTTTATGTGCTCACAACCTGAACTCACCTCACGATCCTGAGTACCTGAGTACCAAACTAAATCCTTCGTAAGCCTGATCTTCTTTCTTCACTTGTGTTCCTTATAATACATTGTGAATCACCATAATCTCTGCTCTGTAACAATACCACTGAACTGCTATTTCACTCAATTAATATAATTGTAAAGTATTATAAATTAAATAATTGTCAACTTCCAAAATACTTCTCTAGTTATGCTCCCATGTTCCCATATTTTCTTCTCATTAAAAATCACAAATAGTTTAGATTACCTTTTGTTTCTAAATTAACCCTTCTGTCTGTCAAGCACAGGCCATGGAAATTTTTAGGATCCTAAAATTGCAACTGAACATTAACACCAAAACTGTGAATCCAATTAGCTGCTTGAAAGAAGCAGACAGAATATTTCCAGTGAGATAAGGCTTATGCACAGAGGTAATATGTTTTCTTAGACCTATTGCTGTAGCTGCAAAATATTTCTACTAATTTTAAAATGTACTCCTCTTCTGCTGCCTAATCAAGGTATTAAAAAAAATAATGTAGGAAATAAAAATGTATATTTGAAAATTGAAAATACATTTAAATAAGGAGTAGAGAAATTTAAGTAAATGTAAATAAGATGCAGAGAAATGTTATTTAAAATACTGCTGCTGTTACTTCTGCTTCCTGTTTTATCTCTGGTTCTTAATTCATGTTAAAGATGGTCATATATAGCTCTCACACAGCAGTAGCAGCACAGTCTGCTTAGAGATCAAGAAATCATGCTCTGTATTGTAGTTTGATCTTTCATGGTTTATAAAAACCTTTTTAACTGAGCTATACTCAAGTGATTAATGCATTATCCTTTCCTTCACAGTGGCTGCTGCTGTAACATATGGTTTGCCTTTTTTGTGCTATACATATTTTCTTTCTAATTGCCCTGACGATTTCAGAATACATTCAATACTGCCTAGCAAAATACTTCTTTACCCAACATGAAAAATCTTTTTGTTTAGAGTCAATAGTTCACTTGTATATAGGTGTTTGACATCCTGAAGGAGCAAAAAATAGAAATAACCTATATTTGTGAGGTTTTTCATTGCTTTTCTCTTACCTTTTCTGTGGCTGATAAATGTAGTGAAATTTTGCATCGCAATGCTTCCTCTAGCTTGTAATTTAACAAAAGAGTTTTACCAATACTTTTTATGTTTCTATTGCCTGGCTTTTTCTGGTAGTTCTAAATCTGCTTAATCTGCTTTTCATCATTTTTATATTGCTTCATCACTAGATGATGGTTTTCTCCTGCTTTTATTTCACATCTGCCAAAAGAAACCTTGATTCCAATGTATTGACAGGAGCATACATATTTCTTCACCTTTAAAGGTGATTGAGTAACAATTGTTGATAGGCTTCATTTTTCTTCCTGTTTTTTCAGGTGTACACTTTTTCAGCTAATTCAAGTAAGTTTTCTTCTCAAGATTATGTCTAAATGGACAGAAAAATTATGGGCAAATAAAGTTGCTATGGTATATTTAATCCATAACCATTACTGGTTGGAAACAACCCCCCCAATTGTTTTTTATTTCTACCAAGCTTAGTCACTTTCCTATTGTGTTTCTGTTTGTTTGTAATTTTTAAATTTGACTCTCCCAATAAAGTCAACTAAACCGTGAGAAAGTTCACAAAAATGGACAAAGGAAATTAATAATAATCACACATGGATTTTTTTTCTCTAAGCAATATTTTATCAAGTGGTTTAAAAAATCCTTGAGTTTGCAAGAACTTTGTTATGAGAGCCACCTTCTCCCTCATGGCACAGTTACACCTCGGGCACAGTCATACTCACGAATTGCACACACTGAGTTTTGCAGTCCACTAGAAATAGAAGTGCCAGACTGGCAGGGAGGAATTCCTCTTCTTTAGCAACCATTTTGTACCAGTTGTAGGGGAATGTTATATAATGTCAAGCTGACAATTAAAAATATTTCTCCCTTTCTGTTTTAACTTGTGAGCCTTCTCATTTTTTCTATCTATCTTAATAAATTGCAAGTCATCATTGAATCTATTGTCAATCTCCATTATTGGTATGTACGTAAGTTCTTCTGTTACAATGTGTGATTGTGTTTCTATCAATGAAGTCACAGATTGCTCTTAGTTAGAAAGATAATCAGCAAACTTTGAGTGGAATAGGATGTAAAAGTGGGATTGGAGCAGTGAAGAAAGCAGAAACTCTCAGGGGAGGAATGCAAAAAAAGGCATTACCGAGTTGATTCCTGGAGCTAAAGCCTCCCCTAAGGAAAGTGCTTCATCTGCAATCATCAGCGCTGAATAGGCTTTCTTATAAGGCACACTTCAGCTTCTGAGGGGAGCTTATTCATTAGAGGCTTTTGTAGCCAGACAATCAACCAGAGAGAAGGAGCTTCACCTACAGTTACACCTCTGCCAGTAAATTAAACAGGTTCAGGATACAGTTCTTGGCACAGGAACTGAACTATTGGATTGTTAGAACAATCATGGTTTGGACTGGACAAACTCCCTCCATCCCAGTTCGGAAGCATGTTCTGGAAGCTGGCATAAGTTAGTGCATATTCTCAACTGGAATTTTCATGGGAATATGCTATTTTAGGAGTTGAGACAGTCCAGAGGCAGCAATCAAAATAATGCTGAGCCATTTCTTCTTTATAGCAGAAAGTTGTTCTATAAAAATTTAATTACATGTGCTTACATTCACATAGTTTACAGGGCTGATTCTAAGTGATTAAAAAAAAAAGATAAAAAGACCATAATCTCTTTTTAGTTCTAGAATTGTTACAATAAGGGAACATAACCTCTTGAAATCAGAACCTTAAGTATTGGCTGGGTTTTGCTCAAATGTGGGAGAAATCCTGATATTTCACAGAACCAGGCTAGTAGATGATCAACATAGAAATACTGATAAAAGGATGTTTTAAAGCCTATATTTAATCTTTCTTCAATTTTAAAGACCAGAACTCAAGTGAAATAGACATAATTGCTTGTGCTATTTGTTATTCTGTGTCACAGCATTGATAATCTCAATGACAAAGTGGATATCAGATGGTTATGAGATCCTGTTGTGAGTAAAATGGGACAACAAAGTTAAGATTATTTTAGTGAAGATTATGGAGTATGTGACAATATCTGGTTACTGAAATGTAGGGTTCCTTGTCTAGCCTTAGGCTGTACATGAAGCAAAACCTACATTAGTAAAGATAGAAATATAATGTTCTTATGTTCTCTAGATTTTTTTTTTCATAGTACCGCAAAAGTTTTGGATAAACCACAAAATCAGGAAAAGTGTTTTTTTTTCTTAAAGACTCTGAGATTTTGTAGTGAAGAAGATTTCAAGATTGAGACAACCTGAACCTTTGTATCATAGATTTTTTTAAGGTGGAATTTGTGGAGGTTTTTTCATGTTTGCATGCAGGGGAGTATTAGTATATGTGTAAAAGCACTTATAAAATTATGTTGTAAATTGTTTAAATTTACATCTAAAATAAATCCAACTGAATTCCACATAAATGTACTTTGTATAATCCTGTGAAGTGTTATAAAGTGGATATAATGTTTTACCCTCTCAAAACAGTCTAGAAACTGTCTCCAGTGTGTCTATATAGAGTTACAGATGGAAGATTATCAAGTCACCTTATTATAAACATAACAGTAGTGTGAAGATCCCACCTGCTATGCAATGTCAGTTATTAGCTAATAATTAACTTCTGTGGGAGCTGGGGTTGTTATCCATGCTCAGGTATTTTGTATTTGTTAATCAGTTGGACACACAGCTCCTCAACAGAATCCACAATGAGCGCAGAAGCAGGAAGCAGTTCATTGCCCGTTTAGAAGCAGCCATACAAGGCTACTGGTTTTAATTATTTTCACATTGTTCCTGAATTTGGTTGATCTAATAGGGCCTCACTCACTGCAGAAATTTGGTTCCATTGGGGAGTGCCGGTGGATAGAGTTTAGCTCCTCCAGTTTTGTTCAGGTAGTACTTCAGGCTTCAGTATTCAGCTCTTTAAAATTGGAGGAGATTGTGCAGCCAGTAAGACCTACAAAAGACCTGGTGTTTGCATCTGCTGAGTTTGCTGCAGAGGCTGTGATCTAAGTAGGGAAGGAGATGTGTTTTCTGCAACTGGAGAATTGAGAGGAGTACCTCAGCTGCCTTCAGGTAAAGTACAGCAATTTTACATGTATAAGGTGCACCGGAGTATAAGGTGCACTTCTGAGTTGCCAGCAGGTTGCTGTACTTTGTCCATGTATAAGGCGCACCGGTGTATAAGGCGCACTTTTTTTTGCAGTGAGGATCTGCTGCCAGCTCTCCCTGTGCAGCCGCTGGCCCCACACCCCCTGGCTCTCCCCATGCGGCTCTCCCTGCACCTGCCGGCTCTCACTGCGGCTTTTGCGGCTCGCACTTGGCAAATTTACTAACTTTGTCCATATATAAAGTGCACTTCCAAGTTCCGATCACAATTTCAGTCTAAAGGGTGTGCCTTATACATGTGAAATTACTGTATTTCGTGTTGATACTTCTAAGTAAAATTTTAGTATCTGGATTTACTTTTCAGGAGTGAGGTTAGCATTTGAAAGCTTAATTCTTACTTAAAAGTGAGTTGGACTTTAGCTCTTTAGATGTGTCTAAAGTGATTTAAAGAACCCCAAACCAGGATCTAAGAGTTTACTAGTCAGTAGCAGCATTTCTGTTTGACAGTCTCTGTGTATATTCATGTGTACAATAGGGGTTGCAGTAATACTGTGTTTCCAACCAGGAAAATAAAAGGCCATTGATTAAAATTATGTGTTAAACCTAATTCAAGATGCTTTAGCTGTATTTGCTACATATTGTTAGAACTTCCTGGAGTTTTAGTTTTCCTAAGAAATATTTTTAACTCTAAAATACATTGTGGAGTTGGTGCAAAAGGCTATTAATAGCCCAATTTTGAGATGCAGAAGCTGGAGAACTTCTGTGAGATGGGTACTTTCACTATTAAATTATTTTAGTATTTTTGCTCTGTTTGTAACTATAATATTAACAGCATCTGCCAGAGTAGCACAGAGCAATAGTGTGAGACCAGGTTCAATGACTAAAGCTGAAATACATTTTCCTGAGTTTTTAAAGCACACACCTGTAGTCGCTTGCTACAAATTACGCAGCAGAAGAAATTAAGCACTAAGTAACATCCATCTTTACCAAAACATGAAAGGGAGATAGCTGCTGCTGAGGTCTTAATACCGTGGGTGAGAAGAAAGAATGGGGAAGGATGAAGAGATGCACAGGAATTTAAGACAGTAAGTGAGATTATATTACATGTTATTTTGAATTATTTATCCTTAGAATAAGTAAACAGAATGGTTATAATAAGTATGTTGTATACTTATCTATTTCTAAAATCACTATAGCATAGACAGAGGAGAACAAGACTTGAAAAGTCTCTATTTCATATTTACTTTACTTGGTAAGGGCCTTAGCGTGGGCTAATTGAAATGAAAAAAAAATAAATTTGCAATTAATTTCAGTGGGGTTTCCAGAGCTTCTGATATATTGCATTTTTAAGGTAGACAACAAATAAACTGAAGCCTACTAGCCGAAATTCTATTTGAAGATAGAAACTGTTGACAACTGCAAACATTTGACATACTATCACATGGCACCTTATAAATAGTGGTTTGAGTTTTACAACAGACTGCTTTCCTCTAAGAGTTGGCTGAAAGTTATGTCTAGTAGTTAACGGGAACCTCTTAGAATAAACAAAAGAAAAAAAGTGGTAGTTACTCATCTGATCTGGCTCTTTTTGTGCTCAATGGCACCAAGGACAACACAGAGGGTTCTGTGATTAGGCTGAAATGACAACTTTCATCAGCTATAAGGAAGTCAGCCTTAAGGACACAGTTGCTGTTATCCTACCCTTTTGATACCAGCATGGTCTTGAATGTAAGGAATGAATATTATTGAAGGGTTTGGATTATGTGGCCCTGAGGTTCTTTGCACGGATGTTGTTTCTACTAATACAATAAGTAGATTAGCTGTAACATTCTGATTACTTTTTCCCCCTTCTCTTGAACTGCACATTTTTCTAATGAGTCTCTTTGAGTACAATTTGGCCAAATTTGGTTTTTCCCAAAGCTCTCCAGTGGTCTTCTCCATGGTGGCTATATTCTGTTCTTTGGCACTGGTAATGCTGACAGTCCCCTGCAGAGGTTCTGCTGCTCTGAGATGGGCTCTGATGGACTCTGCTATAAATTCTATTGAATGATAGCAAGCCCAATTCATCACAGTATTGTTGCAGTCTTATGGCAGCTCTCAGTCATCTCACAGTCATTATTCCTTAGAAAGACGAATTCTATTCCTTCTTAGGCTGCTGGTCCTCTGTCAGGATGCTTCTGGCTTTTGCTGGCTATCACAAGGCCCTCAGTCTTTGCCAGTGAATGAGTCACAAAAAAGATAAGGCAGAACCTGATGTTCCTTGTCTTTTCATATAGACAGGAGTGGTGTGACACGTTGTTTGAAAAACTGTCAGCAGCTGACACAACTTAGAACAAAAGTCCTGTCATCATTAACAGTACTGAGACAGAATTGGATTTAGCAATATTGAGACAGGTCTGTAAGAGATTCTTATTTCACACTGAATCCAAATTAAGGGCTAAGCGGAAAATGGACACTTCTTGTGCTCTGAAGCATTCAGTGTAGTGACCCACATTTTGTAGTACACATCTGCTTTCTTACAGATGCACACTGGCTAACTCTTAAATACTTTTTCAGATCAAGTGAAGTTATTTGTATACAAAACCATTCCCTTCTTGTCAATTTCTCCAGGAACAGATTTTCTCTGTCCATATTTTTCATGGCTTTGCAATGACTTGAACAGAAATGTCTTCAAATAAGTATGCAGATTTAAAAGCGATTGAAATTTGTGTTTCAATCATGGTTATTCCATCACTTTGACCTCAGAAAAAGTATTTGGCCTCTATTGCAATTATAGCAAGTCAGGCGGGTACTGTAAGAGTGTGTGCCTTTCTTGGGGAAATATAAAACTGTTATGCTTCTGCTGGGAATGGCATTCTAGTATATCTAAATAAAAATTTGTAACAGCCAATTATTTCAACTGGCTTTGGATAACTCAGATACAGCAATAAAGGCATTATGCTAATTTTAAATATGATTGGTTGAAATCAATTTGATCTGGCAGAGTTTTTAACAGTAATTCCATAAAATTTGTTCTTCTCAATAATGTTTAATAGTGGTATTTATAGGTGCATATGTGAGCAAGAGAGAAATAAAATAGAGATTACATTAAAGCAACAACAGATCTGAAGTGGTTCTTGAAATCATTGTTTCTGCGATGAGGTCAAGAGAAGACGGTTAAAATGTTTGTAGAATTTTGTGTAGAGTGATATATGAAGGTGCATTGAAGCTGAAGACCAAAGGTGATGATTTATAATTGTATACACAAAGCAATTAAACTAAAAAATTGAGAAGGAAAAATAAAGAGGAAAAAACCCTCTATTCTTAAGATGGGAAGCCAGCAATGTTTATAGAAGTTTCTCCCACGCCTCCTGATAAAAAACCAGTAAAATCTCAGGAATATTTTTTAAAGGAGTTTGCAGTTTTCTTACGAAAAAGGGTTTTAGGCTTTGCATAGCTGCTAATCTATGCTTTTTTTCTTTTTTCCCTTCATACTGCTTTTGAAAAACAAATAAATATGGATGTCATCCTAATTTCTTTTACACTTAAGCCAAAACACAGATTCAGATTTCTGGGGTTTTTTTTCTGTTTATGTAAATGCACGCATACGGCAATGGATTTTTAGACATTTTCTGAAGCACCTGCCTTTGGACGTTTCTGGCCTTCGGAGAACAGGGGCGAGAAGGCAATTTAGCCTCTGCATTTCCGCAGACCTAGGTGTATTTATTTTTAGGCTGTTTGGCAATGAGTAGCATGGGTGGGACTGGAAGCCGCGATGAATGGGCAGCGCCAGCCGCTCGCAGGAATCACGGGCTGCGGTGCGTGTGCTGCTGCTGCCGCTGCTGCTGCCGCTGCTGCTGCTGCCCCCGGCGGCTCCGAGCCGCGCCGCTGGAGCCCCGGCTCCTCGGGAATGCTGGGAATGTTGAGTCAGGGACTGGCAGCCCAGACAGCCGGGCTCGCAGCTCGCTGAGGGACGGAAAGACGAGGGACAGGGGCACACGAGCGTCCCCCGACCGCAGCAGGTTCCTTCTCTTCCCCCTCGCAGGTATTCCGCCGCTCCGGCTCTCCCCGCTGCTCCTTCCTCCGCGCAAGTGGGATGCCAGCTAAACGTGATGTTGTAAAATCCATGTGAGGACGGAAGGCAGATGCAATGATTTGAAAGGTGAGAAGCTTAAATGAGATATGGCTGGGATACATGACTGTAAATTTACTGTGATTAAGGAAATGCTGTGTATTGCTTTTTACAACTGTCTGGTAGCTGAATCTGGAGATGAATTTGCAGAATAGGCTTTTTATAGTGCTTTAGAAAAATACATTGTAATAAATGGGACCAAGTGCATATCTTATTCTGGTAACAGAGTGCCTCTCCCTACAGAATCGTCAACCAGAAACCTCTCTTGCAATTTCTATTAAAAGCAGTCGTAAGACTCTAATTTTTTTTTTTTTTTTTTTTTTTTTTTTTTTGTGTGTGTGTCTAATGCCTAAAAATATTATTGCTAAAGTTTTCTAGAATAGAATTTATGAGCTTTGGAAATTCCTAGTTTTATACCTAAATAATGGATAATGTTTAGTGTTTTAAAAATCATGTCAGGAAAAAAGGTGAGATTTCTATTCCCTTCTAGTGGCTGGCAAATGGAAACAGGCTATAAGGGTATTATTTTTCAGTTGTGCAGATAATGAATGCTTACTGGAATCCTTCATTTATGATGTTGTGGTTTAATTTTTTTTTTTAAGAAAAGATAATTTTAGGCTGGACAAGTGATGGATGTGATGCATGCAATGAAATCCATGCCTGTGTTCACCAAGGATGCATACATATTTTTCTGGGAGCACTACAGTAGTAATTTGATGGAGAAGGATTTTTTTTTTTTTTTTTATTAGTGTATGATTGATTTCTAGGCGGCTACCTGCTAAGCCTTGTGATGGATGGATGGATGGGAATCTACTCCCTTAGCGGCGAATTGCTCTTTCCCTGGTGATGGACGCGCCGGCCGACCACTGGCATTGGCAGATACAAGCTCGATGCACACGAGCGCGGCCAATAAGTGCAGCCAAGGGGAGGGCAAATCCTACTTGCCAGGGTTAGTTTTCTGGTCGGCTTTCTAAATCAGTGGTTTCACTTAGCTATTGTCCGTTCGGGATTTGTTTTTATTTCCATCCTCGTAGCCCCAGCCCCACGTGCGTGTCCAGTTCGGCCGCCTCGAACGCGGCCCCTTCCCGGCAGCTGCGCCGGGCGCAGGCCCTGCTCCGGCTCCCCCCTCGGAGGGCGGGGAAGGGAGGGAGGTTCCTCTCCATCAAGTCCCTTCGCCCCTGGCACTTGGTTTCCCCATCGCCAAACCGAGGACGGAGCCGATCCCCCGTGTCAGCCCCGCCGCCCTGCCCCGGGGGGAGATGGTGGCGATGCGCTGCCGCCCTCCTCCCTTCCTCTGTCCCTCCCTCTCTCCCCCGGGAATCGCAGAGCTCCACAGCCTGGAGAGCTCTCCGCAGAGCTCTCCTGCGGCCCTTTCCCAGGCCGGTCGTGGGGAAGCACCGGGGACTGTCCTCTAGGCTCCCCGCTCGGCAGCGAGGGCTGAGGGAGCCCGGCCGCCTTCCCGGCCCGGCTCGGTGCAGGAGGCTGTGTCGGGGCTGCACGTCCCCGCAGGGACCCCAAAGCAATCCCTCTGCCGGGGAATTTCCTTGGATTCTCCCCATGGGAGGGCAGGGGTGGCGAACGCTCCCCCAGCTCGGGTGAAGGGAACACCAGCCATGAGACACGCGGAGCTCCCTCAGCCGCAGTCCCCTCACGGTCGCATCTGGCCGAGCAAGTGCATTCCCGTTTGCTCCTTTCCCCGAGCAGGAGGAGGAGAAGGGCCCGTTTTTTGTCAGGGTCTATTTCTGCACGTGTGTAATGTTGTATCCAGTTCCCTTAAGGAATCTGTTTCTGAGGGAAAAGCTGTCTTAGTTTCTTGATGGCAGAAAACTTACAAGTCCAAGCCTTGGCTCCGTGGGTGGCTGTGTGCTAAAGTAACTCCACGTTTCCTCCGTGACTTAAAGGAAGCATTTTTATTACTGTTGTATTTTGTTCGAAAGCTCTGTGTAAAATGGCTTTCAAAGGCATCAAGGTGAGTTAGCATTTTCACTTTTCCTACAGGAAACTGGGAGGAAGGAAAGGCTTTCTGTCCAGTGAGTGAAAGGAACATAATTTCTTCTTCCAAAGGCTCATTGAGATAAGGACAGTCCCTGGGGTTTGTGGCTGTCCAGGTTGAAACCACATGTTTGAACTGTGGAGAAACCCTGTGCTGTGATTTATGAGCACACCCAGGCTGGCATAGATCTAGTTAAGAACTGAGAAATTTCTTGTTTGGTCTTTGGGTGCCTTATTACACTAATCCTTGCTCTTGTAGCTTGCCAGCATTTGGAGGCCCATTTTGCCAGCTCTTATCCTGTGAGTGGTTCTTCAGCGCCTCTAACCTACTGGTAGTCAAATTCTGGTGGATGTAGTGGGATCCATTGTCCATGCTTGCTCCTTCTTGCTCTTCCTTGCCTGCTCTGAAGGCTGTGGAAAGGTGAGGGCCATATTCTTAGCAGCCAGGTACCAAAAGAACATATTCAACCATTTTAGAATGTCAAATATATGTGATACTTGGAGAATTATCTATTCAGCATGTGTTTTTGTGCAAGCATGCTCAAGGTGATAATTTTTCTTTCGCTTTACGAAGATGATTGTTACTGACCTTTGAAGGATGACTAAGAGAAAAGAGTGGGTTGTTCACCCCTCCAAGAGGGTGAGGCAACCAGCCTGTGTATCACTTCCAAAGACAACATATGTTCCCCCCACCTGTATCTCTTAGGGTGTTTATTATATTTTTATCCACTATGATGCATTTGTTATCATCTGTTTAATTTAGTTTTTAATGCCTGGGATAGATATGTATACATGGAGGGTCTTAGTTAAATCCAGCTAGGAAATATTACTGATACTATTTAAAAAAAAAAAAGTGACCCCTCTTATCTGTGACATTATATTTATTTGGTTTAGAATTGTATTAAAATACTTTTGTGTTTTAAGTCTTAGTTTTTGAATGATCTCATATGTACTTA
Source organism: Sialia sialis (assembly GCA_009812075.1). Classification (NCBI taxonomy): domain Eukaryota; kingdom Metazoa; phylum Chordata; class Aves; order Passeriformes; family Turdidae; genus Sialia; species Sialia sialis. Next base: position 7,993,780 of record VRYO01000638.1, on the reverse strand, counting down.
GCAAAGATGAACTTGCCTCAATGTATTTATATTCTGCAACACTAAAGCTAGCTTATATTTTCTACTAAGTCCTGGCAAAAAAGTAGGAGCTGTTTGAAAGTAAAATGACTTTATAATTTCTTTTTGAGGGTCATAGTTGAAACTAAATTCTGAAAATGAACTGTGTAGTGCTGCTTCTTCAGAATGATAATTTCACATTAAGAAAATAATGCGTATCAGCAGAATCATCAGTTAAATGATTTTCTGGAGCATTTTGGTTTTAGTCACTTTTTGAAGATGTAAAGTATTTTATAGAGAGCCAATCTTTTACAGTGTTTCTGAGATCAAGTGCGATGGATTTATGTTGGTTTGTTACTGTAGCACTTCTCTGCATAAGGCTCCATTACTGCTATACCTCTTGTATTCATAGGAACTTGGAATTCCTTAATGGTATTAGACTAAATTTTGACTTTGCAATGGACAGGTTACATGTTGTCCCTTTACTTTAAAATGAGAATAATGAGGGAGATACGTAAAGTAAGAATTCCTGTGCTTTTGGGAAAGCAGAAGGACTGTGTCTAAGAATTTTAGGTGTATGTCAGAGTTTCAACTTCTGATTGGATATGTGGCAGTCTTTAACATTTTGGATGTTTAGCAAAGCCAGAGCTTTTCTGTGAAAATTTTATATTAGATTAGTTTTTGAAAGGTGATACTTGCTTTCTAGATTATCTTAAAAACTCCTTCTAGGACAGTTTTGCAGACTGGCATTCACTGGAAATGTTTTAGACTAGCTACCATGTGGGTCCCTTAATCACCAATGCACTTTTTGTTCGGTTAAAATAACCCATTTTCAGCAAATACTCTTTGATTTTTCTTTTAATACTTCCCACTGTTTGTCCTGCTCATTATCCTATTCCTCCAACTGAAGTCACTATGTAGATGTAGAATCTAGCAGCTAAATCCTACAAAAATTAAATTGAGAGATTTTTCCAAGTGATTTAACTCCAAAATCTATCTAATCATGTGAGAAATGTCATGGGACATTGCATGGAGTGAAAGAATTGATGAAAGTGGTGTATATACAAATATATATTGTATAGACATGTGTGGAAATGATGTGCTGTAGTTTCAGGAAGTGCTGTGGAGCTGGGGAGGGAAGCCACTACAGAAAGCATTGTCTTATAGTGATCGCTTAGTTGTATATAATGTGCAATTTATTTTGAAGGAAGTGAAACAAGTGCAACAAAAACTTCTACCATTTCTGAATTTAGTCCAGAAGTGCAGCATTGGTAATGTGTGGGGCAGTTTCTGTCCCAGTGACTGAGATCACTTAGGATCCTGACTAATGGGAGATCATCTTCTCCATACATTGGGAGGTTTACAGAGCACATCTTGGTCGCTTCATTTCAGTTCTTCATGGGGGGTTGATATGTTTGTACTTGTGGTTACCCTATTTGTGTTTGGATTGTTTCATTGCAAGACTTGAAGGCCATAGTACTTGAATTCTCAGGAACTGATTTTTCTTTGTCTGAGAACAGTTGAGTCCTGTTAGAAATTTTGCTGCTGCGTCTTCAGTTTTCAGTATTATCTAAACACTTTTCATGATCAGTAAAATTAATTTACTGGTAATCTGCTTAAGTATATATTTCATTATCTCTCAGCACGTGCAGTGTCTGAAATATGAATTAATTTATAAAACAGCACAGGTCCGTGTTATTTCTGTGATGGTGAGGCTTTTGACTTAAACAGTTTTCTGTGGTGCATTCTTTTCCTCAAAATACATTGCTGAAATACGGTTCTTACAACTTATGAACAATTTGAACAATTCAGATTAGTGGACAAATATGACCCGGTAAATAAAGCACATTTCTTTTTGTTGACTTATGTCCAGTAATAGTGGAAGAAATGGGTACTCTCAGGGGTTTCTCTGGGAGACAGTTTGCTGTGTAAAGCAAGTTTATTTTTGATGGCTGAGTCTTGGCAGTCATGATGTACCTCAGCTTTCCTTTATAGACCTCATTTGAAATCTGTTCAAGCCATTTGTTTTTCCTTAAGGAAACAGTTACAATAACATCTGTCATCAACTTCAAGTGTTAAGTCAGATGTCTATGAGGACTTACAAGTTGCACTTGTGAACTGGTGTGATTGTGCTGAGTGTGAGCCCAAAGGGGGCAGATTGGGCTGTGCTATGAAATTGTGAGCCAGCCACCAAGTGCTTGGGAAGCTCATCAACTTTTGGCAAATAAATAAATAAAAGGGCAATTCCTGAAGTGCAGTGTCTTCTAATGGCTCCAGGATGCTGATTCTGTGATGAATTGAAAGCTAATCTGCTAAATCACTTGCATCACTTACAGAGCCGGTAAGGTCCTTGGACAGCTTTGATCTGATGTGGCTGAAGCACAGCCAGGTTTTTTTTTTGTTTTTTTTTTTTTTTTTGGCATGGTACTGAAACGTGCATGCTCTTGCATCTGACCAAAGACAACAGAGGAACGATGTTCTACAGGTTTTAAAACTGTGATGATTTCAAAGCATGCTGAATGCACAAATATGCTTCTTGTTTTGCAGTCTGAGTAGGCTTATGGATATGTAGGCTTGCTAAATATCCCAGTATTTAAGTTCTCTAAGAAACTGCTGGTGGCTACACAGGTTGTATTAATAGCTGAACCTGTGACTATTTTGTTGCTTTTTAAATGAGAATGGAAGCTTTGTAGCAAAAACAAACAAACGAACAAAAAAACCCCAAACCAAACCAAAACAAGCAAAAATATATATATATAGCTTTATCTTGCCTGTGTTTAGTAACATTCATGAGAGTAGCCTTAGTGAATTCAATTGAAAGTACTCCACTGCGTGGGAGTATCTCTGTTGGTTTCTAAAACATTAAGAGTTATGAATGCATCTTAAAATTACAAGTATGGCATAATTGTAAATGACAATACTTTTAAGCATACTTAATGAGAAAATAAACTAATTTACTGGTCAAACTACAAACAGTCAATTGCCTTTTACACTATTTTCAGTTCTTAGGTTATTTTACTAAAACAAATGTGGCTTTTAATATATATATTACCAGCCTTTTGTTTAAAAGGATTGGAATAAATGCTGTTAGTATAGGAATGACAAAACAAGTCTGGTCTTCTCAGATTTTTTTCTAGAAAACTTTAAGATTTTCTTAAATCATGCTTATTTTTAAGCTCTACCTTCTCAAAGGATAATTCAGTCTATAACTGTCTCTGTAAGTTATTTAGTCATTCGAGTTAGGTAAATGCTGACAAAACAGAAGCATGACTGTGCTAGGCATAACTTTCAAGTAATCCTGAAGAATGTTGTATACTTGTACATTTTAATATTTTTTCCCCAAAGGAGACCATTTTAGTAAAAATTCAAGGCATATGATTGTTGCTTTTCTTTAATAGTTACTAAATGAAAAGTACTGTTTGCCTGTTTTACCATATGCCTTAGAATAATCCACCACAAAATACTGGAGTTGTGAATGCAGGCTTGCATTGATAAATGAGAATTCTTATGGAGAAGGAAAGAAAAGCCAAGCAATTAACAATTGCAGGATTGAAGGCATGATGAAGACAGGCTGGGATGCAGAATTTAGCACACAAGACACCTGCAAACCTGCAAGGACTGAAACATTAGGAAATATTTCTCTGGAAATCCTAAAGCTTGCCAGGTCTTTGGAAATGTCTGTATCCTGGGAAGGTCATTGTGGTGCAGGGAAGTTGAGAACCAAAAAACTGAAGAGGGACAAGCAGTGTTTTAGAATTTGTGTTTCTGTCCCTTGTTGCTGGTGATTCACACCATCCACCCTCCCACCTATCAATAAAAAATAGAATCCCAATGTTGAGAGTTGCAGAGAGCAGATGGGCAGCAAAACAATGACACAGTGAGTGTGGGACTGGCAGCTTCAGTCACTTAAAGCTGAGGTGTTTTACCCTGCACCTCTGAAACTCTTCACAGCACTGTTGGTGCTTGTGCTTCTCACTTTAAACAAAGAGTGACACTAAAGATCCCTGATTCTGTGGAGTGACTGTTATATCAGAAGGGACTGGATGGTGAGAAATGCTTAGCACTGGCAGGTAACTTGTACAGACTGTACGTGGTTGTTTGCCCAAAATTGGCAGATAGGCTGTCCTATAGCTTTTTATAAAGATACAGTGTGTTCTCTGGCATAACAATTAAAATTAGATGTGATGGTTCTGCCTTTGCTTGGCTATAGAAGCCTTTTTTTTTTTTAATGTTTCTATTTTCAGGCCTTTAATATTTTACACAACAGAAAAATAAAATGAAACAAGTTTGGAATTTCTCACCTCCTTTAGGCTCTTAGAAACCCTGGGAACACTTGTCACATGCAGGACTGCAGGAAAGAATAGTTTTAATGTTAGATATAAAAGGTTAAGAATTGGAGTTTGAGCAACTAAGACCTAACTTGAAAGTTAGAAAATAATGGAGGTGTCAACTGGTGGAGGCCAAATACTACTTATATTATTTAAAGCCTATTTCTAACTAGGATGATGTTTTAAACAATTAGTGTCTCAAATGTTGTAACAAAGAGTAAAATGCTTTGAAAGATATGTACCTCTCTTGAATACTAGGCTTGCTTTAAACCCGTGAATCTTGTTTAAAAGAGCTAAAATGGTATTGTTGGCCCTTCACTTAAGCACATTTGAGAATAATACAATTGATAATCCTGATAATGGTGTCAGAATTGCTTGCTTTTCAAGAATTTTAATACAGCATTTTGAGCAAATATTTCAATTGATGGAGTTTTCTGATTTCATGACAAGTATTCATGGCTGTCACTGCACCTGACAGCATTGGAATGCCTGACAGCTTTATTTTCCATATATGTCATTAGATGCATATTGAGCAGCCACTCCTGCTTTTGCCTTCATCTTTTCTGCTGTGTGATAGAGAAGTGAAAGGCAGGCAGGCCTGCTGAACTGTTCCTGTGAGGTGATAAATGCCAGCTCTTCCATTTAGCACTGATGGGGACTTCAGGGGCATGAACAGCTCCCAAAGATTAAAACAGGCTTTGGAACTAACTTTATTTACAACTGCCTATGTGAAATTTTACAGCAAGCTACAGGAGAGGGAACAAATTAATGTCTTAACTAATAAAAAGAAATCTATTGTGCAGACTGTAGTAAAACTTAAATTTCTATAAAAAAATGCGGATTCAGGACACTGTAAGGAATCTAAATGAAAATGTGGCTTTTGAAGTTGTCATGTATGCTTTGTTTTTCAAACTTGTAAGGAACAGTAGAGTAGCAGGAAGAAATGGATTATTTTCCTTATTGGATTAAAAAAAGGTGGGGGAGAAGTAACTTGGTCAGCCTGGTAAGGAGGAAAAGAGAGTACTCTGTCCTTTTAATAGAAACAATGCTGGTCTTGTACTAACACCGTATGAAGAGCAATATATATATATATATATATATATATAAATTTTATTGAAAGAAGACATGCCAGGCTGTTCACTCAGATTAATGAAGAAAGGAAGGATTCTCTACAACAGATTTGGGTTCTTTGTATCTAGTTTGTATCAGCTGCCTTTTTTTTTTTTCTTTTGTATCAGCATAGAGAGTAAAAAACATGTGAAGAAAGTATTCTCTGCTGTGAGAATATACTGTGCCACTACAAAAGCAGTAGAAAACCTAGGTAAACCAAAAGGAGGTGCTAGAAATATTTCTGATTGTTAGTCACTACTTTTAATACACGTGCTCCTAGTCTTCTGTGTACAGACTTTTTTTTGCTGTGATGAGAGTATTTAAAAGATGTTATGAAAATAAAGGAATCATTATTGTTTGCTAGGACATGTTTTTATGGAACAGATCTTATTTTCCTTCCTTTTGTGGTGCCTCAAAGTGCAGTCCTGGCAGAGAAAATACAACCGTAGTGTTCTACGTCACCTTTTTTTTTTCTATTGTGCTTCTTTTAGTTTATATGTGGGGAGCTGTATAGTACTAAACAGTTGTAGATAGTTTGAAATCAAATGGATAATTTCTGCACTTAACTGTCACCATATATTGTTTGGGGAGGTTAACTAAAGAAGAGATTTCCTTAAAGCTTTTGGTACTTTTACAAATGTTTGAGCTCTTGGCTCAATGTTAATATTGGCAAGTAGTTGAGCAAAGCTATTAAGTATTTGGCTGATACCCAAATTTCCTGCTGACTAGGTGATTCAGGCCACAGTAGGGGACACTAAAAGCCTAAATCATCCCTCAGCATGTAAGAGTGTGTAACCAGTGAAAATCACAATTCACAGGTGCTGTGTATACCTGATTTCAAGGAAACTCTGTAATTATGTTAAATGTAGAAGTAAGGATTTGAAAACTAATTTGAGTGAGATCTTCTAGTAGCATCATGTTAGAATCCTATGCACTAGTTTTCTACAAAAATAGAAAGCTAAAAGACAAATAAAATGAATTGTCAGACTTCAGCCATGTGGGTAATGTAAATCCATGACATTGCTGTCTGCAGAGTGCAGGTGATCAGGTGGGGCAGGATCGTGGAAAATAAGGTGAGTTGAAGTTGGAACAGGCATGAGGAGGGACTTCGGCATGAATGGTAGTGCCTGCCCTCCTGCTCCAGCTGAGAATGTGCTTAATTTTCTGGATCCTAAAAGATCCATATAAAATACAGCTTTGTTTGCAATGCAGAATAATAAACTCATTATTATAATGGTTAATTTTGCATTATGTGCATTAAAGGTATTTCTTTAAAATAAGAAAATATTGAGCCAAGCAGCTGAGCATCTGGGGTTTGGTTGGTTTTTTTTTTTAGTACTAAGCTGACTTGGATTATAAAACTCAACTCTTACAGAAAATGTGTGTAGTGAGTCTGCAGTGTGTCCCTACCAGACTGAATGAAGCTGGGTGACTTTTTTTTCTCAGAAGGTTTTAGAGGGACATGACCTTTGTGACTCCTTTGTCCCGGCTACTGCAACACCTACAGCTTGGGTAAAAAAATTATTACTTGAGAGTATTCGTATTCCTTCCCCCTGTCCAATTAAAATAGCAATATAAATTAATCTTTAAAAATAGAATTTTCTCTCACCTGTCCACCCTTGAGTTCAGCTAGAATGGCGCTGTCATCTGGCTCTGTGGGAAGTTGGGATCTCTGCTCTTTTTCTCCAGGGAGTAGATGATGATCTGTGTGGCAATTGTTGAGATCCTGAGGCTGATATTGCTTCTTCATGTCTCCAATTCCTGATGTGTTGAGACACACAGTAAATCTTCCTGCAGCTAGGAAGGCTCCATGTATAAGCAGTAAAGTGCAGAAAATAAAGTAGATGCTGTTCTCCCCTCTTTCATAAAGCAATGGTGTATGGCTTCTGCTGTGTCTGAGACTTCACAGCCATAAAGGAAGGCCCCAGTTTTATCCTTGAGAAGTACACACATTTAAAAAGCATATTTTCATGTGCTTGCCTTTTTCTGAGGTGTTTGCAGGAAAGCCAGTCTGTATAGTTCAGGTGTAGAAGGTAACAAACTGCAAATGAAAATGGAGATGCCCCTTAGAATTTTTTAAGTCAGGATTTTCAGCTTTTGGTCTGAGAGCTGTCCTTAGTAGCCCATTCAAGTATGAAAATCAAGCATATCATCAGTGTGTTTGTGTTTACAACACAGAAGTCTGTTTTGATTAGAATACTTCTAGGGGGAAAGTAAAAGAAGTTGAAAATGGTGTGGAGGTAATTATACTTTGGTTGGTAGTATTTTACTTTCTGTTTTCCTGTTGCTTTCAGAATTTTCCCAAGCTTACAGAAGCCACAATATTCAATCAGCATTTAAACATTATTAAATAAGTTCAGTGAGAAGTTAGCCTCCCTTTGGATAAGGAATAAGAACCCTTTTTTCAGTGGAGCTTGGTGAAGTGCAAAGCAAAACAGAGGTGATCTCTAATGTTAAGAACTTCCAAGACTTCACACAAGTTGAGAAAACAAAGACCACAACTAATAAGCTCTAAAAGTATCTAAAAAGGCATCTCAGGGACATAAACAGAAAGCTAAGTAAGTTAAATAAGTCAAAGCAAGAAACACAAATTATTGATTTATCAGACTGTACAATGAAAAGGAAAACCAGTATAGATATGATCTAAGATACAATACTTCTACCTCTACTTCTGAGAATCAACAAATTTATACTAAACCTCCCTACCTGATTGTGTATCATATCAGCTGTGTCTAAAAATATTTTATTGTGTGCAGTTTAAATTGACTCTTGCAGTTCCTGCTAGCTGTATTGTTTTTTTCACCAGACCAGAGTATATATAGTGGTTTTTGTGGGGTATTTTTTTTTTTTTTTTTTTTTTTTTTGAGTGAGAGAGGGTAGGGTGGATTCTATCAGTTTAGAAGATTTGTTGTTGCTTTTGCTCAGTATCTGCCAGGAGCCTGTGGAAGGAAAATGATCTTCAGCTCTGGTCTCATGGGAGATTTGTCTTTGAAAGCATTACAGAACTATTTCAGGCAACTAGAAAGATACAAGGATGGATTTCTCAGAGGGCTTGATGAGTTATTTGGCCAGAGGATGGCTGGCACTTGAGAATTAGGATATGCAGTTGCATTTCCCCAATCATTATGAGATTTTTTTTTTTTTTGGTTATTGATCAGTGTGTTGAAGTTGAGACAGCAGAAAAGCTGTGCAGCTTCTTGTGGTGGAACAAGCTGTGAGTCCTTGAATACTGCATAAGAGCTGAAAAGACAGGCAGATGTGGACGATGATGTTAAAGTGCCAAAACCTGAAAGATTAAATCAACAAGATTCCTTTAGATCTGTATGCCTTGGGAATGAATTCTAGGGGCTTTAAGAGGGTAGTTCTTTATGTAAACAATAAATATTTTTCTTTATATAAATTTCATATTGTTTGTCATTTAAGTCCATTATCATATCAGCTAAGGTATTTTATTGGGCACATGTTGTTCATTCCAACTTAGTTTAACAAGCTTTAGCTTGAAAAGAGTAAGGAAGAAATTAGGGGTTTTGTTTTGATTGAAATTAGTTTGAAAATGCATTTTTAACTAATCATCTTAAAAATCTCCTATTTTTCTATTTTTTAAAAAAAAGTTATTACTCTGGGAAGTTGGTTTTTCTGATATAGGGTGATTCCTTGCAAGCTTATTTTACAAAATGAAAACTCAATTTAAATTTTTTTTTTTCAGATCTGTCTTTGGAGGAAAACCAGATTTTTGCCTTCTGGAAGAATGCGGTGAAACTGCCAGTATTTCTAGTCGGAATTATAAAGTTAATATTCAACTTCAGCGCTACTAGTTTCTTACTAAATAGTACCTCAAAGTAGAAGAAAAATGTATGGAAGTGCCAGAACAATCAGCAACTTGGAAGGAAGTCCCTCCAGGTCCCCCCGCTTGCCCAGGTCCCCTCGCCTGGGCCACAGGCGCACCAGCAGCGGGGGAGGAGGAGCAGGGAAGACGCTGTCCATGGAGAACATCCAGTCCCTTAACGCAGCCTATGCAACATCTGGACCAATGTACCTGAGTGACCACGAGGGGGTAGCTTCTACTACTTTCCCAAAGGGCACAATGACTCTTGGAAGGGCTACAAATCGAGCTGTGTATGGTGGCAGAGTCACAGCCATGGGGAGCAGCCCCAATATTGCTTCTGCTGGACTGTCACACACAGATGTCCTTTCTTACACTGACCAGCACGGAGGGCTGACCACATCCTCGCACCACCACCACCACCAGGTTCCTTCCATGCTGAGACAGGTTAGAGATAGCACCATGTTAGATCTGCAGGCTCAGCTGAAGGATCTACAGAGGGAGAATGACCTTCTCAGAAAAGAACTAGACATTAAGGACAGCAAGCTGGGGTCCTCTATGAACAGCATCAAAACTTTCTGGAGTCCTGAGCTAAAGAAAGAGAGAGTATTGAGGAAAGAAGAAGCAGCCAGAATGTCAGTTCTTAAAGAACAGATGAGAGTTTCCCATGAAGAAAATCAGGTAAGTAATTATGAAAGTCTTTGTGTTGATTTCCAACCAAGCACTTGATGTTTTGCTTTTGGTATTGTATCCAGTGCTGGCACAAGTTTAATATTTGCCACAGGAATTCTATGTCTTGGTATATCTTCTTCTGACTGCTAAACTGCAGGAAAGCACACTAATAAGAATCCAGATATAATTAGGTTATAATTTCCTTCATGCAGCATTCCTTCACATTTTAGATGGAGAAAATAATTGTTGTTACCCTTTCTCTTATCTTTGAAACTTTCTCTAGGGTTTTGTGTTTTCTTTTTTTGCAAGAACTGTTTAAATGTTGTCTTGGCAACACTTTCTGAAGAGGTAAACAAGCCACTTTTGAAAAAGTAAAAGTAAACATCCAGAGGCATATTTTGTTGAAGCTGTACAGTGATTTAACAGTTTTACAGTTAAAAAGATAAATCATATTCAACTTTCTGTCCTTCTGCTTTACAGAACAAATTGAAAGCTTTCAGTAACATTTCAGAGACCTGCATTGTAGAAAGCTAGTTTATTGTAAATATGTATTTCAAATACTTATATTCACAATTTAACATTATCTTCCTGAAGTTATAAAGATTCAAATGTTTTAATCCAGATGGATAAATCTGCAAAGTCAAACTTTGAGACTTTGGTGTATCAAATATACAGCTATATATGCAAAGCTATACGAAACAGCAGCATAGAATAGACAAAAAAAGTTATCCTTTTGTTCTCCACACACTTTTTGGCTTCTGGTCTTATTTTAAAGCTGTTCCTTTTAAAACCATCTGTTAACTCTCCCCAGACAAAAACACAGTTCTATGTTTCTTTTACTTCCAGATTCCAAATCTAAACTTCTTTGCTGGCAGGCAGCTACAACTGAGATTTTTTAATTTACTTCCAAGTTTGTGATCAATTAGAGCTTCTCAGCAAACTTTCCACCTTGTAGGCATGCCATCAACCTAACTATCTTTAGAGCTGGCAAGTCTGTTACCAGTTACTTCAGTGGGAAACTGACTGGGTTGTCATCAGGAATTCAGTCCAATAAATTAATTTATTACTTTCTTGTATAACTTTTCCATCCAGACTAACAATAATAGTTGCTGATTATTTATTTATAGCAGATGCACTAGGATGCTGCTAGAACCAATGTTATCGAAAAGATGCATGGTGGATGCATTGTTTTTCAAAAACTTTATTGGTTAGACACTTTAATGGTGGTAGTTGGTGTCACCTTAGGAGGAGAAATATTCTAATACACGCTCATGCATTTCTTATGGAAATGTCACATTAATATCTTATACTTACATTTGAAGTTTGAAGCTTGTACGTAGAGACTTTGTCACACACCAATGAGCTTATGTTTTGGTTTTTTCCCCCTAAAGGCTAGCTTTCCTTACCTTGAGGGGAAAGGAAACCAGTAACTGAGTTATGAGTTTGTTCACGTCATATCTTATTGACAAATGCTCTTATTTTCGTGTTACAGCAAACCTATCAAAAACAATGTATTTTGCCCTATGTGTGTCCTTACTCTGTAATACAATAACACCAAGACTGAGTAGCTCAGTGTCCAAACACTCACAGAAGAGGCTGAGTATACAGTGCTATCCCCAGAGAGCAGTCCTTATGATCCAGCTGCTGTTTTGTTGTGTCTAATAACTCAGAGGACTTTAAGTTCAGCCAGTTCCTTTTGGACCTGTTTAAAATGCCAGTGTCCATGGGCTCTTACAGCCCAACAGATCTGTGAGGAACCACAGCTTTTCATTTGATTTTGCACTAGACTTTGGCTGCTTTTGCTAGGCTTTCCTGCTCCTTGTACTGCAAGAAGCAATAAGTAATTGATGCCTGGTGCCAGTCTCAGTGCTGCTTAGGACTTTACACTGCCATCATCACATCCCTCCCTCAGCTCTTTTCCAGACAGGAGACTTACCACGTGTGATAATTCCTTGTGAAACAGTAACATGTTTTTCAGACCTATTAAATGTCTGGGATTTTTTTTTTTTTTTTGAGGCAAGGAGGTCAAAACAGCTTGTGTTTTTGATAAGGTATAAAATGAGTTGTGTTGATGTTGTGTTTGCCCTTTTATTCTGTATGTCTCTTGCAGAAATTCCCAACAATTTGTTCTTTCCAGCTTTGGATGCCTATATTTTTGCTGCTACTGAATACTAAGCTAATATCTTAATGGAAATATTTATCATAGCTGAAAAATCCTCACTATTAATTCTAACTAGTTTAGATCCCAACTTGTTATGCTTAAAGCTAGGATTACTTTCACTTGTGTGCCACTTTTATCTCCATGAATTTCATCTGCCAGCCTCTGACTATTTGCTTAGTCTTACGAAATTGTTCTTTGCATTTGGTTTTTGTCTTTTACTGGTCTGAATAGCCAAACACCTTGAGGAGAATTAGTCATCTTACTCATCACTCTGGTCTCTGGGTTACTCAGGAAATGTCAGTCAGCACAAAGCCCAGCCACAGGTTTCAGCAAAACTCCACAGGGACCTTCTGTTACTTTCAGGAGTCAACCATGTGTTTCTGCTATTTCCTCTCTTGTAGCCAAAATTTGTGTATAAAAGCACCCATCCTCTTATGTAATTGCTGCTTAATTTTCTTGTAAGCATTTGGAGAGGAGCCTTTCTGAAGGAATGGCTTTGGAAGCCCAAGCTGGCTGTGTCAGCTTGTTTGTCATGCTTATCCAGTGGGCTGTTGATTCTTTCAAAATTTAAATTAGAGTCATCAAAAAGCTGGAATTTTAAAGAACAAAAAGGTGATGTGCTCTATCCTAAAAGTCGTCAGTCCATCCTTGTGTCTGCGGTTTACTGCCTTATAAAACTTCCTTAAAAACCTTAGTTGTTTTATACTGAAACACAAAAAAATGTTTTTACATTGGCTGTCCATGATGAAAGTGACCCTGCCTGGATTCCTAGGTCTCCTAGCAAAGTTTGGGAACTCCCAGGAGACTGGAGAAGGGCATATCTGTCTGCCAAAAAAGTGAAATGAGAGAATGAGTAAAATGTTTCCCATTTTTATTGTGGTTTCTGAAAAAATATTGCAAGACTCAAATAATTATTTGGAAGCTGTATTTTAAAAAATCATTACCTATTTCTAAATGTAATTGGGGGAAATAAAAATATACACTAACACCCAATATGGATTTGTCAAAAATAATGCCCAAGAAGTCTGATGTTTTTTGCATGACAGGAGAACACACTTGTGCATAATGGAAAAACAGTGGCAACATGCTGATGTTAAGAAAATTTTCTCAAGACATTTCCCTTTAGCGAGTTGGTGGGAAGCATATGACAGGAAATTGCTTCTATATGGAGAACTATTTGATTGGAAGCCTATGTCAAAGTGTAATCATCAGTGATTTATGTGAAATTGGAAGATTTCCAGTAGGATCTGGTAGGGATCTGTCAGGTGCTTGAGGCTTTCATCAGTGTCCTAAAGGATGGGTATGTGTTATCTATCCAGATAATGTCAAGATTGGGAAGGTTTAAAAACATCCTGGAAAGAAGGATTATAAATGAAAAAAAATTGCCAAATTAATTAATTTGAAATAGTAAGATCTGTTTCAACAGAAAAATTGATAAAATTATACCTTTTGGAAGAAGAAAGAGATCCATGAGGAAGTTTATGGACAGTAACTTAGACATTCCAGTTTTTCTTTTGAAAGCTGTTATATTTCTGAAAGTGTATGCTTTCTTGTACTTTGACATCACAGCTCACATTTAGTTGTCTTTTTCCCTTCATATTCTTTGTGATATTTTCTCACAGCATAACTGGAATCATATATGTTGATATACATAAGGGAAGGAAGTACTCTACATGTTTTTAACTATTTAAAGTGGTTCATCTTGGAATCTTTCATTTGCAATGTCTCAAACAAGTTTTGCTTTTTTTCCCCTAGGTAGATTGTTATTCCCTCTAATCTGACTTGAATAGAAGATTCTAGTCACATGTAATGTATACAAGAGTTAGTGTAGGTTTCAGTGGAGAGCAGAAGGCCATGAGGTGGGAAGTGCTGGGAAGACACAAGACATTATTCTGCAATATTAATTTCCAAGGTTGTTGCCTGTCTGTCAGGAAGGAAAACTAATTTGATTTGGACTAGCTTCTTCTGATAGAGTGCATTGATGTTTATCAGTTGATACGCTGCTTCTATGACATTGTGAAAACTGAATCACTGTGACATTTAAAATAAACGCTTATTAAGCCCCATTGCACAAAATAAAGCCCCTTTTACCTGCTTAGAAATGTCATCATTTAATGCTACATAATGAGTACAAAATGGACACTGTGTGCAATCAACAGTGGCTCTTTTTCAGTCATGGCATGGTTATGTGTTGTTGGAAACAAATGGGTGAGCACAGGCCTTTTTTGCCTTACAGAAAACCAGGTAATTTTAATTGACTTAATGTGTTCTTTGAAAAAATATTATGGATCTTTTGAAGTTTTGTTTCTATCCTGATACTACAGGAATTTACTTCTGATTAATGAGCTGGAGAGAGGATAAAAAGGATAGTCAGCAGTTCCTCTGAGGCTTAGAGTTTTGAATACAAAAGTTTCTTGATAGAGTTTTTCAGAATAACTGTTGTCCATCTGTAGCAATAACTCAGATGCTGCAATTAGCAGAACAGAGTTGCTAAAATAATCAGTAGAGAAGTGAATGTGTATTCATGAGCTCAGAACAGAGAGTAGCTACTCATTTTTATTTCACGTACTCATTTTCACTTTGATTCATGCCAAGTATCTAAATAGAACAATAAAAGGAAATATACTAACAAATATTCTGAAAAGGTGTTTCCCTTATCTGTACTAATCAAACTATGCTCCTAATAAAACATTGATTAGGCTAAGGTATACATTATTAAAAAAAAGTTTTTTAGATATTTTGTTTATGCTCTTTGAAGCTCTTGCGGGTTCATTGTAGCGGAATATGCAGGGAGTTGCCAACCCTTGAGTATTTAGTGTGAGATCATAGATAGGTATTGCCTTCCTTAATGTGTCAAAGTATGCACTTGATTTACTGGTTGGAAAGGACTTTTGTTGTTGAATACCAGATGTGGTCAGACAAGGGTTTTCTTGGAGTATGAATTCCTTTCAGCCCATCTTATTGTGTGAAATAGCAGGGATTTTGAGGCTCATTGTGAATATTAATGAAGTACATGGTTGCACAACTCAAAGCTAGAAACCTGAGGAATGGAAATGTTGTGCCTGTGGTTCACTATGCTATCTGAGGTATGTTTTCATGTTAATAACATTAAAAAAAATTGGCTCTGTTTTTCCTAAATTAGTCTCTTCAAGAAAAAAGACTTCCAATGTCAAATTTTAATATAGTATTTACAACCAGTGCAAGCTTCTGAAGGTGTTTTAGGATGATTCTGTAAAGCCATGGGTTCATCACATCCATTCACCTTATTTTCTGTTTTTCACTGTACTGTTGTTTCCTGCTTTCTTCAGCTTTTAAAAAAATTGTCTTGAGCTGCATGCATGTGTTGATTTTAACTTTATTTTGCATGTTTTCACTCTTTTCATTTAAACTCATGTACATTGATGGCAATTTAGGTAAGTGCAAAATATTTCTTCTTTATTTTGGTTATTAAGTGAGACAAAGTGCTTAAGCTTTTAACCACACAGAATAGATCAGTCATTATCTGAATAGGAAAGTAGAATGAAATAAGTGGATTTTCTTAACTATATTGAAAATGTCTGTGAAATGGGAAGAGGCCAATACAGCAGGACTCTTCTGCTGAGGAGGGGTGGTGTGTAGCTGGTGAGGAACAGAGAATAAGCTCTGCCAGAAGGGTGTGTGGTGTCTTTTGTTGTTGCTGCTGCTGAGGAGGAAAGGTTCCTGGTGGGGAATAGAATTTGATAAGGAGGGGGCCATGATACTACAGATAACCAAGGAAATTTTGAGGGAGTAATAACCTGAAAGTGCTTGAGGGCGAATGAGGGAATGTAGTTACTTTTAACCCTTTTATTTTTTCTCTCTGTGTCAAAAAGCTTGGTAAGTATTGAGCTAGAGAAAGGAATAATAGGAATGTGACTTTGTAAACGGGCAAGTACTTGTTTGGTCTTGGCTGAATCTTTTTGGTGGTTCTCATTTAGATAGTAGTATTCATATATATGTTAAAAAGTAGAAACTTACAGTTTAAGCTGTATGAAAGCTGTATCACAGGTTAGTGGTAAATTGGGAAGGATAGTGATAAGTTACACCCTTTTGGGCATTTTTGAGTTATAAAGAGATCTGAGCAAAGAAATTTTTGATTTTGTCCTGTTGCCCCTAGTATTTCAAAAAAGGATAAGGACCATGAATTGTAGTCTTTAGAATGCACTGTGAGTAACTGTAACTGAAATAGCACTATTTTACTTAGAACAAAAGGTGCTTTATTCATCATGTTGGAAACGAAAAATTATTGAATATTGCAAAATCCTACTTTAAGTTCAGTATATGTCATTATCAATTATCCAGTGTCAAAGTGCTGGCATGAAATTTCATTTGCATCTTGAAGTTTCGTAATGAGTGTCAGTTCTTCAGAAAGAAGAATAAACAAAGACAGTAATTCTTTGAGAAGGTGGATTGACTCTATAGCAGAGAGATCATTGCAATGAAAGGTGATGGGAACTGTGTGAGTCTCTGTGATTTGAAACTCTGAACTGACCAGCTTTGAACATAGTCACATCCTTAACTGATATTTGATGGTTCACCCCAAAGCACTACAAAATCTGCTGCTGTTTCTGGTGGGTGTTTTGTCCTGTAATGGTGGTGATCATCAAGCTGAAGTATGACATGAGTTTTCTGAAAGGCTACAGGTTTATTATTTATTTTTGAAGATGATGTTTCAGCTGAACTTAGTAATTCCATCCTGTTTTTTAAACTTTCCTTGCAATTTCAGAAGGATGCTGCTTTCTGTTCCCCAGTCTGATGCTCTTTGCTCTGTTGTTCATCAGTTGTGTTGCTGTGTGGGTAAAACCCTTTAACTGAAGCCAGGATTCTGACAGGGTCTCAGCAAAGACCACTTCAGAAAAAATGCAGACATAGCAGAATATTATTTGTGGTAGAACAGAGAGGTAACTGTATATAAACTGTTGTGAATTTTGTTAGAATTAGGTGGTATTGGATACATCACATTAATCATAAATACCTTCATAATGCAGGAATTTGCTTGGAAAGCAAGTTTTTAAAAAATCTAAATAAGGTCTCCTGGAGATGTTAATTAAACCTTTCATTTCATCAATAATACAGTTTCTCAGAGGTGTCATAGATAATACATCAAACCTTATCCTTGGGGAATATCTTTTCCACCGATTGTGATGGAGCCAGTAGGTGTATGGAGTTTTTTTTTAAGTATATTTTTATTTCTCTATTAGTTTCTCAAAATTGGTTTACTTCCTTGAGGTCTTAGACTTAACCTGAAAAAAATGCTGGAAATTACTTTTCAGAATTTTCTAACATCTGAAATGGAAGAGAGAAAAAGGAAGGAAGTACTGAAAAACGATCAATTTCTTTCTCATTTTACCTTCTTAGTATTTATTAGTAAAATTTCAGATGTTTGCCTTCCTTCGGGTCCTTTGATCTTGTATTTTCTGACAGTTGTCCCCAAATCATCTAACAGGAAATTGATAATGCCATATTCAATTAGTCTGCAATATGGAACTTCTCCTCTGGGCTGTTTTTGAGAAACATGACCCTTTCGGCTGTGCTGCAAAGTATTATATTTATTTATTTTATTTATGTATATAATTTAAAGATAAGCTTGCGTGACACTTCCTAACCTTCCTCTTTTCTGTTATGCTCCTGAATTGATAAGATGCATTTCAGATTGTGCTCAGGGCAAGGGCAATGTTGTGATGGTGACCTAACCTGTTGTCATTGATTCAGTTCTGAGTTTTTGCATGTCTGGGAGTTAGGCTCGGTTAATGTCATGCAGGGTCAGGTTTGGACTGTTCGTCATTTGCTCTGTTGAAGGTATCTGGCATTTCTGACTATTGGACTGTGTATTCCCTGGTGCCCGTGAGTCCACTTGTTAAAGCTGTCAGCTGCAAGATAATATTTGTTACTTGAATATTTTGCTGGAATATCTGTCAGCAGAGTTGGTAAAGAAACTAGGATTCAGGAACCCTTGGTGTATTTTATAGAGGATAACTTTGATTCAAGTTGGATTGCTTGTGGCAGGAGCAAATAAGTCTTTTGAATCTACTAATTTTAGAATGTTTGGCCTCTGGGATGAGAAAAATACTTTTTGAATTTCCTTAAGCATCTGCTACAGGATAGTTATTGCTTTTACTCTTGGTGTTGGAAGATAAAGCTAACAAAACACATGTTAAGAGAAGGCAGTAGATTTCATGTGAAGCAGTCTTTGTACCCCCAAAGGAAAAGGAATAAATGATGTGTTTGCCAAAGGGAAAATCCTGAGGCAAATCAGTGAATATTTCAGTGTTAGAGATGCAGAGAATGCTAAGGTCTTGTAAGGTCTGTATTCCAGTCTCATCTATAATTGAGTGAGAGGGTGGGGTCTCATCACATGGCAGTTCTTGTAGAAGAAAAGCAAAGTCAGCAGAACCTGTGGGGGAATGTAACACGTGTTGGGGAGCAGCAAACCCTAAAACAAGGCTGACTTTTGGAACTCACTCAAGTTTCCATTTAACTGACTACAGCATTAATTGAATACAGTACAAGTCTCACTGCAAAAGCTGCATTTAAATGGAGAGAATCACAGAAAGAGGCAGGGAGCTGTGCTTTGAAAATTAGAGCTGTTCTATGTATATTGATTTAAACTGTAAATGGGCACATAGCTTTTGCAGTTTGTAGGTATAAAGGCTGAAAGTATAGTCCTGGTAGTGGGAACTTGTGTGTTACATTAGCTTGCAGGTAACTGGTTACTGGTAAAGCAGAATTGTCTTAACCAATGCAGTGAAGAAATGCCTGAATATTATAGTATAATATTTCCTCTGGATACTCTAGAAGGTGAAGGTAAACTTATGGGTTATATTTAAATCCTGATACACCTAAGCATAAATAAAATGTTTCAATCCAAACTTGAAAAATCAACATGTCTGTAATAAAGCCTGCTGTTCTATTGCTGTGTATATGTCATTATGCACATTAAAAAATTATACATAACTTGTGGTAATAAGACTGTTTTGCATTCAGTGATTACTAAATTTCTTACCTGAGTGACAGAAATAAGCTTTGTCTTGAAGGAAATCAAAATTTCCCTATTACCCTTTATTTGGAAGCCAAAATTCTTTCCAGATCGTTCTGGAAATGTACCTTCTTGTCAGCACAGCTCTCTGGGCTAGGGAGTAGTGCTACCTATCGAAAAATTGAGCTTTATAGTGAATTTGATGTTAACATGAATGCATTAAGCAAATATTGTATCTGTTTTAATATATATTGTGAAAAATCCAAAATAAACCCACAACCTTTAATATTTCTGTTAATAAACATTGTAATGAAAATTACAGTATACCGCTGCAATGATACTACAATATTCTGGACATCTGAAGTTCTTCCTAAAAATTTGCTTTCAGAACCACATGGGATTATATGCTGGTGTAAGTTTTGCTAGCAAGAGAGTTTTGGCATGATTTTTCATCATTGGGTAACAACCATTGCTTCCTACATCACTCTCTGGTGGATAAAATTTATTTTAATATTATATTATTGTTTTGTATATTTTAAGTATATTTTTCTATTTATAACATAATACATTCTTAGTTTGGTTGAAATATGGGAATGAATGAGTGGCATAATTGTGTAATTGTGTATGAATGATCTGGTACTTTGCTTACACTTGGGAGTTATTTTCGTCTCCAGTAAAGGAAAGGAGGAGAGAGCTAAGGAGTAAAAAACACAGAAGTTGCTTAAGAAAGCAAAACCAGGCATTCTTCATCCTGTTCAGGCAGCTCATCCCCTGAAGAGGGAGAACTGTCAGACTGAGAATTTGAGCAATTAGATAAGGACACTCGTGATAGACTTTTCCACCTGAATACACTGCACTGTCCTGGCTTCAGCACTGCAGAATTAACAAGCAGTGCCAGTCAGGCAAAGCCCCAGAAAAGGTACTTGTAAGTAACATTTTAGACAAGAGATTTTTTTTCTTAAAGACATAAAGATGTTACAATAAAGCATGAATTGAAGGCCCCAGTGATTGTGTTAAATAGAGTGAGGGCATTATCCTTTTCAGGTTTCTATAAATCTTTGCCTCATTGTTTAGAGAAGTGGTGCCTTGGTGGCTAATCATAGAATCAGGTATGGAGGAAAGATCATGCAAATTTACAAGAAAACAATTATCTTTAGAAATACAGTTTTCATACTTGTTTCAACTGCAGTGTCTCTTTTATTATTTTTTTTTCATGCTACAGTGGTCTCAGAAGAAAATGATAATTTGATCCAGTTGGAAACTGTATTTGAAAACCAAGTTTTGTTCCCAAGTTTTTCTAGGTGTTAATTTCCCAACTGTGTCCAGTTAAATTGTTTCCAAATATGTGAGGTAGAATCTACTCTTTATTTTGTATTCTAAAAGCTTAACTTGAGAATAACATGGGGATAAAATAGATAAGAAAAAAAATCAGTGCCATATTTATGAACTTATTTTATGGCTAATTTTGTAACCCAGTGTTGCATTATTATTTCAGGTATGTTAACACATCCTAATGAAAACTCACCCAAAAAAGAAGAGTAGTAGTTTGGATATAGGAAGACACCTTTGCCTCACAACAAATTGGTCCCAGCTTCTACAATTATTTTGTGCAGGTGTCTTTCCCCCCACCTTCCTCCCCATCAATCTTCTTTCTCTGCATTTGCTGCACATATCTGCCAATCCTGGAGACTGGCATTGTTGTCCAGCTGGCTGAATTATTTCAGGGGAACTTTTCAGTCCTCTTGTAGGTTTTACATAACTGAAAATTTGTAAAACTGAGCATTGTATTATATACATTTTTTTAAACAAGTTCCATTGTGTAGGAAATTCGTATCTTTATATTCTGAGGAAGGTTTACCCTTTATAGCTCTCAGGGCATTCTTTCACCATTTGAACCAGTAGCAATGGGTTATTCACCTTGTAAAATTTGTTAAGGGAAGTGTTTCAATTGTATTTAATTTATCTCAAGTTCTACTCTTTGTGAGTTGTGACTGTTTTAATATCCCAGTCTGAAAGTTTGTGCTTTGACAAGTGTATGTGGTTTAATGCCTTCTGACCTTTGCCAACTCATTTTCTGCAGGACTTTGGATTTTAGCAGGAAGGGACACAGGGGACTTTCAAAATCACTTCACTTTTGTGCCAACCAGCAATTGCTCCTGTTCTGCTGTTTTTCTGAAGTTGTCAGTGTCATGTTTAGGGTTTTTCAGGTGTTTTGCACTTGCAGAGCTGCTTCATGAGAATGTTGGATACTGATATCATGACTGCAGTGAACAGCACAATTTGCCATTGAATTACACTCTCTTTGGCAGGTCAATAGTGCATTTTAGCTCTAATACACTGTTTGGTGTTTGCCCTGGACACTTTATTTTCAAATGTCCATAAACATTTTTTTAAATTCTATGTTTATAGAATCTAAATGGTTGGTTTTTTTTTTTTTTTTATCATCTTAAGATCAATCTTTCCCTACTACTGTGGAAAGATGTGGGGATGTTTTTGGTGTGGGTTTATTTTTATTTATTTATTTATTTATTTATTTATTTATTTTTTTTTTTTGTTTTGTTTTGTTTTGTTTTTTGTTTTTTTTTTTTTTTTTTGGTGTGTTTTTGTTTTTCTAATCCTGGCTTAATAGAGTCTACAACATATTTCAGCCTTTAAGACCTATTTTTATCATGCATTTCTTTTTAGAATTAAGTAATCATCTGTTTTTAATATTAATCTCAACAGTTGAGGAATTCTAAACTGTGTAGAAACAAACAGTTTTTACTGCAAAAACTATAGTAAATCTATTTTGCCATGAACTTACTATCATTTTATTGACTAACTCTCTTTTTTTTTTGCCAGATGGTAGAAAATTCAGGAAAACACATAATGAGGCGTGCTGCTGTTTTTGTTTTTAATTCAGCTTGCAAAAGGCTACTGGCAGGATTATGTGTGATTAAGAAGAGTGAGTCAATTTGTATAAACTCCTTATTTATACCATTTACACATCTTACACATTCAGTATTACCCCCTTCTCCTCTGTGCTGTTCAGCTTTTTTCATTTTCTTAGACTCCTAAATTCAATAAAAAAGCAGGAGGCCACCAACAGTCCAAAAGAGAACTGTTACCTAAAATAACCATGGCTTGAAATGTTCTTTTCTATCAAGCACTGAGAAATACAGTTGTTAAAGACTCAAGACAGAATGATCAGATTAACTTTTCTAGTATAACATTATTCTGAAACTGTGAGACCTGATGCTTTAGATGCAAAGCAAGAAAACGCAAACAAAACCAGTAAGAAATAGTTTCTTTTTCAGATTAAGTGATTCTGCCTTCGGGTGTGAATTGCATTTCCTACAGCTATTATAGGGGAGTAGGGAAGGTGAATATTCTCATGTCACCTGCAGAGGCAAGAAATGAACTTCAGATCAATACCCGTGCAGCTGTTAGATACCTAAAACTAGGACAGACCATACAATTAAAGAGAACTTCATAATTTGGGATGGTTAACTTCATTAAAAGGTTGTTTTATAAAGTCACTTTCTTTTGCTTTTCTGTTATGTTAGACAAAAGTCGGTTGGTTTTGGACCAATATGTGTCACAACTTCTGCTACTCTGTAGGTAACACATGGGATAAATAAGTTCAGGTTATTTCAGAGAGGAGAGTTCCTATAATATCAAATACAGATGAAGCTTTATTTCAAATAGTAATATTTGATAGTAATTTCAGATAGTAATATTTTTTGAGTTTTAAGAAATTACACTGATATATTTACTTATCTTCTAGGAACACATGTAAAACAGCTGCAAGAAGAAAGGCAGGACTTCAGGAGAACCCAGCAGTAGCTTTGATAATTTGCATAGTAATGCTCAACAAATGCAGTAGTGCTTTTCATAGTGTGCCAGGGTAGGGAACTGTACACACTTCTGCACTTAAATTCTATTTACCAGGCTGCCAGATAAGAATTTGAAGGAAAAACAGAGCAAGTTGATAAATGATAGAAATAATAAATAGACATATGCATATTGGCTGTACTGGTATTTTAAAATTCTGCCTGTGCACAGCTATGCTATTTAACTTTACATTTTAAATTAATAATTCTTGTATATGAAGTAACTCTCCTGATCTGTCTCTGTAGAGATGATACAGCCTTTTCTTTTAATGCCTTTCCATTTTCTGCTCTTTTTCTTGTGGATTCTTTTGCTTCAGCAGTTAACTCTTTTTATCCAGCTATCTAGTACCTAAGTAATGAAATAAGTGAGTCTGAGCACAGTCTCGTGATTTTGGTCATGCTATTCTATTTTAGCTTTACAATTCTCTTTAAGCTGGGCAAAATCTGAATGACACAGCAAACCAAGAGGCTTTATCAATATTTCCTGACAAAACTGGAGTGTTCACTTTTTTGTGCAGAATCTTTAAAATAATTTAGCTGTGCTGTACTAAGTATTTAAGGAACAAATGTTTTAGAAGTGTCAGTATTTGAGAAACAGTTTGTGAATGTTTAATTTTCAGAAACAAAAAGCCCTGTACAGCAGCTAAAGGAGTTCATGCTCTGTCATGTCTGGACATCTGGAAATACTCACTAGATAAATATGTTCTTTTTTGGATTTAGCCTCTTGTATCTAGAGTAAAACTTGATGTTCAGAAACTCTATTGGCAGAGGTTTCATGGCATCTAAGCATATGAATTTCATTCCTGCATTGCTTTTGAATATGGATCTCTGCCATCAAATAACTTAATTTGCCTTCGTCAATCACAGAAAAGTATTTTTATGCTTTAGTGACTGAGGCTTTGATTTTTCTGGTGTGAAATATCACATCAGCTTTCCACCAGCTCAGACTGGTTCTCACTATTTTAGTTGCATGGTTTCTTGCTGTGCTGTATGGGATTTTGATTAAATCTTACCAAAACTGAACCCAAATCTGACCTTTCAGACCACTATAAATTTTACTAAATAAATGTTCTCATTAATCTTTTGCTAGTTTTATTCTGTATTGAAATTTACCTCTTTATAGTCATTGATTACTAAAATATAAACCGAGAGGTTTCATATCAGTAGGACATCAGAATAGTGATTATGCATAAAGGGATACAGGAAATGCTTCATTTTTGGTGTATCAGATTCCTTACTGTGAATTTGTCTCCCCCCCGCCCTTGTTATTGATGATCTGGAATCTGCAGAGTAATATTCTAAGTTGAGAGTTAGATCTATTCTCTGTTATGCTCTTGATATACCTTGATAAACTTTTCAGGTATACCTAGCATAAGCAGCTTTTCCCTTGAATTATTATTAATAAAAAATGCACAAATGTCTGAAATAGATGCTGGCACATTGTCTAGCACATTGGCTTCCTTTTCACAGCCCTTGCAGCATCTCTGTGACTTTTCATGGTGAGCTCCTGTTTTGTAAGCTGAAACATGGATATGTTAAAGAATGAGTGACGTTATTTGCATTAATGTGGACCACTGTAAAAAGGTATTTCTTCTGACACTTCTCAGAGTACCATAGAAGTATGGAAGCACTTTCCAGAAGTCCATTTATTGAAATCCAGTTTTACATGGACTCTTAGATATCTGTAGTATTCTTTACTGCCATTAGATGGTTGGAAGCCTTTGGCAATTCCAGCATCCTGCTTTGTGAGACTAAAAATATCTTGACACACAAAAGTATTTTCAAGACTGGCTGCTGCTCCTGTACTGGGAAACCAGCAGTCTCAGGGGCTTGGTTTTTTTTTGGTTTTGTTTTGCTCCCCCCACCTTGTGTGGCGTATCTCATTTATTCCATAAACTGTTATGAGGTGGAAGAGCTTCTTTTATTGAAATTTCCAAGATTTTCAAATTTTGTGCAAGAATGTTCAGTAGTATTTTTAAAAGTTGCATGTTTTATTTCTGAGAACTTTGAATTAATGAACTAAAGCAAAATCTTAAGACTTAAAAACGGTAACATTTTAGTATTTTCTACCTGGTAATATAACAGAAAAGGATTAGAAACTTTGTTAGTTCACCTTCCTGACTATGAATAGAGCTTTGCACACAATAAGAATTAACGAACATAACAAATTTAAAACAACAGGAGAAACAGAAATTGTCTCTATTTGCATACAGTATATCCATCAATAGCATAACTGGAAAACATAGAGCTCTTTGAAGCACAACCAAAATGGTTTTTATAAAACGCCCCCAAACTCTTCTGGGGAGAATAAAAGACAAATTTCTTGGCCTGCTTCATAGTGGAGGCTGAAATAGTATTCAGACAAATCTCTCTCTCTTTGTTGTTTTTGTTGTTGTTTTGTGTTGGGTTGGTTTTTTTTTTTGTTTGGTTTTTTTTTTGTCAGTGGAGAAATGAGAGAATGAGGCGTTAGAAGGGAGCAAAAATATAGATGAGATACAGAAACAGAACTGCTTTTTTAAGGTTTGGTATGAACTCAAATGTTTTCCTAATGTCATAGGTGCTGTCCTAAGTACCACATGTACAGGCTGGTTTTTTCCTTTGTTATCAGATTTTACCAATTCAGTAGTCAGCTGAAATTGCTAAAATCATGTTGTCTTGACTCCTTAAGGTGGATAAAATGGGAAGCACTGCAGTTTGTGAGTGAAATTCTGGTTGCAAGTGAAGGCAGCACTAGAGCAGGGAGAGCCTGTGGAGGGCCCGTGCTGAAGGAAAACTTTGATCCTAAATGCCCAGTTTGTTCCTTCAGCAAGATGCCAGGAAAGAATTGTTATCTTGATTAATGCCAACCTCAGGTGTACTGGAGACACTGGCAAACTTTAGGCTCACCTCAGGGGAATATTAATTAGCACCAGCACACCTACTGTTCTGTCGTGAGAACTTAATTGCTTTAGCCCAGATGAGAACAGTGATTCATAAAACAGAATTTAATGACTGTATTAGAAAAATGGTTGTGAATAAGAACATAAATTAATCCCTAGAGTAATTCCTTCTATAACATGAAATAGGGAATGTTTCTGCAAATTTAGCTTTATATCTTGCATACTAATTTAACTTTTTACAGAATATTAATTCCGTTTGATTTATTTTTTAACATGTACAAAACTGACTTCTTCCAACATATTAGAGTAATACTAGAACATTCATTTGAACATTTCACTAGGTGGAGAAAGAAGTGTGTATTTGATGGGTCAAGTCCCTTGGTCTCAACTAGTTTCTCTTGGGTGAGGTCATGTCTACTGCTAAGAAATTTTATCACGTGAACACGTCACCTGCCAGCTCTGCTGTGCTGAGGAGCATGTGGGTGCTTGGCTGCTGTGGCTGGTGCCTCTGGCTGCTGAGACACTCTGGTGGCCAAGGCACTGGTGGAGAGTGAGGGACCAGAGCTGGCAGCTGCTGCCAGCCCTGAGCCCCTGGAGCGTGTCCTGGCTGCTGCTGTACCAGCAGAGCAATGTCAGCTCAGAGCTTGTCATCTGTGAAGGTGTTCACTGCAAGGACTGGATTTTGCCCGCAGAGTTTTGAGATACTCTGGGTATTGTGGAGGCATGGCAAAAAGAAGGCAGTAGCTTACCAAAAGAAAATTGGCAGAGTATGACCTATCTAAAATAAATCTAAAAAAAAAAAAAAGTATTAAGTGATCATTTTAATGTTGCCTTAATTTAAAAATGTTCATAACATGATTGCAGAAGTATTTGCTTTGAAAAGTTAAATTGAGAAATGAAAGAGTTTCATTAGGTATGCTGTGCTATATTTTAGCTGCATGCCTATAATTGAATTTCCTCTGCACTGAATCTCTTTATATCCTCCTTGCTGTGTGCTGAAATTGGTGGAATAAATACATATATGTTTAAGGAACACCATGTCTGTCAGCGCTGAATGAATGTATGGTGACAGAGGAGGGCTATGGAATAAAAATATTGGTGAATTACAAATACATGGTAATAAAAATGGGAGTGAATAGAAAAATTGTGATCATGATTTTTGGTAGTTTCTGTATCTCTTTGGTAACTGCTGCTGCATGTACTTTAATAGAGGAAAAAACCCAAATCTAATGGCAGATAGGAGGGGAACTTCTGAGAACATCTGGACCATACTCTGGATATAGGAAGGAAGCAGGGATATATGAAGGCCCTGTTTTCTCCTTCCTTGGAGTGAATGTTTCCCAAACAATGCCACTTTTGTGATAAGCAATGTATTTTCACTTATCTTTTCTTGAGATAGAGAAGAATGTTCTTTTTAAAATTAGCTTGTGCTAGCTTGTATTTAATGCTTTGAAGGGAGGTTGTGAAAAATGCCTGGGGAAATTGGGAGCAGATCTTGCTAAATTTAGCTATTGAATTCATGCTGTGAAATTCTTTTAAGGTCTTGCAAAATCCCATTCTAAAGTAAAACATAAGTTTTGAAAAACTGATGCAATACACCCTCTATAGCCCTATACTGCTATATTTTCATGACTGTGAAGTAACCAGGAAGAAGTCAGTTGCTAATTCAGTGTATTTTGTTTTTTAGCAATGCCCTCTTTACTTGCTATTAAAATACTGAAAGTATGACCTAGCTCTCCTTTTATGACTGAAAAATAAAGCTTTCTGAAATACTATCTGTAAAAATCCAAGTTTTAGTTTTTGTTTCTAGTGGTCTCTTCAAAAGATCTATAGTACCCTTTATACTAGGATCTTGAATCATCCTTTAGAAACAATTTTGTGGGAGTTTGTATTTTCTGATTAGATATTGATAAACACATATTGATTCTTTATGTGTAAAGGAATTTCCATACAGCTAGGAAGCATATTGACATTGTTATGTTGGTATGTGGGAATATAATAATATTTCAGTTTAGTGTAGTGCCAATGGTATATCTGGAAAGCTTATTTTTGTCAACTGTCCAATTCATAAAAGAATCTACTGAAAGCCATATGTTCTATTGAAATATGGAATGTTACAGATGATCTTGTGTCAGTGTTATCAGTTGGATCAATGAATATCTAAAAACCCTCTTCCTCCTGTGAATAATGCTGTATTTGTTTAATGTGTGCCTAAAACACTTTTCTTGATGAGAATAATTTACTTTTTCTTTTTTTTTTCTTTTTAAATATACACATGCCAACTTTTTATTAAAGTGCAGTTATTTTGGTGGTTATGCACAAAGAACAGGGAAAAAGCAGTAAGAGGCCCCTTGGTTGGAGCTGGAATCATTTATTAATTTATAGTATTTACAGCATACTGTAAAATGTGTAATAAGAGGAAGCTATTCAGGCTCTTTAATGGTGAAGTGGCTGGAAAGTTAAAAGCTCCTTTAGCTTCTACTTCACCGTTTATGACCTAATTCATAGATTCATCTTTCCCTGTGACAAAATTGAAATGGAACCTTTTCAACTTCTGGTGCCAATTTTCAGAGTGCCAAATCCAACTACCTCCAGTCCTTTGCTTTCCAGCAAAACTCCCATCTGTTTCACAAAGAAATGCGGAGGCTTGAAGTCCTGCAATTAAAGTTGGCATTTCAGCAGAGTGCTGAATGTTTGTTTATTTAATAAAGTAGTATTCAGGTTTGCCAATCAGTGTCCCATTGTGAAGTGTGACATAAAACCCACAGGAACAGGCAGCTGCTAAGAAGTACTTGGATTTTCTTGGACAGATTGGAGGCAAATTTTTGACAAATCAAGATTTTTTTATTTTTGGTTGTATTTATTGCTGCATATTTGATGCATTGCCAGCACCATCAACTTCCAGTATCAAATTGGCAAAAGATTGTTACTTTTTAGTTTCTCTCTCTTTTTTTTTTTTTTTTTTTTTCCTTATCTTCTGAGAGAATTTATAGGCTATTTGGTATGTAGGTATATAGCAATTCTCTCCATGATGTTGTACTCAAACTTATCTTGACTATTTGCCTATTCTCTGCTTCTATCTCACCTCCCCTCTTGTGCTTTTACTTCCCCTTTCTGGATCCAGTTTTTCTATAGATTACCCATTCTTTGCTGCCAGGTTTATTATTTCTCAGAGAGTTTCAATCTGAAAGTTCACCCTAAAGATAAAGATAATACCTCTTGTCATCCTCTATTTTCCTCCCTTGTGCCTTTTGCTGGCCCATGCCATGATCCTGGTTTCAGTTCCTCACCATTCTTTTCTCAGTGCTTTCTCCCAGTTCTCATCCTGCTTTTTGCCTAACAGATGTTTCCACATGGCTGTTGTGCCTGAGGTTGCCTATTCAGTTGGAGAATATGTCTTTGTACAGATTTGAGTGAGTATTAGGTTTTGCTTAAATGAGTTTTAACTATTGTTTCTGCTGGTACTGTCTCCTTTCCATTGCCATCGCTTCCTCTGTGAATTACAGTGTAGGAGTGTTTGTAAAACCAAACTTCTGGAAGTGAAGGAATGTAAAATGTTTGATAACGACTCTTGGTTTTTCTTGTCTTAGTTTTGCTATCTTTATATTCCACTGTACATTTTTATGAGGATGGAAGGAGGGAGGAATATCATGTCCCTGGAGTGACAGTAGAGGTGGGCTGTGTTTCATATGCAGCTTTAAAATAATTATTATGAGCCAACAGAAGTGTTACTGAGTGTTGAGAGAAACAGCACGACAGCAGAAAGACAAAATATGAAACAGATGTACCATATGTTACTGTGCACTTGTTTTCTATAATAAAACCATGAGGCATGCAAGAATAAGTGTATCATAAAAAAAAGTAAATTTGATTACATTTTGCAGGGCTTAGGGAAAGCCCCAAATTTATATTTGATTTATTCAGAGGAGTGACCCTTTGGTTTGAGCATAGTGTTTACTGTATTATAATCACTGATGATGGGATTTTTTTGCACTTTTTTCTGTATGCTTTTGGCAGTTGGAAAGGCCTAAAATGGTCTCCAAATGCCCTCAAAACTGGGTATAAATATTAATTTTGCAAGAAGGAACAGATTTCTAGGTGAAGAATTTATCAAATGTACATGTATCCCATACTAATACCTTCCCTAGGTGATCTTGGGGGAAATAATGGGATTTAGAAGGCACATTTGGCTTTTATGCAATGGAAAGTGGATAGATGTGCTAAGATTTCCCTTGTCTTTCTGTCAGCCTCCAATTATTTTAACGTAGCAAAGCGTAGAAAATGTGAATGTTACCTTTAAGGTTTGCATATAGAAATTACCTGAATTACAGAGTATATTTATTGCTATTTTGTAACCTCCTACCTGTTTTTTTTTTTAAAAAAATAGAAGATATAGTGGTTTAGCACTTAATGCAAACTTATCCACTAGTGAGAAATTGGGCACTATGTATTTCTGTGGAAATTTCTGAGGTCTCTGAGTGTGTCTGAAAATAAGAACATTTGGTGAAGTCTTCAGGACATTTTCCACCTGTAAAAGAAAGGCCTACAGTGTTCTCTCTACAGCCTCACAGATCCTAGATAGCTCCACAGAAAAGAGACTTTAGCCTTGAGTTATTCTGTAGAGTTTAGCCATTTGTCTTCTAGAAATGTAATTTGTAAATGTATTGAAATAGCAGATTAGAACCATGTTAAATAATGTCATCAACATAATGATTTTTCTTGTTCTGTATTAATTTTATGATCTGTCACACTAATTTGTGAAGTACCCACATTACTTTTGTGTGTGAGTAGACTTGTTCAGTATGTGCCTTCTGGTTTCATATATACAAGATATTGCAGTTCTGTAACTTTTATTGAAATATCAAAAGAGCTTAACTTAATGTTCATGTTGTAGCTGCAGGTGAATATGCCAATGTGCAAAGTGATCTTGAGGTTCCTTCAGTGTGTAGCTGTTGGAGAGAACTTCACTCTGAAATAAAATGAAAGAGGAATCTTTGAAACATGTGCAAAATGCCTGTAAGGGCTAGTAGGATTGGTACCTCTATAACTCTATGAATTTCCTATCTAACGAAGTTAAATTCTGTGAAATCTTGCTTTTGAATAAGGGCACAAAACCTTATTCAGATAGGCAAAACTTCATACCCCTAAATGAGCTGTGTTCTTTGTATTGTTTTCAATACAATTTTTCTGTATAACTTGATTCTATGCTAAAAGCAATAATTCAACTTAAGATTTTTGAGCATATGAAGTTTGCATTATAGTATTATTGCAGTACCTTTAGGTCAGAGATAATTTTCATTGGTAGCAAGTGGAAGGGAGCTCATCTCTTTTGTTAAGAGCATTTATCAAAAAGTGGTGCTAAACGTTCTTTATTGAATAGACTAAAATGTCATTTTTTTGATATGTATGTTTTAATGGAAAAAAATGAGGCCATTATACAAAAGGCATTAGGAGTTACAAGAGGTGCCTCATTTCTAATCTAAGGAGGACTGAATTTTGATGTGCTTAAAAGATTTTCATTATAGGTGCTTTTTTTATGCATGCACACATTCCACTGTGTAGATGCTGTGCTGATTGACACAATAAAACAAATTAAACCCCCCCTATCTTTATAATAATGATTTAATATCTTATATTGCATCTGGACCAATTTCTGAGAACAGCTGAGACTTCTGCTTTGATCCTTGATTTATTTTTTGGGCTCTTGTGCTTTTTGATCCGTAGTGGGAGACTACATACTTTTGTAGTCCAGGATGTGATGGCTTTGCTTGTGTGCTAGTTCCTGTTATCACCTAAGAGTGGTTTGGGTCTCTGCTTTCCCAGTTCATCAAAGGTTACTGGTATTTCAGGTGTTCCAGTTATTTAAACTGTTACTTGCTAGGTAAGCGACTGTCCTCAAGGAAGGTCATAGAGCTCTGTTTCTCATTTTTCCCCCCTTTTTTTTTTGATTTGTAAGACATTCACTAAGTCATACAATTACAGCCTTTTCTATAAAAGTACAGCACTCAGCTTGTGTTTGAACTTGATTTAAACTCCGCTTCTCCCTGTAAGTTTAAAAGATTAATTACCTGTGAGGGCCTGCTTTGTATTCCAAACCCCTCCCTTAATAAGAACAGAGTGATCACAGTCATAAATAATGACATCATCAATGAACCGTGACATCATCTAGGCAAATACATCACTCTGTGTTCCAGACATTCTTTCATCCTGGTTCTCTCAACCAGGGAGTCTGTTGTCTCCCAATCAGGGGAAAAAGTGCCAGAAGGACACCTCCATCTGGACGCATGCCCACAGCAAACCTAAATTAATTGCTGGCAAACCTAGAGCAAATACTCTTGTTCACAGGTAGATAGTGGTAATTCACTTCACAAAAGCTGTTCAAACACTGGAAAGTTTTGATCTCTCAACAGGAGCTCCTGCTATCAAATACAGACATAATATCAAAACTGCCACATAGATTGATTGCAGGATATTTTAGGAGGCAATGTGTTTGTGTTTAGTAAAGGCAACATTTTACTGGGCAAAACAAAAGTGTTGAGGTGTGCCCTCTGATCAGGACTATTCTGAACTTTATAGAAAGCCCTTCTTTAAAGTGAGTGCCATTTACTTTGGAAAGCACTCAAAATCCAAGGCACCAGATAGAGAGTACCAGAAATGATTCTGTTTTACCATGTAAGTCTGAGTTAAGAAAACAAAATCAAGTTCAGAGGAATGAAGACTATTGAAAAGATTGTAAAGTTTAAAATCAAAAGTCTAAAAGTGCTTCCTTTTCCTATAACTTTTAAATAAGCACATTTGGACATTTCTTTTGTATGTCATGAAAGTTTTGATTTTACTGCTTCCCAGAGTAAGAGCCAGGAAAACCATCAATGTGCTGAAAAGTCTAATTAGCTGAAGCTATTGCAAATACTTGCATTATTTCTGCTGAAATGAAATTTGAGTTCTGGCTGGTGTAAGTAGGGTACATTTGGGTATTATAAATAACTGGCTACTGTGCATAGATTTATTTATTGAGTGATTTTATCAGATGCTTGCATTGAATCAGGCTTCAGAACAGAAAAATGTATCTGTGCATCAGTAATAACAGCCTTCTGGTATTCTGTCTCACACAATTGAATTTACTACAATAAAAACTGCGAGCATACTTTCTTTTGTAGACAGGTATGTAGTTGTCAGTCTTTTGCCATTGGGATTACTTTCAGCAGTTTCATGTTGAAGAAACTTAGGATTTAAGTATATAATATATAAATGAAGTTGCACAATAAGTCTGAGTAGAGATGCTTGATTACTAGAATTTATTCTGAAATTCTTGGTTAGACTTAGCGCATGTAGCTAAAGAGAAGTCTTACCTCAGGTCCCTGGTCTTTTGTCAGGCTACCCAAGTAAGAAATTATTGCACTCTTTGCCCTGAACATACAAAGACTCTACTATTTCCATTCTAGATATTATTAGGGAAAAAGGTGATAAAAGATTCTACAGAATAAAATAATAATGTAAAGTCTATTTGATTACAAAGGCAATTAAATATTTAATTTGCTTTGTTTTCTGAAGTGCCTGGAGCCATTTTCTCTTCTATTTAGTGATAGTTAAAAATAAATGATCCAGCTGGCTTAAAGCTTTTCACTTGGCAGGTAAACAGTATTACTCTCCAAGGAGGTCAGGATATTTTGCATTTCATCATTCCTGGAATTTGTTTTTTATGGTCCAGCTTGATTAAGCCTCCTGGGGCACTGGAAGAAAAGGAAGCACGTTTCTTAGAGCAAGAAAATTGCTATTGACTAATTGACCTTTAGGACAATAAAAATTTGATTTTTTTTTTCTTTTGCTCGTTTTCTACTTTTACTAAACACAATCCAATCACAGAACAGTTATTTTAAAATATGCATTATTTAATTATTTAATTGTCAATTATCTTCCTTGTGGTTTACGCCCAGCTGACACCTGAGCCCCATACACCCACTCCCCTGGGAGAGCATTGGAAGGGTAAACGTAAGATACAAATAAAAAAGAAATAAAGAGAAGAAATATCTAAAGTAGTAAAGAGGTTTAAACTCATAGACAGCAAAGCATTGCAAGCTAGTTGGGCCCCTCCAAACATTTTTCTTTGAGGGCCATTTTTCCTTCTCTTTGAACCAGCAGAGCCCTACAGTGATTACAGCATCTCCCGTTACCCTTTCCAGAGGAATTTTTTGACCAGTGGATTATGTGGGTATCCCCCTCTGTTTTTGTCTACAAAATGCCTGAGGAACAGCAAGTTTTCCCCATGCAACTACAAGTAATCAGCACAGATTACACTGGAACATGTTGGCAGCTTTGGTGAACTGAGAGATGAAAAGCAATAGGGCTAATTCCAATATGTGTTTACATTTTACTGCAGCTAACAAGCTTTTTATATATAGATGTGCATACAAGGAAAATATGTGGGGTTTGAAATGGACAGCCTTTATCTTTTAAAGTAATCAATAATAAAAAATGTGCTTGGGAGTTTTTAGATTTTGGTTTGTCAATAAATATTCATTCTGATGAACGAAGGAAAATGGAATGGTTATTCACATTATCATATCCAGATACTTGATTCTTATTGAATATGGATAACACTCAGGATTTCTCCAGCCTGTGTGTATCAAAGGGGAAAAAAAATCCTCTAATCCTCTGTGAAAAGTATAATATGTTTTACTAAGGCTTTTGGCAGTAGAAATGGCAGAGAGTTATTTTAAGGTGCACTTTTCTATAAAGGCTTTTTTGCTCCAAGTTTCAGAGCACAAGTGGCCTAGACTTCTTTCTCTTAATAGATAAAAGTCAATATCTAGGACTGAACTTGTGTTTCCAATACAGCTGAGAATATTAAAGAGAGGGTCAAAGTAACAGATGAATCATGGAGCTGATCAAGGCTATTGCAGTAGAAGACAGTTGGGACAGGTAAAAAATCCCCAGTGCGTACCTTTGACATGGCTTGAATAGATTGAATGTGCTGGGTTTTTTGTTAGAAGTGACAGCAAGTGGTTCATTATTCAACTGAATTTTGGATTAGGAGTAAAGTTATATTAAATAAAAAATATGAAATAGGCCTTTGAGCTAAGGCTCTCTGGTTCACTGCTGCAGACATCAATGAGGTCAGTATGTTGTGTTTGTGAGTACAATCACAGTTTTAATGCTGTAGTCTTTTTATCTTTTCTCTTTTTTAACTTTTTTTTGGTAGAAGTAGGTAAGTGGTAATACAGAGGAATTGAAGCAGGAAGAGAAGGGAAAAAGTCGTAGAATTCATATCCTGTGTTGTCTGAGATAATGGCTTAAGACTTGACAAAAGGAATGTGTTCCCTTGGCCACCTACTTGCTTCTCTCATCATGTAACATCACTGCATGAGATAGAAAAAATGATCATAGGGAAAAAAAAACAAAGCCCATGATGCAGTTTTTACTGCCACCATTCTGGCAAGTCTTCTTGTTAGGGATAAAAGGTAGTGTAAGGCCTTTGAAGTTCCATTTTATTCTCATTTCTGGGATTCCTAATTTATTTTCTGAACCCCATGGTCACACTTTTTGATGTCTAGTCCTCTTCTCCTCCATATCTTTGAACACAGTCTGGCTATTATGTTTTTTATACCTCTGCCTCATTGGTGACAGTTCCATACCTGAATCTGGCATCATTCCTTGGAGAAAACGCCTTAAATGCATAGAAATAACTTTTAATAAATGTGCCTGGGGTGGCTTCCTATCGCTGTTAGCAACTTTATCTTCCCCCTGTAAATTTGAAATAAGTAAGTTATCCTGTGATCACCAATCCACTTATTTCACCAGCAAGTTGATCTACAGGCTACAAGTAAGAATGTGTGCTCTGGAGCACTAAAGAAGAGTGTTGTGTTTAGTGCTAATTTCTCTATGCATCTCTAATGAAATGTCTCTTGATTGGAGTGATGCTAATATTTAATTAGTGGACTCTTCTGTTTCGAATATTTCAAACGCAGGGTTATACATAAGCTTGGCTTCTTGGGCTCATAGATTTCTGACTGTAAAGATGCTAGATAATACAGAAAAAACCCTGCTTTCCCCCTCTTTTTCAGCTGAAAAAATGAATGCAGTTTTCTTCCTAAGTATAGTATTACATTTAATGGCTGAATATGCAGGCTTCTAAATTAATTTATAATAGCTGATATAGATTCTCATTTATGTAAGAACTTCCTTCTGGGGCTTTCTCATCTGCTGAGTAGCATATAGGTTTGATCCAGAGGATTCTGGGGCAGATTTTACACCTCAAGGAGCATCTTGCATTACTGTTTACCTCAGAGGTGATGTAAGTGCATTTGCTTCTTTATAGATTGAGTGAGAAGGCAAACTGGAAATTATGGGAGCTGTAGCATGTGAAATAGTAGAAAGCAATTCCCCTGTGATTAATCCTTTGCTGCTGCAAATGATCTCATCTGTACAGCATTAGAGTATTTCAGAGCAGGATCTCTCTCAATTCTTAGTGTTTAGGTGGCCCTGAATTATTACCTTTTTTTATTACCTCTGGAAGCAGTGCAGTTGTTTGAAATACCAACAATATTAATTTTTCTGTGCAATTAATGTGTAAAAAACTGTTCAGAAAAGTGGAATAGGCTATTTCTGTTACTCTGTGCTGTGAAAATAGGACCTTGTAGAGTGATGATTTTCTTGTTTGAGGAAGAATCTCAGACGGAGGGAATCAGCTCTTCTGGATTTGATGCAAGAATACTGACTGATGACAGCAATAGCTGGACTGAGAGAAGACATTATAAAGAGTAGTTTGACATATGGGAAAATCAATTAACAATTATAATGATCATTTTGCTTGTCACACTCATCCGTCAGTGGTAGTGCTCTCATTTCAGTAGAGGCTTTCAGATTTGGAGGGGGAGCACTTGTATTTTCCAACAGCTTTTAAGGATCAATAAGTAGTGGCCAGAGCAGGAGTGCAATGATTCTTTGTTTCCCTTAACCTTTATATACAAATGTTTATCCCATTACCTTTACATTGAAATTTATTTACCTTTGATTATCTAATTTTTAATAGTGTCTTCAGTTTACCAGATTATTATTTAAGTACCTCGTGCTGTAAAAAATGTGCTTTTTGCTACTACTTTTCTAAAATTCTAGGATGGAATCTGAACGGTGTCCACCAATAAAATAATGTATCTTCCAATAATTAGATGATATAGTAACATGAAGGAAGTCTGGTGTACTGAACGCAGGTAGTCTGGCTTCTGAGAGTTTAACTGCAGCAATGTGTGAGTTACGAGCTTGCTAGTTAATTTTAAGTCTTTAATGAGAGCAGGATACAAATTATAATTAGTGTTGTGAAACAGAACTGAGAATACATGGAAATATTTCCCAGCTCTAGGAACAGCTGTCTCGCTAAATAATGATTGTCAGTGCAGTCTTTGAGCACCTGTATAGCAGAAACAGCAAAGCTTGTGAATCTTTGCAACGCCACAAAGTAAACATAATACAAGTTCATGGAGTTTTCTGAGTCAAATATAAGGTACACCTGACATGAATTGAAAAGTAGAGAGATATAACATGATGTAACTTTTTACAAAGAAACAGAAACTGACATTAGCTGAGCAGGATCCAAGGTTTTTATAACCACGTGTAAAGAATGTGAGGTAGCAGTACTGAAAACTTGAAATTTGAAGTACAGTAATTTCA
>VRYO01000638.1:7918122-7955280 GCA_009812075.1 Sialia sialis | reverse complement strand
GCTTTGTCCCACTGGTGCTGCTTGGGCTCAGAGCCGTGGGGTCTCACCAGGGCACGGAAACCACTTCTACATCAGAAACCTGGTTCTGTGTCACGGCTTGGAGCAAAGAGCCAAGGTTAGCTTGGTTTCTTGTTATGTGCTGACTGTAAGTCAATGTATGCATTGGATATGTATATGTATATATACACATATGCTATATGTGTCTGTGTGCCCCCACTACAGCTGTTAAATTATGACAAGGAAATTACAATCTCTTCTAAAATCCCTGATTGAGGCTGTTAATTTTATTTTTTCTATCCTGCGATTTCGAATCCGTAGATAGTCTTATTTCTCTGTTATGTAGGCGGTCATAGTGTATTTATTCATTTGTTA
The DNA here is from genome assembly GCA_009812075.1 of Sialia sialis. NCBI lineage: Eukaryota > Metazoa > Chordata > Aves > Passeriformes > Turdidae > Sialia > Sialia sialis. Next base: position 7,954,908 of record VRYO01000638.1, on the reverse strand, counting down.
CATATGTGGCCGCAGTTTTTTGAGTGAGGTTTATCCTCGGTGAGGATTTTCTAGCGGCTGGGGATTCAGTGCCACCTTGTGGGAACACTCCACAGCTGCAGAGTTTTTATGGAGATGTCCTGGGTTCCTTTAGGCCGTTAAGGGACTCCTATGAGATCTGACAAGAATAAATCCGGATTTAACAAAGTTCGCTGCAAAACCAAAGTTCTCCCAACTTGTGGAAGCCTGTATTTGTTAACTGCAGGTATTTTTTGAGCCCTAATGATTTATCTTTGCTGCATATTTGCATTTATTCAGCAAACCAGGACGAAATGTCTTTCCAGATGGTCATCTTGCTTTGTGATGCATCATTTGTCACTGTTGGATCAGACTGAACTCTGTTTTGAGTGGAGCCATTGAAATCTCTGTATTGATTTTTTTTTTTTTTCCTTTAGCTGTATCAGAACACATAGTTCTAAGGCTCCTTTTCAGACTGTTTCAATGGGAAATGATTATGTATTATGCTTAATCAACTCACAGTACTATTCCTAGTAGTGAAAAAGAATTGAAAGCTGAAGAGTGCTCTTTTATGTATTTTGCTGATTAAAATAGACCAGGGAGAGGTTGAAATTGGAAGTGTATTTCTGGCTTACTAAAAGCTGTGCTTGAAATTGTCATGTGAGTTACTTATATTCATATGATTTTTCTAGTGGCTGCATTTAAAAAAAATAGCCAGAAAGTTACAAAATGGAAAGGTGGCAAGGGTAAGAAGGTCAGCACAAATATTAGGCTGTCCTCTGCACACAGCTTTCAGTGATGCTCTGCATTTGTCTCTTCTGTCAATGGAGATTTCCTGCACAGAAACTTCAAGCCCTCAGTTCACACACAAACTAAACATCACAGTTGCAATACAGTGCTGAGGTTTTATCTGCTCTTTGAACTTTCCTCTTCTGTGTCTTTCAATACCATGCAAAACAATCACTAAAATCTCCACTGGAGAGCCTGGCAGGCTCTCTGTCTGTTGGAGTTCCCTGAATTGCCTCTTAGATTTGATATATAAAAATGTTAACTTTCACAGTGTGTTGAGTATTACAATCCTCTGAGAAACAAACACATACTATGACAACAAGCATATACACATATACAACAAGCATACCACTATACATACTATGAAAAGGGTTGTTATAATTTTTTTAACATCATTCAGTGTTTTGTGGCTTGCTGTTTACTGACAGTAGCAACCATTTCTGTTCTGATCTGTTTTGACTTTAGAATTGGAAAAACTATTTGGGCACCTCTATAGTTTTCCTTTATCTGCATTTCTTTGGTAGCTTCAGCAGAAATCCCCTTCCTCAGACTTTATTTCTTTAATGAAAGAAGTGGGATATTTCATTGGAGGCAGACTACAAAATAGGAAAATAGAGTCCAGTTCACTTTTTTTTAATGTGAGAAAGGGATTAATTTTATTTTCATTTTATTCCAAGGTAATGGTGAGTTCTCTGCCAGAAGCAGAAACTCTATAGCAAAATTTCAAGCAGATAAAGGAGGGTCTGAAGATCAAATAGCACAAGTTTTTCAGTGTTTGAAATGTGACCTCATTTGCTCTCAATGCTCTCCTTTTGTAAGCAATTTCTTGACTTTGTGCCTGAAAAAAATTCCTTTAAAGTACCCCGACCTCAGTTTTTGAGAAAAGAGAAAGTAATAGGCCTGTTTAGCATCCAAGATTTTTGCTATGCTATTATTTTGACTAAATCAGCAGGCTGCACAATGCATTCTACTATCCTAAAAGAAAGAGGAAGGTACTTGCCAAATATTTCTTTTGCATATCAGTTTTTTTTTTTTAAACAGCTGTCAATCAGAAACCACAAATTTTAATTTTCTGTTCTTCATTAACTGTAATTTGCATGATTGTTCACACTTAGCTGGTGTTACAGAACATAATCCCATGGACATGATAGTAAGGAGGAAAATATTTGCAGGTTTTTGAATAAGTGCATTTCAATCATACATGACCATGGAAACAGGAATAGAGCTCAGTTCCCCATGACAAATGCAGATCTTAATTCACATGCAATCCTGCTTCTAAATTAAAGACTCCCACTATGTGCGTTTTGTTTTAATTTCTTGGCCCACTGTGATCATCACTAAACCTAATTTCTCCTCAGGCCCCAAACCAGCAGTGAGAATGCCGATCCTATGGCATTCTACTACTGTTTTAAAAATCTCCAAACAATAATGTAGTCCCTAGAGTTTTCTGAGAGAGAAAACTGCACTCCAATACATCAGTAATCTCTTCTGGAATCTGACAGGGTAGTGCTCAGTCTGTTGCTGGTTCCCTGGGGACACACGTGATTTCACTTGCAGGGGAGCTCTGCATTTTTGTTTTTTTGTCTTTAAAAAACCTCCTAAACTATTCCCACAAAACAAAAACATGCTCTTAGCTTCTCCCAATATTTGATGAATCAATTTCCATGTTGATAATAAATGTGTAACCAATTTCATGGAATGAAAATGAAATAAAAGCCTGTAGCTTGGTGAGGCTGAGACAAATAATATTTTAATAGTTATCCAGTCACTTTAGTTACCTGTTTGTGCCTTGCAGACTTGATAAGGTTGTTTCCGTACTGGGCATTGAATGTACAATACCCCACTAATTATAATAAAAGAGGGATGCCATGCTATTTAATAAAAAGCTTTACATTGAACATCTCTATGCTGGGAAAAAATCTGCTTTGTGTGTGGACACTTGAACTTAGAGATCAGGGAGATTTTTTTTTTTTTATTTTTAATTTCCTCATTTCAGTCTGTACTAAATACACAGTGCAGTATTTTGTTAGTGAACAACACTTAGTTTTAAGAATTTTTTTCCACAATGTTTTGAGAGCTTTGTGTATGTCTGCAAATACCTTGTCTAAATAGAACAAATTGAAAACCCTTGATAATGTACTGTTACCTTCTGAAAGCTTGTGATTATTGCTTTAGGGGTATACTTACCGTGTTAAGTCTTTCTTCCTAGGAAAGCTTTAACAGCAGAGAAGGCAATCTTGAAAACAAAGGCTTCCAGAAAGTACCAGACAGTGCATCAGCAGAATTGAAACCTTAGTGTTCTCTCCAGATAAAAGGCTGAGGAGATAACTGGAAATCCATTTCATGAGAAACAGAGAGCTAGGAATGATGTGCTCCTGCTTTTTGTTTTTCTTTTCATCTTGTATCTGTTTGTTACCACTGGGGCTTGTGGTTGATATCCATGGGGGAGTGGAATTTTTGGGGTTTGGACAATGCCTTGAGTGTTTTCTCGCTTTAATAGAGTTGTGCTGTGATGATGGGGAAACTCAGACGATGTTTCTGTTCAGTGGTTGCAGTTACTCCTAGGATTAGCTGTAGGACAAGGATTCTGCTCATCTTTTGTAAACAACAGGCAAAGAATACAAATCACACGTATTGATTATGTAAAGCCAAAGCCATGAGAGAAATTTTGTGTGGGGAGGATAAAGGTTTGTCATCCCAAATTGTTTAAAAGCTTCTTTGGGGAACCTTAAGTGCTTCAGTCCTGAAAAAAGGGAGAGACTTTTTATTCAGGCAATAAAAGAGTATCAGAGGAGCTGGAGTTCATGAGGGAAAGGAGGATTTCTCACAGTATATAGTTATTTCATCTGTTGAGAACCGTTTTAAAATATGGATACCTAAGATTAATCTTTGAGTATCCAGGACTTTTAAACCATGCTTTGTTCTTACCTGGGTAGTTAATGTTGCAGACGAATATCCAGAAACAAATAATAATCTTCTTTTCTTAAACTGACATTGATTTCCAGGCCTTGTTAAAAAGCATTTTGTTTTTTCTTCCTGTAAGTTGTAAGAAGTAATCTGCAAATAGATTCTTCCCCAAATGTTCATATTAGTCAAAATATTTGTTACTAATGATTTTTCAGTCAATTAGTATACTGTTTAGTGACTCTGGCACTACTAGCAGTATTTCTCCAAAGGGTAGAGGTGAAAAAAAGGAGACCACTCTTGTTATAGCAGCATAATTGGACTGCTTAAAAGTTGCCATGGTAAGGATCACCTAAATACAAATCCCTGTATTTTGCTGTGATACTGATGACAAAGGTTTTAACAAACCTCCTCTTTTTAATAACTGAAGAACTTGATTATTTTTTCCCCAACATGTATATTTGTAGATTATTCATTTCAAGTCTTTGTTTGACTTCTTACATTTCTCAATATCCTTTCTTCTTGACCTTCTAGTTCTTGTGATTACAGGCTACAAGATTTGGCTCATCAACATCTCTCAGCCCACAGCAAACAAGGGAATTGGGAAAGAAATATATTTACAAGTTGTTCCTTAATAAATAGGTGCAAAACTGCCCTGGAATTTGCAGTACTAAAACTTTTTAGCTTATGGGGATGCATATTCTTTCAATTACCTCATTGGAGTTATAGAGCAGCTTGGTGGCACTTGATTAGTAATGGAGGAGGAAGAGGTGGAAAGATTTGAACAAGAAGCTGATGGAGGGGATCTCCCTTATTGCAGTGTTTGTCTTCTGGAGCAACTGTACTAAGCCCTGCTAGGCAGGAGGTGGCTGGGTATGTGCTGCTGATGGGACATAGAGAGTGAGTCTGGTGTTTTCCTTTGCTCCTGTGCATGGCCTTTGCTTCTGTTTTGTTCCACTGCTTTTACCTTGACCCATGAGGTTCATTTCATCTTATTCCCCTCCCATCCCCACAGGAGTGATAGGGTGGCTTGGAGGAGTCCTGGCCTCCAGCCAAGGTCAGCCCATCACATCTGTGTGAAGAAATGCAAATTTAAGTGCACGTGACAAGATTCCTTAGTAAACTTGCAAAGCACGGTTGTAAGGGAAAGCTTTATAGAATTTGACAAGACACCAAATTTTAAAGCATAAAAAAATAAAAAGTAAGCAAAGTTAGACAAGAATTCTCCCTTTTCAACTGTGTGGTTATATCAGCAAACAGTGTTATGCAAGAGCTCTCTCACATCTCACGCTCAGAATTTTTAATGCTGAAGAGTCATCGTGTGTGGTCAGAATCTCTTGTGATTCCTCACAAATTAGATCTGTCTTCTCCTTCCAACTCTTTCTGTCAGTCCTGTCTTACTCAAGCAAAATTCTAGTCCACTGATTTTCAGTGGAGTCTTTTGGATACCACATTTACAAATTGTAATAGACAGATCAGGAAATGTATGAGAGAATAATTTTTAAAATTTATGGTAATAAAGAAATGATCTTCAATTCTCTTCCTTTTTTCTTTACAGAATAAAATTGGGATTTGCGTGTTGTTTTTCTTTAAAAATACTTAGTTACAAATATTTGCAAGTCTAATGCTCACACTTCTTTCAGTAGCACAACTAAATTTAACATACAAATTGATTTAGCTGCAGTTCATAAGAAAGCTTTAGGTAGTCTGTTTCCTTTCGATGATAGAGCCTCATACTGTGAAGAATTAAAATGGAACAGTGGGAGATTATGGAAGCTTGATTTTAGAGAATGAGAGTATAGTTGACAGTATAATTTGCTGGTATGTTTGTCAAGGTGTAGTCTTCAGGTATAGCTGTAGCTTTCTATAGCATACAATTGCACAGGAGGATTTTTTTGCACAGTCTTCTGTATCATTTTATATTTGCCACTGCCAGGAGAATAGATTGTGTCAGCTGATTCAGCCCTGTCAGTTCTCTATTTACTGGGGTGGGAAAGAAACAGGATCAGGAGCTAAAATCCAGTGTACTGGGTTCTTGAATGTGTTCTTTGCTTTTGGTGGTGCAAAGTGTGATGGTGTGTACAGAAACTGTGTGCTTCTGTAAGTTGACCAACTATTTTAAATCAGTGAGGCTCCTTGTGAATTAATTGCCCTCCACTGTTCACCACGTCTGTGGCTTTGGGATGCTCTGAAAGTGTGTATGTGGCCCAAAGCACACTGTGCCAAGATAGTTCTCAGGCAATTCTTTTGGGTGTAGTTAGTCGGCATAGAAAAGAGGAACTTCCTTGCATAGAATATGAACTGAAGTCTGGGAAGAACCATCGGTTAATCTTCCTTTTATAGTTTTGTTTCAGTTTATGGAGTGATTCACAGTTCCATGGATTCCATGGATTGCCTCTTGGAGCTGGTCTGTGGAGAAGGATTAAAAAGCTGGAGAGAAGTTATTTGGCAAGAAATTGGCATGGAAGTATTTCTGGTCAACTGGTCCATTTTTAATAGAAATTATAAAAAATGTGATGGATCTTGCATGGGTTTTTAAAAATTCCTGTGAAGTTCTGTGTGTGTAAGGACAGCCATGTGACAGATATTCACAGCACTCCTACATTCCTTCCCCTGCAGTTAATTATACAATTTCTTTCCACCCTCACAACATTTGTTCTTTCCTTTCCTTAGCAAACTGCAGATACAAAAATCTGTGCCAGCAGAAGTCTAAATCTGGTCCACCATGTTCTAAGTCTTGAAGGTGTACCAAAATGGATTCTTTTATGTCAAAGTAGCAGCAGTCTGCCACAGTGGAGGCTGTTAGTTTAAACATAATGAAGCAGCCAGAACTACTGTCATGCTTAGTGACACACGTGGTCTGGGTAGAGCCTAAGGACAGCATGCACAGGCTGCTGGGGCAGAAAGGGAGCTTGTCTCATTTATCTTAACCAGAATTGCTATTTGAGTTCTGATTTCTAATTTTCATGTTGGTCCAACAATTTTCGGTTTTTCCAGCTCGCATTCAGAAAGTTTTTCTGTTACAATGTGTATGTCAAGTTTGCTTTGTGGGTTAAAACATGATGTTTTAGAATTAGTTTTCTTTTGCTCAGATTTTCGTAGACATTTTGACACTTGATATGTAGAAATTACTTGACTTAGGAAAAACATTCATCTATAAATAAGTTGTAGCATGAAGTAATACATCTTGTCTCATTTAACATTAGGAGGATGTTTCTTAAACCATTATTCAGATCAGAGAAAAAATCATACTATTTCTGAGGTACTGATAGTTACTAAATATTGCTGTTGCTTAGTTGTGGCATAGCAGTAAAAAAGGTTTTTGGTCAGGTGTGAGAAGTCGAACAGTGAAATAATTTTAGAATCCAGAAGGTGTAATCAGTCTTGGGGTCACAAACAGTTGGCATATTAGTAGATTCAAGGTGAGGAAATTTCTACATCTAAAGGAGTTTTAAATTTACTGGAATTTTTAGGTTTAATATAGCTAATTAAAAATTTGACAAGATTAAGAAAATATAAGAATTGCCATTAAATAAAACGTGGCTCTATATTAGTGGCCTGCATGTGTATGCTCTCAACTGAGTGTGTGCCTAATAAGATGCAGAAACTAAGAGAATTAAGATCTGGACATACATTAAAGTAGTGCTTATTTAATGATAGAACAGATTCAAAGTGTCTGACTGAATTCTTTTACTGTCAATACTTCTGTTTGAAATAACTGATAAAAGACATTATTTCAAAAGATTGGTTTCTTAAGGTGATTTCAAAAAGTTGGTTTCTCAAGGTTTTGAATTTTTCATTTAGGTTAAGTAATTGCTAAAACCTGACAGATTTACATAGACTTGTATAAAACATGAAGATAGTATCAAATGAAATGAAGTTGTGTTGTTGGTTTGGTGTCTGTGTTGTTGCTGTTTTGGGTTTCTTTTTATTGTGATTTCTGTTGTTGTTCTTGTTTTGCAGAACATCAATTAAACCTAAAGGGTCTGATCACATACATTTAAGTCCCCTAATTCCTACAGTTCAAAATCTTTTGGTACAGACTGTGAGCCTGCTAATATTTCTAAAAGCTCATGTGCTGTGTAGGCAATGAGTAGAGGGAAAAAATAAGAAGAAAAACGAATTGTTAGGTAAAGATATAATCTGAAATGAACACCATAAACCGTAGCATTTTAGGCTAATTATCTGTATTCAACCTTAACATGGGCAAAATCCATTTTGATTTTGATCTGTGTTGAGTAAGGGATGCAAGACGTACCTCTGGAACAGTGACAGATCCCTGTTTTAGGACAAGTTAGTGTTCTGAAAAACCTAGAAGTGTACAAGAGCAGCAATGTCCAATGGGAATGTTGTAATTTACCATGGAACTGACTATTTTAAATATAATTTTCTTTGTCACATCTCTTGAGTGAAGTCTGTCTATATGTTAAGATATTTCAGTACTGTGAATTTGTTGTTGCCTTTCTGTATAACTCAATAAAATTATTTTTTTCTGTTGAAGATACTTTTTGTTGAATTCAGTTCTTTCTGTTGAATCTCCTTTGCTTGCATCTGACCTTTATTTATGTTGATTTGCTTCATTTTTTCATTTACCATGCTGTTCAGTTTTTGGATGCCAGAAGAACGAAGGTTTGTCCACTATTTGCAGTAAATTTATTTTTCAAAATTCAGTATTGCTTGTTGTGGGTTTTTTTTGTTTGCTTTTTAGAGATACAGTAATCCTGTTTACTAAACTTGTTCATAGCTTTAGCTTCCAAAATGAAAAAATGAAACCAACCAGCCCCAACTCAGCCCCTCCTCAAAGTCCCCTTTAATTATAGTGAGGGCTTTGATTGACTTTATAAACTGCAGTAGTGTTGAGCAACATGAAGAGCAGATTTATCTGTAGTCTATGAAGTAATTTAGAAAACATGGAATACTGAGTCTTTGAGCTTTGTAGGTACACATTGATTGTTCTGATGGATGTCACTGCCTAATGTTTGTGTTTGTTGTTATTAATTTTATCTGTAGCTGATATTTTGTGTCTGTGTATGTTGTCTTCTTTTTTCTTTCTCGAAGCACTTGAAAGGTATCATTGCAAATGTTGTCACCTACATTTGATATTTTATAAGGTCATTTGGTACACTTTCATTACTAATTCTAATGACTTTTTGTAACAGCATACAACAAAACTTTAATCAAATGCTAATTCTACATTCGGATCCTAAGCTAATTTTTTATCTTTCTTCTTCTTTATTGCAGCATCTGCAAATGACAATCCAGGCACTTCAAGATGAGCTTAGAACCCAGAGAGACCTTAACCATCTTCTCCAGCAGGAAAGTGGGAACCGAGGGGCTGAGCATTTTACCATTGAGCTCACAGAGGAGAATTTTCGAAGACTTCAGGCAGAACATGATAGACAAGCTAAAGAGCTCTTCTTGTTGAGAAAAACTCTAGAAGAAATGGAGCTTAGGATTGAAACACAAAAGCAAACACTAAATGCAAGAGATGAATCAATAAAAAAGCTTCTAGAGATGTTGCAAAGTAAAGGTTTGCCTTCTAAAGGAATGGAAGACGACAATGAGAGAACTCGAAGGATGGCGGAGGCTGAATCTCAGGTTAATCACTTAGAAGTGATTTTAGATCAGAAGGAGAAGGAAAACATGCATCTTAGAGAGGTAATTAAAAACATTTATTTGTTTAAAATGTGTATTTTTGTTAAAAATAGTCATGGAACTTCTTACAGTTTCAGAAATATAATTAGAGTATTGAAGTGGGTTTTTTGTGCTCTAATTTTTGGATGAAAAGGATAACATGCATTTGTTTTACATTTGTAATAAGTACTTGGCATAACTGTATGATATTTAAAAGCAAGATCAAGAAAATATGGAAGAGAAGTAGGTGTATTTGGGCTTATTGTCTCTGAAATGTTGCTTTGCAAAATTTCTTTATCCCTCCATTTTGACAAAGTGATATCTGGCAAGTGAAGACTAGACCTGCTGGAGAAGGAAGTGACACCTGCTGCTGCTCTAAAGAGTCATGCCTGCATGCTACCTTTGTGTTGGATTTTCATGCCTCTAGTGTTTGAAAAGAGTGTTTTAAAATTGTTTGCCTTCCATATAAACAAAGGTTTCTGCCTATGTGAGTTTCTAATGTATTGTCATGTGGGGATACTCCAACTTTTTACATGAATTTAACAGAGTGTCACATTAAAACACTGTGCTGCTGGATGTGCTTTACTTTGAGAAAACCTAAATTTGATCCCAAGCCCACCTGCACCAGCTGCCCACATGACTTGTAAATGCATTTTTGGGACTGGATTTGGGATGATTGGATTAGTACAACTGAAAGAAAATCTGGCCTGTGTCAAGCCCATCTGCCCCTTTAGATCCCAGCAGTGTTCTGATGTGACTGTGTCAGGCAAACAAGGCAGGGCCAGTCTCCCTCACAAAGGCCCTGCTACGGAGGGTAAAAATTTCCAGGGAGGTTGTGTACAACCTACACACAGCAAGGGAAGTCAGGAGAAACACTTCTATTTGCTTAGAAACTCAGCAGCAGTGTGGTCACTAAAAACACCAATTTGCCTGACAGATCAAAGAGCAAATGAAATTAGTGCAAGGGCTTAAGAATTAGCGCTTGAGATTAAGCACTATTTACATCTAGAGACTGTTGTCAAAATATTTTCTTTGCTATAGACAAATTATTTTATATTTAGCTTATGTTCTTTTCTAACCTAGAATATGTATTGAGGACTCAGTTTCTGCTGCCCATTTGAAGCTTAGAAAGTGGAAAATTTTGTGATATGCTTCAGTGAACTTTTCTTGTGAAGGTGTGAATCCTGAATCTTTTCACTGGCAGAATTTTAATTAAAACTGATATAATGCATTAATGGATTCTGTAAAGAGTTGCATAAGGAGCTAATGATATGAATTTGTGATGAGGGATGGTTGTGGAATAAGTTCTAGAAACTAGCAGACCAAGTTTCTGGATTTAGATCTGCTTATGCTCTGTTTTCAAGGACAGGTGATTGTGTGATTGTATTTCATCTCTTGTATCAGTGTGAATTAAGTTTGTAAATCCCAATTTGTCTATATAAGAGGCATGAGGAAATTTGAAGAAAATTTCTAATGAGTATGGTTTTCAAGGACAGTGAGAAATAGAACTGAAATTGAGCTTGAAAAACAGATTAAATGTAGGCTTCCAAGTAAAGTCCAACTGGCATCCAATTTACTGATTAGTCTAAGGCATGCTGAAAGGAGATATTATTGCTACCTATAGACTGTGCGTGTTTTTCTCCTCTATTTATACTGAAATAATTCGATGTTCCCCCCCAGTTGTTCTCAGGGGCAGGGAAAAAAGTTCTCTCCCTCAGTTTATATGAGAATATAGAGGCTGCCTTTTGTCTGGAGCGCTGCAACTATAGAATGGGATCTACTGCTTATGACATGCTGATATACCTTGGTAAGTGGTCAAGGTTTAAAACTGTACTAGATCTGTTGCCTGGAATGTGTCCCAGCCAGATTGGCAGGAACAGTCTAATGTTTTGGAGATTTTGGTTCACAATTTCCTTGTTTTTCCAAGAATTCAAGGTTTTGGGTGCAGTCTCTCTCTCCAGATCTCCTTCTGTTGCATAATATTTATAGGTTTGACTTCTATTTATTTTTAAGTTTCTGCATATTTGAAGTTTGTTGTAGGGACCTTGGAAGTATGATGTGTAGGCTGTAGGAACTCTTAAGAAACAAAATCTTTTAGTAGGTGCCTGTTTGTTTATTCAGGACTCTGGATTGTATTGTTCTGGTGGACTCTTGGAAAATGTGCTGAGGTTCAAATATTTTCTTTTGCTTTCTTGTTATGGAAAGTTGTCTGCATGCTTTGAAGCAACATCAGACATTTTGTATAGTTAAAAGTATTACGTATTTGTTACAAGCCCAAATAGATCAACCTTTGATCTTTATGTGTAGCTTGGTAAATCCTTGTTCTGCAGTGCTCATATGAATTTCTGTCTCTGCTTTTAGTGTGCATCCTGCACAAAACAGGTTCTCAATATGATGAAACAGAGGTTACTGGGTCGAACCTTCTGCAGCAGCCTACCCAGTGGATTGATAGATACTTTTTTATCGTAACTATTGTTTGTGGGTTTTGATCCTAACTGTGTAAATCACCTGGCAGAGTTACGGAACTGTTTTTTTCCTCCCGAGAATGCTTTAAAAGTAAGCTAGAACTTGGATACATTTTTAATGAATTTTATTCATTAATTATTTAGTATTCGCTCAAATGGTGTTAATCTTTCTGTACCTTTAACAAAATATTGGTCATTTTAGAACATAATCTGAAATATTCTGCTTTATTTTTACAGGTTGGAGTATAGCTCAAGTGTTGGGTGTATTTCTGAGAAGCTAGTATTGGGTCATGTGTAATGCTCTCTGATCAAATCCTGGATGACTGTTTCTTCTCTTTAATTAGTTTTGCTATTTTATTTCTGCTGCTGCACTTAAAATTGTTTGTGCTATGGGAGGTTCAGGGGGAGTTTCTTCATGGAAAGGATTGTTTAATGCTGGAAAAGACAACTCGGGGAGGTGATGGGATCACCATCCCTGAAGGTGTTCACAGAATGACTGGGTGTGGCACTCTGCCATATCTGATTGACAAAGGTGGAGATTTTCAAAGACTTTTGGACTCAATGGTCTTGGATGTCTTTTCTAACCTTAATGATTTGGTAATTCTGTGAAACAAGAATGATAAAATTCTGTGTAGCATCATATGAAGTTATTCAACAAATAGGTTTTGTGTGTGTCAGTTCATCTTTATAATTATAGATTCTGCTGTAGTTTCCAGCAGAGCATGCTGTCTTTGGAAAAAGGTTAACATGGTGCAAATGAAGTTGAATATGGAAAAAATAAACTGAAGACTGCTGATTTCATGCAGCTTCAACACTACATTAAAATGTTAGGTAGAGATGGACTTCTTGTAAGGCCTTTGCTGTTGCAATTTAATTAAAAATTACCTTTGATCTGAATTTTTCAGTTTATGAAATCTAATTGTGTACCAACCCAGCTAGAGAAAGATTGAGCCTTACATGTATTTTGCTGAGCTGTTGACCATGTTTTCCCCTAACGCAGCCGTAATTTTCTCTTACACTTTCACTTCTTAATGCTTTAAAACAGTGCAAAGTTGGAGTTTCTTTTCTTCATTCATTTTGTTCAACTTTTAGATAACTCAACATGGTGGTGTAGAAAGTTATTAATAATCACTTGTGGGTGGTATTTTACCAAACTAGATAATTAAACTACCATGTTAGAGAAACTGAAGCAAGTGGTCTGGAAACATTGGGAATTAAGGACAACATCCTCAACACACCCATATCTCAAATGAATGTCAGCTCTCTCTCCTTGAGCTGCACCCCCTGAGCACTGATCCTACAAGGAATTGCATAGTAAGGGAAGTTGTTATTCCATGGCTGCTTTTGTCTAGCTGGTAACATTTTCAAAGTTCACTTAACTGGGTATAGAGGAGTAACTTCTTGTTGTCTGTAAGCTTCTACCACCTCACCAATTATTAATATTCTGCCCAAGAGTGCATGTTACCAAAAATAATACACTACTGTTCTGATTGGCTGGATAGCCAAAAATCATACAAAAATTTCTTGGCTTTAGGCCATGGATTGCTTCTTGCACTTCCCTACCCACCCCCATGATTAGCCTCAGCAGAATTTCATAATTATGGCTGCCTTCAAAGATCTGGAATTTCTCCAGGCTTTAGATGGCATTTCTTAGAGAAAGTACAGGCAAGAGTAATGGAATTGGCTAGTGTACTAGAGGCAGAGAAATAACTCCAGAAAATAAAACCATCTTTTTTTTCTTCATTTGCTTGCATATTGTTAAGAGATACAGACTAACTGCGATGTTTTGACTTTGTGGCCCTCAAAGATTGTACCTCTCTGCAGTGTGCAATCCATGCATTTAAAACTTTGGTTCACACAAGCAAACTTGTGATGACAGTTTTACTCAAGCTTTGTGTTTGAGGGCCTTAGAAAAGGCAAATGTGAGGCTCATTATAGAGTAGGAAAAGGAGAATAAAGCTGATGTTGGAATCCTGCTCTTTTACAGGAATAGCAAAGAATGTCAGTGTCGGCAGGGTTCACTAAAATATTGGGAAATAAGCTGTGCAAAAATGGGGTTAGATTTCTTTCCCTGTAACAAGGAATTTAAAATCTAGGCCATAAGTTTTCACAGGGATAGCTGAATTCCCAGCTTGGAGAGAGTTATATTAAAGGTTTCCTTAGTTCCTGATTCACAAAGCAAGAGAGAACAAATGTGGCTCTGAGTAACAGTGTGAGCATGTGTTTCTGCTTCAGTTTGGGAGATGTAGCCTCTTAGGAGAATGTAGAGATCTGTTTTGTGCCTTCTGAGGATTTCTGCCCAGATTGCACTCGGTTTTCAATCACTGAATCCTATGCTGTTAACTAAATTCACTCAAGTATTTTTGTTAGTGTTTTTCAAAGGTAGATGAAATTTATTGTTGTTTTCTGAAAAAAAAAAGTAATAGTTTTTGCTTTGATAAGGAAATTATTGTATCCTGCAGGGAACAAAGTGGTCTGGGCAAGTAGACTTAGGAAGGAGGACATTCTTGGTCTGTTAGTGGTTGAAAATCTGTCTTGATGCCATAATGTTATACTATACTTTTCTTCATGTTCAGAATTAAATATGGTGAAGATCACTAAATATACATTCCTGTCAGAAAACACAAGATGCCTGCCTTAAAGTTCTTAAATTGGTTATCACACATCTCTTCTAGAATTTTAAATAAGCATTTGTTTCTCTATAACTTTGGGAGAACTGTAGGTAATATGGGGATTTTATCATGTGGAAATCTAGCACAGATGTTTGGTATTACTTTTTTTAAAACATAGTGACCACACATTATTTACCCTAAGTACCATTAAGTATTTTTTTATTATTGCTATTAAAAACTTGCCTAAGGCAGAGTCCCACTAAGTCTCTAGTGAAGTCAAATGTTAAAATTCCAGCAAGTATTTTATTATATATACATACACCTATATTACACATGCCCTCTCTGTACAACATACAACTTCACTAAAACAAATTCTGAGATCATATAGGATTTTATATACACATTTTAACTCTTATCTTGCATGTATTCTTAAAATTATGTTGTTGCTCATGGTTTAAAGTTACAGCTTTTTTATATTTAGTAGAAAGAAGAACAACACATCTTTATAATAATTTAAAGTGTACTTCTAAACTTTCAAGGGGTTTTTTAAAAATTTGCTCTATCTTTGAACTCAGCTTGGTCAAATAACGAAGGCTGCTGATAGGATTTGAACTGCCATCATGAATTAGTTATTGCATGTTTTTAAAGTTATTAATGGAGCAAAGTTCCTTCTTCCACTGTGAACAGAACAGATGCCTTGCAGACTTTTGGTGTTTACTGTAAATGTCTTACACTGGAGCCAGTAGTAATTTACTAAGGAAATGCTTTATCGACACCAAACGTTTCTTCCCTGAAGTTGGTTACACAGATTAACAACCATTCTAGACTGAGCTTTTTTATTAGGTTCATTAGTACCTCTTTCCTTTTATTTATCCTGCCTCAACTCAAAATATTAATTTTATCATTTGCTGTAAAGACAATTGCTTTTTATCAAAATATCAATAGTAATATGTGTTTTTAAGGTGACCCCTTAAGTATCAGAAGGACTCTGCAGTGTTGGCAGTAGTTGGAGACATGAGAAAGTAGACAGAGCCTGATTATGCTCTGGAGAACAGTTGTTATTTCTAACATAGCCCATTCAGATTTTGCTATGCCCTGTGATATTCTTGCCAGAGTGCTTGGTTGCAGTAGTTTTTATAAGTCCATGAAGGATTGGAAAGCTTTGTTCATTTAGAAATCATTTTAAAAGCAGGATTGACCTCCATGACACCACTACCAGCAGTCTGGAATCTCATATATGAGAAACCTGTCAGTTCAAAACTGCCATGTCTCAAATGAGCAACTAAAAAAAATATTTTTAGAAGAGAGAAAAACCAGATCCATAAATAAGCCGGATTTCTGTACCTTTCCTTGTGTGGAGGTGATCAGTATTAATTTTGCCAGCATTCCTGGAAAGTGCATCCTTTAGAAGCAATCTAGGGACTGGTTTGAATTGCTGTAATTCAAGTACTGTCCCCAGATGTAAAATACTGTCTTTGCAAGGCTCTTTGCTCAGTTCACACATTTACTCAAGATTTTGGAGACAAGCCACAATGAAATAGAGAAAAATGATCAATTTCAGTTTCTTTTATATTCCCTGGTCTGTAAATATGCTGCTACTCATGTCTGTGCCAATAATGTCATTTTTCTATAATGTAATTAACTTTCTCTAGCTCCATATTCCTGTCCTTTTCCATATCAATGACTCTAGCTTGGAGGTGACTCACAGCTCTGACATGTTGATGGATTTTCTCAGAATCAGAACTGAATTTCCAGGGAAGGGAAGAGTTGTCCACCCTTGAATTCCAGTGTACACTTCTGTGACAGACCCTCTGTGCTAGCTGAGTTGAGGCTCTGTTGTCTTAGGAAACATTCAATCTTTTACCTGGACTGGAAATCCATGTATTGTCTCATGAGCTGGAGTTCCAGGAAACTGCAACAGGCCAATCTCCTGCCAGAGTCTACATCTATATGTATACATATATGTGAAAGGCTCAGAAGAAGAAAATGCTTTTTCATATTTAAAAACAATCTCCTTCACCCCCAGTCTGATAAAAAAAGTTTTTCATTTGCTAAATTTTTTCCTGGTACAAGTCTTAAACTCTGTGTAAGAAAATGAGTTTTGCCTTGGTATGTACTGGCTTATTTTAGTAATAAAAGTGGAAGTTTTATTGTAGGTAGTAGAACACAGCTAATAATGTAAACCCTTTCTAAAGTTTCACCTAAAACTCAGCTTGATGAAGAAAAAGTGTAATGTTAGATTAAACTATTTAACAAAACAATACAATATTTCTGATTTAGTGAATAGATGATAATATTCTAATTTTTTAGATATAGTTATTGGCTTGTGAGACAATCCTGATAATAGGAAATTTTTTAGGTTGTTAGCAGTTTGAGGCTGGTATTCCAACATGATTATAAGGCTCTCAATATACTTATGCACAAATACAAAATTTGATAATGGCTATAAATATATTTAATCTCATTATGAAGATTTGACTGAAATATGGGTGAATAGCCCTAAGGTTCTCTGAAAGATATATCCACCAAAAATGTGGGTATGTTTAAAAACACTGAGTGCAAAATTCTGTGGCTTTTTTTTTTTTTGCTTTTTTTTTTTCCTTAAGAGTCAGATGAGGTCAATGGGATTGACTGATTTAAGGGGAATAGGATTAGATTTGAGAGAATAAATGAATCCAGATTTGATTACTGCTTTGGAAGGATATAGTTTGTTGTGGATTTTCTGTAGGTGGAGCCAGTGTCTTCACTTGCTTGATTTATTTCCATTTGTCAGCAGATCATCTTCTCCCTGAAACATAACCCTTTACAAAACAGAATAACCCAAATGTTTTAGAGCCATTTATGTCTAATGAGTATATTTAGAGTAGTTACTGGTTCTCTATGTTCTTCATTGCCCTGCTTTTTGTGCAATTTACTTGAATATATTCTTTCTAAACACACACTTTGTGTGTATCACAGAGACCTGTGATAGTGGAAGATTCTTTTCTGTAGTCCAAGTTCCATTGGTATTACAAAAAAAAATGAAAAATAATGTAATAATTGTCAGAGAAATGGTTAATCAGCTGGTGGCTGTACTTGGTTACAGGCTTGCAACAGGCTCTCAGTGTTTTACTGACTTTGGCTGCTGTATCTCCATTTCCAAAGTTCTTATGCTGCCATTGCTCTGCAATGTTGGCTCATTCCTAGTGCCATTCAAACCAGTATTTTTTGGGAAAGACTTCCAAATGGGGCTAGTAAAGGGCCATTTATTAAAGGGAATGAGCTTTACACACTTTTATTAAAATATTCATGTGGAGAATGCATTATTTTCATTTACTAATAGATAATTAGCATCTAGTTATCTATTTTTTGTAGTCACACTACTTTAATTAGCTTTTGATCTTACACATTTAATTTCCCTGAATAGAAATTTATTTATAAAAGTACATAGGTCTTAGGGTTTAGATTTATAATAATGAATATTAGCTAAAATATGTGGGTTTATTTTCGTTAGCTCATTATTTGACTCAAAACTAAACATTGGAAAAAAGATTTCTCTAATACATGATCTTTAGAAGGAATTTCTCAGTTCATGAGATCCTTTCAGCAAGTTCCTGCAAATACTGAGTTAATTAAATTTCTACTTTTTCATTATGTGCTGAGTTATTGCAAGGTGTATTGACCAAAGCAGTGACCTTCAGATGCTGAGCAAGAAAATGCAGTGCATTGATTACTAGGTACTTGAAAGTATGGGGAAAAATATGAGGCCCTAAATAATTCCTGAAAATCAGCCAGTAGCTAACATGAAGATTTCCATCCTTCACCTAGAGCATGAAGGCACTAGATGGCTCTCTTGAACGAGGATTGTGTTTCAGTCTTGTTTTCACAGACAACCTCACCCTATTTGTTATTTTTTATTGCTCATTTTACAATGGTAGTCAATGCAAAGACAATTCCACACAGATTTTCATTTAGTCTGATCTGAATGCAGTGTAGAACAACTAAGTCTAAGAACCAAAGCAAGGAGACTGAAAAGGATAGTGAAGCTTTCTACAGAAAATCAGGAATGCAGTCTGAGGGGATTAGTGGAATTAGGTTCCAATGTGTTAGTCAAGGATTGTAATTTGATTTACAAAAGTGAAAGAGCAAACTAAGGGGTCATTCTCATCTTTGAATGGGTTGGAGTTTCACCATATCTGCTCTGATACTGCAGCTGCCAAAACACATTGGGGAAGCAGCAGTGCTCGTTTCAAGTGTTAGCAAGTTTTTAGAGTGCTGAATTGAACCACAGCCTCTGTCAGCTTGGGGCACTTGTGAGACACTGGGCACTCCCATGGCTCCAGAATTGCTTGTTTCAGTATCTGGGGGAAGAAGCTGCCAATCAAAAGAAGTGTTTTCACAGAGAAAGCACATTTGTCTGCTACATCTTGAGACTTAATGGCAATGTCATTTCTGGTAAACTTTTCTGTCTCCAAATATAAGTACAGTAATTTCATGATTATAAGCTGCACTGTTTTCATCCAAGAATCCAGTCTACCCCAGTAGAGCGTCTTATATTCAGGTGCGGCTTATCTATGGACAAATCCCAGGGAAATGCCAACCTGGAAGTGAGAGCTGGCTTGGGAGGGTGCCTGGGGCTGCCTTTAAAGGCTTCGCTGGTCTATGAAAACTGTTTGCAACTTGAGCACCTGACACCAAACCCCGCGCTGGCAGCGATTCTGTTACTAACTCGTTACTTTGTCACACATGGATCCTGGCTTTAAAAAACAAAACAAAACAAAAAAGCAGCTTATATTCAGGTGCGGCTTGGATATGGACAAATCCTGTGGTCTTCCTGGTTACCCGGATGTGTGGCTTATAATTGTGAAATTACTGTAATTAAGCTTGTTGCTACTTGCTATTTCATAAGTGGTTGTGCAGGTATCAGGTAGATGAGAACACCCAATATGCTATCTGCTCATTGTTCTCTTTGCTGCAATCCATTAAATATCTATTTTGATGAAGAGTTATAGTATCCTTGGGGAATCACTGCTCTGATAAGTCATGTACCACTCTGATGTAGCATCTTTTATGTTGTAATGATTTAAATTTTTTTTTAAACCTAAAATGAAAGATGTCTGTGCAGGTTTCCATAGCTTGAGCAACATAATGATGACCAAACTTGTGGTGTAGACTTTTTCTGATGTTGTACTGCCTTTACACACATGCCACAAACAACTTTTTCCCCTTGTAGAGCTTTTTCACAAAGGAAGTAGTATCTATATTCTATTTAAAAATGTACCATTGTAGCAGGGGAAGAAGGATTTTTGTTGCAGATGTATTTTATCCCAACAAAATGTTGGTCTGTTTCAGAGCCTTGGTGGACTGAACACCTGCATGTTTCAGTCAGAACAATCAGTTTGTTCTCACTTGTTCCTGATCTGCCTGGAGAGAATAATTTTCAGCTCTCAACTTGCAAATGGCATAGCTTCACATAGGAGGACATGTGGCAGAGAAAAGATTTTTGTGCTGATAACAAGTTTCAGAAACCATTATCAAAATAATGTTACCTTTCAGCCTCTCAACAGTATTGTGAGTGTTTACAGAGGTCTTGGCAGTGCTTACTCCCCATCTGCCTCATTAAGGCACAGCATGATTGGCCAGAAAAAGGAATTCTTACCAAGAGATTGGGAACAGACCAGTACAGACTCCCAGGAAAAAAGTTCCTTTTAACACCACCTCAGATAATAGCATTTATCAAAACAATAGTGGGCTTCAGGATGGTAAGACAGAGCTTCTGGAAGGATTCCAGAATGGGGCTATTTTGATAATTTGTTTCCTCTGTGTCCTTCAGCAGGAGGAGTTTCTTGTCTTTATCACATGTGTCTGGAAGCCAGGTGCCACATGCAAAATTTTTCTTAAATTTATTAACCAGTTTTTTCTGAGTTCCAGTGAAGTCTAAAAAAATAAAATACTGGTTTAAACATCCAGAAAACCTGTGTCTTATAGAAAAATTAGAAAGTTTCATAAAAACTTCCCTTTTATTTCTTTAGAAACAAATTATGAATAAATTATTAGCTGGCTGAGTATTCCCAATATATGAATTTATGGTGGTTGAACTTCACAAGCATCCTTTCATTCAGTTTTGTCAAATGTATTTGAATATTGCTGATGATCCCTTCCTGCTGGAATCATTGGGCAGAATAACAGTGATGAACTCCATAAATAAGGGAAAGTGTAGGCTGTGCAATTACAAATGCTGCCAAATAGGATTTGGAGCTGGTATGCGCATCATGATATTGGGGTGTTTGTGAAATGCTTACTAATTATTTACAAAATGCTGACACTTTAAGCAGAAGCTCTCCTGGGAACAGGAGCAAAAGAGCTGGCTTAACATAATTAGTTGGCCAGCTCTAGGAGTTATGCACGTTTTTTAATAGGAAAAGTAAAATTTAGGCAATTTACAGTATGAAGGAATTTATGAAAAAAACTTCTTTTGTCAGATTGAAATAGGTTTTATACACAATTGGAATAATTGCATTTGCCATTGTGACAACTAAATTTATTTGACTGTGTTCCCTCCAGGTCAAAGTGATGTATTGCAAACTTTGGCAGTCATTTCTGGTCTTTCACTGGACTGCTGCAGCTTTATGAAAGACCTGCAAGAATTCTCTTTCCACAAGACTTTCTTTTTCAGAGCTCAGCTAAATATTCCACATCTAATAGATTGAAGTTTTGTCTACCATCTCTTTTCCATTTCACTTTGAAGGAGGAATTCAGCAGTAACAATATTAGCCTGTATCAGGCTGAAACAATCAAAACTTTTCTGTAAGAATTTTGGCTCGCTTTGGTGTTCACTGTGTCTCCTCATCAGGTGTTTGTGCCATACTCAAAATTTTTGCCTGAGACAAGTTTCAGAATTCCATGTTTTATCAGTTTATATGATAACCTGTATTCCTTCTGAGATACATTGAAATAATGAGAAAACTTGGCACTTTTAGCTATCAGAAAAGCGTTTTTTTTTTTTTTTTTTGAAGGTTTGGAGTCCTTCTTCCTTGAACTGTTAGTCCTAAGGACAGCTGAAAAATATTACTGTCTCTCTGAATACCCCCTGAATTACTTTTAAGTATCTGTCTCTGAATATACTGAAAACTTTCCTGAATTGTTACACAGTACTTGAGGTTCACTGGGAGGGAAAAACACCAGGACAAGCAACTTGGAAAAAGTAAAGTTTACCAGCTTGTCTGTCCTCTGGGTTTCTTTGAGATGTTTTGACCCTTTCTGTATTCAACTGCACGCCCCCCTCCACTCTCATCTGTACTTGGGGCACAAAGATCACAGCAGCCATGCCTCCTCCTTCCCTTGTTCGTGCTGGGAGTGAGCCCTGATGCAGGTGCAGGACAAGTGGCAGCTGTTTTAACTCTGTTCCAGGTGTGCAGCACAGCAGTAACTTGGCCTGGCTCTCACACCTGCCTGGCTGCACAGCTTGGACTTTATTTCCCAAACTCCTCAAAAAGCAGTTACTTGGGAATGACAGCTGCATCCAGGTAAATACAAAGAGCCAACACAAAATCCACGTCACTGTACAGACTATGAATCTTCCTTTTCCAAGTGAATTTCCTGCTCCATGAATATAGTATTCTATTTAACCAACATAAATATATAGCATCTTATAAAGTGATATTTGTGGTATTAATGGATCTGTAAAAATGTTTTGGGGGATGATTTGTATTAGTTCTCTTGCATGATGGGAGTACTATGTGAAATGTCTCATTAAAATATTTTAGTCAAGTATTTTATTTTTTCCCCCAGTGTAAATTCAGACTAGTGTTTACTGCATCCATAAGTGTTTTCTATATAATTCTGAGACAGATAACAGAAATACTTCTGTCGTAAACATTTCCAAATGCAAAAGTAACTTTTCTATAGTGACACAACAAAATTTATATAAATGTTAGAAAGAAGAAAATGGTGAGGTTTTGAGTGTAGGAATTTAATTCTCTGTAGAGTACCTATTTTGTTTTCAGAAGTAAAAGTGAACTATCTATATTTTGCACTAATTCTGTCTTTTGCATGCCTTCAGAGCTCTGGATGTCTAAACTGTACCTCCCAACATTTAAAATTTGAAGCACTATACGTCCTAATTCTTGGTGTAAAATTAAATTTAAAAGTTGACACTTGTTGTGAAGGAGAGACAATACCTACACAGAGCATGTTGAAGTTTCTTACAGAGCACCTGGCAGTTGTGGAGATGTACTTCAGAAAATAGTGTTTCCAATGCTTTCTTGAGTGAACAGCCTATCAGAAGCTTGCTAGGAAAAGGAAATGTCTTTAAAAGTTTGCATTGTATTCTCAGCTGTGTTAAACCAGCTTATTAAGAATGGATTTATGTGCTCTGGTACCTGAACAAAATCATTTGTATTGGGATTGTTCGATGTGATGACAGAACTGGAAGTCATTATTACATTGCACTTGTATTTCCTTTTGCTGGCAAGCTCCTGAAGGCCATGAGATTTTAGATGTTGTCACACTCAGAGACAGTCTCACCTAACCTGGAAACCAGTAAGATAAAAGAAACAGGAAATGACCTGTAAAGAACAAAGTTCTTTGGGATTTTTTCAGGGACTGGTTGGGGATTTCTTAAAAAGGAACTGAGTTCATGATTGATTGTGGAGAAAGGAGTGAAAATAATGAGGCGTCGTTAATTTTTCATAATTGTCAACACTACAGGTGATAACTGGAAGCAATATATTCCTTTGTCTTGAAAGCACACGTCAAAAGCTATTTTAGATGTCATTGTAACATAATAGCTGAGCCAAAATATAGTGAGCTTATATATGAATCTGTTAATCTTGTCCAATTTAATGCAGTGAGAAATCAAATCTAACTTTTTTTGTTTTCTTGGTTGGGGTTAAATGAGCAAGCAATTCTTTGACATTTTAGTGAAAGAAAGTCCTTGCTTTAAGTGTTAAGATAAAATAGCACTGAATTAAAATACGGTTTTAAAATGCTTTTTAAAATTAATAGCTCATGGACTGTTACAGTATGGGCTATGACTTATTTATTTATTTTTTAGTAGACCATCTATTCATTGTCTAATAGCAAGAAAATAGGAAAGGCAAAAATATCAGAAAGTAACTGAGAAAGTAACTGAGCTTGGTGGGTGGCATGTGAAAAATACAAGTTCTACACTGACTTTTAGATATTATGATAGCAGAAGAATAGCTTTGGAGCTAAGGAGTTAGTATTGAGGGTATTTTTGGATTTATATTGGGTGGGTTTTTTCATCTCTGCCCCTTTTTTGATATAAAGATCAAAACTAAAACTCTAACACAATATGTTTTAAACATATTACAGAAACAATGATGGTTTTACAGTACTATTTCTACAGACCATTAGGCTGTAGTGTTGCTCTTTCATAATTCCTATTACTACAATGCATTGTTTAGTTCATATATACCATGTTTAGGCAATAAACAAAAATCCAGAGCATGTGGAAAGTTCATTTTCTAGAGGTTTTGGAAAAATCTAATTACATGAGATAATGTGTTATGGTAATGCAAAAGCTTAAGTATAAAATACATTCACTTGTAACCTGAGCAGTGCCCAGACTGCTTTCTGTTAAATGTTTTCTGTTGGAAATTACTGGCATTAAAATCTCAGCAGTTTTTTTCTGATGAAGGCCAAACCCTTTGAGCAATGCCGTTTTCATGATTTTGCTTAAAGTCTGGACAAAATCTAATTTCATAACTTAGAATACTCAAGATGCTTTTTGTTTTTGTTTGCAGCCAGAGAAGTGGTCTGAGAAATGAGATGTACCTGTTCCAGATTTTGCTTGGTTCTTTGAATAGACTCTGCTGGTATTTTAGGGTCATTTGGAACTTAATAGGATATGACCTTCATTTCTTTATGGTTGGAGAACACTGGGCAAAAATCTGAGAAGCAAATTTTACAAAATAAAGGTAGCACAAGATGTGTTCGGGACCTGGACCTTTGCAACCTAGTGAGCTTTATATGTATTCATGTGAAAATACAGCATTTGTGCTTAAAAAATGTGTAAAACTCTTACAAACTGCAAAAACGGAGGGGAGAATTTTCTTTTTGCTAATTCAATACACCATGAGACTTCTAGTCCTCAACCTCTACTAAAATGGTAAATGCTTTTTCCATAGCATCTTGGGATTTTTCACAATTGCTGGAAAGAAAACTCAGTATCTTTCTAGCAGTTTGACAGAAGCTCTGCATTCATGGCAATCGCATGATTCCCAGGTGAATATTTGAGGATGTCCAGCCCTAGCGAAGGTAATCAGTACAAGTCACTGAGCTGAGCCACTCGAGAATGGAAGGGCAGACACACGCTGAACATCCTTATTAACTGAGTTCCAAGAGTAAGACTAAGAATGTTCTGCAATTCAGATGTATTTCAATTTTGAGCAAACACTTAGCATCATAGTTCTGGCAGTATTAGAGACACTTCTGTACATGTGCAGAAAGGAAATGATGTTCCTTCCACTGACGCAAGGAAGTTTTCACGTAAATATTTTATTCTGAGTATTTATACTATATTTAAAATTACAGTTAAATCTCTGAGAGACTGACTTTTGAGATATCCCACCTTTCAGCTCTGAGAATATTCAGATCATTTGGTTTTGATTTGTGTTTCTCAGATTCTGAAGTCACAGATTTTTGAATAGTGAGAGAAGCCCATGAGGTTAATTGCATAAGTTATAATAATTTACTTGCTTTCCAGCCATTGCTGCTGTGTCTGAGTAGTTCTTGCTGTGTTCTTTAGGCCTTGCCCTGGGGCAAGGTCTCTTCTCTCTCAGGCTTGAAAGCTCTGGTCTACTCTCACCTCAATCCATATTTCATGACCTTATAGAGCTAATCTAATAATGGAGATACTGAGTCCACTTTTTCTTCACCTGGTATCTGCTGGTAAAGTTTCACAATTCAGATGGGTATAGGTAAATAATGATTAACAGCCAAATATGGATATAAAAATCTGTATTTAGGTGTTGGTAATTAAGCATGACCATGCTTAAACACTGTGCTTAGATTATTTGATGTGCAAGTATTGGAAACCCATAGGACTATCAGGAAAGACCTACCTCATAAGTAAAGGCTGTTGAGCAATCTAAGGTAAAAAGAATTCACATGCATCTTAATTATGGAAAAAACTCTCATCCTAAACCAACACAACAGTCAACCCCCTGAGAAATGCATAAACAAAGCAGCAATTTGTCAAAAATTCTTTCCTTCTAAACTTTAAAGTATTGTTTATTGTGAATAAATAATTGCAGAATAATTGTTTATGACCAGGTAAGCTATGATATTGAAAGATACTGAGATTTAGCTCTTCTCCCTATAGATAGGAAAGAGAACCAATAAGTGAAAATTTGAACCATATTCAGGTCTGATTCCTGAGCAAGAAACCC
Source organism: Sialia sialis (assembly GCA_009812075.1). Taxonomy (NCBI): domain Eukaryota; kingdom Metazoa; phylum Chordata; class Aves; order Passeriformes; family Turdidae; genus Sialia; species Sialia sialis. The sequence continues at coordinate 7,929,114 of VRYO01000638.1, read as the reverse complement.
TCATTGACTTGACCATTTCTCATTTTGAGAACCAGTCATTAATCACTGACTGTTGCCTAATCAGTGTTCACTAATCAATGTTCAAAAGAACCCCATAAAATGGTACTTACTCTGTATATAGGGACTGTTCTGTATGCACACATCTGCAGTTGGGGAGAACATCTGGGTGTAGCAGAAGAACTAAGGGGTGCCCGCAGGGTGGCCCATTCCTCCTGATCAACCACACAAGTCCTACCAGCCTTTCTGTGGTAAGTTTGCTCCAGTGAATGAATTATTTGTCAGTCACACTCATATTTGTGTTTGTGATCACTGAGCTGACTATTTGTGCATGTATCTGGGAATATTTTTGTTTTCTAATTTTTCAATTAAATTTACCTTATCATGGTATTTTAATTTCTTGGTTTACTTTTTATTTTAAGGGGTTGGATAATGGTAATTGCTGCAGATCAATTTAAGGCTCTTTTCCCCTTTTTCTGTCTTGCAGATTCTTAACATCTGGTAGGAAATGCGTTGCATAGGAGCAAGGTCAGAAGAAGAAATGGATGATCCCAACTTGAAAGAGTAAATTGAAGCAGGTAATGATGCAGTTCCTTGCTTTGTAATTCTGCCCATTTGATATGAGACCTATATAGTAGCTGCTTCTTGGAATGCTACATGATAGATATTAATGAAATAAAGTACAGAATCACAATTATTTTACCCCATTGCTCTGTAAAATAAATTAAACCATCATTGTACCATTCTTTCTCCTAGATCACTCTATGATGAGCTCACCCTGTGGACCATCGTTTCCTCCTAGAAAATGAACAATAAGAGGATCAGAAGAAGCCTGTGAAAAGAAGGATTACATTGCACTCATTTTTTTTTATAAAAATGTCCTTATATTGTAAACTATTCTAAAGAAAATGTAATTTGCAATAAGACAAAGAACTTAAAATAAAAGTATACAAAACGTAGTTATTTTAAAGTATGTTTTTATTGCAATTGCAAAGAAACTTTGGCATTAGGTTTTTCATAGAATAATACACTCCCAAAACTGTGTTTACAGAGATATGGGGTGGGGAGGACTTGAGCAGTGAAAGACACAAGTGCAAATAACAGATCTAAGGTAGAATGATGCTTTATTGTTGGCATGTTTGCTACTAAATGAAAATGTTACATCCATTTCCTTTTTATTGCCTCTAAATACAGCAAGTCCTCATATTCATGGTTATACTTAACAGACTTGCACATGATTTAATCTGAAATGACTTTGCTGTGGTGATGTCACTGACTATAATTACACTTGTGCTGATGTAAATAAGGAAAGAGTCAAACAATTGGTTCACAGAGACCTGCTGAGAGCCGGAGTTCAGCCCTGAAATCCAGTTTTCTGAAAAAAGGCACAGAGTAATACCAGAATAGAAAATAAACAATGCCTGTAGCATGCTGAGGTACTGACTGTGGACCTGCTCCTGAAGATATTGCTGTTAGGTAGGAGTTGATGCCAAGAGTTTTTGACGTTTGTGGGATAAGTCCATCAATTGGCAGGATATGTGAAGAAGTGATTTTGAAAATGGAGGCTGTGTGGTAAGACACAGGGCCTAGAAAATCTGCCTGACTCTCTTGTGAGAGTCCATAGAGAGCTGTAAATAATCAGATAGTATTTAACCAAGAAGTAATGCAGTAAGTAAACTATGAAATAAATTGTTTCTGTAATATGTCAACAGAGTTATGTCATTGGCAATTTTCCACTAGCTAAATTTTTATACTCTCTAGGTTTCAGTTCTTATTCCACACAGTTTCTTTCTTCTTTATACAGTTAACCTACCTCTTATAGTTTTTAACCCTTAAACTATTTGGAACTCTGTTTTGAATTATCTTGTGCCAAAATGTCTGTGTTTATAAGCTTTGTTATCTGATGTCAGTAGAGCTTGGGTAATGGTTATTATCAGCCTACTGCTATGTTTAAATTAAGGAAAATCTGCCAATTCATAGACTTATTGGGTTACTTAGCAGATTTTTTTTTTTTGTCATTTAGTGACAATTTGGTACAGTCTGTATTTGTTGAGAACTTCTGAATGTAGCTTTAGCAGTGAATTAAAACTATGGAAGGCACATGAATGGCATTTATACCTAGACTGAAGATTTGGCATGTTCAGTGGGCCCAGTGACAGATTCAAGCTCCCTAGTGATTTACAGAAGGCCTAGATCAAATTGCTCACAGGGATGTTTGGGAAGGCATAGAAAATAAACTGCCACATTTGAAAGAATTGTTAGGACTGACCTTGTCTAAGCCTATAAAAATTTTAAGAAAGAAATATGAAATAAATGTGAAATCAAACATTTCAGGTGGTATTGAGGTTAAGAGTTGTTGCTCTGTGGTGTGAAGGGAGAGTGGAAAGAAAAGAATAGTCAGTATGAGTTACAGAATCCCTGAAGAGAAGTGTCAACATTAACAGATGCCTAACTCCTAACAGAAGTGTCAGAAGGAAAGTGTAAGAATTGATCGATGGGTGAATCATAAATATATTTAAGTGAGGGGCGATAGCTCATTGCAACCTCAGTGCATACAAATTTTCTGTTAACTTGATAATCAGTGAGTTAACAGTATTAATATTTATGTTCCAATAACTGGGCTTAAGACTAAATGATGAAATAAAATTATTTCATCCCCTAAAATATAGTGGTCTTTGGTGGAGACTTGACAAGGAACTACTGAGTGAAATATTGTAGTATTCACTTATTTAGCACTTTTTGCTCAGCTATTTCAGAGCTGCATTGTTATTATGTCTGTGAGATTTTTTTTGGAGACTTATTTGTAAGTAAAAGTCAGAGATTGGTTCTCCTTTGTTATGCATATCACATTCCACGTGTCAGCACACAGACTAAAGTTTTCTTAATTTTCTTCATGGAGTTTTAGGTCATAGAATATTCTGAAAAGAATTAATTTGGTCTAGACTTACCTGCAAGTTTTCATTATGCTAATTTTGTCAACAGTACATAGACTGTGAAGTGTTAATGCATTTATTAAGCACTAATTAGAGATCAAGAATTTTTCAGATTTTCTTTTTTCATGATGGTTAAGGATTATTTAGCAACATAGTGTTTTCCAAAGAGAATTGCTCTTTAGAAGTGAAACTCTACCAATCAAATCTCCATAGTAACACTAGATTCGTCTGCCAACCTATGCTGTTCCAAATTTCCTTGTCAAACTGAAAGTAGTTTCACAATTGTATAAAAACAATCTTTTTCATTCAGTTAGAATGGAGACATAAACCAACACTTTTACAGGTCATTTTGCTTACATTATTGTGTATCTTTTCTAATTTATGTTGCTGTTATTTTATGGTTTTGGTGTTTGGTGGGGGGCAAAAAGTATTCTGAAGTGGAATTTTAGCTTGTAGTTATACTACAGAACATGTTTAGGGTAAGATAAAACTTGAAGAATTGGCTTATTAACTGAAATGACTTTAACAAGAGTCTTTTAGCATGTTGAGTATTCTGTTTCTATGCTACATATCTCTGCTCACAAATGAGATAACTGCCTTTTGTGGGGATCACAAGCTAATGGAACCAAAATGGCATCAAAATAATTTCTCTAGTTCAGAAGTATTTTCGTAACTAATGAGTTAGGCTTGTTCATCCAGCTCATATAACTAAAAGGAATATATTGAATATGAATTCTATGAATAGCGTATCCCCGTGCTGCTCAAGGCTCTCCAGCTGAAGGAGAGCACTGCTTTGCTTTCCTGACCCTGAAGGAGGCACCACTGAACTCCTGAAACTGTGGATCCTGATTACTTCTGGCTCATAAGGTGTCCCATGAGTTGTCTCTCATGGTCCTGATGAAGAAGCAGTTCTTGGGTAGGGCTGGTGGGGTTGTGCCATTGTTAGACTGGGTGGATGAGGCAGGTCTGGCTGAAACACTGAATGTGTGTTCTGACCTCCCTTCCCACATTAAAACAAGTAGATTTAATGGATGATCAAAATGCTGCTGGAATGACTTAGTGACAGGATGTGTCTGCTTATGCATGGGAAATGTCTGTATTTTTTCACATGAAATGGATGTGCATTTGGTCTTTGGATTAGGGATGAGTTGCAAGTTTTTCATGAAAATGGTAGTGGTGTGCCGCCTGGCATAGCTGTCCAGTGAGCAGAAAGGAAGAGGCTGTGGGCTGAATAAATTGGTCTGGTTTCCTACATACAATGGGAAGTTTTCTACTTTGATGATTAAAAATGACCATTTTGTGAAATAGCAGCTGATAGTGTGATATCTGTATTTAACAATGTAATGTATACAGGTCTGTAAAGGTCCATGTAGATGTTTATTTAATAATGCTGCTGATCAATATGTGCAAATCCTGCAAGGTGGGGGGAATTTATATATAGACCTTTTTATTCTGGAAGCTCAAAAATACTTAAGTTGAAACTTTTGGCTCCTGTAACCCCTCAGCTTTTTGCATATTCTTCAGTATATGAACCAGAGCTGGAAAGGGTTGATAGTGTCTTGTCTATGCATCCCATACTTGCCTTAGACTAAGTTAAGCTCTAATTTCAATGTACAAGAGAAAGGAGAAATGGTAAAGAACAGAAAGTGCTGTCTCAGGTATGACTTGAGATCCATGCAGTACCTCTGGGCTGGCCATGAGCATTATATGGTCCTATGCTCCATATAAAAGAGAGAATGTGCTCTGGAAACGGATAGTCTGGCTAAGAGAAGAGAAAATTAAACCACCTTCTTCAGTAAGTTCACCTGAAATGAAGTATTATTCTGAAAAGCCTTGAGCTGACTCTGCCTAACTTTCGAAAAAAATACGACAAAACATGTTTATAAAGCAGTAATTCCAAGTTTTTGAGTTTGAAAAGATATAGCAATCAGATAATACATAGCATGTAATTTTTTTCTTAGTATATTAAGGCACTTTTATTTGTTGAAACTGTACCTGCTGTATCCAGGCCTTCTGCAATACTGGCTCCAAAAGCTATTAAAACAAACCAAACCCCATACCTATCCTGAGGTAAGTTCAGTGCCTAAAAAAACATAAAATATGGAAAGCATAGATAACAGTGGTTTGTTATTGCTGCCACTTCTGTTTGTAATGTGGTGGATTTTTAAAAATACATGTAATTGTGTCTTCTATACAGAATTTAGTATCCTACGTCAACATGCAGTTTTTCTCCATTTGCTGGTTTTCCAGTCTTAACCTATGCAAATATCATTACGTGGATTTGCAAAGTTTCAAAAATTCTCTTTTGCAGTCTGTTTTTAATCATAGCAGAGAATGGCCGTAATTTTGGTCAAGATTCTTTTATTTACATCTCTGGAGAAAACTAAGCATTTGGATATATTTATAGTATCTATGCATTCAGCATTTATTTTGAGTACTGATGCACACGGAAATAGTTTTTAAACTGTCCCTCAGCCCCTGGTCTATGCATGTTTATATAGATACAGAAAAGATGAAGTCTGAACTGTGTGAGGAAGTGGTGTCTTGCTCCTTGTATTGCCCTGAGGTAAGGAAAATGAATAAAATAAAGAATTTATTTTCCCAGAATTTCTTCTCCCATTCTTAAAAAAAGTTATCTGCGAGATGAAGTGTTGCTGTTTCTAAGAGATGACATCAGACACTTTTCACTCTGCCATAATTTAACGCAGATAAGGATCTGTTGTATCTTTTATGCAGTGATAAAATATGTGTTGTGGTGGGGTTTTTTCCCCCCCTCTTTTTTTCCTGGTGATATTTTCAGTTCAAGAGTGGGTTTGTCTGTTCTGATAAAAATGGAAGACTGGAAGAGGCAATTTGAACAGATGGATTTGAGTTACCAAGCAACACTTAGTTTCCCAGGCAATGGAAAAAGAATTGGAGCAGGTGCTAAGTGGATTTTATTCCATTTTCTTTTTTAAACCATTATTGTGAGCTTATGTATGAGCTTCACTTTAACAGACTCTTGACAAATTTCATGGAATGATAAATATTCAATTAACTGCCTGTGCTGGTTGTTTCCTATGTGACTTGAACAGTTCTTTTCTGTAGTAGTGGTAGAACACAGTCTGTGCAGCAAGGCTGTCGTGGGGGACATTGTTTGCCTCACTCCAATATTCTCATATGCAATTAACTATATTTTTCTGATTTTAATATGTTCCTGTAGTTTCTGAGTGAAATAAGTGCTCTTAAATATTCTCGGATATTTAGACATTACCCCCTACCTCTTCCCTTTGAGAAAGACTGACTTGGTTGGCAAATCTCAACTGATAGGCAGAGCTGCAGTGAATTTCAATAACTTAAATTTAGTTTCTGGCAGATTCAAAACTAGGATTTTTTTTTTTTTTAAGTCAATGTAAACTAATTAATTCTTTTTTTAGTGAGATTGTGGTGCGGTGAGTTCTTTTGACAAACATAAATTTTTAGCTTTAGATTAAAAAAGCATTTACAAGTTTTTTTTTTTTCAGAAATGCCAAACCAAAATGCCTACCTGCCAAAGCACTCCCACCACTGAAGTTGTGTGAAAATTTGTCTGTGTCTTTAGGTTACTGCTCTCTGCCCCTCTGCTATACCTGGTGTCACCTGCAAGCTTGCTGAGCCTTTGCTCTGTGCCATTGATTGAGGGATCGGATGGTATTGCTCTCAATGTGGGGCTCTGGTGAATACCACAAAGATTGTCACAAAACTATTTACATTTTTAAAAAACTTGCTATACTACAGAGCTGCTAAACTTACACATTTGCAGTCTTATTAACTCTGATGTTTGCTGACTTTGCTTATTAAGTTTAAATACTAAATAGCCTAAGCCAGCAGTAATTTTAAATGCATGTAAAACCCACCCATATTTAGAAAAGCACTTCCTGGAGAATTAAGGAACTGAAAATCAAACTCATAAGTTATTTTAGGTAGTGATTTCACCAAGTCCACATTAAGGGAAAAGAGACATGAAAAGGTAGTCTAGAAAAGGTAATAACGAAACGGTATGTCCATTAATAATTGTGGACATTAGTAGATACAACTATGCTTTTCAAAATTAAAAGTCCTGTGCTAATCAATTTGAAGTGTTACTGCAACATGGGGGTGGGCCAGCACTCCTCTGGGTTGGCTTAGACTGTTTACAGTGATTGATGTTTTGTAAATGTAAAGTTTATAAAAGGATTTCTACCAGAAAAGTGAACAGCATGTTTGAAGTTCTGTGCATGTTAACACCAGCTAACACATTCTTCAGTAACCTTAAGAGCTCTGTGCAGCAAGTGTGTGAAATATGTAACTTCTGCTTCAAGTTGTTGAGTGTGACTCTGGTTTTTGGCAGGGCTATTTTGCTGCCATTTGAGAACTAAGTTCTTAATTTAATAACTGAAATTCTTTTTGCATCTGCAATCAGGCTGAAGAGGAACACTGGTGCAGAGCAGAAATTAAACAAGTATTGCTGGGAGCATGCATAGGTTTAAAGGTGGGGAAAGCACTAAACAGGATATCACCCTTTGTCTTTTTGTTTTTCTGGGACAGAACTCTTAGGTTTTAGCTTGTTTAAGGAAACTATCAGGAGGTTAGCTGTATGAGTACGGGAAGAACTATTGGAAAACTGCTTTCCTCTGTTTAGATGAGCTGGCCTATAGAAATACCACAAGCACTATGTGTTGGCACTGCTGGTAACATCCTATCTCACAGTACTGTCCACAGTATATAAATATGGTTTTGGGGTTTTATTATTTATGAAGAGTGGAGCTGGCACACTGCAGCATCTCCAGTGTGTGTTCTGGATCTTGGGATTGTGTTTGGTAATCTCTGCTGTGACTTTACCCTTTTAAGTGCTGCCTGAATGCTTTTGATGGCAGGAGCAAGGGAAGTCTATTCTTAGTTACACCCTAAGGTGGAATTCCATTATTACTCCATGGTTAGTGTTACACTTATTCTAAAACTGATGGGATATTGCATTCTTTTTCAGCCTTATTAAAAAGTTCTTTGTGTGCTCAAGCTTCTAAATGGGGAGGGAAGTAGTGGAAATAAGTCTTTAAAGTAATGGATTTGTTGGATAAGGATTTTTTAAACACTATGGATTACACAAGGGATTCGTTACAATAAGGATTTTGCATTTGAAGAATTTGAAGATGTGATTTAAATAATAGATACTCTTTTAAAAAAGATCCTAACACCCAGAACCAAATAGCTAAAAATACTGGTTTATAACTCCCAACAATATTTCATTGGTGTGTCCCACAGTAAATTAAGTGACTCTTTTTAGTGCACCTGAGTTACTAATAAATGACTATTTAAACATTTAGCTTTAAGAAAAGGCATATTTTTCCATGCAGTTTTAAAGCTTTCTATGCACCAAAAAGAGAAAGCTTTTTAGCCAAGATGTTTCTGGAGTATATTTGCTTTGCAGAAGTGTAAGCAGCAGTTGGAATGTCTGTTTTCTGATTCTAACTGACTACCCCTGAAAACAAATACATGGCCTTCCTTTACTGCAGACACTCAGCATTTTGGTATGTGTTCTTAAAGAAATGGTGGAAAGGGAGAAAACTCTTTATCATCAAAGTTTTTTTTTTCTGAAACTGTGTAAAACAATAACTCTTGCCTTTTTCTAAATTGGGGAAGTAATTTTGGTAAGAGGAAAAGAGATTATTGATACTGTGCAAAACAGAAATAGTCCCCTAGAAGTTTTATTTCTTCTACAAAGAAAAGAAATTTTCAAGAATTCTGGTGAAAGTGGAGTTGCAGTAGCTCCTTTCAGGAAACACTCTGTGTGCTTTCAATTACAAACTAAATTGTCCCACATGCATTTCAGGCTCCATATACAAATCGTGTTTTCACTTGAAACTTTTTGTATGTGGTCTCTTGCCAGAGGACAAACTTACTCTGACATACTCTTCCAGTATGACAATGCACGTGGTTTCTTAAGGTGTTTGTGATGCACAGGTCAAAGAAAAGCTGACTTTCTTAATGCTTGCATTAGTTTTCCTCATAGTCTGTCTTTGGGTATGTTAGTAAAACTTCATAAGCCACTCTTAGAGGCATGAGTTCAGGAATAAATGGAAGTCTGATCATTGCAAGGAAGTACTTTGGCTCGTCGTGATTCCATGTGGTGGTTTTCAGCTGGTGTAAAAACTCCTCCTGTCTCCCTCATGCTCTTCTTTACATCTCCAGGTTTTTTTAATGTGAGCCAGGGGTGGTGTTCGACTCATTTTCCAAGAGCAGTACTGAGGCCATTGAGATTGTGGCTGGACTTGTCTGTTGTGATGCACTATTGACCTTTGTTTTATAGTTTGATGGTGGTCCCTGATTAATGCAATTTCTTTCATATTCATCAAAATTAATATCTATTTATTTAAAATGACAAATGCAGAGAGAATTAGGCATGCCTCTGAGTATTTTGCTTAACTCTGAGAACTTAACAAATTTAAATACACCTAATTTACAAAGAAAATCTCTGTAGACCTTTTGTAGCTATCAGCTCTTCTTATTCCCTCTAGTTTTTCATTTCATGTCCTTATATGCACATTTTAATTTATTCAAGCTATAAAATTTGTTGGAATTTGACAAAATTTCTTTAACAGGTTCTCCCAGAGTTCAAATACCTATGATGGTGAATTTTTGAAAGAAAATTCATAGTAACATGATTTTTAGAATCCTTTCGAATAACAGTGTTCCTTATTCCTGCACACTGGAGACAGACATTGGAATTTGATGTTGTCAGTTTATAGTTTCCAGAAAGTCGGAGTTTGATCAGGATTTCTTAAATCTACTTTCATTTAAATTATTGTGGCTGGAGGTAGGTGTGAAGAGTTAGAAAACAGCAGATAGCCTGTATGTTGAGAATGAATTAATTCCTGTATGTTACATTTTTCTAGTATTCTGTTTGAAATGAATTTGATCAGTGTTTCTAATGGTATTTTTGGCTAAAGAAACACTACTGTTTAGACCCTTTAGGTAAGTGCTGTGCTTTTATTTGAATGATCGATTGAAATATTAAAGTACTGCTGATCTAAATTTAAAAGTTCAGACAAGCTGATCCTGTAGAAGAACTACCAAGGCTTTCTTTTCCAAGAGAATGGAACCAGTGTGCTTTGAGGTGTTGGAGAGAACTAGCAGCTCCTATGCCATTGCCTGCTGTGATTTGCAGATTTGTACATTTTGTCTATGAAGGCAAATGCTGCATTTACTGACACAATGGTTTCTCATGCCAATTTTTAAGCTGCCTTCTTTAATATTTTTTCTTTCTTCTTCCAATGCAGACACCTACAGTTTCACACCATCTCTAAATTGTCTATTTTTCTTAACATTTCCTTTCTAGAATTTGTGTAAATAAAGGTAAAACCTTGATCATCACATGAGAACAACAGAGTCACGGGTGTGTAGGGAACCTTAATAAAATACTTCAGAACCAGAGTAAAGAAGGATCAGTTTGCAGCACCCTGACTTTTCCTGCAGCCAATGCATGAAGTGTCTTGTAATAAAGCTGGGATAAAACCAGAGTTTTATTTGGGTAATTAGTATTATGGTCAGATTGTGCTGTGTAGTGGGGCTTTTCAGCACGAGTGAATAGTGAGAAAATCTTGCAATGTCTTATTACCAATTTCTGAACAAAAGGGTAGAATTCCACCAGTATTTTAAGACTGTAAATAAGATCTGTCCCTTTGCATTTTTTTTGTATTTAAGTTAGTAGTGAGATTGTGTGCTAAAGCTACTTCTGAGGCTAATACAAGATGCTAACCTAATACTGTGGAAGGAGAAAGTAATGGCCAAGTTTGGATTGAGGCTCATTTTAGTGTGAAAGCAAAGACTATTAAAGTAAATTTAATCTGAAGGTCTGATTACCTGCCAGTTCTGTGTAGGTGTGTTAATCACCTTGACAACTAAGCATCATCAGGAAACACGAGGTGTGGGCATTTGGTTACACAGCGTTATAATTAATTTGCATGTGCAAATTGGTTACTCAGAACTACTAATATTTGCAGATGCAATATAGAGGGATATAAAGAAAATTTAATTTTATAAGGGATTGCATCTCTGAGAGGTTTTT
>VRYO01000638.1:7895819-7918014 GCA_009812075.1 Sialia sialis | reverse complement strand
CCCCCCCCCCCCCCCCCCCATTTTCTTATTTGTCTCCCTGGGCTTTTTATTAAAAGAAATTGAAAACAAGAAATACACATCATTCCAGAAATGATGTAATGGATAAGAATCTGGTTTCCTTAGGCTATGAAGACTTTCTGAAATCTCTTGAATATCTTTTGCTTAGCTGATCAGGCAAATTTGAAAGCCTCCAGATGACCTCAGACAGTAAAACAATCAGGGTAAGGGATCAATGCACATAAAGTGTATCCTTAAATTAGTACCCCAAAAGCATATCCCTGAATCAGGTACCCCAAATGAAAAAGCACATACATAGAACAACATAAATTCAAGAACTGAGCCTTGTGGGAGTCTCTGAACATTTGAATCTGATTGGAAGAAAACCCACACAAAATAATAAAGTGGGAGTCATTTTCTGATCTTCTCCAGAATCCTAAAGTCTGCTTCATTTTACCATCAGGGATAGAGAAGAAAAGCTTTTAAGTCAGCCAGCATCAGATTGATTCATAAAGCAAACAGGAAAAGCATTATGAGGCAAGGCTTCATGCTATGATAGACATCTCGGAATACGCATCTTTGGCAGTCTATACATCTCTGGCTAAGGGGGTGGAAACTCTGGTTTGTCTCCCTGGGCTATGTGTGGAATCCTGTTTATATTCCAGCTCAGTTTATATGGCCTTGGGGAGCAGAGTCTGGTCTTAGAATTAGCTGTAATTTTTCTGATCTGATAGTGGTATGACTGGCCAACTATTCTTTTGTGGAACTGTATGACAAATTCATTACATACTCTTATAGTTTTTTTAAACATTTGTGCAGTGAAGGTACTTATTTTATCTAGCACAAACAGCTGGTGGTGATTGAGAGATTCCTTGCATAGGTGATTTGCAAAGATTTGTAATATGGAGAATTGTATTTAAATTTTAAAAAAAAGGGGAAAGGTCTAATCAGAGATACTATTTCATAAATGCAGAAAGAATTTTATAAATGCCAAAGTATTTGAAAAATGCATAAAAGTAAAATTTAAGTTCACTGTTATCTGTTAGTGGTGGTTTAAATGTATGCATATGTACCTGCAGTATATTTAATCTAAAAAAAAAGTTCAGACCTAGTGTTAGGTATACTAATGTGTCTCAGTTATTTTATTATGTGAGGCCACACCTTTTAAAAATGTATTTTATAAAGATGTCTATTAGCAGTAGGTTTTAGTTTAACAAATACAGTAAATCACTCCTACTACTTAGTCTTTGAGAACAGTTGTTTTTCACAGTCATGGATAAGCAATATGTTTGTTGTTGCACAGAAGTAGTAACTGATTGATAGTTTGTGACACAAAAAATTATAACTCGTGGATTATAAGGTAGGCAAGACCTAGGTGAATGACCTTGGCTCCTTGGCCTCAAGCAAAAGTGTCTTTTTCATGGCTACAAGGTTAGCTCAGGAATCTCTGTGGAGCACTGCAGTAGAAAGAACTGGGACATAAAGACATCAAGGATGGCACTCCTGTCAGAGCAGAAGGACTCCAAAGGAGTAGAAATGGGACTATATCTGTCCTATTTCAATTTTTTTTTATTAATAAACGTCTCAGATGGTTTATGGGAAGGGAATAAGCATCACCAAATTCTCAAATGAGTGTTTTGTCACACCTTTACTACGTTTTTTCCAGGTAGTTATGTGAGATTTTTGTTGGGATATATCATACCAAGATACAAATCTGGTTTCATGAGACTGAGTGCTGCTGTCTTCATAATCTTGTGGGTTTTAAAAAAATATTTCTTTATAAAGACCAGTATGTATTGGTCCTGTTAACTTTGTTTTAACTAATGCAATCCATTTTTATTTTGCCTGTGGATTTAGATGCATAAAAACCAGTATGAAAATGTGAAAACTGAAATGTAAATGCTACTGTAGCATGTGCTGTGTCAGCCCACTACATAATTATTATCCTTAAATGTCAAATTTGAATATAATGTGTTTAAATTGCTTATTTGAGACATTAGAGGAAAAATTAGGAAGAAACTGCAGTAAAAGATTTAACACTTGCCAGTGTTTGAATTAGTAACACAATTGAATAAAGTTTGGGTGTTTAAGCAGCAACAGCAGCATTGCATCTGGACTAAGACATTTCTTGCTGGGTTGTCACGCTTGACGTTAATTATTGATAAGGGGTTCAGAAATAGCGCATGTGCTGGCAGAGTTGATGTAACATGAGAGAGGCAGTGCAGCCATGGCAGAGGGGTTACAGCCAGGGAAGCACCTGTAGCTCTTGGAGTTACCTGCTGCTGGTCATCAGACTTTTATTTTGTGACAATGAGTTCATGTGAGCGACTGAAATGATGGAAAGATGAGTCGTCAAGCTTATTTCTATCGTGTCCCTCCACAGGAATTGCACAGAAGAACCCAACTTCAGCCTGAGCCAGCCAAGACAAAGGCTCTGCAAACAGTCATCGAAATGAAGGTATGGGCTCTGCATGTTCCCCTGCAAGTTCTTTTTACAGCATGAAGTACTGGATGTGGCTGGGAGGGAGTTAATTTTTCCTGTAGCAGCCTGTTTGGTGCTGTGTTTTGGATTTCAGACTGAAAGCAGTGTTGATAACATGCTGATGTTTTAGCTATTGTCCAACAGAGTCAAAGCTTTCCCAGTTCCTTGCCCTGCTCCCAGGGTGGGGTGGACAGGAGGGAGGGAGCATGGAGGGCCAGCTGACCCAAATTCACCAGAGGGATAATCCATACTGTCATGTCATGCTCAGCCTCTGCAAGCTGAATAGAGGACGTTCAGAGTCATTTGTATTCCCAAATAACTCTGTGCCTGATGGAGCCCTGCTCTCCCTTACTTGCCCATGGGTAGCAGTGCATGAATTCCATGTTGCTTTGCTTGTGTGCACAGCTTTGCTTTACATTTGCACTGGTTTTATCTCCAACAATGGCTTTTCCCACTTTTGCTCTCTGGTTCTCTGGCCTGTCCCACTGAGGGGGAGTGAACAGGCAGCTGTGACACTCAGCTGCCTACCAGGCCTTGATTTATGACTTTCACTCTTCAGTCACTGAATGCTTCCTTTTTCATGTCAATTTATTTTGTTATGTAGCTAGGAATAATTAGTATTTATTTCTCCTGGTCTGTTTTCTAAATAAAATTGATTAAAAAAAAATAAACTGTACCATTGCTGAATAACGAGATCAGCTTTTTAAAAAGACTACACTGTGTGTGTGTTTTAGGAGATCCAAAGCACATGGAATAAACTGGCTGATGTAAAATGTTTTCCTCCTCAAACTTTAAAACCAGTTCTTCTGTTGGTTATTAGGCTGTAATTTTACAGCCAACCTAATGAAAATATTAGTTGCATCAGCAGATATGACAAAATGTGATGAAACAGCTCTCTTAGTCCTGACTATAGCTCACTCTTTTTTGATAGATAATACTAAAGTGTTGTGGCTTTTCCCTCCACAATAATAAAGAAAAAAAATAGTAATTTAAAAAGTGAAAGCGGATATTTTTGCATAATTCTATGAGTCTGTAATGTTCATCTTTAAGGAAAATACTGTGAGACTTGAGATAATTTGTGAATTGGCAATTCTGCCTGAAATTCATTAATGATGGTCTTTCATTTCAATCTTAGAAGGAAGTGCAAATTAAAGGCCTCATTTTGCCAATGACTTCTGTTATCAGCAAATGAGTTCAGCATGTCTGAACATTGTGGTAAACACGCAGTTAAAACAACAGCAGTTCTTATATATGCAGTATGTCTTTTAATAGATATTAATTAGCTTAAATTATGAGTAACAATGAAGACACATTGATTACACAATTCCATTTTGGGATGTATATTTTGCTTTGGACATTAGTTCAGAAGTCTTTGTATGAAGTCTGTTTTTGTGGTAGCTCACTACCCTAAGTAAATGGGAAAGTAAGATACTGGCTGAGAAACTTGATTTTTCTATCAATATTCAGAATTATGAATTTAAAAGTTCCAGGATACAAAAGCAGTATGTTAGAATAATATATAATCTTCCATGTGGGTTATATAATGATGTAAAGGACATGTTGAAATTAATTTTCAGTTCCTTTTCCTGTACCAAAAGTCTTTGAGAAGAACAGGGGTGGGAGGTACAGGACACATAAATAACAACTGATGATTGTAGTTGCTCCTGACAGTGCCTGTCCCTGAAGACACTGAAGTGTTTTCTGTTTGATTCCCAGGAGAGGTGGGCGTGGTGCAATGTTCCACTTTTTAAAAATCTGATGTTTATAGAGGGCTTTCATCTGTTGTGAGTGAGGCTGCAAGCTGGAGTACTGGAAAAAGCAAAGTGCTTTTTACCCCTGAGACACCCAGTTCTTTCTGTCCCTATGAACACACGCCCCTTTGGGGCTGCCCCTAAAGCAGACCTAATATTGAAAATAAAAAGGGGCAAATGTAAGATGTTGAAATCCACATGATTAACAGCAGTTTTCATTACAAGTTCCAGATTTGGAATGTTTTCAAGTAAATTTAAGTTGTCTTAATCCAGACAGCATTTGTTTTGAAAAAAAATGCAGAACATTTGCTTTGAATGATGAAGCATTGAAAGGATTGTTTCCCCAATGTTGAGGGCAGAAGGAGGGAGAGGATCAGCTGTAAAATGGCAGTCTCAGGCCATCCACTCCCCCATGCAGACTCCAGGCAGTTTACATTTCTCTTCACCCAGCCCCTCACCACTTGAGCTTTTGTCTGAGTGCCTTCCATGGCTCCCCCAGACTCTGCCAGGATGCAACTTCCCCTCCTTCACAAATCCTTCTGTGCTCTCTGTGGTTTTCTTCTGGCCCTTGCCACAGCTGAATTCTTTCTGGCCCTTTTCCCAGTCTGTCTTCCTTTCATCCAGTCCAGTCTACCCATTTCTCCTACCTGTCCTCTCTTGTGTTTATTTGTGCTAGACATCTTCTGCGCTGTGTGTCCGGTACTGGCATCTTCATTTCTCTCTAAAGATTTGCTGGTAGTTGCTTATCCTTTCAGCAATTGCATTTTCTGCATAACTGCTGTTTTGTTGACCAGTGTTTATCTCCTTTATCTTCATGCAAAATAAAAAAAAAGGCAAAGAAAAAAAGATGAAAAATTCACATCCTATGCCTTGACTCTTGTTTTTCTTGCTTTATTTATTCTTTACCAGATACCTATTGTCTTTTCAAATGCATTGCACAGGCCATTCTTTCCTAACTTTCTGGTTTTACTTCATGGACACATTTGCTTCCAGATGTTCCATGTCTGTAGCTCTATTGTTTCTCACTACACTCCTTATTCAACTCTCTTTTCTGCAGCTAATCTTATTCTCCAGAAGCCCTTTTTCCTTCTGGAAAGCAGAGTCACAAAATTAAGGGAGGGCAGGATGCTTCCCTCACCCACATGCTCCTATTATTCCTCAAACTAGTCTAGTTTTGATGCAGTGGTTGCTTCTGACTTTGTGACTGTGGATATATGTGATTAAACTGAGTTTTTTTTTTCTTATGCCAAAATCTTAGTTTTTTAAAGTATAAAATAAAACTGGTACATGGAAATCCTTTCCTTTAATTGCCACTGCACTTATGCGTGCTTCCTTGCATATTGTGTGCTGCCAGATAACAGAGATATTTGAATCTATTCTGAATATCAGGGATATTAAATGTTGATTAACACCTATTAATATAATAAAAATTATTCAAAGGAAGCACACTTTTCACTTGATTTTATGATAAGTATTCCTAAGTATGTGAATCAGGTCAAAACTTGCTCATCTCTCTTGAGGCCCCACCTGGAGTGCTGCTCTCTGTTCTGGGCTCCACTGGGCAAAAAGACACGGACCTGTTGGAGCAAGTGCAGAGGAGGAGAGGCACAGCAAAGCTCAGAGGGCTGGAGCTGCTCTCCTGCTGCAGGAGAAATGGGGACAGACCTTTCAACAGCCCCTGTTGTGGTAGGACAAGGAACAACAGGTTAAAACTGAAATAGGATAAATTTAGAATAGAATTTTATGCTGAGCATGGGGAGACCCTGGCACTGGTAGCCCAGAGAAGCGGTGGCTGTTTATTCCCTGAAGGTGTTTCCCACCAGCCTGGGTGGGCTTGGAGCAGCCTGGGGTAGTGGAAGGTGTCCCTGCCCATGGCAGAGGGGTTGGATTATTTGACCTTTACAGGCTACTTCCAACCCAGCCATTACATGTTGCTGTGGTCTAATTTGTCATCACTGAAATAGGGATATTACTTGAGAGAGAAATTCAGAAATTGCCTACAGGTATGGCTCAGAACTCATCTTAAGGAAGGGATAGTGAAAAATATGTGGAGTCTAGCAGCTACAAAGTCTCTATAAATGTAAGCTGTAAAGTAAATGAAAATATTTGTGGTTTACCTTACTTGCAGAAAGAGCCATCTTTATGTATTGATCCAGCTGTGATATTTCAGGTATGGGTTTGGTTCTAGAGAAATGTGTGTGTTTGCAGTGCAACGTACTCTATTGTTTAAAGATTGCATGAACTTTCACTTCCCTTATCTTCAAAGATAAACCTGAACATTCTCTGCATTAAATTGGCAAGGTAAAGATTCATACAGTAAGGGTAGGTGAGTATGGTCTGCCGACAGCCTGTGTACATATGTGTGTTTAAATTCAAACTTTATTAAATGTAAAGTTTCAAATATTTCCTTCTGATTGCTTGTTGAAGCCCTACAAGGAAAATTTTGCAGACATAGTTTAAATTTATCATGTATCTCAAATGATGAACAGTAGCTTTTCCTTTCAGAGTAAGACAGCCTGGAATGCTGAATTTCATGGAGTTGGACTTGATGATCTTTGTGGGTCCCTTCCAACTCAGAATATTCTGTGATTCTGTGGTTATTTACAAATGTTTTGCCTTTTTCCTGCCCCTCAGTTTTCAGAAAATACACTATAGGACTCTTGTAAGGACTGATATGATTCATGAAACATCATTGTGGCAACTCACTTGTTAGTCTTTTTCCATTGTGAAATACTGTTTTCTTCAGTATCAGGATGCATACTAATTTTTTTCACATTCCAAAAGGGGTGGTTTCTGCTAGGTTCAGCCAGCAGAAACCTAAATAGCCCTAACCTCTCCCAGAATATCTGCAACACTATTCTAATAAAGGAGATAAGGAAGAAGTATTGGTTACTGCTGGAAGGAGGGGATAGATTAGGGTGAGTGCCCTGATCTCTATCACAAATCCTGCTACATAATCTTGTGTCTTTTAACAGATTTAGAGGGCCTGATTGAAAAAATCTGAATAAATGCTGTATTGTTTTAGAACTCAGAAGATGTTTATTAGTACCATTTAATACTAAGCTGCTTACTTAATATAATTGCAAGGGAATCTTCATTGTGATTCAACACAGACCTCTGTAGTTTTTAGAAGATTTTTAATGGGGATAAATCTTAGAGGTTTGGAGGAAATATTGCACCTATTCCCATTTCAATTTCTGAAATCTTGGTTGAAAGTTTTCCTATTGAAATTTTCTGTGGGAAAATGCTGATTCAGCTGAACCAGAAGATTTTATGGGAATGTGCCGAAGATTTTGGCAAATGCAAAGCTACCTAAGTTTCTATACATCCTGTAAGCCAGCCCTGCTCCCTTGTGGCTGTACCCACTGGGAGCTCTGGGCTCTCTGTGGGATTTTGTACCTACCAGGTTCCTCACTTCCCAGCAGTTGTCCAGGCAGGTTTCCTGTAAGGTTTCCTGGGCAGACCTGCATGCCATGGGGAACAGTGCCTTTGACATTCACAAAATTTGTGAAATTTCTGGCTTCTGTTTCAATAAAAAGTTTAGTGACAATTTTTCAAGACATAGGAAAATAGCTTTTACACATCTCTTATTATAAAAAATAAAATTTTCCTTGGAGATTTCAATTTTATGATGAAGCAGAAGTACAGAAAATGCATCTACAAGTTATTTTAGATATTTCTCATGAAGCTTAAATGTTATTCTGTGATGTATAAACCCTCTAAAGGGTGCAGTAGGTATGCTAGAAATTATTTCTGCCATATTATATCTGCAAACATGTAAAACACAAAAGCAGTACAAAAAGGCAGACTCTCACAGACTTAGCTGGGGAGATCTGATGAAGAATATTCCCAGATGTCATGTCACAACAGGTCATGTGAGTATTCATATATTTCATTGCAAAGTCATTCCAGAGTGTAGTGAAGCTTAGGTTTTGCTTTTATCTTCCAAAATAGGAGGAAAATATTTCTGAAATGATGTCTAATGGAGCAAGCTGAATTCATTATAGTATCTACGAGATCTACAATTATTTTTGTGTTGTACTTAATTCTTGAGAGCTTTTAAATACTTCTGTATCTTTTCTTGCAGTATTTTGCCTGTTGTGCAACTCCTTTAAATGATAAGATTCAATGAGAATTCTTCCCCTTTTTCATTCCATCTCAATATTTTACTTATATTTTTAGAATTGCAATTAATTTTAAAATTAATTTTTTTGGGGGATAAGAAAATAATTAAAGAAAAACCTAGAGATTTATTGCTGATTATAAAGATAAAAGCAAAAATGTTAGAGGAATGACAGTGGGCCGTCTAAATGACATTGCTCAGTCTTTAGCTTTCATTCTATATGGATTTATAACAGTGTTCTTCAAAAATAATCTGAGATTCTTTTTTATTTCAGTACCAAAAATTCAGATGCTTCTTGGAACTTCATGCAGACTCTCCTGTGTTCAATTGCTACATTTGCCTTGCTTTATTATGAAATAAGTTATTACAGGAGTTGGGGTTTTTGCTTCTTTTTAGGCAATCTAAAGAAAGCAACAGAAACAAAGCTGCAGTGATTCAAGCTTAGCTTTTCCCTGTTAAAGGATCAATTCCATTTGTATTTTTTCTCAAATTGGCTGTCTTACTTAATAACCTGATCTTAGTGAATCAGGTTGGTTTGTGTGTTTTAATTTTTTTTAAAGATTATTAAATTTTAAAAATTTTATTTAATATTGATCTCAATGAAACTAGAATTTCATCCAGTCTCTAATATTTTATGGATGGTTGATCCTTTATCTTGTTGAAGAGGTTTCCTAATGAGTAATTCCGCAATGCTCTTTCAAACAGAAAATTGTGACAAGTTTGTGTAATCACTTTTGTAATCTTTCTAATTCTCACAAGAGGGACTTGGCCAATTTCCAAATGACTTGGAATAACAAAAAAACTTCACTGTTTCCCAGTGCAGTGCTGGCACACATGGCAGCCATTGGCTGGGATATAGAAATTTTTAGGGGTTTTGTTAATCTTGGGACTCACAATAAAAAGTGCTAAACTCCCTCTTAGTCATGTAGCTAGATTAGTCAAGGAAAAATATGAGGACACAACCTTTCTCCCTCTTGGGAGCAGGCAGAGCTGCAGAGCAACAGGGTCCCTGAGCCACACAGTGGCTCTCCAGGCTGGACTGGGTGTTTAAGAGCTTGGAAGAATAGCCAGGCCTAGATGGGTGCTAATGGTAACAAGGTTTGGTATCATATGTGGAAAAATAGGGCATCTGCTCTTCTCCCTTCGTTCCTGTGTAGGAATTCAATGGAATTTCAACAGAATGTATTCTTTACAGACCGTGCAACTGTGATGAAAGAGGTTTGGTCTGAATTCTGCATTTCTTTAAGCTAAAGCCGACAGAATTATTCCTGGTTTGTGTGCATTCTCTATTTGTACCATCTATTTTTGCTGTCTCATTATTTGATACTCACTCAAGTACATATATGCTTCTGTTACTCTTTAATATATGTCTCATATAATTTTCAATATTCTTTTTTGTAACTTAGGATACAAAAATAGCTTCACTTGAGCGCAATATAAGAGATCTTGAAGATGAAATACAGATGTTAAAGACAAATGGAGTTCTGAATACAGAGGACCGAGAAGAAGAAATCAAACAAATAGAAGTTTACAAGAGTCACTCAAAGTTCATGAAAAATAAGGTAAGATCTATTTATAAAAGAGATTAAAGCTGTTTAAATAATAGAAAGAAAAGTTTGACGTAACCGTTTCCAATGCAAGAAGCTGCATGTCTCCTTTTGGTAGAATTCTGCTGTACAACAATCAGTAGACATGAAGGAGTGAAGCATTTTGGATAAATGAAAATTCTTTGATTTTAGCTTTTGATGCAGTTTTGCAGAAAGGACTTTTGTTTAATAGATGATACCAAATTTTCAAGACAAGCAATTTAATGACTTTGTTTCCTTTAATTTCAAATTGCTGTACATAGATTATTAGGAGTTGACCACAGGCAGGTAGTAAATATGTAGTGATGTGACACATTTCCTGGTTTCAAACTCACGAAAACATTATTGCTTGTTTATTGTTGGGGGTTTTTTGCTACAGGACAAATCAAAGTGTTAGTACCCATATGGAATTAATCCAGATTTATTAAGAAAAAATAACAATCAAAGAACATACTTATTCTGTTGGAAAAAAGTAACTCTTAAGCTACTGAAAAATAGCTAAAGCTCCTAAGTAGAATTATCATTAAGAAAATAATTTTGCTAACCTAAACATCATTAATTTCAAAGCATTTCAGTTTTAGTGACTTACAGCAAAACTCCCAATGCATGTCAGCAAACCTGTTGATATAAAAATAAGGTACAAAGCCTAGAATGTTAAGAATCTCCTTATTTTTGGGAGGAAAAGCTTCAGTATATTTCTGTAGCAGAGAAAGCAGATGAATGAGAAGACTATTAGATGTGCATTGTTTTGTCACATCCTTCTGATCGTTGATAAATGCCACGTTCTGATGAAGCTTTGTTTTCTTTCACTAGTCTTTTTCTTCCACTTAAGATTTGCAGCAGATGATGTTAGTCACAACTTCCAAATATATAGGCTTTAATTGTGACTTGCAGTTAAATAAAAATTGTAAAAATGAGAAAGAAAACTTGCTCAGGTTTCATTTTCTTGCCTACTTGATAAGGCCTCTCCTTGCTCAGTTTTTGAAGGGAGAAAATTTGTCATGATAATACAGAAATTGTCAAAAACAGGTCTTAAAGTTTATATGACCAAGAGATCTGCACCTTCAAATATCTTAATTGAGAAACAGATAGGATTATATGTACTTTTAATAATAATTTCTGCTTTGGAAGACTTCCTTCCCTTACTAGTGTTCATCCTTTGGCTGTTAGCCACATATTTAAATGAACACAGATGCATTTTTTTTAATGTTTGATTTTGCACTGGCATTTAAGTAGCCCTTTGAGTATTAGAACTCTCATCCTATCCAACTGGAATGGGTATGAAAATCTCTAGTAGGTTAGTGCAATTGCAGCAAATTACCAGTAAGATGAGTTTTAAGTAAAGCAGTAATAAGGTGCTCTGTGATTAATGTCTGCATGCAAGAGCTTTCCATATTGAATGAAGGAAGCGTGCAAGTTCTGGGAAATCCTCTGGGAAAAAATGAAAAACAAAACCAAAAAAAAAAAACAAAACAGGGAAAGAACTACAGCGTTTTTTCTTTTTGTGTGGGTAGGCCTGGAAATTTAACAAGTTTAAAACCAGATCTTAAATCCTTCACTTTAAAAAGCAGTTGTCATTGGTTGCATCACACCAAATCCTATCATGCATGAATCACCATAGTTATATTTAATGGAATTATTTACCTAAAGATTTAGCCTATCAAATTTAATGTGCAATATTCAGAGGAAAAGCTCTGATTCCCCCCCTCCTTTGTTTTCTGGTTACTCTGCATAATATCACATAAGAATTTGGTATGCGAAAATAACAGAAGAACACCCATAGTGGCTTTCTGGAAATGGAAAATTAATGGGTTCTAAAGAACTGAAATTATGGGAGGTGACAGAATCATAAATTGAGAAGGAAGAAAAAGGAATTAGGGTTTCAGGAAAGGAGGTGAAGCAAGATCATATTGGGCAATGTTGAAAAAGTGGTGACAGGCAAATTGCACCCATGAAATACGTGAGATAGTGGGAAGGTCAGGGTCTGAGGACAAACTTGGAGTTTTTTGATGCTACAGCACTTAGACTTGTAGATTATCCTCATTTTAGTTCTTATAAAGTATAAAAATGTTTTTGTTGCATTATATCGCATCATGAGGTTGAATTGAATTGTGACAGTTGGTTTTCCACATCTCTTTAGATACAGCAAAAATGTTTGCATATCTGCTAGAGGCAACAATCTATTTCATGTCCTGTTTAATTTGTTTTTTTACACACTGAGATACTGCAGAACTTTAAAAAAGTGAATATACCCATGCCTAAAGTTTCTTAATAAAAGTTTTATAGTTTTTTATTATGCCTCTTTATTTTTGGGGCAATTTTAAAATGGAAATTTTAGTACTTTTTCACCATGATAATTTATTTTTAAAAGACATCAGCATATTTATTCAACAATCTTTGCATGTTTGGTTTGGTTTAAGTCTTATTTCTTTTTTTTCTATTTGAGAGCTGTAACACATTTTTAAACTTCGGACAATTTGTAGATCTTGTAGCCAGAACTTTACACTGAACAGATTCCTTTTCTAAAATGCAAAGAACACACCTGCAATGAAAGCAAAGCCTTTAAATTTTTTTTTTATTCTTTCTCAGGGTGTGGGTTCTGTCATGGAGAGAAGGGGGAAGAGTTACTAGAAGAGATTAAGCATCTGTGATGTTCACATGCATCTCACATAAAGCCTGTGATGTAATTCCCATTGGCTGCAGATCTATGTTTTGTCTTTGTATCTCGCAGACAGATTTTCCCATTGTTCATTTTCTATCCATTTTCTCTTGGTTGCCATCCTTGCTTACATGCTCTGGCAAGGGATGGAGGAAGGTGGTTTTCTTTCCAGAGAAAGCTTTCTCTAGCAGCTTTTAATTGCATTCCTTCCCCATGTCTGGTTTTTGTATTTTTCTTTTCTTATTTTGATAGTTTCAGACTTTAAATGTGATTTTTTTTTTTTTTTTTTTTAGTTCCAGGGTAGATTCTTGATTTTATACTGTAGCTCATGGGTGACTATCTGGGCACCTTAAGCAACAATGCAAACATATTGGGATTTATAAAAAGAAATAAGGAATAAATATATTAAGATATGTATACAGACTGCAGTTGGAAGAACCATTGTTTAAAATTTTTATTTTAAAATATATAATTATAAGGTAAAACAAAACAGAAGCATTTTGACCAGCAGTGACTATTTCCAGTACCATACAACACTGAATTTTTGAAATGTTTTATTATGTGGATCTTTGGAATGTGGTTGAGTAGGATCAACCCATGGATGTTATTTTTTTTCCCTGGGAATTTTTGAATCTTCCATCTACCACTTGTAGATTTCTTGCTTCCCAAATGTCTGTTGGGACATGGAAAAGAGCTCTTCATATAAAGGAAGTGATTTCTCTGAGTTATGCAGATGCAGTGAAGCATTTTATTTCAAATAATCCTCATGAGATGATGTATCTGGATTCATCTGGGGACCAGTGTTATACCACAAGAATTCAGGAGTAGTTATTTGCCACCTAATTCACCATCCTGTCACCTATAACATAGTTCTGTATATAGTTCAGTGCTTTGCTCTGATTCACATATTCTAAATCCACCACAATTTTGTGTTCTGTGGCTATTCTTCCCATTTATCATTGTGGAAAGAGGAGAGTAAGCACAATTCCATGACATTTACTGATGAACCTTAAATTCACTTAAATTCAGAAGCTCTGTCTTAGTATTGTGTTTCTGCTGTTTCCTCTGGGATAAGCTTTTATAATCTCTCAGCCCTTTCATTGTGTGGAAATTTTTATAATGTTTTCCCCAGACTTTTCTTAAGTTAGTCTTCTTGGCTTGGCTTTTCTACTACCTGAGAATTCCATGTGAACTGCCAGGGAGAAAAACAGGAGGTGGGGATGGTGGGCAGCAACACATTTGCAAGAAGAGCAGTGAGCTTGAAAGTCCAGTTTTGTTTTCCTCTCCTTTCTAAGATGTCTGGCTTTTCTTTATCAAACTCCTAATAATTCCTGATTCACTCTGGCCAGTGATAAGTCAAGGGAATGATGCTGTTGGAAGGGTTGAATTTATACTTTTATGAACACTTCTTTTCCTATGCATTTTTGCTGTCATGCCAGACTAGCTTCACATGGGATACATGCCTTTGAACTTAAGTGAGGTCCATGGTGAATTTATAGCCAAATCAACACATATAATCATCAGGAGTTTCCTTTTAACTTCTACAACAACAGGACATTCATTCTTAAGACAGAGTGCATTAAATTGCAAGGAACACAATTGAAGGTGAGTGTAAGAAGTCTGAACCTTAATTCTCTTCCAGAATTCACAGGTGTCTGATTTGTCATACTGTGGTCATTCACACCTTGCAGAGTTCCAGTGGAGCTGTGAGTTGGAGACAAAATTAATGACCTAACTTTTTCCCCCCCATTGCAGATTGATCAACTGAAACAAGAACTCTCAAAGAAAGAATCAGAACTTCTTGCCTTACAAACTAAGCTTGAAACCCTTAGCAATCAAAATTCAGATTGCAAGCAACACATTGAAGTGCTTAAAGAGTCTCTTACTGCCAAAGAACAGAGAGCTGCCATACTTCAGACAGAGGTACTGTATCTCCTAATCATGAAAAGCAACAGAAGGATTGAGTTCATGGCCAGTATCAAGGTTTCCATGTGTTTGATTCAAGTCTGTGTGGCAGGAAAGTTGTCAAAGAATAATGAATAATTTATAACAATTTAAATGCCAGTGTATTTGGTGTATATATAATTTTGGTAGCACACCAGCTCTCATTCTAGAACTCTTTTAGAAGTGCTTATGATTGCCTTTTAAGAAAATGCTTGTGTCTAATTCTCATTGGCTTCAGTGGGGAAGGTGGACCTTGATGACTTGGCTGTTGTGATATCATGACCTGTTTCCTCATCATGTGGCTGAGTTGCTCTTTTGGTTGCTCTAGTTGATGCTTTTCTTCTGAAAGGTGAATCTACTGATGTATTTTTAAGGGATCTGTTGAAACCTGCATATTATTAATCTCTGGTTATTTTTTTTTTCAAGTGCAGTCAATATTTATTTAAAAATGTGAATATTTCATTCTTTAAAACAGATCAGTGTATTAATTATTTATGTATCTACAAAATCAGGCCATAAAAATATGAATACTCATTTGAGATGGTTGTCACATGTAAGTGGATGTGTAAATCCCATGTCCCTTAACCATTTTCCTGGTGTTTTAAACAACTTCATAGGCTTGGAGAACACACACTGATTAGACTGATTGCTATTAAATCTTCCTGCTTTTATTTTTAATGTGTTTGCTTCTTTCAGGAAACAAATACCTGTGGAATTGAGACATACATTGCTAATAATTTCTGTTCAGAGAAGTGTATTATTTAAGGTATACAGGAATCTTATAGAGTGTTTCAAATGTCTGGCTAGCAAAACTCTAGGAAAAAAATTGGCTTAAACTCATCCTTTTTGTGGAAGCAGAAAATAAGTATTTCTAAGATTCTGTTTTGATGCATGCTCTGCATGCTAAGAAGATACAGATGAAATTTGGAATTTTTAGCTTGTGTTTAATGGGCCGACCAGCATATGTGTATAATACAAAAGAATAATAACAGAACAGGGATAAAACTCCAGCAATTTCACTGATCTCAATCTAGCATTTGAGTAGGAAAGATGGTGCATTTTAAATCCTGGGCTGTGAAAATCTGTTTTGCAAGGCTTGAATGACCTGTCATACTGCTGAGGATGGTGATGGATTCCATTGGTTCTCCACTGATTTGACTTCCCAATCCCTTATCAGACTGGTTTGTATTCAGTGTTAGTCTTAGGGCTGGCTGATGGGCAGTGGTACAAAGAGCTGAATTACAGTGCTCTTGGTGAAGGGCTGCTGGGATTCTGCAGTGCTGGTGGAGAAACAATTGCCTTCTGACAGGTGTCTAATTTCTCAGTTTCTGCACAAGGCTGAGCTCGAGCCTTTTACATGATCAGGACTGGACTGTGCTATGGTAGCCATCCAGCAGGGCTTCTAGACACAGCAGGTCTGGTTCTCTGGGAACTGGGGAAAGATTTTGGTGGCTTAGAGCAACTGCATCATCTATGTCCAAGCCTCAGGTCTTATCTAAAGGGAAGGGCAATGGCTTCCAGCAGCAGATGGGAAAGCAGCTGCAGGGAGATGCAGGGAAATGGCAGCCCTCCAGCAGGTGGGAGTCATTAAGGAAGGAATTCTGTATGTACAAGCCATTGTTGTTGGTCATTCCCAGATGAGGAAAGCTAATAACATTTTGGCCTGCATTAAGCCACACTCCTTTCTTCCTATGTGTCTATATTATCTATTTGTAAAATAGTTTTTGTACAATTTTGTGTCCTAAAACATGTTCATAACTTTGCTTGAAGTGCTTCTTTCTGGAGGTGAAAGTAACCATCAAAAGGCAGTTCTAATCCTGTGCTGAGTAAGGTATTCAGAGTTGCAATGTCAACTTCCTGCCTAAATAGGATTACTTTGTAATCACCTTGTTGTAATTAAATTAGCATAGTAAATCCTGTAATAAAAGAAACCCTCCACAGGCTCTCAGTTATTTCATAAGAAGCCCTTTTATTATTATTTAGCTTAATGGCACTCTGCAGCTTATCTTCAGGTTTTGCTGAAGCAGCTGTGGCTGATGCAACAGGATGTGTTTCACAGAATCATGTAATGGTTGAGGTTGGAAAGGAGCTCTGGAGCTCATCTGGTCCAATCCCCTGCTCGAGCAGGGCCACCTAGAGCAGCTGTCCAGGACCATATCCAGATGTGTCTTGACTGTCTCAAGGCAGGAGACTCTGGGCCACATGGGTCAGTGTGAGTGCTTCCAATGTTCAGAGAGAGCCCCCTGTGTTTCAGTTAGTGCCCATTGCATCTTTTCTCACATTCTCACTCATCTTTTCTCTCACTGGGCACCACTGAAGAGTCTGCCTCCATCTTTACAGCCTTCCTTCAGATATTTATATATAGTGACAAGATGCCCCTTTCCCTTTTCTAGACTGAACAGTTCAGCTCTCTCAGGCTTTTGTCATATGAGAGATGCTCCAGGGCTTTAATAATGCCCTTAATTAATCCTTTAGTTTAGTTATGGCCTTTTGCTGGGCTCCAGTATGCCCAGAACTGGACATGGTGTCGCAGGCGTGGCCTGAGCAGTGACTGATAGAGGAGAAGGATCACCTCCCTAAACCTTCTGGCAGCACCCTTCCTACAGAGCCCAGGATGCTGTTGGTGTGTCCCTGCAGGGCCACATTGCTGGTTTTCACCATCATGTCCCCCAGGACCCTGAGGTCCTTTTCTGCAAAGCTGCTTTCCAGCCAAGTGAACTCCAGCACATGCAGGTGCTTGGAGTTGTTCCTCTCCTGGTTCAGGACTCGACATTTTCTTTCCCTGAACTCTGAGGGTGATGCCAGCACATTTCTCCAGCTTGCCAAAATCCCTCCGAACAGCAGCACAACCCTCTGATGTATCATCTGCTCTTGCACACTTGCAAAGGCTGTGCCCTGCCCCATCATCCAGACCATTCATGAAGACAAGCAACAGGAATGGATGCAGTGTTAACCCCTGGGATGCAATACTGGTTCTGCTGCTGGAGTGTCCTGACTTGATAGCCAGCCCTCCACCTACCTACACGGTTCTCAGAAGCCAGGTGTGAAAGAGCATGAGGCTTAGAAGTAATACGTTGGTATTAATGACAGGTATTTTTGTAGTTCATGTATCCCTGGAAATTCATTTGTATCACTCTATTTGTTGGTAAATTCTACCTGTGCTTGTTATTTGGTAGAATGGATTTTTTTTTTTTGGGGTGTAATTTCATGTTTGGAATTTTCTTGATGTCTTGGCAAAATTAGCTCAGAAAATATTACTGCTTTAAAAGTGTAGTTTAAGTTTGAACTCTGTCTTACACAGTTGGTTTCAACAGTAAGAAATGAAGTGTAAGCAGAATTATGATGATCTTCATCCTGCAGAATACTGACTACTATTGAGGCATGACTAGCAGATTTAGGTGATTTACACATGTTAGATCATCAGGAATAAGAGGGTACTTGAATTTTTGATGAGATTTTGGTTAGGTTTCAGGTGCAATGGGATTTTATGACATAATGGGAGAAAAGTTAACACCACTGGTGAACAAACCGTGAATCTAAACACAATGTTCTTTTTGCGTGGTGTTTCTGTTGTCCCAGTGATGTCAGTGTTTTGATTTAAATGTGTTTAGTTGACTTAAAAAGCTATCACTTGAAGTTTTTATTGACAGCTGAAACAAAAAGAAATAAACCCCATACAGCAGTAACTATCACGGTGGCCAGAGTTGGGAGGTCTGAAAATGGTTTACTGCCAGTAGGAAAAACGTTTGGAAGCAGTCCTTAGAAGGTTCACCTCCTCTGCTACGTGCATTTCATTTTGTTCCATTTTAAAGGTTATGTATGATAATAGTGCCAAACTATGCAAACTTTTCCTACCCTGATGTATGTACCCTTTGTTTTGATTATCTCTTTATTAACGATGTGAAAACCCTGAGGTCAGATAAAAATGAGCCAATGTAAGGTTAGTCCAGTTACAGAAAACTGAAAATGTCACTGAGCTCCATAGAGAATTTTTGAAAGGGAGAATACGACACTTGATGAGGTTTTCCCTGCTGTGTGAAAAATCTGTTAAAAGATGTTAATTTTTAAATGATACCTTGTAGTGTTACTGCAGAAAGAAAGAAGTTAAAGAGTGAATCATCCTTTTTAATTATGTAAAAAGATTAAACACTGCTATTTGTATACTTTAAAAAGTGATAGACAGTACAGTTTGATTGTTTTTTGCGCATATTTGCAGTGACTGGCACTTAACTACTGCACTTAACATCAGGAAAAAAAGCTTATTATAAATTGGTGCAAATAAATTCAGTTCAGCTGGGTAGCTCAGTGGAGAAAAACATTCATTTCATAAGCATTTCTGACACAAACATACTTTAGCACTTAGTGTATCATTGCTTTAGATAACACATCTGCAAACGGGGTGTGCTGTTTGAAGGTTAATGAACTGTGAAATAAGTAAATGTCCACAAAGAAGTTTTGTAAATTGTGAGCATAGTCCTGTCAATGGAGAAAATGGATTAGAAAAATAGGTAAAGTCTGTACTGCAACTGAATACTGATGCATTCAGCATACACATATTAATATAGAAAACCTAATAAAAATGAAGAGGAAGGGTAATCATAGTAGTTATTTATTGCAATATGCTTTTTTTGTTTAAACAAATCTGTTTATAGAGAAGGGTTGTGAAATTATTGACTTCTTGGCAGTTCTTAGTTTGCATAAAGAGCAAATAAAAGCAGACAGCACAAAATACTTGGAACAAGACTAAAAAAGCTTTATTTTTCTTTCTATTACAATGTTGATATTTGATATTTCTTGAAATGTAAATCTGCTTTTAATCTTACAACAATAATGGTAGAACTACGGTTATTTCACTCTCACATTTTTATTTTTCTAAGTCAGAGTTTTACTTTGAAATTGTGTTTTTCTATTGTTTTGTGATTTTTTTCTCGTCTCACATCAGTGTGGGCCAGATCTGTCAGTGTGGTCTGTTGGCTGTGCTGCCAGGGCATTGTTCTGGTGGCTGTGCTGTGCGTGCGAAGGGAGATCACCCACGGCACAGAGCCCTGCTCCGGACACCCCTGGCTGCTCTCTGTCCCTCTGGACACAGGTTCCACATTGCCAGTGCAGCTTTGTCTCAGGTGCAACATGCCAGATATTTCAGTTTCTGTGCAGCATTCTTGTTTTGTAGGCTCTGGGAGTGCTCAGAACAGGAGAGAGGAGCGGAGTGGCAGAGCAGGAAATTCAAAGAGTGAAGCTGAGAGAACACACAGGTTAGCAATGTGCTGTATCTGAACAGAAGCAAACTGTGAAGTAAAGGTGGGAGGGGTTTCAGTTGTTTTTTCTTTTGGTGTCTATCCACCTGTTGGATTCTGATTTCAGGGTCCATCAAATGGCCTGGTCTGATTCCAGGGATCTGCTTTGAGCAGGAGGTTGCACTTGTGACCTCCTGAGAGCCATTCCAGTGACTTTATGCTATCACACATGAAGCTCTCTCAAATTAAACACACAGGTATTAAACACACAATCCCTTCTCCCCCAACCGAATCCATTCTCAATGATTGCTTTGAATATTCTTTCTTATGGGAACACCGTTATTTTCACTTCAAAGAAATTGAAACAGAATTTCCTGTGAGCAAGGTGGCTGAAAGAGCAGAGAGTTCCATTTGCAGGGCCTGTAGAAAGGTGCCCAGAGGGGGGAAAACAGAGTTAAAAAGAAAATGGGAAAGTAGAAAGAATGGGCTGTATATTGGGTGTGTAGAGACTTTATGCAAGTTATTTGGGACAAATAGTTTGATGAATCTTAGATTTATCTTACTGTCAAAACACTTCTTATTTTCATCTATTTTATTGAATTATTTTAGTGAAAATTAAATTGTCGCTCCCTCCTGCCCACCACCCCAGTTCTTAGTTTTATAGAAACTTACCTTGTTGCCATTGAAAATAATATTCAGTTAGACAGCTTTAATGGCTTTTATAACCAAGCAAAATTTACTCTGATAAGATAAGTCACTAGTGGATGGAAATGATTAGAAAAATATTAGTACTGCTAGCTCCTAATTTAAATGCCTTGCTCTAACTGGAGATGTTTGAAGAGGAACTTGGATAGGATTGCTTCAGAAATGGTACTTCGTATACCCTAACTACAGCTTAAATTGTGATTCATCTAAAGGGCCTAGTTAGGATTCTTGTGTACTGGTGCCAGATACAAGAAAAGCAAGGAGAAATTCACTTCAAAACAGCATTGAAATGTCACCAGGTAGATGCAACCCAAGAGGAGCACAAAAATGTAATTAGCAGAATAACCAGTAGATGTAATAATAACCTGAATAGTCTGAAACAGTTAATGATGTTCTGCACATATTGCTAGAGTGATGAAGTGCATGGAGAAGTTACTGAAGTAGTTTTCCTCAGCATTCCTCAGTCTCTGCTGAGGTAAAAAGAAATACAACAGAAGCAGTTTAAAATAGGAGTACGGTGCATTTGGAATGGAAGAATTTCTGCAGCTGTGGTCATCCAGAAATCTTTAGAGATGCTTATGGTAATAGACCTCATATGGCTTTTTGATTGTTTTCTTGGTAGGATTCTGAATAATATTTTCCTTTATGGCTATGTGATGTGGGTTGTTAGTTTTCTTCCTTTCCCACTTGTTTAACTTTTAGAAGGAAAGGACTTTCTAGTTCGTGGTATCACAGTGGACAATGAAAGTATAAGGATCTGAGATTCAGAAAGATTAGTGGTTTCAGAGGTAACCTGCAAATATTTAGAGAAGTGTTCAAATCAGATCAGCTCAGGCAAACAATTTATACACTTTATGTCCCAAGCGATAACATGATATAATTACATAATATTTTACATTTCTCTGGTTCTTTCTGCACTTAAAATCAAGTAATGCAGTCTGTTAAAATTTTTGAAATATTTGTCATTGTTATAGGTAAAAAGTATTTACAAATTATCCTCTGCAAAAGTTACAGAAGCTGCATTTTCTCCTGAATAGTTAAAATATATTATATATTTTATATATAAATATATTATATTTTCAAGTAGCTAATGTGATAAATTTAATGGAATTCCAGTTTTGTGGCTTCCATTTTTGTTTTTCTGTTAAAGTCTAAGCTGTTTTTTCATTTCATTAATTGGATGAAATAGAAACCCAGACAGAGATGCCCTAGCTCACTTAGACAAGCAGAGGATAACAGAAGTGTGACCAAAGCTCTGCCATGGGAAGTCATGGCAGTTAAGTTGTGTAGCCTCTAGGCTGTAGTAAATAAAAGTCTTCAGGACTGCTGGCTGGCACAGACATGTGGGAACAATCATCTTGGTTTCAAGTTGTTGCAAGGAGGAATTGCAGTTGTGCACCCAGAGCCATGAAAACAGTGACCTGACACTTAAAAAGAAGCTGGGCTGAACAACTACTGTGTGTGATAGCACCTGGTTAAAAAGGACTTCAGTGTGCTTGGAGCAAAAAAAATTAAAGATGTGTCGTTATTGAGATAGCTCTGAATTGAATTAAAACACAAAATGCTCTCAAATGTAGGGTGCTAATTAACAGGCTGGACTTGACTAAGAAAACGTCCTTGTAGCAACAATATGAAATCATCCTTTGAAAAGTGTTCTTTTTATATCTTAATTAATGGAAGTAGTTAATAGTGCTAGTAACCTCTTCAGTTAGAT
>VRYO01000638.1:7818884-7895638 GCA_009812075.1 Sialia sialis | reverse complement strand
ACAGGAAAACACACTTTCTGCTTGCTAACATTAAATTATTTCTATGCAGTAAAATTTGTAATACAGTAATGTTTTTAAAAGAAATAGCAGCATTAAGTGACATTAAATAACTTGAATCTGTTCAATTGCTTTTAGTTATTATCTGTTCTGTAAAATATAAAGAAGAAAAGCTTTGACTTGCTCCCTCTGTACTGCTCTTTTGAATGATCTTTGTGACACAAGATTAAGATTTTCAATATTAGTTTCTGTATTTTTGAGAATGAATTGTGTGATGTAAAAAGTGATGACAGTAAGTGATGCTGGTGTTGTTACAGACACCATATATGGGAGTTTTCTTGCTCTTTTAGGATCATACTTTTCCTACCTGTGCTCATCCTACCAGCAGTGGTTGCTTAAAGGCTGCAAATGCATCCTGATGAATTTCCCCTGAAAACTCTGCCATAGATCTGTCTCTGTTTTTGAAGTTCTTGTTCTCAATAATGGGGAATGTTTCTATTTTTAGAGAAGAAACTGTGTAAGCTAGAAAAAAATGAAAGTTTACAGAAGTGGAAAAAATTGGTTTAAAAATGAGAACAAATATTTCTGATACATTTGAAGAAATAAGCCACAAAAGAAGGAAATGAGGATATTTTTGTCAAGCATTAAGAACAAATCTACAGAAGAAAATAAGGCATTCCACAAAATCAGCAGGAAATGAGTGAAAAAAGAGCATGAAATTGTAGAGGAGGGATGTAGAAGATGCTGTTACGTAAGAGCACTGGGACAGGAACATCTGTGCTCATGTACAGAGCTGCTTAAACATTGTCTGAATCAGTGGAGTTCTGCTACTATTTGTGTTAGAAATGTGTCTAAGGGTTGTAAAACTAAGACATAACATGATAAAATAAGGGCTTTACATGTCAAGTATTTAGAGTTTTGGAAATGTTGGATTGAGAAGCAGATCAGAAAATGGAATAAAATGGAGAATGATGTTTTGGTTTCTGTTACTGCAGGGTTCATCTGGCTGCCTGTTTTAACATGAGAGGTCAGACTGTATATGTAGAGGCAAATCTTAATTCTGACATTTTGTAATGTGTGGTGTTGATTCCTCCTCCCACCAACTGAATAATAATTTTCTTTTTGAAAAGGTTGATTTTCTAGATATTGAAAAAGGCCTTGTGAACCACGATTGCCTTTGCTGGATTCTCTTTTTGTTCTGTCTTTCAGTGGAAGTAAGTTTGATGCAAGCAAGGTGCACGTCAGATATGTAACCAGGGCTGGCTGCAAATAGGCTGGAACAATTCTGCAAGTATTGCTTGTAGGAGGACTCATTTCATTTTCCTGTCCTTTTGCTTTTGTTTTTTAAATTCTTCCTCAGGTCAAACAAGCATAACAGCTGTTTCTTATCTATAAATGCTGCTTTCTTCCAGCTGCCCTGTGCTGTGAGATCAGGCACAAGATCAGCACAGGGTGGGAAAGAGTGAGGAGTGTGTAAATAAAAACAGTTCAGGCTCACATTCACTGCATGTGTATTTTCCCCTTTCAACTATTTAAACTGAAGAAGTTCCAAGAAAATACTTAAAATAATTTCCATTATTTAATTACTTTTATACTGTATCACTTATTGTTTTGAATGTTGTTGGTTTCTGGAAAAGACTGTAGTATTTATAAATACTATAGTCTTCCTATAATACCTAATTGAAATGAAAATCAGTATATATTACATCTGCCTATTTTTATATATTCCTAATCTTTTAAATAAATAATATTTCCCTGCTTTCAAAATATAGGTATGGTTTGTGGTTGAAATTAAAGCATTTTTATAGCAAGACCAGAGAAAGTGACTTTCTATTCCAAAATATTTAGTGTTTTTCAGCAGTAAATTTGGAGGAACATTGTCATTGAAATACTCTGCATGGAGGACAAAAATGTTGCCTTAAAACTTAGGAAAAATAATAAAGTAAGAAATCTGTCAGCAGCAGTTACTGCCAATAGCAATAGGACTTGCTAAGATTCTTTTCTCTTTGCTGTCTACAAGAAGCGTTCGTGATGCCTGTGTGCCACATCCAGTTGAACAGAAGGGATTCTTTGCTCAGGGGCTTGCATGGAAGATGGATTACTGCTGGGAAGATTTGTACTGGAGCAAAATCATGTAAAAATAAGCAGAGCCCTTACTGGGCAAGGCAGGGAACTGTAGGGGAAGGTGTGCTCAGGTATATTTGAACTCCAGATTGCATTTCACTGATCTTTTGCATGTTTTGGAGCTCTGAAACATAATGCACAACTGTTAGTAGATTCTGTACTACACTGAATTTCCAACAGAACGTGTATTTTTGTACTATGGTTCTTCTCTGTCTTTGGATACCTATAGCTAAATTTATTTGCTTTATGTCCGGAGCAATAAGGTTCTTGAGTTGAGAATGTGTGGGAATAAAAGGTGCAAATCTTAATTCTCCTCAATACCTAGTTAGTTCTACACTATTTGAGTTACAATAAACTAATCTTTTATTTTACTATTAAATTGTTTAGTCAAGTGTAAAGTTTTCAGTCAAAAAAATCCATTTTCTTTTATTAATAGGCACAGGTAATTACTAAGATATTTCATCGTGGACCTGCATAAGTGGTGTAAGAGAAAATTGGTTTCCTCTTACTAAACAATATATTTATTTTTGTTTTAAGCCAGTTTTATCTTTCCATGACTCAGGTGCTGGTTGACCTTTCAATAGAAGCATTGGTGTGGTTCCTTGTTTATTTTGAAATGTTGCCAGCAGCTGTGGGGAGGGGGAGAAGGGGAAGAGAAGTTGCCTTTATTTTATCCCATTTTAGGATTTTATGCATGATTTCATAACATTGTGGTAAATACAATAGTACATATTTAATACAGCTTGTAGGTTTATGTTTGCAACAGACTGGAAACAATTGACAGTGCTTTTCTAAAGCATAACTAAAAACATAATGAAGTTTATCCTGCCAAGTGTCAGGCCACAAATAAAGACAGGCACATGTGTGGTCAACCTGCCCTCCATTTGTAGGAAAAGTGCCATTGGGCCAAATCAGCTCATTTTAAATCAGGCAGGAAATCTTTGCCAGACCTGACCTAGACTTGTGTGTGTTGGTGACTCAGGCTCTGCCCAGCCCTGCAGCTGAGCTGGTCCTGAGCCAAACAAAAGTCCAGGGTTCTGTGCGCTGAGGTGCCAGTGTCTCTGTCACCTCTTTCTCTTCCAGGGTGATTCTGTGTTCCAGCAGTCTGGCAGCAAATTTTGAAGCATGCTGTCACGTACTTAATGAGAAAATAAGGATGGATGCTCTTCCTGGACAAAGAATGCTTTCAGGAATTGTTCAAAACAGAGCAGAATGTTTTGTCCCCATGCATTATTATAAATGATCAATTTTGTATAATCAACATCAGCTTTTGTACTTCTCTAATTATGAAGCTAAATGAAAATGAATGACGTGAGGGTGGGAACGGGGGCACAAGTGTCTGGGAGGAATAGAGAGACCCTCTTTGGGAATCAGGTTTAGGGTTAAGAAAGACAAAGGGATTTGAATACAACAAGAAAGGTTTCTGCAGGCACAGAAGATTAAGGAAAACATGGGAATGGGAGGGGAGATCTGATCCTAAAAGAGATGGAGACAGTCTGGGTACTGAATGCCTTGTTCACCTTGTTACAAGGTGAACTGGAAAGACCAGTTACTTGGTCTGGAAAGACCAACCTTCAGGTCTCTGAAACCACTACAGCAGTCCAGTGCCAGATAAATTTATCCTTGATGGAGGAGTATCAGCTCAGGGGATGTTTAAAGAAAGCAGACACATGTCAGTCCGTTGGAATGCACCTGCAAGGGCTGATGGAATTGTGTGAGTTACCCTTGGAAAGTGATGGGAACTGGGAGAGGCTTCTGAGAGCTGGGAGAAAGCCAATGTCTTACAAAAGGCAAGAAGGAGGATCCAGGGAAATACATGGATCCCTGGAAAGGTCATAATAAAGGAGGAATAATCCTAGAAGCCATTTCCAGATATATGACAGACAAGAAGGTCATTTGTAGTAACTAGTATAGATTTATGAATTTCTGGGTAAATTCTCCCCAAGAAAAGCTGTATTTTTGATGGGTTGCTGATAGTCTGATTTGCAGTCTGTTTCCCTGTGTTTGTTGGATAATTCTTAATAATTTTTTGTTATAGTATTTATCTTTTGCTGGCAAACTCTTTTTCAATAGTCTTTTTTTGTAGTTGTTCTAATGGTTTTGAGGTTAGTAGAAGCCTTGAGAGATCATCTTTGTTCAACCTCATTGTGTAAAGGACGGTAAGAGCTCATATACACAAGTTATCACTATTTACCTTATGAACAAAATTACAGGATAGCTGGAATTCTGGGACCTTGTAAATCTCCGTTCTGTGTGCATTTCATACTCAATCCACCCAGCTTTTGTGTGCCCATGGGGAAATCCTCAGGGAGGATTGGGCTGTGGCGGTTTCACATGGTGGTGGCAGGCCTGGTTAGAGGTTGTCTATCCCAAGCTTCTGATCTAAGTAGGTTTTAGTTATTGCAGGTTGCTCAGGATGGCATCCAGCCAAGTTTTGGATACCTCAGGGATGGATTTTCCATAACCTATTTAGACACCTGTTTCAGTAATTGACCAAGTTTGTGGTAAAAAACAAAACCAAACAAAAAACCAAACAAACATCAAAAAAACAAACCAAAAATATATTTTTCCAATGTCAGGGTGGAATTTCCATATTCCACTTGTCTCATCCCTGCCTAGTGCTTCCTTGAGACAAGTCTGGCCCTGCCTTCTCATGCCCTTCCACTCAGAAATAATTGAAGACAGCGCTGACATCTCTCTGTGGTGTTTTTGTCAGGGTGCACAGACCTGATGCTCAGCCTCTGTACATTCTGTGTCAGTTCCCAACATCCAGGTGGGACCTTCAGTTGGACTCACACCAAGTCCAAGCTGAGCTCTGAGTGTGTTCCAGAGACTGGCTCCCCATCCCCAAGGCATGTGCTGTCTGTTCCAGTTTGCTGGCTTTGTTTCCTGCTGGCTTAGCTATTGTTGGGAGGAATTTTGTGTTCTGATGCATAACCAAAAGAAGCATTTCTAGAATATGAGTTTGGAGTGGCAATGTGTTATTAATTCCAAGTTATTATTAGTCATCCATAAGTCCAAGAACTATTACCACTTGCTGTTCTAAGACAGAGTTCGATAAAAAGCTTATTTTAATATTTGATGTGTCATTTAACAGTTCAGTGTATTAAAAAACCACCAACATAGTAGTCTGTCAATAAACAGAGAACCTTTCCTATCCAAGAAAAATCCTTGTGACAGCTATAGGACAAATGTAAATGGGAAGTTACCTTATCTTTCTCCACAAATATGTAGTTTTTTATGATTTTATGAAGATGATGTGTTTTTCAAGCCCTCTCTTGGTCAGTTGCAGGGTAGATGGATTTTCTTGATGTTGTATTTTCCTTGTTTGCTTCTGTTGGAACAGTGAGCAAGTGGTTTTGGTGAGAAGCTTCTCAAAAAGAACATGCAGAGAAGCTGTGGCAGCAGTTTATGTCAATCTGATAGCATCTGTCACCTGGTTTCACCTTTTCATGGAGGAGAAAGAGATCCAGGGCAGGGTGATGTGATTCTCTGCTTCCATCTCCAGTTACTGCACTGAACCCCATAATCATCTCAAAGGGAGCAGGAGTAAGGACATGGCATAGTTTGGTGTTCAGGGCCTCTCTTTATTTATTTCATTATTTTTGAGCTGGCTGAAAAGTGTCTGCAGTCACATGCACATGGGGGTTTGCCAAGTGGGTAAGAATCAAACACAGATTTCAGATCTGTTATGTTGGATTTTGCCCATCTAGGAAAGAGTTCTCTCATGGTTGTTATAGTTTCATAGGTTTAAAATGTAGTGGCAATAGCACAAAATTTAAAAATATAAACTATCATCATTTAAAATGTCAAATGCAGCAGCTGAGAGAGAACTCAGGATGGCAGCTGTGATGTGCCATATTGATAAATCAAAAAATGAATTCAAAACATATGATCTCAGTAATGTAATCCAGATTATGTATTAGGGGGTAACAGTTGTGCATTTTCAGTGCTAGAAGTTTACTTTGCCTTTAACCTGGTGCCTTGATGTTCAGGGAAGGTGCAGTGCTGCTGGGATGAGTCACATGTGTGCTCAAGTGGTACTAGCAATTGAAGCTTTTATTCAAATGATTTTTAGTGTAAAGTTCGATTTTTAGTGTAAAACTATAAATATGCTTATTCAATAAGAATTATATTTTCTTTGTTGCATAAGATGCAGCAGACACTTTAAGGTATTAAAATTTGAGTGTGGAGGAGGTACTTGCTGTGGCAAAGTCTTAGAGTGAGTGTGAGAGCATTTTTACACAAGTGATGAGAACCTCCTGGACATGATTGACTTAAATTAGCTTGATTGGTTTTTATCAATTGCAGCTGCACTATTTAGCATAAAAATGCAAAACATCCAAAAATCATTTGCCTTGCAGTGTAGTAGAAAGATGGTTTTAGTTAGTCCTTAAGATGTTTCAAATGTTTATTCTACACAGATTCTCTGAGAATGGATCCAGAACATATCCAGTTACAGAGAATTAGTAAAGATATTGTAAACTTTGAGAAAATTAATTAAGGAAAATATGCAGCTTTATGGATTGCGTCTTTTGGATTTTGGTTTTTTTTCTTTAACTGTGTTAGTAAGTTAAACAGTTCAAAGCTATTGTCATAATCAGCACCTGCCATTAAAAGCTGAAAGAATAAGACTGGAACTTTTGTGTGATGTACAATTATCTGACTTGCTCTCTCAACCAGTGCCATGCTTGAGAGAAATCCTGAATAAATTTCTTTCTAAATAAGACAAGAAAGTTTTAGACCAGTATTAAGGCTTGCAACCCAGTGTTGAAAACTTGACCAGGGAAAGGCAGCTGCTGTTATTTAAAGGCCCTATTCTGTACATTGACTTTTGATATATGATGTACATTTTCCTTTTTGTAGAACTTGCAAACTCATGATCCTGCCTTTAAAATAAAGTTTCTTCTTTTTTCAGTGGCTTAATGGTTTTTATAGCATGTGACCTTAAGGCTAATTAAGTGCATGTTTGTGTTCCTTGGATGCTTAATGTTATCTAACTCACAGGAAAAATAGGAATATATAAAAATTGCATAATTTACTATTATTAATTGTAACCAGCAGTTGTGCTGAAAAAGAGCCCTTACTCGTACCTGAAATAGTAGATCATGTTAAGGAGTGACATTACCTGAAGTCAATTTTTTGTATATTTTAAAACGTTTTTGACACAGTAGGTCTGCTAACATCAAAGCATTTATTATTCCTAGATTCATTTAGTCCTACATGTTCCTAGGATAATGATGCCAATTTAGATCTTTAAACAAGTACTTGGAATTAAGGTGTAGAAAATGGAAAACCATCCGCTTAAGAGCATAATTAATGGTATAATTTCAGTGGCTGGAGAAATTAAATATTTATACATGCGTATATAAAATTTATAAATTTGCACATATATGCAGAGAAATAACAAGAAAGTGTGGAGACTGTTTTATTTTATCCCTCTGCTATCAATTTTATACTTGGTTGACATTCAAAATCACATCTATAAATATATAACTCACTAAGTATTTCTGTAGTCCTCTGTTAGGTATTGCAGTCCAGTACAGAGATGA
Source organism: Sialia sialis (assembly GCA_009812075.1). Lineage (NCBI taxonomy): Eukaryota > Metazoa > Chordata > Aves > Passeriformes > Turdidae > Sialia > Sialia sialis. The sequence goes on along the minus strand of VRYO01000638.1, from coordinate 7,887,965 downwards.
ACAAGGGTAGAAGGTTATATTTTTTCTTGCATAAATAATGGAAAGGTTTAGGAAGTGTCAGTTACAGAGGCACCTAATTGCATCTGCACAAGTTTACAGGCAGCCTGGTGGGGAATTATTGGTGTATAACAAATGCAGGAAGAACAAAGGCTGACTTTGCTGTCCTGAATTTAATTTTCAGGAATGATAGGCATAAACTCTCCTGTTTTTTATGGAGATAGAAATCACAGAGGCTAATACATCTCTGCATTCAAAGATATGCTTTTGTATTGCAGTGTTAAGGTAGATGTAAATTTAATAAATTCTTTAAATCTTACACAGTTGCTGTTATATGCCAGCTACCTGTTCCTCACTTCTTAGAAAACATCTTTACCAAAGGGGTACGTGGAAGTGAAATTCTTTAAGACAGCTTGGCAGCTGAAGGAAGAAGTATTAGGACTTCATTTACATGACTTTTATAACTTACTGATTAGAAAGGTGAGAGTTTTCTGGGGGCTTGGTTTGCGTTTTGTTTTTTTTGCTTTGCTTCCATGTGAGGGATGTATTGTGATACTCTTACATGTTGATAAATACAATTAACTTTGCATACTGCAGTGCAGGATCCTATGGAGTTAATCTATGCTAAACATTGCATTAAGATTCCTTTGGTGTGCTGGCATTGTCCTGTTTCTTGAAATGTATCTTTATTTTCTCAGTCTTTTGAAGAGATTGAAAAAAGGAGCAGAATTTCACCCATGTGCAGAATTATCCATGTCTGGGAAAAAGATTACTTTCAGAATGCTTTCCAGGAAAAGAAAACAGATGAGGAATAGTACTTTATTTATTTATTTACTTTTAGAATTGTCTTAAAGGGCAGATTTATAAGGCTCCATGTTAATGTCATCTGTCAGAGATTGGGGAATGAATTTTCATACTCAGGTTTCCTTCCTATGACTACTAAATTGGATTCATGTAGCCTCTCCTTCTGTATTAAATTATTTATACCCTTATTCTTTTAGCAGTAATATTTGTTTATACATGAATATGTATATACATGTATATCTATATATACATGTGTGTACTATTTATATATAGTCTAAAAAGAGTAAACTCAAAATATATATACTATATACACAAAAAAAAAGAATGTTAACAATGATTAAATTGTAAATTAAAAAAAATAATTTTTCTTCCATGTATTTTATAGCATGTTAGGAAAATAATTTCAATCATTGTATCTTTATACTTAGGGATAACATTTGTTGAAAGGGTTGAAATCCTAGAAGATTCAATTCTAGAAGCATTTCGAAGACACACTTTCAAGTCCAGAAACTTCCAATAGACGTCTTTTGAACATAAGCAATTGAAAAAACAGGAATTCTGGTAATATTTTTGGAACAAAATCCAAAGTTTGCAACTTCATTGGTAACATAGGATTTAGAATTGAATTTTACCACTCCCATTCCCAGACAGGATAGCAAGCCTGAGCAATAGTAAAAACTCATTTATGTCTAAAGTAAAAGCATATCTCATTCTGATTATCCCCTTTGGATTTGCTATAAAAGATTATTTCTGTGGTGTAGGAAAAAACCTTTTCAGTTTTAGAGAGCCACTGTGCATCCATTTTGGTTCTGAATTTGGCTGAATTAGGTTAAGCAGTATCTTTTTTTGGTAAGACTGCTAATCTTTAAACAACAAATATACATAATGTCTAATTTAGCTGAATCTTTGGAGGGCTTTCCATGCTGTACCATATTCAGATGTTTAAAGGAGGACATGCTTCAGTTCAAGAGGGGTAGAAGTGGTGAAATACTGGCTAACCGAGGAGAACGGAGATAGCAGGAAGAGCACAGACCAGGTTGGGGAAGGATATTGGTGACACATCTCCAGACCTGATGCTATAATGAGGTTTATTTCATATTTACTTGGCTCAGCTTGCCAGAATTTGGAAGCACGCACCTGGGGACACAAAGATTGGAGTTACTGGTAATGATCTTGAATTCTGAAGTGAGAAAAATGCATAAGATAGAGCAGTAAAAAATGCAGAATTATGCCCCTCAGAACAAGAAATTAGAAGTTTGTCATGCATAGGTTTAGGTAAACGTAATAAGAATTAGAGGATTGCTGTAAGTCAGCAATAAAATGTGGCTGTAGAGAATCTGGTACTAGAATGTATCAGGAGAGAGATTTCGGTTTCAGAAATTGGAAAATATTTTCATGTACAGTAATTTCACACTCATAAGCCTCACCTGGTTATAAGCCGCACTTCCGGGTAGCTGGGAAGACCACAGAATTCGTCCATAAATAAGCCGCACCGGGTGATAAGCCACACTGATTTTTTTTTTTTAAAGTGAATATCCATGTGCAACAAAGTAATGAATTAGTAACAGAATCGCAGGATCACGGGGTTTGCTGTCAGGTTCTCAATTTGCAAACAGTTTTCACATACCTGCGAAGCCTTCAAACACAGCCCCAGGCGCCCTCCCCATGCTGTGGGCCCCGGCACTCCCGCCCCCAGAGCTGGCTGCCGCGGCTCCCCGCCTGCTCGGCGGCAGCAGCAGTTCCCCAGGCTGTGTGAAAGCCGCGTTGCCGCACCGAAGCCCCGAGCCTCACCGCCCACCTGGCAGCAGCTCCGTGGCAGCTCCCTCCTCAGCCGGCTCGCACTCCCGAGTTGGCATTTCACTGGAATTTGTCCATAAATAAGCCGCACCTGGTGATTGGCCGCACTTCTGGGATTGGCTTGATTCTTCAGTGAAATAGGTGCGGCTTATCAGTGAGAAAATACTGTACTCTGTGAGATCTTGTCTGAAATGTAGTCATCCAGGTTCAAGAAAGATGAATTCCAGATAGATAGCAAACATGAAGAGGAAGGTTAGGGAGATGATCAGACAAAGAAAATAACCTTCCTTATGATGCAAAAAAGGCTCAAATCTATCATTGCATTGTGGTTTCATTAGTAGGAATCATTGCAGCCAATTTATTTTGCTTATCACTGTTGTGAACTGGTGACATTCTTCTTTCTTTCAGCTGTGATGTATTGGCTAAAGAATAGCAATTTCCAATTCAAGGTTTTTAAACAGCTTTGATTGTTTGCATGAGGTAATCTGACTGGACTCTAATATACTTAATAAAAGTGAATTGTTTTTACCAAGGTGGAATTGCCAGTCTGTGCTCAGCATCTTGTAGCTTAAATGTAATTTGATGATTTAGTATTCTTTAGATGTCATACTCTGGTATTTCAACAATTTGAGGGGTTTTTTTGAACAAAAATATGTAGAGGTTATCCCCTTAAAAAATGGAATTTTTTTGTCTTTACATGAGAATTTTATTTGGAATTTTCTCACATTCACTTTTTTTGAGGAAATGAAATGAAAGAAATGTTTCATTCGGAAAAAAATATTTGAAATGTCCATTAATTTTTTTTTTTGTTTGTTTGCTCAACTGAACTTTTGTTTCAAACTTTGAAATATGGGAAACTTTTCACAGGCTACCTGAGTAGGAGTACATTGCACTTTCTAGGGGCATTGATGAGATTTTTTTACATATTTTTTATAATAATACTAACAGAAGTTGGTCTGGAGGGTATCTGCTCTGTAGATGCTGCACATCATATTGCAGGTTTCCTTCCAACCTACTATTATACACTATAATATCAGTTCTTTATTGTTTATCAGAAATCTTTAAAATACTTCATAAGTTTTGGTGGGACAACTATCATTATGGGACTATGGATATTGCCTTGGGAATTTTTGGAAGAGATCTTGCCCCTAAAGGTCTTTCCAGAGATTGCTCGTTTCCTGCTGTGATTCTATACTCCATTAAACTACTTTTTGTGCATTTGAGGCATGGTGCTCCTCTGGCTTCTTGTGTAAAACACTTCAAATGTTTTAAAAATTTAACAAATGTTCTCTTGTAGCTAAATAGTTTCCTCACTTCCCCACTGTTTGTTTCTTCATTATAATATATAATAATAGTTTCATTTCTCCAGCTTATTTTTTCTTTTAGCAGATAGTATACTGAATCAAGTATGTAAAAAAAGCCTCTGCAGGATTTAGAGGGTCTTGGAAATAAATTAAGAGATCTATGGGTTCAAGACTGTTGTGAAGAGCCAGAGCTGGCCTGAGTTCAGCTCAGCTGAGGACACTCTATTCATTTAGTCCCAATGTCTTGGCTGCTGCTGCTGGTTCATGGCTCTGTCTCTGAAAGTAGTTTTTGAGTTCTTTCACTGCTGATTTTTTTTCTGAAAGCATCCCTTACATATTTGACAGTGTAAAACCATTTCTCTGATAGGGATTGTTTTCATATCTGACTTCACATGGCTTGTTTAGTGTCAAGCTGTGAGGAAAGCAGCACTTATCAGTTTTGCTTTATCTTGCTCATGCAGATGCTATTCTGTCCTGAGAAACTTTGTCCCAGATGGAATGTAATTGTGGTAAACTACTAAAGCTATAGCTTCCAGATGAATAATAAATAAATGCAAGATCAGATCTTGTCTCTGTCTCACTGTTAGATGATCTGGCAGGCTGGCTTCAGTAAAAGTATTGGCAAGGCAATCTCTGTTAGAAAGTTACAAACATAAATGTGCTTTTTGAAAATCACACATTCGTTGCTATGTCAACTATTTTTAGTTACTGAATCCTACTAGTAAAAAACCAGAAAAACAGTTCATGCAAAAATTCGATTTTTGCCATATATAAAATTAATGGATATTTGCTGATTATTCTTTCATGAATTCTACACTTTTTTTCCCCCATGAAGCAGTTAAACACATTAGCTTGACTTTAGAAAAGAACACTATGGCCTTCTAATTAACTTTCTATTAGTCTGTTAAGATACAATAAAATTTGAATGTTATTGAAGACAGAAATTATAAAAGTTAAAAGCTTCCAAGATTGATAGTTTTGCAAATTGGTTTTAAGTATTTCGAATTTATAACTATCATTATGTTGCTAAATAACATTGACTCTGGAATGACTGACTTCCTTTTGCAGTAATTCAAAAGTATTATGATAGCTATAGTTTTATAGTGAGCATAAAAATCAGTGAGGTAAATTCAATGAGGTAAGCTTAGTGTTGGAAGTTTTATTAACAAAAACTAGAAGTATTAGCACATGAGTTACAGTTCCCATGTGTTTTCCAAAATTTGCTGGAACTAAACAGAATATTAAATTCTGAACTTTGGACTAGTTGCTTTAAACCACTTAATTTTAGTGGTAAGAATGGGCAAAGACATAAATTTAAAAATTCAGGTGCAAAATTAGTGACTGCAGCTTCAAAATGTCCAAGACGTTTTCTGCCTTGAATTTTACAATAGGATGAGGAGATAGTTTTCTTTATATTTTCTTATTTTAGAATAGGGTGGTGGTGTTGTTTGTGTGTTTTTTTTTTTTTTTTTGAGTGGTTTTTTGTTGGTTTTGTTTTTTTTTTTTTTTTTTTTGTGTGGATTTGTTTTTTTTCTTTTTTTTTTGGGTTTGGGTATTTTTTTGTGGCTCTGGAGAGTGCATTTGGGACACATGATATCCTTTCTATATTTGTATTTCAGTTCTCATATTTGCAGAAGGACCCATGTGAGGACATGCTCTCTGTACTAATAATTCAGTACTTCTGTGTGCAAAATTGGTTTTCATAGTAACAGCTTAGAATTTCCCCATATATGTGGATGCATAAACACAGGCACTAAGATCTTTAATAGAAATTTAGGTTTTTTTATTAACGAAGCTTTTCCTTAAAAGATGGCTGCATAATGTACAAAGAGAGCAAATAATAGCCCAGAAAAGGTGTAGTGATCATGAGGAATGGTGGTGCAGAAGGGGAGGAGCTGGACTCCAGGGCACAGAGGTGAATATTGGCTGTGGTGAGTGCTGAACAGGGGTGGCTCAGGAGGGACATTAAAAATGAATTACAGTTTTTTCTCATTCCCCCAGCTGTGCTACTACAGCACACTTAGCACTTCAGTAGGACCTTCAGGTTTAGTTCAGAAAAATACAGTCAAACATTTGCTTTGAATGTATCTATTTATGATGGTAAAGTAAATAATTCTCAACTGTAAAACACAGTAGTGCTGCTTCATGTTTTGCTTCCCCATGGAGCTCCTTGGCACTGAACCACTTCCATAAATGATATATGCAATGTGGCATCTGAGTTAAACTGAGCAGTAAGAAACTTCAAGGAATAGACATCACTACTGAAGCTGGTCGTGAGTGGAGGGTGGTGACATGAAGATTAATCAAGTTTGACTTAGAATTTGGCAAATTTTGCCACTTACATGAACTCTTTTTTTCCAAAAGTATAACCCAATTCTGAGGTTTTTATGGTGTGTTGTGTATTTGCAGAGCAAGGGATGGAGTTTATTGTATTAAATAGTAGAAATAAGTAGCTGCTGAGGAAAAATAAGTTAGACAAAATTAAAAAGTAATTTACTTGCAGAGAGGTCTTTGAAATACTTTGTGTTGGTTATCAGATCTGGTTTTGCTTTATTTTTCTTGAAAATTACGGTGTTCTTCAGATTGCCAAGTTCTACTAGTAAATATACTGCCAGAGCTTGGGAAAAATAAGTGAAGGACTCTTAAAATTAGATAGCATTGAGTGAAAATCCAAAGAGGGGGCATTTGTGTATGAGAAATCTTTATCCTTAAAAAAATAAATATATATATATTAAAAAAAAAAATAAATATACATATACATATACATATACATATACATATACATATACATATACATATACATATACATATACATGTGTCTGTTGTTGTAAAATGACCAGAATTTAATTTCCTTTCAAATCATATTTAAAATGCCTTAGGTGGAAAAGTAGTAGTAACAAAATGGCAGACATTGCTCATAGTGTGCTGGCATGCTCCATCTAGAATACTTCATTGTTGTGTTATTTTTGGGAGATGTGATTTCACAGCACCATTTTCAGGGAAGAGACAATTTCTTATATTGGCAAATTCACTCTGGCCAAAAATGAAGTAGTATATTTTGCTTCTGGTCATCCAGAAGATGAGGAGCTGATTTTACAGCATTTTGCTTTTCTACCATCTGGAGGTTCTTATTTGCCTTATGAAATGATGTCATACACAATGCTGAGCAGATAGTGAAAGGTCGCCTGCAGTTCAGGCCGAGGTAGTTTTGTTTCTTATTATGAGAAATGTAAAAGTCTTGGTTCATGATTACTAGAGGCAGAAGGATGACTTGAGGGAAGGAGAAAATGACTGACATAACTGATGTTCTCCTAAACCTCCACACTGCATTCCTGTGAATAGCAGATCCATCTGCACACCCAGGACCACACACAGCATGAGCTGCCTATTCCCTCTTCCAGGCTGGCACTGGCTCAGAGTTCTGCCTCCACTTTCAGAGTGGCTCCTTGCTGTGAATATTGGTTTGGGGATGATATACTGATTCCATTGAAATACTTCTTTGTGTAGGTGGATTTTTGAATTAAAGTGCTCTGCTGTATCAGTCTCAAGACAAGGAGATGTAAGAAACTAGAGATGTATTTGGCAGGTTAGGACGTGCTGTGCTCTTTCCTTCCCAGCTCTTGCACTGTCCTTGTGTGAATTGGGGTTGAAGAGATTGAGATTTTTTGGCTGTTTCTCAGTGCACTTGAAGCTGCACTTTGGTTGTGCTTTAAAGACTTTATTTGAACCTAAAGCAGGATGAGAGTTTGAGAAGCTGGAGCGGACGGGAACTCTGCTCCTGATTCCCGTGCAGTTTGTCACTCTGGGCATTCAGAGCCACTTGCTCACCCTCTCCACCCTCTCTGTGCTCCTGTTTTATTTCCTAAAATTCCCCCCATTCCTGAGTTGAGTGAGAGCCATGCTGATGGTGTGTGGGAAGAAATTTGTGAAGAAGAGTGAGAATTGTCAGCTGAGCTCTTGGGGCAGGGACTGGATGGGCAGAGAAGAAAACATTATTGACTCAGACTCAGACACTGGTTCAGCCAAGCAGGACAGAACTGCACCAGACCTGTGGAAGCTGTGTGTTATCCCAGCCAGGGATGGTGTCAGTGCTTTATTATCTGGGGATTAATCACCTCCAGCACCCTTGACTTGGAGCTTTTGGCTTCTGCCTTGTGGCAGCTGGAAAATGAGCCTGATGGGGAGAGCCCTTTTGGAGAGCCTGCTCCAAAGTCCTGAGAGCTCTGCAGCTGAAAGGCCCAACAGAGGTTTCTGTGATTTGACATCAAGGGTTGCTTTCAGACATGAAATAGTGATTAAGTGTAAAGAAGATGTGGTAATGAGGTTAAGATGAGGTCTTTAATGTTTATTAAAAGAGGTCTGAAAGCTTGCTGCTACTATTATTTCTTGTTTTCTAATTGGAAGAGTCAACTTTGAATCCTTACTGTATGCTGCTTACAAACTGAGAGATCCTATTACTGTAATATTGTAAAAAATGTCTTATAAAATAAAGCCAGTGGAATATAAATCTTTTTTTTCTCAGTGTATAGAAAGGCAATGAGCCATTTTAAAAGCAGGAAGGACATGCATTTTGAGGTCCAATAGATCATCTAAATTGGTCCCAAACCAAGCTTTAGAGTGGTGTTGAAAATACCTTTTCTTGGAATAAATTTACTGTTACAAACCTAGAATATACATAAATAAAGATTTGCTGATTGTTTTGCATTTTGATAATATTAATTAGGGAACAAATTGGTTAATAGAGAAAAACCTTTCTGACTGTTCCATCTGCAGAAAACTTAAAAATGCTGAGCCTCCATTTATGCCCTTTCAGTTTCTTCCATCTAGCTTTTTATTATGAATTAACCTTATGCATTTCTAGGAAATATAAACTTTAAACTCTTGCTCTTTACTTTCTATAATTTGTATATTGGAAATTTGGATTAGTGAATCTGATATTTCTCACTTGCTTGACTCTGTGCAGCTCTCTTGTAGATGGAGAATTATTCCAAATTGCCACCTCATACCTTTTCATTCCAAACCTTGAGTCCTTAGTGTTGAGCCTTGCAGCCAAACAAAGCCTGTGAGTTCTCTTAATGTGAGCACCTCCTGGTTTAGAGGTGCAGGAAAAGCCTCTCTTCAAGGAAACCTGTCTCTGTAACAATAAATGATTGCACTCTCTTTGTTTGAGTTCTCTACTTTCCATGATGTTTATTAGCACTGACCAAATTTCATGGAAATATGTTTTCTTGTATGATTTTATTTACAAATAAGCTTTCAATAATATGAAGCTCACAGTGAAAAAAATAAAAAAGTCTTGGTTTTCAAAAACTTCATATAGGATGAAATCTGTTCTTTGCTCCCAAATATTCACATCCCCAGTATTATATGCTGGGAGCTGCTCAGCAATTCATTTGTAGCTGCTTTTCTGAACCAGAATATGTAAACAGTGGAAGTGTTCCTGAGAGCACCAATACATATCAGTATGTATCACACTCTTGTAGTAATGATGATTATAAAGCCAAACATATTATCTTTCTTTAATGAATTGAGATCTCTGCTATTTTATTAGTTTTAATTGCATTAAGAGAATAACAATTTTGCATACTTGAATATTTACACAGCAAGAAATGAGAAAATCAAGAGTGCTTATGTATTCTGGGTTGTTTGATTTATTTTGAGTTGGTTTTTTTTTTCTTCTTTTGAGTATAAAAAACCTCCACCAGTTGTATGTGCAGAGAATTTTGCTTAGGACAATCCTTGAATATCCCTTATTATGTTTAATGGGGATTTGTGCTTACTCCAGAGAAGTAGTCAGACCCATTTGGTAACAGACTTGTGAAATAAACGCTGGAGAAATGTGTAACAACTAAAACAGTGCCTTAGAGTTCAGTTTGGAAAATTACATAGAAGAGAAATAAAACATCTCTTAAGTGTCAATAAAAGAGTATTAGAAAAAAATATGCCACTGAACCCTAAAAATGTTTGATTTACTTCCTGTAGGTTGATGCCTTGCGGTTACGGTTGGAAGAAAAAGAAACCTTTCTGAATAAAAAAACAAAACAACTTCAAGACCTCACAGAAGAGAAAGGAACCCTTGCTGGAGAAATTCGAGATATGAAGGACATGTTGGAAGTGAAAGAAAGAAAAATTAATGTCCTTCAGAAAAAGGTAAGGTCACAGATGAAGGGATATTTTGTACAACTTTTGAGGCACATTGAAAGGAAATACTTCTGTTTCTTAAAGTGTATTACTTTTAATATATTAAAAAAGATGCAGAGTCTGTAATAGTAAAATTCTCTAATATAAAATCTCTTACTGTTATCAGTGGGTACATTTTTTATAGTATTATATTGTGTATGTTATATCAGAAAAATAGAAATGCTGCAGTTGTCCCAAAATTATTGGAGTTGAAGGAAAGTACTGAAAATCCTGATAAAACTTCTTATCCCTCAACATAAAGGATTCCAGTATCCTTATGAACACTGGTTACTACTCTTCCTAAATAAAGTAAATAAAATGTGTGGGCCTGCTAAAGGGTTGGGATACTGTGTTTTTAGCCTGCAGGACTTTCTTTTCTAGGGGGAGAGGAGGAGAATGAAGAAGGAGCTGAAATTAAGTCAGTTATCTGCTTTCCCTGTGATTTAAAGACATTAAGAAGGGAGGCTCCCTCCAAACAGCCAAATAATCTTATTTCTCATTTTCCACAAATTTAGCAAACTGCATTTGCTCTCTTTGGAAATTGGATTCAATCATTAGAGTTTCCACCTGGGGGAGTGGGGAGGGAATTTCCTGGAGAGGCAGCTCTGCAAGAGTTCTGCGTACAGTAGCAGAGTGTTCATTTCCACATTGTTTTTCTCACACTCACAAAAATATTTATGCTACTGTTTGTGTCCTGTGACTCACTCTTAACCATATAGAGATGCACTTGTGAGCATACAGAGAAATGGAGGAAAAGTTGCTGGCATCACCTACACTTTACTATTCTCCCCTCCTTTTACATCCACTTGAAGAATGTCTACTCCTCCTACCTCTATTATTATGTAGGTAGTTCATGTTACTGTGGTTTTCATCCAGGATTCATACAGGGTTCACATGGTCTAATTGTACTTCTGTCTGCAGTTGCTTAAGCACCAAATTAAAAAAGCCAAGTTCTTCTTTTCCAGGAACTGAGAGGGCTGCTTTTTCAGGCCTGGGAAATAAGGTTTATCAAAGCTGGAATACAAGTAATCTGCTTTAATCCTATTTCTGAATATTTTCCTTGATCTTGTAAAAGTAAATTTCAAGGCTTTTATCCTGAATGCTAACTAGTTCTGGACATTTCTTGAGCATTCCGAAGAATAGAATGCATCTTTCCTTATTGTTTGCGTTCTAAAAAAAACTCCCAGATACCTGAACAAACGAACAATGTACAGTTTCTCTTGTTAGATCTTGAGGGTCAGTAAGAGGAAAGTGTTTTCAGTGGTGAAATATCACAGAGCTATCAGCACTATCTGTCATGGCTTTGTTCTCAGAAATATGCAGCATTCAAACTTCCTGTTTTTAATAAATCCTGGCCATTTCATTGGGGTATGCAGATGGTCTTGCCTCTTTTGCACTTGTTTCTTAATGGACATAATCATTCCCAAACTGCACTCTCTCTTCACTAGATCATGGAGTAAAAGAAGTCATAGCCTCATGAGCTCTAGTCTACAAAGAGAGGAATCCTGCTAACAGCTGGATGGAAAATTGGAGCTAGTACTGAACTGATTTTTTTTAAAACTGGAAGTAGCACTTCCAGTAGCATTTTCTATTTTGGAGGTTTTTATTTCCTTTCATTAGGGAACTTGTGAAGTTCAGTTTTTCTGCTATGGGCTAAATATTGGGTTTACCTTAGAGAAGAAGGAATTTTGATAATTACTTTAAAAAAAGAAAAAAAAATTACATTTGCAGCACATAAGTCATGTGTAGATTTGCTTCTCTGCAGCATGGAACAGTGACTGGGCCTCACAGAGGTTTGCCCTGTGTTTACCCACCCTCCCTCATCCAGAACTGCTCTGGTTTTGCTTACTCTCCTAAAAAGCCTTCTGAAAATGAAAAAAGGGCTTCTAGTTCTTTACAGATTCTATCAGGACAGCAGATTCTTCTGACTCTGTTGCAATGCTTGCCTACCTTTTCTTCTTTCTACTCAGGACCAAATTTTATACCCTTGTATTTTTGGTTACTTTTGATAAGAGACCTGTGAATAACCAGTTGTGTTCCTGCCTTCAGTTGTTGATGCAAGATAAATGGCTACATCTCTCTCCACTCAGCCTGAAGTACCTCACTCAGCCTAAAATAACATTTGTTTTAATGGTTGTATTCAAGTACCTGAAGAAGGCAGAATTTGTGTTTAGTGCCTAAAAATATTTCTGTCAGTAATAACCCAAAAGTGAGTAGGAAGGAATATGTAACTTGGAAATATGCAATTTCTAATTTGTATTCCTTCTCTTATATCCACTATCTGCTGTATGGGGGAAAAAATACAGAGGAGACAAAACCAAACCCTGAAAAACTTCCTTTGGAAACTGGAGCAGTTCCTTCTCTTTTCTGGATAGCTGTCACACTGGGAGGGCAGGACAGGTTCTGTTGAGCACTCCCTACCAAAGGTTTGGGAGAATCAACCCAAAACAGCTGTGGTGAGGCCCATGGGTGCCATAGGAATGAACACAGGGCAACAAGATGCAGAAATATTTATGGGCTAGATAAGGATCTGATGGTGTATTCTCCTTCCATGCAGAGGTTTGGGTGTAATTTTTGACCAAATTGAAAAACTGCTGCACTATTCAGTATAATTTGCAGGCTTAAGGGAGGCCCAGCACTGGAGCAGCATGTGTTTAGAGGATTTGGATCAAGGTAGATTGGCATGGAGTAATAATAAACTTATGTCAATGTCAGAGGTGCAATATTACTTAATATTTCTTTCTTTTAGAACCTTTGGCACCACTGCTCCATTTTAGTGCCAGTAAAGTTGGGTATGCTGTTTTAATAGCCTTGTTTAACCTGGCAAAGCTAGTCTTACACCTCATATCTGTCAGTTCAGCATGCAGAGGGGCAGACCTCAGAAATCTTTATGTATTTCTTACCAGAACGTTCCAGTTCTATGAATGTGGCCGAGTTTAGGCTGGAGGGCAAAAGTGCTGAGCTGGATGACGTCCCCTTTTTGCTCCTGGTTTTCACCTTTTGTACAGTAGGTACAAGTGGAGTGTTTTGTCCTCTAGGAATCCACAGATAGCTAAAAACTCTGAGGTAGGAGTCTCAGTGATGAAAACAGTAGCTTTGAGACAAGAACAGAGTGCAGGATGTAGACCTGGATCATATTAGGACAACAGCGTGTGGAAATTCTTTTGTGGGGACTGTCATAAAAGAACACCGGCTAAAAGGGGCTAATATAATATTCTACCTTGACTTGCTACATAACTTTTAATGTAAAATGTTACAGTTTCCATCTTTAATAGTTTAAGCTTTGTGATTGATGAAGTGCTACATGACTAAGGGCCTTAACCTACCAGCTAATTAGGGTTTGTAGGAAATGTCATAAAGTCTTAGTTCTCATGTAATAATTGGAATCTGTACCTGGAGTGGCTGGACTATGCACTTTAGGTGATATTGTCCAGTTTGTGTTAAATTGGGGCGCACAATTAGTGGGATGCATTGCTGTTGGCTGTCCTCTAAAAAAGAGGAAATGTGCATGTGGGCAGGTTAGGAGTGATTGTTGGAAACAAAGGAGTCCTACTCTTGGGCTGAGAAATTTGCAGCAATGTTATTGCTTGGTGCAGGCTACAAGTAGAATGTGCAAGCATCTTGCTGATAGATGACTTTGGATTTTTTTTCCCATGGTTTAATCAACTGGGAGCATGTTTTCATATTCCCAGGAAGGGATCAGGGCATGACAAAGGACATTTTTTATTAGCTGTGTCAAATTCTATCAGAACACTGTAAATAGGCTGTTTTGTGAGCTGGCATTTTGCAAGCACTAATCACAGATCTATTGTATTTCTGGAGTCAGATGACAAAATCTGGATGATTTTTTCTGCAAAACAGGCCAATGTTCTGAGTGCGTGTTAAAAAAAAAATGAAATTAGAAAGTCTTTCTGGTGTAGCATGAAAATTTTGATGTTACAAAGCTGCTATGGTGGCTATAAAGTTTTGTTTATTTAAGAATTGAATCTTTAATAGTATATGTCCATTTTAAGAGTACAGTTTTCAGTGTACTGTGTATTAGAAAACTGTACTTTGTTGGCTGTGCAGACTTTCAGCTTTGCCAAGTCATGATATGTTTTTCAGAACACTCTGAAAGTGAAATTGAACTAAATATAGTAAATTGTTCATCCAGGGTGGTGGTGTTACTGATCTCAACACATTTTCAGAAAAATGTGACCTCAAGGATTCTGCACAATCAAATGCAACTTTGAGACTGTTTGGTAAACACAAATTCCTCTTAAGCCTAACCAGAACAGCTATGGGGATGCTCTCAATCTGTACACAGAAACACTGAGAACAATGCCATTAATATCGGAGGCAGGGATCATTTTCACTTTTCTTTAGATTAATTGTCCATTCTTTGTAACACAATATGCTAGTAAGTTTTTATAGTTTATAAAAGATCACTAGAAATCTATGACCTAATACACATTCACTTAGTGAAGCCAACCTGAATGTTCATCCAGCCTGAAACCATAGTTAAGAGTCTAGGTAAACCCTTGCACATGGAAATTCATTATAAATTTTCCAGCCTTTACTTGAACAGATTGTCCTTTCCAATGAATTTGGGACCACTGAGGCTGGAAGTCCAGAATTTTTCTGCTCTCCCCTCCTCTATTCTCCATGACTTGCTTGCTACTGCTGCTCTTTTTCAAGCCTACCTTTCCAAAGGAGTACAGATGGATTACACACTTCTGCTTACTGGCCTTTTTGAAAATAAGCATTTATCTTCGTAGGAGAAATTCACCAAATTCCTCAAATAGTTTCATGAGTTTAAAAAAATTTAAAAACTTTAATGTGATGCCAGTTCTGTAAACGTGGTAATTTTTGAATATCAGTTGTATTGTAAGTCATGGACTCTCAAGTAAGAAGAAATATTGACTGTCCTTGCCTACACTACAGTGATAAGTTATTTTAGATCAAGTTATGCTGGGTAGTTTTGAGAGGATTCCTCCCACGATTAAGAGAATGGGATTGTTGAACCCTCAGGTTGTTCATAGCATAGACAAGTGCTCCTAGACACAGTGTGGGACTGAGCCTAATGAGGCACTTACATAAGGGTTTCACACTGCTGGTGTGACACTGCTGCTGGGGCAAGGAAGCTGCCCTTCAGCTCTGAAATGTCAATACTAATTAACAAAGTTATCTTTAAATAAGATACTAAATTTTATTCATGCTGAGAAAACAGCCAACTCACATACTGGGAATTTTAAGTTGTGTGAAGAGTAATATTTTCTTTTTAATAGAGTTGGGGGAAATTTTTTTTGAAGTGTGAATGAGCTCAATTACGTGTAGTGTGACTGGGCAAAAGGGACACACAGGTTGTCATGTTTTGGAGGCTCAGTAAACCATAAAAGAATTATTTAGGGAAATTGATGGCTACCTATATGTCTGAAAAAGAATCAGGGAAAATCAGAATTGTTTAGGAGAAAAATATTTTTCTTATTATTTAAATTTCTTTCCAAAAAATGTAATGGAAGTCTACTGATTGGAATTAAAAATTATAAGGGAGAGTTTTAAAAGTGTAATAGAATAATTTTGCATAGGGGGTGTCCTGCTGTCATGACTCACTCAGAATTTTTAACTGCTGGCTGAGGGTGAATTCATGTGATTCCCTGCTCTTGGAACTGCATCTTTGAGTGGCAGCCTGGCTGTTTTCCTGCTGTCTCAACATGACAGATTCAGCTGTTTTTGTACCTGCCAGCAGTTTAGCACTGAATCCTTGACAACTCATTGAAATGACACAAAATCAGATCCCCCAAGAAGCGGTGCATGCAACAAAGTATTGCACAAGCCCAAAAGGCTTGTATGTCTTATTACATGCTGATGTTTTTCTTGGAAACTCTTCCAGGGTCCATGCTCCATGTGAGTGATTTATGGCAGGGAGGAAAGAGGTTGGGTGGCTTCTCACCTTCAGTGACTGACACAGACATTGATGAGGGGGATTCACAGGGATAGGAAGATCTCAAATCATAATTTTATGAAATGCTCCCTAGGAAAATAAATGAATCAGCTTGTTAATTATATGCAGTAATCCCCATGATAATGCACTTTTAAATCTTAAGTGATTCAGAAATGATACACTTTATGTATGATTTCATCTGAGAGATTAATTTTTTTACAGTCTGATGTGTGAAATATTCAGCAATATAGTGACTGAATAAGTTATAAATCAGGGTAAACCATCCTTGCCTAATCCTGAAATAAATAGATCCCTCTGCCCTTGCTCACCTACTTGCTAGGATAGGCAGTTACACTTGATCTGCAGCTTTACCTAATGTGTATCCAAGTTTGTTACATCTGGAAATGAAAAAGAAACATTTCCTACTGAATATAAAAATCAGACTTATGCATTAGCAGTTGGGTTTTAGCAGTTTTGTAGTTTATTAAAACTCTACTCTTCTGTTGGCATTGAATCAGCCCTAGTTTAAACATTGTTAAAAGCCCTTGGTGTTGGAGTTGTGCTTTCCTGGTGGTGATCCATTGATGTCCCTCCGAGTGAACACTCTGGGACCAGACACTCTAATACCTCAGTAAATTGGGTATTTAATCACATTGGGGAAAGCATCACCCTTCACCTTTGAGCAGAGCTCTGACTGGCTTTATGAAATCATGAAGTTCAAAGACTCAGGGGTATGCATGCAGATAAGTTTAATGGTAACAATAAATGAGAATTGTTATCTTCGTACTTCTCCCTTTGTATTATTGTTACCAGATGTGGCCGGAGCTAGTGGTGCCAATTTGGTCAGATTGCTTTGATAATTTTCTTGTTGCCAAGTAGTATGTATTTCTTGGTGGGAGAATCAGCAGTGGTATGTTTGAATATGAGTAGAATAAGTCCAACTTTAGAATGGAATCTGAATCTAATTCGCTTCCTTCTAACACACCTGACTTTAATTTTTAACGCCCAGCCAAGCACAGTGCTAAAGATCAAAGTGAAACAAAGAGAAGGGACTAAAGCAATTCTTTGAAAGTAAAAAAGAAAAACGGCATAACATTGTGTAATCTTTCATATATGAAAGAAGTATTTGGCTTATTTACCATTCACTTAAGAATAAATCTGCAGTAAATTTGCTAAAGGTAATTATGCCAGCAACCCCCCTCACTTATCAGGGAGAAAAATCTGGCCCACTATATTTATTGTGTAAGGGATGTCTTAAGTTGACAGCAGAAATCTGCATTAATGTCCCGAGAAAGGCACAGAGTCCCTTATTGATGTGTGCTTAACCCCATGCCAAAGTGACTGTACACCATGGGAATCTTTGCATTCTGCTCTCTGTGGAGCCTTCTGCTGATCTTGAGGGAGAAACTGCTAAAGGTCCACAGGAATCTGTCAGGTCTTCATCTTAAATCTTGTTGACAGACAGGATTGGGAAGGTGTTAAAGCATAATTTAAATTTTAGTGAAGTACCTGCTGTGTCCTGTCCCAAAATCATCGTTCATGGTTAAGCCTGAGATTTTGTTGTGGCTGTCATGGGAACCAGAAATAGTTTGATTTTGAATGTTTATTTAAGAAAAATCAAATCCATGACATTTGAGATTGTTTGAATGTTGGGAGGATAGTAAACAGCAGATCAAATGGGAAGAACTTCAAAGTATAGAATTAGAATATAGTAATAGAAAACAGGAGTTTGCTAGTTTAATTGCAAAACAGATCATCCCTGTATATTGTCCTTGGGAGCTTGTCTTGGTGTGTTAAAATTACAATAATTAGAGTGACAATAGTTTCATGTGACATTTTGTGTTCATCAGCTCTCACTGCCCACTTTGATTGATTTCTATGTACTGTCAGTTTGTGAAATTCAATGTAATTCATCCTCTGTCTTGAAACTTTTGGACTGCAACACCTTCCCTGTGTCCTATGGAGAGGGGGAAGGATACATCCATGGACAAGTAGCTCTTTTCTGTCTCTGACTGTTGTGTAGTACTGAACTTGTCATCATTCAATCCAAACTGTCAGATGTATCTACTGTCTGAATGGAAGACCCTGAAAATGGAGTTGTTGTCAGACTATTGTAGCTTTGTTATTAAGTGATACTCAAGTTTTTTGGAGAATTTTACAGTTGGAATTAATTGCATGTTCTTGAAGAGAAAGCCTGACAAAAAGTAATTGGTAATAATTGTAATGCTTGCAGAAGTGCAGAGACTCTCATTGATATCTGTCTATTGATACATTCCACTCATCTGTGTAATGCATGGATACAGCCTGGAATACACTGATATATCTCTAAAGGACTTCCAAGTGTTCTCAACTTCGAGCTCCTGACTCTCCACTCCTGTGAGGGTTTTATCCAGTGTCTGTCAGACCCCACCATGCAGAGGGGCACATGCTTCAGGGAGGGAACATGAACCTCAGTGGGACAGAACTGCATCTGACAGCTGCTGAAACTTCTCATTGTTCAGCAAAGAAACGTCAATCAGAGAAAAAAAATTGACATATTTTGGTATAGTATGTCAGTGGCCCTGACATGGCAGCAGCAGGTTACCTTCAAATGCATTTTCAGGATTTTCCTGTAATTGCCAAAGGGACAATGAGTGTTCTTCATAGATCCTTTCATCAAAGCTTTTACAATAAATTGAATATGCTGAAGGAAGCCAAATGGATAAGGAGGGCTAAATGGATTAACAAATTATAGGCATCAAAGTATTAATGAAAAACTGATTTAGAGAGAAAAGTATTTCTGTCATAGGTGTACTTTATAAAATTTTTCCTTTATTTTTACATATTGATACTGTGTGAATGGTATTGTGTGATGGTGTTAGAGTGAGGCAAAATTTCACATACCAACTTGCTGGTTTTGAGGAGATAGAAGAGAAAGGAAATTCGGTTTTTTTTTTTAAAGGACATTTTTCCTACCAAAAGCAAACTATCTTAAACACAAAACCATATCAGATTACAGATTACTTCCTATTCAGACATTTCCATAAAAGCATTGCTGTCTTACCTTTGCTGCTATAGAGGAACTAAACTGTTCAGCAGATGTTGATTAAAGACATCCAAGTTGCTGCGTTTAACATTTCAGTTGGAGTTTAGTGGTGCTTTGATAGTTTATATGTAGAAAGGCTGTGTCTGGCCTTCAGTAACTAATGGTGAAACTCAATATGTGCATTGTCTTTGTTGCAGCTATAGTGAAAGTATTAAATTACATCTCATAGTAACAAGAATCTGAGTTCTCTGATGAACATTTTGAACACTTCAACTCTTAATGGGTCTAAACCTATGTACATTGACCATATGTTAATTTAAAATGATTTAGAAAAGACGTCTATAAACAAGGGGGCAGAGATCTGTTATCCTTCTGCAAAAGCTTTTCTTTCATTTAAATGTATTCCACTGTCCCTTATATATGAATATAAATGGTTTCTGTAACCAGGGAGCTAAAAGGAAACTTTCCAATAGGAAGAATATTATTATTTCTGATTAATTACTGCCTAACCATTTCAGCTTTGCTGCTCTGGGGTTTTTTCCTACTTTTACCAGTGGTACTTCAGGAAACTCATATAAAATGATACCATGTGAAACTGGATTCTCTATTACAATGTCTTAAATGTGATTTCTAAGGCCAGAGTGTTCTTATGGTAGAACTCAACATAGCTGTATTAAATTCCTATATCCATTATTTATAGTAGTGAGTAGACAGGGCTACTATTTTTTTTATTTTCAAGGTAAAATCTTTTGCTCTTACAAACTAAAATATTTTTTCATTTAAAATTTATTTCAAGTTTTTGGGCATCCCTCCTCCCTTTAAAACCTTTTTGCCCCCTTATGCCTTAATTTGAGAATAAAGTAGTGTAAGGTTTAATATTTTTCCTCTGTTGGTAATGCATTATATTTTCAAGTAGACTATTTAATAAGAAAACAGGAAAATAATATGGGAAATCTCAAGAAAATTTGTAAGAGTGTGGAAAGAGATGTAATTAAGGACTAAATAGGATTGAGCAGTTTTAAAGCACCATGCTTGCAATGTTTTCCCTTTCAAATATGAAATGTCTGATTTACAAATTTTATACAATTAATTTATTGTTTCAAATTAGGAGCAGTACATTAATCCAAAAGTTTCTCAATTAACAAAAGTATACTGGGACTTCTCTGTGTTCTGAAACAATCAAATAAAACTAACATTATCTGCTGAGTGAATTACCTGTCTGTACTTTTGTAGTCTTTGTACCAAATGTGTTTAATATTGTCACACAGTTGTGTGTTAAAGGGATGTTGTGAAACTGTTCACATAAGGAGATATAAAATTATTGTTAGAATGTAATTTCTGGCCAGGGCTTCTGACAGAAGTAGTTGTAGCATGCTGCAATTAGGCATTTGCTACTTTTGGAATTGTGTATGATCAGAGTTACACTGTCCTTTGGAGCTGTGTGATGATGTTTGAAAGTGCATTTATTTTGCTTTGGTCTAGACTCTTGTATCTTTTATAGCTTTGCATTGGAATCAAAACTACAGGAGTTGTTTAAATGGGAAATGTCTTGAGTTTCAAATTCAAACCTTACAAAGCATGTTAAATATCTCTTTAAACTTTCCAGGAAAGGAAATAAAGGTATTTTTTTCTTTCACGCAGGCTTGTGATTTAAAGAGTAACCTTAAGCCATCAACAGAAATATACAGTGGTGTTAGTAAAAATAAAACAGATATTTCCAAAGTATTACAGTGCACATGTGCATAAACTAAAATATGAAAAATAAGCAAGAAAAACTGAGATTCTGCAAATTTTGATAGAGTTTAAATTTGGTGTCAATTCCTTAACTGCATTGCTTGCATCAAGTATTTGGTATTTCCATGGAGCAGTAGATATGTTTAAATTTCTAAATTGAAATGTTTTATTGTAAATCATAATTCTGGATTGGATATTAAAAAAAATAAATATCCAAGAGAGCAAGAATACAAAAGAATACTTTTGTAATAAAAGTTTTTGAAATTGATTGAAGAGTGATCAAAAAGAATAAAAACAACTGCAGTTAAGATGAGAGAGACTTATTTGGAGTGAGAAGGCAGACTTTTGTCTCAGATATAACTTTATTTAGCATTTTAATTAAGAAAATATTCTTCAGTGTGTCAATTAGGGGGGAAAAAAAAAGCCCAACCACCTTTGAATGCAGATGAAGAAAAGGAGATGATGACTAGCCCAGAAAGAAATTTGAGGTGTTAATGCCAGGAGGCTGAAGGCAATTATTAACACAGTTTTGAGAACTATTTCAAATGGGATGTGGTAGTGAAAATTTCCAATATTCTGTCTGCAGAAATAATGGGTAGTGGAGCAAAAGATGATAACTTCTCTCTAAATGGCTTGTGTCATCCCACCTGAAAAACCATGTGTGATTTCAGACATCTTGTGGTCAGAAGAAGGATGGAGATGTGAAAATGTCAGACAAGAAGAATGGTTAGAAACCTGTCAGGTTTGGGTATCTGTCTAAAGTCAGTAGAGCTTAGTTTTTTATTTTAACATTCTGAAGGTATAAATATCACAAATGAGGATAAATTATTTTGGACAGTGTAAATCTTAGAAAATGAGTAGCATGAAATCAGATTGACAAGGTCATCTATTAAGTGATTGGATAGCCTTCAAATGGGAAAGGAAATTCAATTATCATAGGTTTTTCATTGCTGGGTAATATAGGCAGTTCTGGAAAGGATCTCAGGGTATTATAGTATGTTCCACTGCCCACAAGCAGGATTTGAAGGAGATTCTTACAGTGAATGAAAACATTGCTTTTTCTCCAGGGATTAAGTCAGGCTTCGAGCCTTTCCACATCACAACCTGCTCAACCTTTTCACTTTGAAATGAAGCATTTTTTAAGGTTTCTGCCTGTTATTCAGAAGTCAAGGTTATGGCTCTTTTCTGTAATGGAAATCTTTTTTTCTGGATGTCTGTCTGTTTTCCTATCTTAATAATTTTCCTAAGGATATAAAATAACTATATTGCTCTTTAATAGCTCTATTTGTTTTAATAACATGTTATAAAGTGAAAAGAGTTAAATTAAAAGAAAGGTAAGTGTTTTTCTTGTAATACTTTGGATATCCAAACTAAATCTGCTTTCAGAACAGACTGGTGATCTATTCCACAGCTTATGTTGTTTTTCCTTTTCTATACATATATTTCCCTTCAGATATTTCTGTATTTGAAAGCACAGCACACACCATACACCTTTTGTTGCTCCCTCTTCTTGTCCAACCTTTTGATTTCTCTGTGTTCATTGCTCTGGAAAACTTCCCAAGCTACTGTCGAGCTGGCTCCTACCCTCATTCTGCAGCCTCCTGAGGTGCCTATTCTTCCTCTATTTCTTTTGTAGCTTCCCTTTTCAGTGTTCCCTGTTGCCCAACACTTGTCTGTACAACTTGCCAGCCGCCTCTCTCTTCTCACCATCTGTTAACTTTTTAATGAGATGTGCTGTAACTTTTCAATGTGGACAGAGGCCCCCAGGTTTTCCCAATTGATAAAGACATAGCAGGAATGACAAGATACACACTAAAAATCACATTCAGCTTTGATTATCTCTGTTAAAAATTTAAGAATGCCAAAGCAGCATTTTTTCCCCCTCTATGTGAATTTACATTACAGTATATTAAAGTAGATGTGCTTCTCTCACTGGCATATGACATAGTGTAATAGTTTTTCATGTGGTCTTCTTTAAAAATTTTTGTGTAAGCCAATGTAGCCTGTTTTATAAGCATATACACCAAATAGTACAAAACTGTCCATGAGTAAAATATCACCAGATGTTTTCAAGCACCAGAAAGGTAGTGTGGAGGAGAAAGGTATGATTTTTCATGGTTAACTTTGACAAGTAGTTTGGGTGCTCTCAATGTTCAAATTGGGCTGGACTTCAAAAAGATTTCAGTAATCAGCCTGTAACTCATAAAATATTGTGAGATGTAGGTACCCAACCAACCCCGCTTGAAAATCTGGCCCTCATATTCACAGACAGACATTATGAGAAGCATTAGCTTAAGAATGAATGTTTGCCTCCTCTTCTCATAAATGGAATTATGTGTTAGTCTATTTTATATTTCTGTATTTACTATCTGGAAAATACTTATTGCATTCTGAATTACATCACAGTAAATAGATGTAATGAGAGCAAAAGCTTTTCAATGGATGTCTCACAATATTTTGAGTCCTGCTTAGGAGAGTCCAAGAGTCAAGCTGTTTTGTTCGGAGAATTTATTGGCCCCTGAGGAGAAGGAGACAGAGACTGAGTATTTCCAGATACACAAGTGGATATTATCAGCCCAGGCTTCTTTTGGCTAGCTTCCTGGTGAAGGTTAATTTTAGCATTAAGTTCCAGCTCTTTCTCAGCTGGAGTCTGGCAACAGAAGCCGAGCTTTCGGTCCAGGAGCTCCTTTCTGTGTGACAGCTTTCTCCTCTCTTGGCTCCTTTGCCCACTGACCTGCTTTTATAGCCCTGTAAAAGCATCAGCTGACTCCAGGGCAGAGCTCTTCCCTAAGCAGCCCTGGGGGAGTTTTCTCCTGCTCTCTGTATGAAAACTCAGTGCACACCTCTTCTTGGTAATGCTTGTTGATTCCTCGGAATCCTTCCTGTACCTGTGCCTTTGAGTCCTGTATTATGAGAGGATCTAGAATCTTACAGTAAGTAAAAGTGGATGAACTATTTCCTTCAGTGACTGCACAATAAAACAAACATACATGCTTGCTTTGGAAGAAGAAGAAGAAAAGATAATTATCACTTTTGATCTCCAATTTTAGTTGCATTTGCTTCTATTTATTGATGCAATAGGATGTTCTCAATTTGTGTGTGTACATGAATCAGTAGACAGATGTTTTCAATCATGGAATAAAGACAATTTTTTATAAGTCACATATAACTGACCAGAGAATATCACTGCATATCTCAGTAAATGACATGCATTTTCTCTACTGATCAACAGTTTGTACATTCTTTTCCTTCTTTATATCTATTTTTTCCTCTTTCCAAAATTTTCTGGTATATGTATTTTGTATTTAAGTAAACTTCAAATCCTTTTCGATTTTTAAAAAATACTGTAATAATACTTCATGCTTCTGTACTGTGCTGTTTTCCTTCTCTAATTCTCAGTTGATTCATTTAACAAACTGAATCATATAGAACAAATAATGACGTGGGAAATATTTGTACATTATGGGAGTAGATCTTTGGATTCTACCACAAACTTACTTGCTTTACTTAGCACATACTCTGGGAAAGATTAATTGCTGTGTAACAGCTGTGCAGAAGCTTGATATCAATGAAAATTCTCTGTCTGCATTAATATAATTTTTTGTATTTGCAGCTTTACGACTATACTGTGGTGGATGTGTTGAGTAGACCGTCAAATGGATGGATAGTCAGAGTGAACATATGGGACTAAACTGTTTACAGCAAGAGTGTCTGCTAGATCTTAAAATATTCCTCTATTCCTAAATTGCTTGCTCCTTAGGACACAGATTTGTTGTAAGAAAAGATGACATTTTCAGTAAGATGGAATAGAAAAGCAACTCTTAGTGCTGTTCAGGTGGCAGAACCCCACAGTTGTGATTCTGCTGTCAGTGTTAATTACTTCATCACACTTCATTGTTTTATACCTTTCTCTTCTTTTTGCCTGTTCTATTTTCTTCAATTTATTCCCTGAAAATTCCCATCTCCACATATTAGAATCTGTGTAAACT
Organism: Sialia sialis; assembly: GCA_009812075.1. Lineage (NCBI taxonomy): Eukaryota > Metazoa > Chordata > Aves > Passeriformes > Turdidae > Sialia > Sialia sialis. Next base: position 7,863,212 of record VRYO01000638.1, on the reverse strand, counting down.
TGGGTTTTTTTGGCCTTTTATTTTTGTTATATATGGTTGCTACTACAGCTTTAGTGTTCAAGTAGTCACCAGTTAGAATCTGAAGCCTTATTTTGCTTAAACAGTGTAAAGTAATATCCTCCTGGCCCAAAGCACTTGCTACTTCTTTAGAGACAAATTGCATGTAAAAATATGCAGCTTCAAATGAAGGAAAAAGGAAGATGATGGTTCTGCATTTAATAAAATGGACACCATCATGTGGTTGATAATGTAAATGAATATATAGAATATAATAATTTAAGTATATAAGATATAGATATAAAAATAATGATCAGCCATAAAATTAAGTTTTCAAACCCCATTATTAATCTGATCAGCTGTGTGATCCTAACAGCAAAAATATGAATTTAAAGAAGTAGAAAATGTGTTGTATTGAATTTCTGTAACTTGGGGGGAAACAGTGCAAATGTACATGAGGAAAGATATTCTGATTGCCTTTACTTTGTTCTGGTTTCCCATTCTGGTATATGTATTTCTGATTTTTAAGCTGTTCAAGTAGAGCAAGATTCTGAAGGATTATTTTCTTCCTGCTGGGGTTGGGTAGGGGAGGTGGCATGGGGTGATTGCCAGCTCCTGCCACTCTCCATTCCCTTGTCATCAGGCTGATGTGAGGCTGATGTCTGGAGCTGCTCCATTTGCTGCTCTGTGACAGTCACTTGGCAGCACAGTGGCACTTGGAACTGTCCTCCTGAAGCAATTTGAGGTAAAAAGTCTTCAGACAGATCAATCACTTTTTTTGGAAACCTTGCAGGCCTACTGGAGCTTTTCCCCTGGGCACACAACATATCTATAGCTGGAGATGTTCTTTTATATAAGGTAAAGGCCTATGCCACATTTATGAACAGCTTTAAAAATACCTTTGCTGTCTGTGTTTTGGTAATCCAGTAGGATTGAGCCATATATTTTGGGCCATCTAGGACCTCTGGTAATGAAGAAAGCCTTGTGGGGCAAAAGAATATAAAAATATAGAGCTAAAAATACTGTTGAACCATGATTACTGTTTTCATATGAAGTAAATAAAATGCTGCTATATGACTTTATTACTTCAATTTGGAAAATGTAAATTTGCATGATAGTAAAAGGAAGACACTTTGGAAATATTTTAAATTGAGAACATATTGTGCAATAGGCAGCTATCAGGAAGAAGTGTCATTCTTTTGAGACATAATCAAGCACTTTAGGGGATATTGGATCTGCTTATGGAATCCAAGAGTATTTTATCATGTCATTATAAGCTTAACAAGCTTTTTTCCAGTTATATTAGTCAAGCAAAAGATTAGTACAAATCTTACAGCTTAATGAACATATTCAACTGCAAGAAGCAGCCCTCTATTTTATAATATTTTAAGGGGTTTTACATTATAGAAGAATTTTTAAAGATAACATCTATTTTAATTTTTGGAATCTAAAAATATGGGATATCCTATGTTCGAAAAAAATATTCCTAGTTAGCACTTGTCCATCTACCTACTTAAAAGGAAGAAAAACAAAGTAAAAATTACTGCCACTGGTTGAGAAAGCACTTTTGGGGCAGTCTCTTACAAGTCCAAAGGCAATCTGCCGTGTCAAACTGTTGAAGCAGAAGTTGTCCCTCAGTAGGCTCATCTTATTATTGGAAATTCTGCTTAAACTAAGAACTGCATTTGGGTTGCATCATGATTCTGAGCAATCCTGATTCCCCTCTCAATCCATATACTGAAACTTCAAATAGCTGCTATTAATTTTCAAATATATTGGCTGATATTTAGTAGCTGTACACCATTTGGTAAAAAATTTCTTGCCAAAAATCAGTAGTGCTCTCCAAAAACTATACCTCTGTATCAAGTCTACCATTACTACTCAGGTAGTAATATTTTTACAGTCATGGTAGGGTAATTTCATTTTTTCTGGCTATTTCATTAAAAATTAAGCATGCACTTATGCACACACACCAAGAGGAGATGCTGGGATGTCTGCAGACATCTATTTTGCTGAGTCACTACCAAAGCTGGTTTCATGTTCTGGGATGTCCTGAGATGTTTCTGAAAAGGACCATATGAGCCAGAACATTTACCATGAGTCTTACTAATAAAAATAAATTATGTGTAAGTAGCCATTTAGTTTTATGTTTGAACTATGCCTGTTTTTTTATGTTTTGATTAATAGCCTAATTACTTTTGTCTTTTGCTATCTATGTCTATAAGGCAGAAGGTAAAGTCTGAAATAAATACCAAGTTTTAAAGTAGTCTTAGATAATGCTCATGTTGAATGAATACTGCTTTAACATCCTTTTTTCTTGTAATGCCAGTACTTGTTTAATGTAGACTATAACAGTACTTTAATTGTTTGGCAGGATTTACTTTTTAAAAAATAAAATATTTTTTTTTGTAACGAATGCTAATGTTACATACAAAAGTTCTGTTTTCTCTCCTAGGTCTCAGTTTTAAATTTATATCAAACTAAATTTATATTATTGATCTACTTCACTGGAATTGACATGGTCTGTGTTTTAATATGAAACAAATCTCAAACACTTCTGCTTGTAGATATTTAGAGCAAAATGAACTTTTGGAGTGAAAAACCCCATTGATACAAAATACTTATTGTCTGAGTTATTTAAAACTCAAATACAGAGCAGAGAGGGAAATACTTGGAGCTAAATTTGGTTTCAGTAGCTAGGCCCAAGAAGTCTTATGTAATTTCTCTCTTACAGGTTCTTAAATTCTCTTATACCTTAATGCATATCTCTGCAGGCAAAAGGAACATTTTCTTTGATTATGTAATTTTCTTGCAAGTTCCATAGTACAGTACCTTAATTTTGACAATTAAAGGAATTTTCTTTTTGGGTTACTGGAGAATTTTAAAGCCTGTCTGCAGGTGAGATTTAATTTAATCCCTTGAGTATTTAATAAGCATTCCTGAGACTGTCGCCAAAAGGTGACAAGATTAGCACTTGAGATTTATTGACAGGATTCCTCATAGGAAAGACATTTATCTGTAAGGGCATTGTTTTAAAAGAAGGAATAAAGCCATGGGTTAAGCCCTGGGAAGATACACACTTTCTGAAAAAGGATGAGAAAAGAGCAGTTTCTTTTCATCCTGACACAGGGACAAAGCAGTTTATAGAGGTAAGAAATGGGGACAAAACTTCACAGTAACTAACTTCCTACCAGAAAAAAAAATAAAATATAAGTACTTGAGGATTTAAAAGGTCTCAACAGTCTCCGCCATAAACTGAATTCAGGCATGTTCAAAAGTCATTATTCAATAACAGAATTGTATTCTTACATAAATGCTTGTAGCCAAATATATATGTACATTGGAGCATGACAGAGGTTATCAGAAGGTTTGTTGTTCTTTTCAGATTTAAAAACTCAGGAAGAACTAAATCATATCTTGTGTTCCATGTGAGACCTCTCCATCTCTTTGTCTCCTATCATCTCGGGAGAACTCTGTGATTAAGTGTCATAAAGTCCTGTTTGCATCACTAGGTCTTTGCTAATCCTGTGCCCATCCCAGCAAACAAATACTCTGTGGTGCTGATTCTACTTTTGCACACCCCAGTGTGGTCCTGTTCCCATCAAAGTATTTCCTTCAGGTTTATATAGCACAAATAGAAGAATAATTAGATCCTTTCCTCGTGTTTTATCTATGGAGTATTGAGCGACTTATTTTGAAGCAGTTGTGATTCAATGGGGATGTTTTTAATTTGCTGCCTGTTCTCTTTTACCTCTGAGGAAAGAATTTTGTAAATGCTGAATAATTTTAGAACATGTTTTCTTGGTTAAGGGTTGGCTCATATTTTCAATTAGTTTTAAGAGGAAGGAAATCGTGTAAATGCTGTGGAATTCAGATAAGCACTGTGCATAGGAAATAAGTCCTTTAATTTAGGGTGCCTAGAATTGGTAAGTCAAGCTGATGATAGTAAAGGACCAGAACTTAACTTTGTTTCAAAGAACATGTAATCAATAGTCACTCTCCTGTTTTATTTCCCTTTTACTTGAGAATTTGTTTTGGTGAAGCTGAAATGTGCAATTGCTTGAGTATTCCACAGGGTGTCATGAGGTAGTTGTTGGAATCATTAATACTTGGATGAAGTAAAGAAAGAAACATAGTGTGCAGTCCTCTGAATTCCAGCTAATGTAATTTTAGATGTGACTAATACACATGCCATAAAATAAAAAGTTCTTAACTCATTAACACGTGTATCATGTTTCTGTATCTGTATAACATATCCACACGAAGAAAAATATTGCAAGAGGTCATTCACAAGAGTAAGCTATTCTATGTCAGGTCTTCCCAAAAAAGACCTTTCTACATATTCCTTAGTATTTTATAGTTTACACAGCAAGTGGAATCTTTGGCTCATAGCAGTAATCTGATATACCAAACTATGCATATTTAAAAAAAGAAAAAAAAGGAAAAAGAAAAAAACGGGCAAGACTTTATTTGCCATACTATTAAGAATTTCTAATTGAGTTGTGCTACTCCAAATTTACTTTCAAATTTTATTTTAATTTTTATTTTAATTTTTATTAAATTTAAAATTTAATTTTTAAAACACACTTTATACAGTGCACACAGCTGTACTGTGGATTTTATGACTTGTTAATTGTAGATATATATGATGTCAAAACTTCAGGATTTTTTCTCCCGCACTTGTATAATGTAGTAGGAGGAGAAATTTTACCAAGGTGTGCCCCAAATTAAAGTGTATTTGATTATGGTGGTATGTTCTTGCATATGGAGGTCAAATTTTTATTGACATAACTGTTGACTTCTGCAGAGCTGCACATGCACTGAATTCAACCAAGTGTTTCTAAAGAAATCCTTAAAGTAACTATAAAAGCTCCTGCCTCTGTTAAAATCTGAATTGCTTTAAATTGAAAGGTATTGGCTATGTGAAAAAAACCAAGATCATTACATTATATAATGAACAGGAAAACTGAATTCATTTCAGTAGCAAGAGTACGTGATTCTAAGTGAAAAATCACTGATGGAAGTAAGAATTTGAATATCTGTTGACAGTAATAATTTATCTAATGTTGACAACGTATTTAAACCCAGTTTTGAACAAATGATACTTCATGGATTTTGGCATATTTTCTTATATTATCCAAAGTGGCATACTAAAATAACAGAGCAGTTAATTTTCTTGTTACTGTTTATTTGTGTGAAGTCTTAAGTAACAAATCTTGGGTTTGTGCCAGTTTGTGCATAATGAGTGGCACTGAGAGTACAGGACGAAGAGAGGGGATTCTTCTGACAGACAATTAATGAAATTTTACACATCTGACATAACACATGTCCCCTGCATTCTGCCCAGAGGTCACAGTGCCTTACAGCCCCAGGAGGGGATTGCCATCACAATCAGCAGCTGAGGGCTTTGATTCACATTTGCTTCCAAAATCCACATTGCTCTGTGGACAACTTTTTGTGCAAAACTCCTGTGATTTAACTCTTCCTGATTTAACCACTATAAATCATGACAGTGTGCTTATAGGTACTTTAGCAATATGTTGAAATAGTTTCTAGATGAGGAACCAGATTTATTAAAAGATGCTAAAATATCCAAAATAGAGTGACATGAAATATTCATGGAGGTGAAGAAAGTGAATGGAAGTGGTGTCCCTTGAGATTTTTTTGTTTAGTTGGTTGTGGGTTTGGCTTTTTTAGGAATGAACATCCTGATTTCTGCCCAGCTGAGTTTTCTTTACAGCAGAGCATCATGGAAGAAGAGATTTTTAGATAGGCAACTTTTTTCATCCTCATTTTAAGGCTCACTCCTTGCTTTGCCTCACCCTTTCTTTGTCCTTCTTATTGAACTAGAATAATCTAAAGGGGTAATACCAGACATACTTTGAATTACTGAGATAATGCACTACCTTAATCTAGAGTGATTAATATCAGAAAACATTTAAATAATAAAAGATCCGACTGCATTGAGATTTTTCCTTTATTTTATTAGAAAATTTATTAGAAAATTATATTTCTTCAGCAAAAGGAAACAGAATGGAAAGGCCTGAAGTTTAAAACTGTTGGTGATATGGCATTTACAAACCTGGCAGTATGCTGGGGCTTTTGTGTGATGTGTATGCACTCAGCACCCAAGTCCCTCTTGGAATGTTATGGCAAGGTTGATGATTGTAATGTTTTTATTTACAGATTGAAAATCTACAGGAGCAACTTAGGGACAAAGACAAACAACTAACGAATCTGAAAGACAGAGTGAAGTCACTGCAGACAGATTCCAGTAACACAGACACTGCACTAGCCACCTTAGAGGAAGCTCTATCAGAAAAGGTAACGGTTCCTCGTGGAAATCTTCATGTGCAGCTCTTGTGGGTGAGGTGTGTGCAGAAAACGTCCTCCTGGGTTGGCCTGACAGCTCTCCCAAGGCTGTGGACTTGTCAGGGGAGGAGGTGGCCTGTTCTGGCAGGAGGAGCAGGGAGTGATGCCAGGGATGAATGACATGGGACAGGGAGGGAAGGAGTGATGTCCTTGGGATGCTCATGGGGAAAATTGCCCAGGACATGGGAGGACTTGGCCTTAGTCAATGAGATGAGTGCTTATTCCCTGAAAGAACTGAAAGGCATTGGCATCTGTCTTAAACAGTGTAGAGTTTTGGGCATTTTTCTGTCTTTGTGGTCTTGATTTTCTTGTTCTTTTGTCCATTGAGCAGGGGCCAAGAGCAAGTGGCTGTACCATGAGCTTGCCTTATTGTGAGCACTACTGGCTTCCTACACTTCATTTTTAAGGGGAACTGTTTCATTAAAAAAATATTTGAGAATTCCTTTTTTTTCCTTTACAAACTCTATGCCTTTAATTTGAAAATACCTAGGAGAAGGGATAAATCTGGACTGTTTAACTTAGTGGCAACATTCCTACCAGTTTCAGTGAGGTCAGGTTTCCTCTTTCAGTGGGCTTTGAATACGAGGTAATGCAAGTGAATTTATATGCCCAAAAAATTAGTACAAATATCCACATTTTTCAGCTCACAGATCTTAATATATGCTACTTAAATGTGAACAGGTGAGTGTGACTAATTAAAGGAATATGTGCCATGCTGCAGCGTGTAATCCTATGAAGCTATTTATGACTGTATATGAATTGAAAATGCCTCTGTGGTGTTGGCACTGACACATACAATGTTAATATCAGATTTTTTATTTCTTGTGTGTTTGTTTTCCTAGCTTGGAAACCATTTGCTTGGTCAACAACAGTGAAAAAAGTTGTCATTAGTATTGATTCATGTGGATAAGCATTTACTTATACAGTAAAATTACACATTTTTGTAATCTTTCACTGCTAATCTGCACACAGAGTTCATCAATTTCACAGCATATTAATTAAAAATGAAAGTACTTTTTAATCTGTTTTCTCTCCTTGTAAGCTATCATTTCTAGATTAATCACTTTCCCAAAATGCCCATAGAAACAGCTGAGGGGTTTTTAGAGCAGTCCTTTGGGAAGCAGAGTGACTGTCACAGGGACTTGCATAGGAGTAGGAGGCAATCAACACTGCAGAGTTAGGATTCAGATTAGCTTTTGAAAAACTGGGTGCTTGATCTGAGAGCACGAGACACAATGAGGAGAAAGTTTCCGAGGTAAATGCATCTTTCTCTATGATTTTGATTGTTTGTTGTGCAGGGAAATCACTCTCAATTTCTTTTCCACGCTTGGAAGGGCAGATTTTTCCAAGTCAGGTGTGATTCCTGGGATGTACTTACACATTGAAAGAAGCCAGTAGCCATCTCCTAGAAATTCCAAATGGACAACTGTGCCTGGCTTTCTTCTGTCTTCTGGCAGCTAAATACTTTGACAGTGTATGTTTACACATTGCCTCATTCCTTTCTGTGTCCAGCTTCCCAATTCATCCAAATGCTCTCTGGAACTTCCTTATGCAGTAGCATTCTTAAAACTACAGACTTTATCAATAATTATTAAATATTTCCACTGGGAATACTGGTAGAAATATGGAATAGAGGTTTGTCCAAATGGAACAAAACAGGATCCCTTCATGATGTTTTTTTTAACAAGTGCATCAATATAAGTACTTTTATCAATTCAGTATGTAATGCTGATAAGAAGGGATGATGCTCTCATTTAAGAATACCTGATTTGCATTTCCATGGAAATGCATTGTTTGCATATTTTGGTTTTCTTTCTAGAAATGACATCAGACCTTTTAATCTATAGAGTTTTTTGTTTATACTCTGAGATTAGGCTGTTTTTTTGCATTATATTAATTCTTCATCCATTCAATAGTTTTTAGAATCTTAATTAAAAAATGATAAAATTCTTCAAGAGCATCATGGGAAGCTTTTAAAAAATAGACATAAAATTTATTCATACCAGTTTAGCTAACCACAATTTACTGCAATCTGATAGAATTGCTTTTCTTAGCTTCTATAAGAAGAAAAACAAATTAAAACATGATCATATGATATTAATTAATTATAATGATGTTTTTAAAGTCCAAAACTCGAATGTTTTCCTGCAGTTTTCTTGAAAGTACACAGATTAAGATTTTGGCTCTGAGTTAGAAAACGTGTTTTCCCATTGTTTATGAAAATAGGTTTTTCCAAGTATCTGTTTCTGGATTTTCTTTCCCACTTAGTGATTAGGTATCTTGGGAACACTAAATGGGAAATTAATGTAGACATCATATAGCAATATCAAATTTTCCTTCTTTTAATCTTAGTACTTTTCTGATGATATTGCTGGTGTGATTTGTCCTCTTGTCAGGAATCAGAAACAAATCAACTTCAGTCACATTTGAGTTCATTTTAGAACTAAGCTGCAAAATATATTCATTCAAGCTATTTATCTCTAATTTTAGAGCCTCTCCTAAGCACTGAAAATTTGCAACAACCATAAGGATTACATTGCAATTAAAAAAGACAAAAAGGAGTTTGAAAATCAGACTATGCTAAAGTGCTATCAGCTGCCTTGATGTTATAACAAGAAACTTTTCAAAAAATATCTCAGCTCTTGGACTGGCCCAAAGCAGCTCAAGAGGTTGCTTTCATGAAGCTGATATATATAAAGTTGGTCCTACTGTAGCAGCATACAGCAGATAAGCAATGGAGTATGTCTGATAATGGAGCTATATGCTGGGGCAATTCAGTTCCTGCTTCTGTGATAAAGTGCAAAGAGATTAGACCTGTGAGGTCCCAGATTAGTGCACGAGGAAAGCTGCCCAATGCAAACAAGACTGAAACAAGAACACATTGTTGGGATTTCTGCAAGTTAGCTGTTAATCAAGTAAAACATGGGATATTAGGGCCTTTTAACACGTTTTTGACATTTAGCCTTATGCAGCTGACAGATAAATTAGTCTTCTTTTGTGATTGACTGAGAAAAAATATACTGTTCATTAAAAAGATGAAATAGTGTTATGTTTAATTTGTTATAGATGAAAAAATCATTTGGGTAAATAAATCTTCGAGAAGGAATTGGTATTAAGCTAATTCTGAGTACAACCACGTGGAATCTGAATGTTTATGATTATTAAACTATTCTACTTTATGGAGGCCAACATCTTAATATTAATATCCAAGGTATTAAGAATGTATATTGTTTGCTATTAGGAGTAAACCTGAAGTTATTTAGCATCATAAGTTTAGATTGGAAGGATGTTAAAATCATGACCTAGTTCCAAGCCCCTTGCTGTGGGCAGGGAGTCCTTCATTAGACCAGGCTGTTGCAGCCCTTAGACCTTCCTGGCCCTGCTGAGGACCCTCTTCCAGGTGAAATGCAGTTCTAGGGGTTATTTCACTGTACCCTGAGGATTTCTCTCTGATAAGTATTTGAATCCTTCAAGCATTGATGAAATGTGATTTTGTAGAGCATAATCAGAGCTTAACAAAACCATACTACTGGGTCTGCTTTTTCCATGTCACCCTTTGACTTAATCACCCAATCAATGACTGGTGATTTCCAGCACAACTTCAAATAGTTACTGGAAATCAATGAAATGTGCAAAAACAGGGTTGAGTTTAAATGTCTTTACTGTTAATTAGACAGAGAAAAATCTTCCTTAGTGTTTCTTAATCTGTATCAGGGTACTTTTTCTGTGTCTTGGACAACTGGTTTTTTGAACATCTCAAAATATAATACATGCAATCTGCAAGTTATTGATAGTTAGCAAGTGGCTGGATCTGGAACTTGACATATTATTGCAAGCACTGTAGAGTAATAACAAAACTGGAGCTGAGTTAACTGGTCATGGCTTCTGAGGAAGCTATTCATGGCTTGTTTTGAACTTTTATTCAAGACTTCAATCACTTATGAATTCAGGAAATACATTACTGAAGTGAATATCTTTCCACATCTATCACAAAACAAAACATACTCAGATCAGTATAGCTCTTTAATGAAGTCCCTGTACTGTGTTACTCTTATCAGGTATTTAAAACTTGATCTTATGATTTTGAAATCTAGAGAAATCTTGCATAGACTTTAATACTATAACTCAGTCCTCCTCTGCTTCTGAAGGTTTTTTTTAATAAGTGCTACATAATGCAAACAAATTCAATTGTCTCTTTTCTTAAAATGATTCACAACTTTTCCGTTTTGCAATTCTTTCCCTTGTTAGGAAAGAATAATAGAGCGTCTGAAGGAGCAAAGGGATCGAGATGACAGAGAAAGACTTGAAGAAATTGAATCTTATAAAAAAGAAAACAAGGACCTGAAGGAGAAAGTTAATGCTTTACAAGCTGAACTGACAGAAAAAGAGGTCAGTCTTTTCTTAAAACCTCTGCTCTTCTATCTATGTCATTAGGATGAAAGAAAGTGCAGTAGGATTACTATTGAGTTGTGTCAGGTACTGAAATTCTGCCTCTTCAGTGTTCAGCTTCAGAACTGCTGCTTTCTTAAGCATTCTTCACAGTCCTTATTTGTACATAAAAGAAGGTTTTTACAAAGTTTTTACATAGCTGTGCATCATAATCTCTACTTTGTCCTTTACTTAAGCTTCCACTTGGCTCAGATATTCCATTGCTGCTCCTGTTTTTGTTTGTCAGTTAGAGAAATAGTTTTCAGTGTGTTTGTACCTCCAGAATATGACACGAGCTCGTCTGTATGATGAATGTTTCTGTGTTTCACTGCATGCCAGCTCCTGTGGTTCCAGTTGTATGCACAAAATGGTGTCTTTTGCTATCAATGCTTATCTTTGAGTCAGCTCTGTTTGGGGGAGGGGGAGCAGGATCCAAGTGATGGCTAAGTTGGCAATGAGTCAGTGTCCCAGTGACTAGGAATTAACTTTTTACTCTTGGTCGTTTTCCAGTCTAGTTTAATCGATCTCAAAGAACATGCATCTTCATTGGCATCAGCAGGGCTGAAAAGAGACTCCAAACTTAAGTCTTTAGAAATAGCCATAGAACAAAAGAAAGAAGAGTGTAGTAAGTTGGAAGCCCAGTTGAAAAAGGTAAGTTCCGTCTTAAAACAAACAATCAGCAAAACAAAAATCAGCATCCCATACCCTCATTTTGAAATGATGAGCTCATTTACTCTTCTGGAGTAAATCTAGAATCTACCCATCTTATGCTGTTTGCTGATGCTTGCATCAAATACTGCTTTTTCTCAAGAGGTTTGTACCAAAGCCACTAGTGAGCCTCAGAAATGGTCCTGAGAACCTCTATTGAGGTAATTCTGAGAAGCTGCAACAAATAGATGAACTGAGAGCAGGACATTGGAGGGAAAAGGGCAGAAAGAAATAAACCAGCAATTTATATGTATGTGAATTAATATCACTTTTGGAAGTAAACTGAAATGTTTTCAGGATGAGAAAAAAATTAAAGGCTTGTCCAAGAAATGCTGGCATACCTAATCAAAAAAATCAGCTTCTCAAATGAAAACTCTAGCCAGGTTTTATTTTGATGTATTTTTGGCTTTGTTAGTGAACATGTTTGTGCTAATTAAGCAAAATAATCAAAAGTTTATATCAGCTGGCAATTCAGTATTTCTATTCAGCAAGAAGTGGAAGCAAGCATTTAAAGAAAAACACACAAACCCCGTATTTTATTACATGGTTTTACATAAATTGCTGCAATAAACTAGATTTTGCTTAAATGATTTGCAAGTGTTTTGATACCATTGTTTCTTTGACCTTTCTCTGTGTTGTTTGGTAATGTCTGCTCTCATTGTTCTCATTATGTATTTGATGGGGTCAGGCATTACGTTTGCCTTCTGCAATTCATGATTAAGTGTACATCAAGTGTTTTATCTTTTTTTATTTAATATTGATACAGTTTTTCATTTTCTGGCAAATAATATTTGTTCTGTGAATGTTATCGCTGTTGGCATAATATTCTGAGACTCTTTTTACCCAGGTTGAGTAGTATCCTGCTCAGTGATTCAGCATTGTTTCAATAGCCTGCCTGTGAAGAAGATATTGCAAAGTATAAAGGATACCAGCGTGAAAACCTTATATTCTTTCTTAATTCAAAATGAGTATGTGCAATTAGGTGCCTGCATTAGACCTTTAGTTGAGAGGAAGGGAAACTTTTTTCAATAAACATATACTAATGGCAACACAAATATTTTGGATGTCTGATAGCTTAGAAATGTTTTTGATGGCAGAATTAAAATCTCCAAAGAAAAGGTTTTTCTGGAAGTCATTTAGTTTGCTTTAGTTTTTTAGATTATGTGTTTACTTACTTTGCACTCCACTACAGCAGATACTTCACTACAATCTGAAATATCTTTTTTTCTTTATTTAAAAAATATAGTTAAAAGAACTCTGGAAGCACAGATCACTTAGAAAACTCTCATCAAAATCCTCTTGAAGAACTTGAAATCCTAAGTCAATCGTTTATGACTGAACATATAAACACATCATACAGTCATGGAAAAACAAGCACTTACAAAAGTCAGAGAGTGTCTGGGATGTCTTTTGTATAAAAAGGGAGCATGTTTCTTGTGTATAAATACAAACAGTTATTGAATGAAAGTTGAAAACATAATAGTTTTATTATATCATAAATACAGCATAAAGCCCTGATGGAAATTCACCCACCATTTGTAGGAGACCAGGTATTTCCACAATAAAATGTAATTACAACCTTCTTTCTGGGCATGCTTAATTGAACAGAAACAGTGACTGTTAATGACAGTAGACTCCAAACAGTCATTTTCAATTCACATTTTCTTTAATGAAATACTTTATGTTCAAACCTGTAAATACCCTGCGTTAAAAGTAATTGGTCCCCAGAAAAATTCCTGCACCATGTTCTCACTGCTCAGGAAAAGTGAGTGAAACAGAACCCTGGGTCACTCCTGCACATGTCTGGGTCAGAGGAGGAGGGGACAGCAGCAGGGTCATAAATGAACCCACGTGTCCCATGAGTGTGAGCATCACCCCCTGCAGCAGCACAGGGTCTGGCACAGTTTACATCTCTCCAAAACCCACTCCAAGGGGCTGTCTCCTTGAAAAACTTCCAAGGAGCTGACACAGTACTCCTCTCTAAAAATATCATAGAGGAGGTGCTTTGTTATGCTGCTGTAAAAATTAGAGTTCAATGTTGATTTATAAGTTTTAACAAATTAAACTAAGAAACATGAAGGTCATACTCAGTGCACACTTGCTGGGAGTTAGTTTTGCATGAGCACTAATGGTGTAAGTGCTATGTCTGAAGCAAAATGTGCACAAGGGGCAAGTCCAAACCAAAACTGTAAATAAGAACCACCAAAACAACTTCTAGAGTTTCTCCTCCCCGGCTTTCCCTGCTTTCTGTATTTTTTGGAGACAATCAGATTCATTTATTGATAATAAAGATGGATTTTATTGGGTCTGATAGATCTAAATATTTTTCAGTACTGCATACTGGATTTTTTGCAGTTCAGCAAGAAAATCTATGCTGATTCTAAATCCACAATTTTACACAGTAGGCACACTTCAAAAATAATCAAAAGGATATTTGTACAAAGCAATTATTTGTGTGACTGCTAAATTTTGGTATAAAACGTAATGTTTCAAATTATAGACATGCTTTGCTGAATATTTCGTGACAAATGTTAAGGACTGAAATTCATAAAAAAATTTAAAAGAAAGAATTCTGAATACCAGAGAATGGTCAGTGCTTTTTTCCCAAAATTGCACAGATTTTTGTTGACTTACTTTGTTTTGCTACTTGTGAAAGAACAGCAGGAATTACCTAATAGGTAGCAGAGTATTTTATATATATATGTGTTTATATATAATCTTTATTATCCACTCTAGAATTTCCTCCTTTTGTTGTTTTTATTATCTTAGATTTACCTGCTTACTGACATATTTGCAGTTGCTAAAGTACTATTTGCCAAGCTGTACTGTTTGAAAGTCATTCTGCATAGAAAATTCAGTATTGTAATAAGCAAAAGGAAAGTAATAAATTTAATGATACTATTTAATTAATCTTTTATTATTACTTTCTTTGAAGCTTTGGTGATAAATTGCAGCCTCAGCCAAAACCACTTCTCGTGATTCATTGCTTGAGACCAGCACTTAATGTATCATCAAAAGTGGACACCTCTCTTTATTTCATGGGTTATTTAACTTGAGAAAGGGAAAGTAACACAAACCTTAAATTTCTTACTCCAGCTATTCTTTTTTAGGAGCCAAAGTCAACATTTATGCTTCCCCAGTGCCTCTCACTTTCACCAAGGAATGTTTAGAATCTTAAATTTCTACTTTTTTTTTACTTTTTTTTTTTTTTTTTTTTAATGACGAGTTCTTCTGTGCAAATGCACTGGTTTTGTTGAGCTAATGCTGTTTTCCTGGATCTTTCCTTCTTTTCCTGTCTGTGCTTCACTCCCTACCAACTTTGCAATGTAGCAAGCTGAGCAGTTGTTCAATCAGATGTACAATCCAGTAAGTTCATTTTTAAAATGCCCGCTGTAACATATGGAAGCATGAGGATCCATTCCCTTACTGTGTTGTGCTCTTCCTCTGTGGAGCTTTGCAGAACACTCCTGATGCTCACTATGCTGTATCCATTATCCAAAGAAATGAACTTTGTGGACTTGAAGGCCATTTTAAGAATCTGAAATGTATTAAATAGGTACTTACTGTGTTTCTGAGAAAACAAACGTCCTTTAGGTCCTCAACTTCTCCATTAGAAAACGCATGCAGATTTTTTTTTCATTTTGCTTTGCTTTTTAATTCCTCCTTGTGCAGTACTTTATTTGATCCTTCAAACTTACGTAACTCCTAATTTATTCAGTTTATCTTGTGGCTGAGTTAATTAGATGAATAATATCGAGGAAACAACTGGCAGTATTTTCAAAAATCTATATGACTAAAATAGATCAGTTCTACTCATGAAGAAGAGTATAAATTTAGCATATATACCTTAGGAACATGGAAACTTTGTATTTAAGTGAAGAAAATACTGAAAAATGATAGATGCAAAAGGCAGTTTTTTCAAAAGTATAGTATTGCTTTGGCTTGTTTAATATTAATATTATCACCAATGCCTGCTTTAATTGCACAATATCTCTTTGAACTCCTTTTTCAATTTGAGGAAGAGCAACAGCAAGCATTTTCTCTGCAGAGAGGAGTTTCCACCTTTTTGTCTGAGACTATTGCATTTAACATGCTGTGAGCATCACAGGCCAGAAAAATGATGTAACTGTAAGAGCAGTTTCAAAGCTATAGTTTACATAGCAATCCTAGTCAGAATCACTGTGTAATTGGGACAGTGTATATATAGAATAACTGGAGTAATGTGATACTACACTTAGCATTAGAGGAGCTATTGCCATCACTGAAGCCAATGGGAACTTTGCCATGAGTGTCCATGGACCAGGACTCCAGCTTTGGAATCTGTTATGGTTAGGTTTTGTAGTTCTAACCATGTAATGGCTGTATCTTGAATTTTTTATCGGAAAAGAGAGTCCCACAGAATGTGCCGTATTTACTTTTAGCATTGTTGAGTACCTGTGTTTAGAATTTAGTCATAAATTGTAGCACAAAAACATAAAACCTGATATAATCACCCCTACCCTCTGTGCTGGAGAGAGCTTGTCCCTCTCAATGATAAACCCTTTTTTTTTTTGCATCATCTTGGGTCACTTTTGTGGTAATTCTGTTTCTACTCATATCACTTGCACTGCTCCTGTGCGTGTCTTTTCAGACTGGAGTCTTTTTGCTGTTAGCTTTTAGCTTGTTTTTCATAACTGCTGGCCAGTCATGAGCTCAGTATTAGTGATTCTGCTGCATAGAATGCATTTGTTACTTCCTAACCTGTTTGTGTGCAGTATTCCCAAGTCAGTCCTTTTCTTAATTGTTTTTTCTGCCTTTATGTGGTTCAAGGACAGCCTGTTGGAAGTTGTTAAACAATGGATGCAAGATCCTTTTCCTTTGGCACCTGGCAGCAATTGTACTATACCCACAGATGATTTTTTAAAATAAACTCCTCTTGTTCACCTTCCTTCTTGTCCTACATATATGAGAATAAGTTGTCAATAGAATTGGACATACATTTCTTCATGCTTTAAGGACGAAGTTTTTGAAATACCCAATGAGATTTTTGTGCGAATTGATTATATGAAATTACATTGTTCTCTTTGTAGTGTAATGAAAATATCATGCTGTGAGTCTGGAGTTCAGGTGAACCTTTTTATGAATATTAAAGACTAAATTTTCTGAGATCTTCTATCAGAGAAATGTCAGATTAAATTTTTAAGTACTTGGAGAATACACTATAACTTAGAGCAGTCCCTAAAGTTCAATGAAAACCTCCTGAGTTTTAAAAAGACAAGAAAATTCATGTGACACCAATCTTTTTTCCCCATTTATTATTAAAAGTAATAAAATTTGAAGGATCTTACAAAGTAATATCTTGCATGTAAATTCTGCTGTTCTTTTTCTTTTTTTTTTTTTAAGTACCCACTTGATTTCTGTGTATGTTTGTGTCTAAGGCTTTAAAAATGAAATACTTATCTATCCATCCATTTCTGTTATGCAGAATTATGCATGACTGTACCATAAGACTTTAATAGCCTCAATAATTCATGTTGCATGTCTGTGCCACATTGTTATGATGTTTCTGTAGGAAATTTGTGGTTTACGTAAGGAAATGTTACTTTTCTTCTAAAGCATTTGCAGTGCTTGTGAAGCAAAGATCAGAATGGATGTATAATTAAAGTAAAAATTTGTGAAATTCTAATGGTAGAGTGATATGCTATTTTTACTCAGTTGTAAAAATAACATGCAACATCACAGTCATAATATTGGGAGAAAAAGCATCAAAAAGTGAGTGGGTTAGTTTGAAATTAACCTAATCTGCACACACAAGGGTTATCATTTGCAGATAGAGATTTAAAAAAGCTGAAAAATACACATGGACTAGTCCCTCTTACCCCTAGAAGCCCCATAGAAACAGAAAATGTGTTTTCCAAGGAAACAGAGAACCTAGGGAATAACAGGGGACAGAGATTTAACAGAAAAAGGAGAGCAGAAAGAGGCAGAGATTTTTTGATTCAGGTGATAACCATGGAGCTTCTGTTGAGAACTGATCCCGCAGTTCAGTCTGCACCTAAAAACAGCCAAAGAAATCTGTCCTGTCCTGCAGGAGCAGGGACAACATCACTGAGCTGCCTTTGAACTCCTCTGGGACTACTGTTTGACCTCAAAAGTCAAGTTCCATCTGTCAACAAATCACCCCTGATCTGCACACAACAAATTCAAAAAGGTGCCTAGTTCAGATCCAAACACATCTTGCAAAGCCATAAAATAAAATGGGGCCTTATGAGTAATTCTGTGCCTTTGTCCTGGATTGTGTTTTGCTCTTTTCTAGCATCAGCAGCTTTGTTTGCAGTGTGAAGATCCCTTAAAGGGAATTGCAGGTTAAAGTGCTGCCAGCAAAAAGCTCTTTGTAAAATTTTTTTTTGTTCTTCTCTCCCTTTTTAACTAAATATCCTTTACTTCTTCATTTGGGCAATACCTTTGTAGAAATCTAGTTCCTGCCAGTAGTCCAAAAGAGATTCTCAAAGTGCTTTGAAAGGTAGAGGCAATTGGCTAAATTGTTGGTTTGCAATACTGTGGGTGGTTGATTTTTTAATTTTTTATTTTATTTTATTTTATTTTTTAAATAAGAGTAACCTTGAATGCTTACTTGATTTATATATGACATTTTTTGGATGCTTAATCACATTTAATCATACTTTAGAAGTTCCACTTCACGTTGGGGAGATGCAGTGACCCAGTTCGTGCTGCAGAATTTTCCAAAAACACATCCCACAAATATGGAATAGCATGAGTAACACAGAAAACAAAAGAACTGAAAATAATTTTGCAGATTAATTCTGATTTCCTTAGCATGTTGTTAAACAAAGACTTAAAGGACTAAACTGAGGAATGTATCTATTATTTCAGGTGATGATTTGCTTATCAGCTGTGCAGTAGATAATTTTTTCTGAGCTGCTGTATGACAGGAATACTCCATGGTAGAACATTTGGCACCTCTGCATTGGTGATGCTATCATGTTCAGTTAGTATTTTTCTTGTAGAAGGAGCAATGTGGCAATGAAACATAAAAACAGAGACAGGCTTCTGTCTCTCATCCGCATTGCTTCTTGCCTTGGGGTGAGAGAAGGGGAGACCTACATGGGGAGAAAAGTTTGGGCTGAAGCTGAGACTTTGTGCTAAAGTGAAGACTGCTTAGAGGAAGGAAGGTGGGTATTTTTCCTGTCTATGAAATGGTGGAAGCTATGCTGGTATGTAATTAATTGTGTACCAAAGTAAAGGGAAGGGACAGAAAGGTGACAGGGAGTTACACGAAACAGCAAGAGCTGTCAGAGAGGAAGTGTGAAATTCTGGAGAAATCTGAAGAACAGGGAACAATGTGCTTTTTTGCCTAAGTTTCTTAATATCTTGAAGGTGGGAGTTGGGTTGTATTTCTTTTTCTAGAGTGAATTTAGCTATGGGATTAATTTATTCCTTGCAAAATTACATAATGATAAAAAAGTGTGTGATATCATACTAGTGTGATGGACAATTGAAGCGTTTTCTCAGATAATTGGCCTTGAGTCTGAGAATTACGTTGACTTAAAAATTAAAAAGTTAGTGGAAAGCAAATTTCTTGATACAATTAACAGCTGGTATAAAAGAAATCTGATTTTATTAAGGAAGATTATGAGCCTTAAAAGGAATCTGTTGCTGGCATCTCAGTCAAACAGTAAAATCAAGATACTCCTTGAACGTTACCTTGAAACAATTTCTGAGTTTACAAAGTCCTGTATCTGCATAGAATTCAGGACTGCAGCACATACCAAAACAGAGATTTTGAAGAGCAAGGTCAGTGGGTTTATTCGGCTCCTCATGTCATTCCCTTGGCTTCTTTTGGTGATGAAATATTTCTTCTGAATATAGACCTCCTTGTAAGATAAATAACACTTCAAATCTACTATCTTTTTCTTATTATCCTCATGCTTAAATGATATGTTACATGCAAACTCCCAAAGTTTCTTCCCTACTAATTTCAATTTTTTTTGTTTTATTTATAGTAAACTCAGACTTGTTCTTTTTTTATACAGAAAATTTTAACCATTGCAAAGAATATGGACCTTCTAGTATCTGTAGTTTATATTAATTCTTTCCCAAATGTGCATGCCTCATTTTGATCTGCATTTCTTTCATTGCTTGCTTGCATTGTCATTCCCTGAAATTAAGAAGGATAAGTAAGTCCACATCTTCTCTGCGTACTAAGATAGTTGGAGGACCTTCAGTTCTAAATATCATGAATTTCTGTAAAAATCCTGTATGTTACCTGAATTTTCTATGTTTAATGTGCACTGCCTTAAACTACTTGTTTTTTCCTTGCCTGCCCTTTCAAGATGCCAATTAGGAATAATGGGAAGCAAGGGGTAGGCTGAGCATTGCAGTGCATTGTTGTTTCCATCTGTCTGTGATTATTCCAGCAGTTTACAGCACTGGTGCCAGGTCGTGCTCCCATTGAAGTTAATTGGGTTTTTGCCATTAGCTTTGATGGGAGTTGGACTGGGCTCTGCACTGTTGTTGTTTTCATTGCCTTCTCTCTTGTCTGTGAAACTGCCACCCATCCATGCATGTGTTTGCCAGGTTTGTGCTGTTTTCACCAATGGGCTTGTTCCTCTGATGTTTCAGGTTAAGTATTAATGATAAGATAAAAAGGATTGTTGGGTAAGATGTCTGCTGAAAGCAGCTTCTTAGTTTATTGGTTTGTCTTTTAAAATCACCTCTACATTCTAAACAATTTGTTTCCTTTAAATTCTTTGTATCAAGCTGCATTTGAGACATCAGATGATACAGATACATACAATATGTATATATGTATCTGTGTTTGTGCGTTTATATTATACATGGACAAAGAGTGTGTGTTTATATATAGGGAAAGAGGACATGATTTGTTAAGAAATTGCCTGTATGTTCAAAACACACTGAGCTTAATGTGAATTTAATTACAACGTGAGGGTTTTTTTTTTTTTTTCAAATTTGAACAACACCTTCAAAATGGGGTCACTTTAATGTGTAAAAACCCCTTAAAAAATCCTCTCTCCTTTCAGGAGAATTTGACTACATAGATATTTTCATTTTGTTTTATAGTGTATCTGTAGAAAAGCATCATCAGACAGGAATACCCAGAATCCTTTTTAGTGAAAACTTGAACTCCGAGACTGCAGAAGTAAAGCTCTTAAGGTTATTTAAGTTATTGTCATCCTTATCTTCTTTTGAAATATTGATTCTGAAGGCTCATGAAGCAGAGGAGGAGGCACGGATGAATCCCGAATTTGCAGACAGAATGAAACAGCTTGACAAAGAAGCATCATACTATAGAGAAGAGTGTGGCAAAGCCCAGGCTGAGGTTGACAGACTTCTAGAAATACTCAAGGAAGTAGAGAATGAGAAGAATGACAAAGATAAGAAAATTGCTGAGTTGGAAAGGTAATTTTTGTATTATTTCTCTTACATTGAGTAGCATTTTTGCTTATTTGAGCTTCATTTCAGAAGAAGAGAAGTTAAAAGCAGAGTATTTTTAAAGAGAATATTTGTTATGCTTTGCAAAAGAACAAAAAAGGGCTACTTGAGAGCTGCATCTCCTATCAGCTGACTTTTGAAAAATTTAAGGTTTCAGTTTTTTAATACTCTTCAGAAAACAAGCATATATAGGAAAAGTCATTTTACAGGCACAACAACCCCCAGAAAACTGTGCTGGGGACCTGTCTTTTAATGAATCAAACCTGCCCCAACATGTTTCTTCAAGTGTGAACATCATCAGTCATTCTCAGAGGTCCTGAAAAGTACTGGTAAGTATTTCTAACCCTTCTCATGACTATTTAATAACAGTTGTAACTATTTCTCAGTGTTCCTGTAGTCTCTGTTTGCTTCAAAAGAGTATTTTCAGATGTTGACCAGGCAGTGATTGTCTTGTTTATGGGAAGGCTGTAGAGGCTTTCCGTAATGGAGAGAGGAGGGTTTTGGGATTTGTCTCATGCCCTTTGTAATTCAATTGGAACCTTCTCCCATATGGTGTTCTGCTATTTATTTGATTGAGCTGCTTTCTTTGTTCTCTTCCTTTAATTAGACACTCTTGCTTGAATGAAAGAAGGAATTCTGTGTTTTCAAATAATTTATATAATTTTTTGATTGTGATGAAGTCTGATCACAAACTTGTCGATCTTCTTCAATAGAAGACAACTGCTTCATGGTTCCAGAAAAGAAGTTTAAGTGATTTCATTTTCGTGATCACTGTATAGTTCTAGTCAAGACAAAGCACCCATTAGGGACCATTGCCATGAAAGAGAGGAAATGTCAGAAATGTTGGTTACCTTGTGGGGCAGAAAACAGCCAGCAAGCAAAGAAAGATGTGTAGAGCAGCTTTTACTGAGGATGACTTCTCAATCTTCACAGTTACCTGCTGCCAAAACTCATTACTCTTTGCAGATTTAGTGTAGTTTAGTAATGGTTAGGTGTCATGAAAATGGAGACCTCAAATTCAAAGTGGGAGAATATTTGTATTTAAAATAGGACTGATTATTTACATGAGGGCAACTTCAATTGTCAGTTGTCTCTCTCACCACATCAGAGTTTAGAATACTCAAGTGTTTGCACCTATTTTGATGTGTAAAGGAAGACCCAGAGCGAGTGAGTGATCAAGAGTGGTCACTATGTGCACCATGCCTGTGAGCTCTGCCTGCAGTCTCCAAAATGCTAAAGCAGCATGTTGGAAAAGGCACCACAGTTAGAGGTGTTGTGTGGATGAGGCAGTGCTGCCTTTTCCATCCAGTGGTGCAGGGGCAATTAGGGACCCCGACTTGTAATGCAGCAATCCAGGTGTGACCACCAGGTGTAAACAGCAACTGATCCCTCCTTGCACTGTAAAACTGAATTATTGTGTGACACCAGACTCAACAGTAGGCACAGCAATCTTGTGTTCAGGAGGATAATCTTAAGACCTTCATTAGATAGCAATTATAAATGTGTTGAATGTTTGATTAATTAAATGACAAAATTAGAAGATGATCGTGATGAAGTACTGAAGCTTGTGATCTTAGATTTCTGGAAATGTTAATTTAAATAGTTTATGTAAAAAGAGATAAAGAATTGATAGAGAGCAGTAAATTAATTTGAATTGAGAATTATTGATTACAAAACAACAATTACAAAGATACAAGGAACTAAGGGGTCCAGAGATACTGGTACAGCATTGTCAGCATACAATCTGTTCTTACTGTCTGAGAATCTGTAATGGGTGATGCAATGGAGAGAATTTCTGCATTCATCCTCTTTTCAAATTTGTTATACTCTTGGCAGTGAAGTTTTGAAACACCAATTTCTAGTCTGTTATTTTTGATGAGGCTGTTGACCCTGAAATAACTTTTTAGAAAATAATGTGGTACTGCTGAGTGAGCACAGACTTCTGAAGAGGATGTACTGTATTTAGAATGTGGTGGAGTAAAATTCAGAATGTGTGGATAGTAAACTTTACTGTGGACCTTTAGCATATATTTGACATTTCCTCAAACTTCAGATGCAAGGGCATCTCAGGGGTCCTGTAGGAAAATGAAAGTGATGTTAAAATGCATTTATTCATTCATAGCTTGCTGGGCTCCATGTTCACTTCTATGCCAACATCTTTACATTGCAAAATAATTGCAACGGCATAAATTTTCAAAATATAGCAACATAAATTTCTGAGGAATTGATAGGCTAGACCATGGTATCCTCACAATATTTAGTATGTTTATATATAAATTCTTCATAATGAGGTGTGCTTGTATAAATAAATTTGAAAATAAAGCTATCATTTACAAATTCAAACAAAAAGTAAAACAAGATGACAAATACATTCTACTAGTCAGAAAATAGTGACACACGAAGTGTCAAATACTCAGGGGTAGAAACATCTCCTTTAAGATATGGGCAGTTAAATTTATAAGTGTGTGCTACTTGGCAGATGAGCATTATTAATAATTATGAAGAAGTCTTCATATGAATGGTAATTCTTTTGGTTTTAATGTGATTTTCTTGGCTCAGAAATGATCACACTCCTTAGTGTCATCACTTCAGATTAATATTATTGCTCATATAAAATCATGTTGGTCTGTTTCTTAAATTACTCTCTCTATATTAACTTTGTATTTTACAGTTTCTTATTACTACAAGGGAACCTACTCCTTCTTCTACACCAAAGCTATTTGATAACTTTTATTAAAATTTTCACTATGTATCTGTTTATAATTTTAAAAAGTTTAAATGCAAGATACTACATTTAATATATAATGTGCTTTTGTTAAACTTAGCCTGCTGTTTTTCTTTGGTTTTCTTGATGAAGGAAATACGGTTCAGAGTTTTTATTTTTGGTCAGGAGGGTTTTAATAATGTAAGTGAAATTGGATAAGATAGAAATCAGCTCAAGCTTTAATGCAAAGAACCTCACCAAGGAGAGGGAGCTGCAGCTGGAACAGAACTGTCAGGATTGAAGGAGTATATTGTTTAAAGCTTTTATAAATGGTGTTAGAATGAGAAGTATATTTATGAAATGTGATAGAGAGCTTGAATCACAAAATGAAGTGGAATACAATGGCATAAAATGCATGTTTGTGAAGTTGGGACCAGTAAGGCTACCTGATATAAACTAAGGATAATCCTTGATACAGTTCAGGAAAAGAAAGATTGGGTGAGTTTGCTTATGACTGTGCCATTATGACTCATCTAAATAATGAAGCAGAGATGTAAATAATGAGGAGTGAATCCTGATATGTCAAAATAAATATCTGCAGCAAGGATAGGAAGGTATTAATGTCACCAGGTGCTGGCAAGGCTCTGTGTGCAACACTGCTGTGTACTTCTGATCAGCCATGTGCCAGGAAGTTGAATTAAAACTGAAACAGGTGTAGAGAGGGCTGCTAAGAAAGAATGAAGTGCTCCTGACACAGGAGCAGTCTAAGCAGCAGTGGTTTATTTCTCTGGCAAAGCAAAGCTCTGCAGGGATGCTTGTTCTGTATAAATATGTGAAGGGGAGAGCACTGCAGGGAAAGAAGAGTGATTTCAGTAAAAGAGCACTGGCACATAACACGATACAATTATCCATTGGTAAATTTAGACTGAAAAGAGACAGAAAAGGTGACAACATGGTGAAGATTGCAAAACCTGGATCCACTTTTCTCCAGTGGTACATGAGATACTCAGTCATTTGCTTGGCTAAGTGTAGCTTCTGAGCAAAGACTGCAACAAGACAAAATTCCATTAAAAATATTATTCTGGCCACGAGACAAATCTTTTTGCTCTTAGACAAGAAGACTTTTTTTTGTTTTTATCTACTTCTCATATGCAATGGGTATATAACACTATAGATGTGTATTCAAGCTCTTGGGGTATTCAGACTACAATTAATCCATTCTGAATTGCTTTGGATTTGAATTCTCGTGAAGATAAGTCCACACAGCAGTGACAAATCATTGCACAAGAGGCAAAATATCAGCACATGTGGAATAACTGCATTTTTAAACAGTACTTTTATGGCTGTTAGATATGCTCCTTTTCCTAAACGCACCAAATGCTGTGTGTCAGGGACAGATTTAGGAACTAGTCTAGCTGGGTAGGGATTGATTTGCCTTACTTTATTTGAAAAAGGTGTGTTAGGTATTTTTAACAGATGAAGTTATCAAAAATGAGAGTATTTTCAGTGCTGAGTATTGATTCTCTTCCTCAAATTAAATTAAAAATTTGTTGTCAGCATTGGAAGGGGCTGCATTTCCTGGGTGGGGTGTCAAATCTTCATATTTTATTATTAGCTGCAGTGTTTTGTGAACTTCTAAACATCTTTGAACAAGTTGCCAAATTATTTAGCTGCTTTGACTTCCATTGGAATACTTCATGGGTGAGGGTCACCAGCCTAGTTCAATTAAAAGATTTTGTGGCACATGATGAGATGTTTGTGTGGTGCAAATGCTGCCAATATTAATGCAATTTATTTGTTCTATTTTGTATGTATATGAATTTGGATGGTTATAAATATGCATGTCTTTCCTCTGTCCACCAATGACAAGATGCCACTTTTGATTTAAAGCTTGTTTTCTTCAGTGCCCAGGAAGGATGTAGAAATTTCTTTGCAGAAATTTCATTCTAGTTTTTGCTTTTCCTTCCCCTTCCTTTTTATTTTATTTTATTTTTTTTTTAATAATCTGCCAATATAACATCTGCTTGTTATATTTTTAAAGAACTAATGTGTTCCTCCCTTTATTCTCTTTTGCTGTCTTCCTCCCTATCTGTTTTTCTCCAAACTGCTGCTTTCATCCCTACTCCAACCAGCTTGACTTCCAGGTCAGTATTTTCTGCTCTCCTATTTAATGCTCCTTCCACAAGGAAGGTTTTCATTGATGCTTCATTTATTTGGTTGTTTTGATTCCACATTATTAACTTCTGTTTGCATTTTGTTGTTTTTATTCTGCTTGTCCCTATTGTGAAGTTTTTGGTCATTTCATTTCTAGACCAGAAACTTTACAGTAAATGAATCTTTTTCTTGAACTATAAGAAAAAATGTTTGTTAACAACATATGCAATCTGTATGTTGTTTTATGTGAAGATTTTTTTCTTCTTTCAGTTTTGCTTATATTGTTTAGGGAGTTCAACATGGGGAATAATTTTTTGGTAGATAACCCAACCCAGCAGGTAATGAAGAGTGACGATTGTATGCAGAGCGATTTTTACCTCAAATCAGAACAATTGCAGGGATTTGGAAACATTTCGCTGTTTTTGCTGGCCAGATTCTGGACCAGGACATAACTGTGAAGGAGATGTCTCTATGTGTTTATATGCTGTGTTTGTTTATAACCTCATCTAGCAGGTTTGTGTTTTAAATTCTTCCAGGTTGTAGATTAGTTTGGCTGGCATTTGTCTTTGCACACTGTTTCTGAGTAAACTTTTCAAGTATTACATGTCTTGTGCTTGCTGGAAGTAAAGATTCATCTGGTTGACATTTTTCTCTTAGTAGGTCTTAATGTTAATTTTCTTTCTCAGGCTTATGAGTGGCAGTAAACTGTAAGTTAACAAAGTTTTAAAACATCTTTTTGATGTTTTCTCTAGGGAGAGTTTTTGCCTCAGCCTCAAAACCAGCACAATTCCCATTTCACAATTCAGACATGTCAGAGAAGTCTCTGACAGGGATGTCTTCAAACTGCACAGCTAAAGATGGCTCATTGCAATAAGATTGACAAGACTTTTTTTTCCCCCTGATGTACTTTAGTGCATGTCACAATCACAAGTTACTTTCCAGCTGAAAAGTTTTGTTTCTGAAATTTGAGGCTTATTGATTGCAGTGAAGAATTGGATGAACTCTAAGTTTACTATCTACTTCAAGCACATTATGTGCTAAAAGGGATAGTTATTACACCCAGACTGTGAAAACACTTCAACAATTTATTTTCAGAAGCTTTCTTTCTTCCAGAAGTAATTAAATGCATTTATTATGGAGTTTGCCATGATGAATTTATTGTCTGAATGTGAGCACTTTGCATTTTTATCAGAGCATACTCAACATTGATTGAAAATCTCTCTAGCTCAAGAGAGCCTAAAGAGAGGTATTATGCTCTGTGCTTGTCATTATGGTTGATTTCACTGGAATTTGATGATTGGTGTGCAGAAACATTTGTTCAGCAGTTGGAGGTGCAATTTCTGTTATGTTTTATTGACCTAAAAAACCGACTGACCTTGTTGAAGCAGACTGTCCTCATAACCCTGCCAACTTCCATCCCTAGAGTCCCAGATAAGTTGTAGACTATGATTTGAATTTATTGTGGGAATTCAGTGAAGTGTTAAGTTTTCTCAGCTTGAATCTTCATTAAGGTCAAAACTTAATTTAAGAAGCAGGTCTATTAATTTCCATAATTTCTGCTGATCAGCATGTTCTCAGCTGTCCTTTTAGTCATCCATACTCCTATGAGGTCATGGTTAGAAAAATGCTGCATTTGTTTTATAACATGATAGGCTCTTGATACTGATGACAAACAAGAAAATCAAATATATTGGCATAATAATCAAATACATTGCCCTCATGTGCACCTGCCTGTACAAGATAAAAACATTCTGAGCACAACTATCAGTACAGTGACATCCCCACACCTTCGGGTCACAGCAGGTTATATACTCCCCAAACTTTTTAACCTGCACATGAGGAGGAGATGGGTATTTTTTCCATGTGAATTGTACTGACCGGTGCTAGGAAGTTTCCCACCAGCTCTGATGTTGGCCTTGCTAATTGTTTCTGTGGGAGGCCAGAGCTCAGTGAGATGGGCAAGGGAAGGTTCAGGGGAGTTTTAAATTTAACCCACAAGCCGTCCACAGTTTTGTCAAATGTCAGGTTGATGGTTCCAAGGGCAGAGTGATATGTTGTTCAAAGATAACTTCCCTGGAGAAATTGAGATAGTGTACTACTGAAAACTGAGAGAATCTGTGATATACATTACTCTTCTGAGAGACTGGTTATTCTGAGTGAGAAACACAGTTGTCACGTTGGATAACAGGCAGATTGCTGACATGTCATTCTCTTTTAGTCTGTGTGCTAGATATGCAGAACCAATGTTTTAGCATTTAAACGTTTTGACAGAGATGACATTTTGAGATGACATTATTTAGATTTATCTGATTTTATGTGTGGTTTTAAACTTTAGTAAATTTCATTTAATAAGAAATAGTAAGTAGAAAATTTATTTCTTTGGTATTCTACTTTAAGGGGAAAAAAAGGAAAATATTATATTCCAGAATGAGCAGAAATCATAGTGATGAACAATAAAAAGATACTAATAGGGCCCTGGGACAAGAACTGTTGTGCAATTTCATCCCACTTGCTACTGAACTGGTCAGCCTGGTTCTGTACTTACCCTTTCAGTTTGCTGAAAGTTAAAATGGAAAGGAATTATTTAAATATGGAAGGATATTCTTCACTTTCTCAGTGATTTGCTTTTTTTGAGATTTGATTTGGAGGATAAATACTCCAGAAAGTAAATGGTTATGCAGAATGAAGTGGATATGAAGAAGAAAAGCTCTGCCTCGCTGAAGGAAAAATACCAACTTTGGATTTGGTTGGATGTGACACCACAGCCCTGTGTTGGGGAAGAGAGAACAGCAGGAGCTGTTACTCTTCCCTTTCATGGTTACTGGTTCAAGACATCAATATTTCTTATGCTTCTCCAGACCTGCTGCCTGCACTAGTTTTCCTCAGGGGCAAGATGCAGAGGGCAGATTTCTTTACCTCTTGACCCTGTGCATGAAGCAGCCCCAGAGCACGCCCTGGGCAGCTCGGTGACTGCCGGGGCTCTGTGTGTCAGGATTCCCTGAGCAGGGTGCAGGGGTGTGGGAGTGAAGAATCATTGTGAGATAGCACAGCTTGCCCTCAAAAAGCTGTGACTGAAAAGAGACAGGGACACTAAATTTAGGAGTTGGGCTGTTGGTGGAACCACTCCTTCCATTCATTGTTTGCTTTCACAATGCAGGAGCAACATCCTTGGCAATGTGATGGTGCTCTGGTCTGAGTTTATAATAAGGGCAAGTTTGTATGTCTAAACCAGAATCATACAAAGTGTACCTGATTTATTTGGAGGTCTGAAGAAGTTACTGCAAAAGTATGGAAAGCTTAATTTATGTATTGGATGATAATGGCTGGATTGATCCTGAGAACTTGTAGGGTGAGCCAGGAGTTGCAGGCAAAAGATTTGATCCAGAAGGAAATTGCAATGAAACGTGGAGTGCTGCAGAGGAGGTGTGATGCTGATTGCTGTCAGGCTGGGCTGGACATGCTGTGGAGGATGCAGAGAAAAACTGGAAAGACTCAGGAGGTGGTGGAGCTTTTTTTTCTGTTCTTTTGTTTGTGTGGAGATGCTTTGTTAGTTTGGTATTTTAAAGAAAAAAGCTTTTCTGGGCTACAGTTGGAAGGACCTGATGGACCAGTCAGTAGCAGAGCTGCAACTTCTTGGTTGCAAATTTCAGTTGCAATTCCGTTGCAGTCAAACCAGTAACTGGGTAGTTATTGCTAATGGTCTCAATTAATGAAATAGCTGAGCAAGCAATTGCAATATTAAATCAGATCAAATATCCTTCTCATCTAGTGTGCTGTCATCAGCAGGGCTTTTTTTCTTGTTGTTGTTGGTTTTTTTTTGTTTTTTTTAAAGAAGAACATCAGAAGAAAATGCACCACAATCCTGGGTGTACGAGAGAGATGTGTGACAGATGAGTGTTCTGGTATGAATTTCACACATGTTCATGTGAAGTGTCATCCAGCAGGAATGTGCTGAGGAAGGCAGCAGTGCAGTGCTGGCGCTGAGTTTCTGTGGTTGCAGTGCAGATCTGTGTTGAGACAAAGTGACATGAACCAAAATTTTGGAACAGGATTTCAGTACGTCTCTTTCATTCATGCATTATCCCCACGTGGATATTTCTAGCATCTCTCCAGGGCTTTGGAGGGAACTGTGTCAGACTAAACACTTCTTAAATAAAGATTTTGGAAAATTTCCCAGAGTGTGTGTTGGGTAAACCCTTCCTCCCACATTTTTGCGTTTGAGGTGAGAAATGTTTCAGTGACTTCTGTGACACTCGCTTTATTTCTACCAGGCAGAGTCCTCGGCTGTCCCAGGACAATCATTTTTGTGGTGCATTTGGAGGCAAAATAATTGTCTCAATGAAGAATTGTCATAATATGACTATTAAGAAACCTGAAGACTTCAGGCAATTGAAAAGATGAGATTTAAAAGCGGGGGGGAGTGTAGGGGGTGGGAAGAAGGGATTTTTTTGAGACCTTCTGGTCTCTGTGAGCTACAAGCCTGCTCCTTTGGGTGAAACTGAAATAGCTATGTAACCTATCAGTAACAGGAGCTGGGAAAGTTATGAAAACATTGAATATACTAAAATTAATTTATCTTAGCTGCTAATTCTGGACATGATGGCGTTTTTGCATTCAATTGGAGAATTAGGAATATAGGAATTAATTATTTTTAAAAGATATTTTAAAATTAATATTACTTGGTTTGGATGATATTTTGGTCCCATTTTTATGTTTGTCTTTTTTGTTTCAACATCTTTCTATCAAAGAGATGTGGAGAGAACACAGAGGGGTCCCTCCCAGTTCTGATGGGCAGATGAGCTGTGATGTGGAGTTTGTCAGTCTCAGCATCAGGTGAATGGCACAAAGCAGAGCAAGCATTCTTCAGTCAGAGATAATATTAATTTCTTGAGATGGTATTTTCTGAGGCATGTGGAAAATAGTGGCCTTTATTATCTAAAGTCAGTTTGGACAAGGTTAACCAGGGAGAATTGCCTGTTTCCAAATTCTCTTGCTCAAATGACACCAAAATTTTACTCAGTTTTCATAAGCTTCTTTCCTGTGGGAAGGTCTTAATGTCCCATTATCCTTCCTGGCAGATCCAGCCACAGGCTGGTAACATTTTCCTGTCTCTGCAAAGGGCATCCACTCCCACTTGCTGTCTCATCCAGATGATGGACATGCTAAAGCAGCTGAACTATTTCCATTTATGTCACTGTAGAGAGATTTTTTTTTTCTAAGTTACAAGATCAAATAGCACAATTGTAAAAATGAAATTTTGTGGGGTTATAGATCATGTTGTCACACAGGCTAGGAGTTTAAGCAATTGTAAAGGGAGTTGAAGTTCTTGGCCCTCCTCCTTTTCAGTGGGAAGGACAGGGGAAAATAGTTATTTTAAAGAGAAAAGGAAAAGAGAGGGAATAAAGTCTGCTAGATTTCTGCTTTAGAATTGTGAGGGCAAGAAGGGCAATGCTGAGACTGGATATACAGGATTTTTTTTTTTATACAATGGCAATAGGTTAGTCAGATATGCAAAGAAAGGAATTCCTTGAGATTTGGGATGAAGTATTTCTCCAGAGTGAAGTGGCCTTTATGACAACAGACACATAAAAAAATCCTTGATTTTATTGGCTTGTTTTCTTTAGAATATGTTTAACAAAACCAAAGAGTATTTATTTATTTACTACTTATTTTTCCCTTAAGAAGTTTTCATTCAAACCCCCATGCCTAGGTAGTGGTCTGTATTAATCTGTGAGCTTTTTAAAGGGTCTTTGACTGTACAGTATTTCTGCTTGTAATGTTTAAATTTGATAGACCAATTAGTTTTCTAAAGGTTGGGATAGTGGCTTTTGTTTATTCATTTAAGGTATTTAATTTGCTATAGTGTGATAATTGTGTTAGTTAACAAAAGAAAAATAAGAAAAGCTAAGAATAAGGAGACAGTAGATTTTAGAAGATGTATTGGACACTAATAACTCTTTAGACTATATGATCTTGATTGGAACAAAAAACCCAACGTGAAAGTTTTAAATGGAAATGACAGCACAGGAAATCACTGCTTAGTTTTTTATTACCATATTATGAAACTTACAGTGACTGTAGTCTAGCTTATTAAATTCAGCAGTCAAGCTTTCTTTTAGAAAAAAATCACTCTTGTTTGAGATTTGTTTCTTTGTTATACTATAAATTCAGCCTGTCACAGATAGAGGTTTTCTTATTATGACAATATCTATTTTCTACAGAAAAATCCATCTCTGGGCTGAAAGTGAATAAACAGTGTCCTTGCTTGTACCAGGAATGTGTCTGTCAGTACCCCTCTTAACTTCTCTTGTGGTGATTTTAGTCTCTTAGAGTCCAGCCCAGCTTTGTTTCTCAGGTTTATAGCTAGGTAGTAGCAAATGCATTTGTATTCCATGAAAATGCCAGAAACAATACTTAACTTGCTTATGTGTTAATAAAATTCTGGCTTTTGGATTTTGATGAAATTAGACCTGAATTTTGAATTACCCTTATGCTGGTTTAGTCATGACTCAGTGATGCACCTGCATGGACTCTCACTCTTGAGACAGTGAGAGCTGAACTGCTAGGAATGTTTCTACTGAGTCTCACTGAAGTAATGTAATTTGGAATGGCCATTCACATGGTTGGGATTTACAGGATCAGGTCTTCTGCATGACTAGCTGCTGAGACCCAGAGTGCCTAGGAAAATGTTAAGATTTTTTTCATTGATCACATACATGAGTTCTTTGTAAAAGTGTGGACTATTTATAGAGGAGAAAGAGACAATAATTCCAAGTAATGATGATGGTAATATTCTAGTCAGTGCCTGCCTAGGACATTGGGGGATGTTTCTTTATTTAAAATAAGTGTACTATATTGAATTTTAAAATATATTTTTGATAATTTCTTACTTTATATAATTACTTGTTTTTAATACATTGTATTTCATAGAATAGATCTGGTTGGTTTGGTTTGGGGTTGATTTTTTTTTTTTTTTGCTTGTTTCCCTGAAAACATTATTTGCACTCTGTTTTTTTTTAATCTTTGATTTGCTGAGGAGCACAACTTCCTAGCACACTGGAGAATATTTTGATTGACTTGCAGACAGCTGGTCCCATTGCAATGCTGTTTAAAATGATTAAAATTATTGCAGAGACATATTCCTCTAGAAAATGCTACAGATTTTACTCTTGGGAGTATTTTGCATGTCTGCATTTTTTGGATGCTTTGAGGGGGGAAAAAAAACCTTTATGAAATAGAGTAAAGGCTATGCTAACATGTAACACTTATTTTTGGCTGACATTACCAGCTTTGTGGCCAAGGTACCCAGGTGGCTAATTAAAACCGGGAATTTAATGAAATAGTGTGATTTTCTATAGCTATCAGAGATGAAAGCATTGGAGATTAGACAACTCACACTACTGTAAAATAAAATCCAAATGCTACTCATGAGCATGCAGAAAATTAGTGTTTAATATTTGTCTTAAAAAGTTGAACTGAAGGAATTAAATGTCCTATAGTTAGACCTATGAGATCAATGTGTGTGCTGCTGCAGAACCAGAAAAGCCCCAGTCATGGTTAAAGTGCAGTCATTACAGTTGTGTTCATACCAGCAGGAATTAAGTGGTGCTGCTGTTTTGCTGTTTATCTTTCTGCTGGTCCAGCGTCTGGGTCTCCATGGCACTGATGGCTGTGCTACAAAGACATTTCAGTTAAAAGACTGAATAGAATAAAATAGAAATTAAATTAAATAGAATAAAATAGAAAAGGGCATTTGAGGTAAGAGCATCTTGCTGTTTGCTCAGGAAGATTTATGGGCTCTAAGTTCTTTGGACTGGATGTCATAGGAGATAAAGCTAAATTTTTCTTTGAGAATATTTTGTCTTTTCCTGTCTTGCTTGGATCTCTGATACACTGAGTGTACCTAAATATTTCAGTTGTAGATGATGGTTCTTCAGCAGCAGAGAAGTCAGAGCTGCTGCAGTCTGTGGACTCCAGCACTGGCATTCTGAGAACACTTTTCCTAAAAGATTGTTGGATGCTGAGGAAAACAGAGGTGTAGGCATTACTGTCATTTAGATACCTGATTTTAAGTCTTGTGCCCAGTTGAGGTGCAAATTAATTACTGTGGAGAATTCTGTGTATTGAGAAATATTATAAAAAATTATCCCAGGTCGGAAGGATTCAGGAAGAGGCTGATTATTATGGAGTAGCATATCCAAGGTGAATGATTATTCAGTTAAGAGCAATGGCTTAATCTAGGTAAAACAAATTACTAAATTTAATTTAATGAGTAGTAAGGTAGCTTCTAGAGTATGTTACTTTAGATTATCTTTTTCTCTTCTTTAGGAGTGAGAGAATGTCTAAGATATTAAAATAATAAGATTTGATTTAGAATATTTTCTTTTTCCTATTGTTCATCCCTTCTTTGTTAACTGTCAATATTATTGGTTTCTAGTATTTTTGTGGCATGGCATTTTTGCTGGATACTGCTTCTCTGATACTGAATTATCAAAAGAGTTAAGAGATGCCTAGGATATCATCCTGTAATTTGTGATTCTGGAACAGAACAGAACTACAGTAATTTCACATTTATAAGCCACTCCTGATTATAAGCCGCACCTCCCTGTAGTCGGGTAGACCACAGGATTTGACCATATATAAGCCGCACCTGAATATAAGCTGCACTTTTCTTTTTCTTTTTTTTTACAGGGAGGATCCATGTGTAACAAAGTAACAAATTAGTAACAGAATCACGCCAGGGCGGGGTTTGGTGTCAGGTGCTCAAGTTGCAAACAGTTTTCATAGACCAGCGAAGCCTTTAAAGGCAGCCCCAGGCACCCTCCCAGCCGGCTCTCACTTCTGGGTTGGCATTTCACTGGGATTTGTCCATAGAAAAGCTGCACCTGAATATAAGCTGCACTACTGGGGTAGGCTGGATTCTTCAAGGAAAAAGGTGCCGCTTATAATTGTGAAATTACTGTACTTTCATTTTTAAATTTTTTAAAACAATTTATTTTTATTTTACACTATTCAAGGTATGTTTATATTCTAGCTCTGTTTTCTAGACAGTTTAGTTTCACTCTGAGCTCTTTTTTGTTCCTAAGCTGCTGATATTCTATAACAGTTGCTGACTGGCTTTAACCATAGGAAAACAAACAAATGTAAATTTGTTATCTGAAAAACTGTCATCAATCCTGCTTTTTAATGGTTGGCCAAGATTAAGCATCTGTGCAGAGAGTTAGTCATCTAAGCTGCTTTTTCAGTCTGCTTTGTTTCTTAAATGTTTATGAGCTCAGAACATAATTTCTTTAAGCCAAGTGTAGTGTTGGCACTACTTCAGTGCATTGTGGACTTGAGTGCTTCAGAACTGGTTTTTAGCCTGGCTTTGCAGTTCTGAGGAGTTTGCAAAATCACAAATGCAGCAGAGTGCTGGGTTTTAACTAGCTTAGGATGGCTGTAATGTCTGGCTCAGAGGTTAAAGAATTAAAAGAGGTTAAAAAGAATAAAATGATAAAATAAACCCTAAAAGAGAATAGATGCCTGACTTCAAAATGAACTATAGCAATGTGGAGAGGGAGAGAGCTGTGGGTTTCATCTTCCTGCACTGGGGCAATTACACTATCAGAAAATGTTACATTAGCAGAAAATTATTAACTTGTGATGGTGAAAGGAATTCTACTGACCAGAGCCCTAAAATATATAGTGCAGATTTAAAGACATATGTCTTAAGCAGTAGTCTTTGTTTTATTGTCCAATGAATTTTGTGGTCTTAGAGCTTTAAATTCAAACAGTGTAGCAGAACAAATGAAACAAATTCCTCTTGATAAAGAGTGATGTAGACTCAGCTGTGCATATCAGCATTGTTACTAGTAAGCTGTGGGGATATCTTATCATATATCCTCTCTGGTCATGGCATATTATATTTTATGCTGATTGGGTACTGTTCCATAATATTTTTCTGTTTCTCATGCATAATTATACTTATCCTAATCTATTTTATTGAAAAGCATTTTAGAAACAGAAGATCCACATTAAATCATTCCAGAGCAAGCAACTCAAAAATTCTACTGGACCAAGGATTATGTTTGATGTTTGCTATTAAAATAAAAAAAAAAAAAATAAGCTGGTGGGAAATACATTTTTGTAATTAAATGCTGCATTGAACTGTCTCAGTACTTTTAATGCAGCCTAAAAGAAAACTCCTCAGCCAGGCTTTTTAACTGTAGCATTTTCTTTTCATTTCCATAGGTATGTAGCGTTGTAGAATAAAGAGAGCCTACGACAGAGCTTTCTTTTATTTCCTTATTTTCAAGATTTTGCATATCACAGGCACCAGATGTTTTTCCTTTGCAGCTTTACCATGTTCTACTTCTCAGTGTGGTATTAGGGAGAAGCTGAAATGGGAACTTGGTGAGGGAGGGGTGATGAAAGAAGCAGCTAGCCTTGGCATAAAATTTAACTTCTTACAGAGATTAAATGTAAATTAATGTATTATTTACTCAACATGAGACTGGAAACCAATTTATGTTTTAATAGCACAAAGCCATGTTGCACCACCAAAATTTGTTCCAAATACATTTATACATGAATTTGTGGAAGTAGTTTTTTCCTAAGATTTGTTTTGGTTTTATGGTGAGTAAGTCTGTGCTTACAATTATAAGACAGACTCACAACAGGGAACTGATTTTTCACTTGGAGCTGCAAGCAAATGATCTATATTTGAACTAGTTGTCCATGTTTTTTTTTTCCTTTTATGTAATTTGTTTTTAGTTATAATTGTTATAGTTATAATTCTCTTATGTGCTGTACTTATGAACTTTTACATGAAGTGCCTTTTAAGAATTCTTAATACCATGACACATTTATTAATTGCAATTTAATTGTTAATTTTTCAGCATAAATAAATAGTGACAAAACCCCTGGTAGGACAAAGAAACTAGATTGAAGTAAATAGTGAATGACCCTGTTTCTTTAGCATAATAAAATCTGTGCAAGAAATGTATTATATAACTTTTTTCAGTACTTCTGATGTGGAAAAAAAGGAGGGATTTTCAGTGATCCTTTTGGGCATTGAATAATATTCTCTTCATTTGCCACAATAGGATTAGTGAGTAGATCTCATTAGGAATTTGCACGTGACTTATTTCTTATAGATAAAAGGGAGCAAATTCCTCCAAGTAAAGGAAGTCTGGAAAATAATATCTAGGAATTCAAGCAGGTAGGAAGTATTACTGCAAGGATATGTTTTCATTACCTGACAGACAAAATTAGTTTGCCTTCTTTCTTAAAAAGGTGTATGCTAAGTCTCAGAAATTCTTTTGGTAACTTAATGAATAACCTCCACAATAAAAGATAATTAAAATTGAAACAATAATTGTTTTTTATCAATACAGTCTTAACAAAAGAAAAGATATAATGGTGGCAAAGATTGTTCAATTTCCTTAAGAAGGGGTCATAAATTTGTTTGTTGATTATCTTTTGTAGAAAGAGGTCCCATTATTAAATTATTAAAAACGAGAAATGTTTTTGTCATGTACAAAGCTATTTGTAAAGGCATCCTTTATTCTTCATGGCATATTTATGACCTGACCTTCTCCCCCATCACACTTTAATCCTCCTAAACACTGTATTTGTAGTCCAGGTTTTAAAAAATATAATTTCACAACATACATTAGTCATCACCTTCACCTTCTGCTTCCTTTGAAATGAATGCTACTTGAAGCACCTATTCAAATTGATCCTGAATGCAGAGTGTGTAAGGATTGTTGGATAATCTCCCTTTTTCAACAATTTTTCTGCATAGAGCTCAAAATATGTATGTGTATTTGAGAGGAAATCACAAAAGGGGGAAAACCTTATAAGCCTAAATAAATTGCTTTGCCACTCTGTAATTGAAAGCTGTTTTGATATGGCATCTTGAAAACAAGATGAAATTTTATTGTTACAACTGACGCTTGGGAAACTTGTGTCTGTTGGAAAATTGATGTCCTGTGTTGCAGTCACAAAATTAATCTCTATTACAAAAGAAGTGATTGCAGTCATTAACGCTAATGGATGTGTGTGTGCAATTCTTAGACATATGAAGGACCAAAACAAGAAGGTTGCCAATCTGAAGCACAATCAGCAGCTGGAGAAAAAGAAGAATGCACAGCTGTTGGAAGAAGTCCGTAGGCGAGAGGACAATATGACTGACAACTCTCAGCATTTACAAGTGAGTTTATTATTCCATTTTCTAAAAGTTTTCTAAGAAAATAGACTTCTGTTCCAGTGTGTGTCTTCCAGGTTGTGTAATGAATCTGTTCCCACAAAGAGCTAATGGTTCCTTCCTTTTCTACCAGAGGATGCGCTGCTCACCTCAGTGGTATCCATGAAATATTTACTATTTAGGGTGAGGAAAAAAACCTAGAATTTGAACACTTCTGCACAGTTATTACATCAGCAACTGCTTTTTCTTAGAGTTGGGAAGAAAGGGTTCAAGTATATCTCTTCTATATTTCAGATAGACTTGGAGCCTTATTCCAGGAGAATTTCTACAGTTTATAAGTTACTCAGTTTGGTGGTTGAGAAATGAATGTTCTTAAACTGATCTGTTTAAGTGATGCATTACATACTAGGGAACTTGTATTCAAGGCCACAAATTTGATGCTTGACTTACAAAGTATTCTCTGAGATCTGACTGTGAAAAGCCACGAAGAGAAGTGCTGATTTCTGTTGACAACATCAATGTCTCCATGCCCAGTGTTTATAGGCAATTTACAGTGCACAATATCAATTTTGCCTTGATCTGGTTAATATAATGTGTTTCTGGAAAATTTCCAGTGGGTGGAATTTGACCCTCTCATGCTTCATATGGTTGTATTTCTCATGTGTTCCTATATGCAAAATGGAAAAATTAACACCACATCTCTCTTTAGGCTTGTGTTGGTGAAGCTTTATGTCAGAGTCAAGTTCAGGAAATGATACATTATTTATGCATCTGTGCAGTATTACGTTTGCTTTACAGCCTTGGTCATTACATACTGATTGCATCACCATGCATTCCACTGCACAGGATAGGGCAATAAAAGCTTGTGAAGGATTTGGTCTGGCAAAATTATAGAGCAAAATTAAATTTCAGTGTTGAGCAGCTACTTGTAATTATAGTGGTTCAGAAAAGAGAATAAATTAAGCTTAGTTTTCAGTATTATTTTGGAAATATGTTATATAGCCAATAAATGAAACTTATTTTTCAGTATTAATTTTGAAATCTATACCAGAGGAGTGATGACTAGAGAATAGAAGCCATTCTCAGGATCCTTGATGTAACTGCTATACTTGGAGGTTTCTACTCATGGGATGAGATTGTGTCTAGCAAAAGGAGGTGGTGTGGCTGAATAGCTTGAATTTAGAAAGAAAATACTTATCTGGTGTATAGCTCTGTTCCATTCACTTTCTGTAAATCATCTATACACTAAGAACAGTTTATGAAAACCAGTTAACCAAAACCAGTTATTTCTTGTTATTATGCCCTAAAATGTCAAAATTTAAAATTATGTCCTTCAACATATTACTTTCAGTCATATATATATGTAAAATTCCCAGTAGCTGCAAGAACAACAGGAGAAGGGGAGCCTTGCTTGTCTGTGCTGCTGGATTGCTGGTAGGGATAATTCTGCCTTCTCTGCCATACAGGCAATCAGCTCTTGTTATCAGTTTGCTGCTACAAATAATTGTTGTATTTCCTTTGTCAAAGACTTCCATATTTCTTTGGCTTATTTCTTAATGTGAAGAGTGCCTGGAAACTTGAGATTTCCCTGGGGTTGCAAGATTTTGCACTACAAAAACACTGTAGTGCATCTTCACATCACAGTGCAGGTGACATGACTGATGTACATTTATTCAGCTAATAAGCAAGTATTTTTATTTAAAGTTTTTCACTTGTTGATTTGTTTTGTATGCGTAAGGTAATTACAAATGCTACGTGACAGCATCAAGTCTTGCTATATTAATCTGATAAGTAGGTGATTGACTTGTTGAAAACCCAAATGAATTCTAAATCTCCAGTCAATTAGTCTTGGGAAGGAAAGGAAATTTTTTTCGTAATTTTTAAAGAAAACCTTTCTTCCTTCATGGAGTTGTGTAAAAAGTAATGATAGTTATCTAAGGATTTAAATGAGGCAGCGTTTTTTGGGAGACAAATGATGTGACACACATGATCTACTTTGAAAAAAAAATTCTAGGAGTAATGTGCATCTGCTAATTAAAAACAATAGTAACTGGTGTTTCAATAAATGTTTAATTAACATCTTAGTAAACCATAGGAACCTGACTACCTTTTCTTACTGTTCATAATAACTTCTACTGCTTTTAGTGGAAACACCCTGCATTTATGTGCATTTCTAACACACAGTGCTTGTGTCTACAGCGTACTTGTTACATTTGTGAATGATGTATTGAGCTGTTAGGGGAAAAGTGTATCCTAAAATTCTCTTGCCTGATGTAATGACTGTATTTGTTGGCTAGCTGTGATAAGCTGGCTGTTGGCTGGCTGTGATAAACTCAGCTGAGAATTGAAGAGCAGTCAGACTGCTCAGATTACATTTACAGCTGCCAAGTCTCGGCCCCTTTTGCAGAAGCAGTGGAAAAGACGAAATGAGAAAGTGAGCACGGTTGTCCATGGACCAGTCAGGGGCTGCTCAGGGCAAACTGAGGCATCCAGTGCTGTCCTTTCTGCAGGGGCTGAAGCTAAACCCATTCAGCTGCTCCTCTGCTTTCTGATGGCTCTGAGGAGGTTCAGAGCCTGTAGGTTCTTGAAAACTTCAATAGTGTGTGCTAGTTCTTGAGGCTTGTAGCACGGTGTGTACTGGTGACACTTTTCACAATCTTTTCAGGTAAAAGCCTCTCCAAGCTGGTGCATGTGCCAGTGTCAGTGCTGGCAGGGCAAGTTTGGGTCTCTGGTGGCCCCATCTCAAAGCACTCCAGGGCCACTGCTGAGATGGAGAGTGCTCTGGGGTGGGAATTCACTTTGGTCTCCCTCAGCTATCACCTGTAATTGTGAGTGATGCTTCAGGTGTGGTTTTGGGGGAGTTT
Organism: Sialia sialis; assembly: GCA_009812075.1. Lineage (NCBI taxonomy): Eukaryota > Metazoa > Chordata > Aves > Passeriformes > Turdidae > Sialia > Sialia sialis. Next base: position 7,822,345 of record VRYO01000638.1, on the reverse strand, counting down.
TTGGATCACTGTAAAATTGGAAACATCAGGGAGCCAGATTAATTCTTGGGAATGAAGAATAGTTGTGAGGTTTTGTGTTTTTTCCTAACACAAATCAAGGGCAGACCTGTGCAAATCTTGCCAGACGTGATGGTCATATATTACACAAAGCACCACAGCAGGAGAGCTGGACCTTGAACACTTTATCATGAAATTTTTTGAGAGTAGCGTATCTAACATGCCTTCATTTTTCTCTTTCTTTTTGTTCTGTCTTAAATTGATAAGCCTTTTTGAGAAACACTGAGCCAAGAAATGTACAGATATCATGTCATAGATTTGTGCATAATCCTTCAAGTCTCTTTACAGGATCTTGAAATGTTAGAGATGTGAGACTTTTTTTATTCCCTGAGATTAATTTTTCTTGATTCTTGTGTGGAACATGTTTCTTCAGTAGCACTGGTCCCTAAGTAGAATTGAGAAAGGAAACATTTGCATAACATTGAGAACTGGAATGCATTTGGTTTTGATTCTGATTTTCAAATCTGCTATAATAACAAAGTCTTTTTGTTTCTCTGGAGTAAGCAATAAGAGGGCGCACTAATAATATTCCCATGTCTCATGACAAAGCCTCAAAGGGAATTGAATATACACTTTTGTCTGATTATGCTTTCCATAGAACTAATGCATCAATAAGTGATCTAAGTCTAGAAACTCTTCCTTGTGGAAATTTTATGCAAACTGTCCAAAACATATGTGTCACCAAAAAAAGTGCAGGGATGAACCTGAAAAATAGTTAAAGAGTTGAATACTCTATTCTGCCCTGCTCTGCAGCTTCTGGGTGTTTTCCCCCTTTCTTCCAGTTCATCTGCTGGCAAAGTTTTTGACTCTCCTTATGTTTTAAATGCTTGGGTAATTTGTCACAATTCACTTTGAGGTGGTTTGGGTTTTCTTTGGCTGGAGATCCACATGAGGAAAAGAGATATTTCACTAACAAAATTGTTTTTGAGTGAGACAATGTGTAGTTCTCATTGATTTCAAATATCATACACAGGCAGCTTGATCAATGGTTTATGCCTGCAGTACTGTGGAACAGATTGTGTACACATGTACATTTTCCAGGTGTAAATACCTCACTTTTTAAACAGAGTTCACTTGTCAGTCATACTTTTTCATGAGATGTAGTGAGGCAAAGCAAGAGTTCCAGTTTTCCAATAGCTCTGTACTGGCTGGAAATTCAGTCTTAGGTAATGATTAAAACATGATCAGGAGGAAGTCCTGTCAAAAGAGAAAAAAAAAACCTGGCTAGTTAATATTACTGCTTTGTGATTCTTGCCATGTGAATGTCTGTGATATCTTAATCACTGAAAATAGCTCCCAAGAGGTTTCACAACTAGTCACTATGAATCCTTAACTCTGGATTTGTTTCTTTATTTGTCACTGTGTGCTTTACCATATAATTTTCAACTCCATAACAGCTCTAAAAATACAATATGTACCAAAGACACTGCACATTGATGTATTTTATTTCTGTGTTTTATAAAACAGGATGGCCTAAACAAGGGGTGTATCTGACATTACTATGAATTTCCTATGATTTCTCTTAATGCAGTGTATTTCCTACTGCATTGTCTCAAAGACTTTGATACTGTAATGTAAATAAAAAGAGGAAGCTGGGGAGTGAGACGGAGTCCTGCAAACAGAAATGAACCGAGCAGTGTAATCAGTTCAGAGACAGAGGAAGCAGTCCTGACTGCCATGCAGACAGGCATTAGTGAATGGAGCTGACACAAGGCAGGAGAGAATTCATTCCATAAACACACAGTTTTGTCTTAGTAGTGCTGAAATTCATGTGCAGTGACAGAACACAACCTTTTAAGAGATCAAAATTATGAGCTATTATATTAAAAGTAAATTCTAATTGAATATCTGTTCCTAAGGTGGACCTATATATTTTTGGACGGCTTTAATAATTCTCAGGGTTTTGCATGATTCTGTCTTTAAAAGGCTGGTATTGTTGTGGGTGGCAGAGGTAAGGTAGGGATTTTACCTATTTACAGCACTCCTGTGATTTCCCCAGTGTGCATGTGTGAATTGTAAGTTGTGGTCTAGCTCTGATGTGTAGAATTGCAGAATTACTTGGTACCTCTCATTCTGTTATGGGAATGATCTCTTTTAATTTTCCTTTCTTAATAATATGAGCAATCAGAACACACAGATATATTGTAGATAGACTTTTGAAATATGTTCAGAGGCAAGAAGAAGGATAAGATATGGTCTGCAATGCTTGTGAAGATCTTCCTTCTCCCTAAGATTTCTGCTATCAGATATGGATATTTTAAACTAAAGTTGTTTTGTTTTTCTAAGTCTGCATAAGAGTCAGTTCTACAAAGTCCTTCAGTCATTGTGTAAGATGTTAGTTGGAGCCAGTTCAGAACTATTTCAGAAGGTGGGGTAAGCAAAAGTGAGAAGTATGTAAGTTCTCCCTTAAAAGTACCCGTATGTCCTTGTTTGGGGAAAATACAGAATAGAAATTAATTTCCATTATGGTTGTAATGAGTTAAAAACTTAATTTTACTGAAGCTTTTGTACAATTAAAGCAGAAGTGTAATGATACATCTAACATTTAAGATTCAAGACTGTGATAGTCTTGTGTTATAGATGTTTTATTTACTATTGCAGCCCATACAAAAAGAATTACAGCAACAACTTTATTTCCAAAGTTTTGCACTAAATTGTTTGGCTTCTTTTATTTTTTTTCCTCAATGGATATATTTGTTTAAGCTGTTGCATTTACATTTTAATAAGTGAGTTAATTTCAAGTGCAAGTGAGCAATTTTGGGAATATTTTTGGCTAAGTTCACTATATATTAGTCTATTAAATTAATGAATGAACATATGAAGAAATGTGAAAGTCAATATCTTATGGCAGTTTTCTCTAGCATAATTCTCTTCATTTTAAAGTAACATACGAGACTGTATGCTCTTAGTGGATGTGTGTTTCAAACTACAGTTTCTTTGAGTGGTTAAACTAAAGTTTAGTCAATTTGTAAGAAAATTAGTGTTCATGTACATATCAGTTAGTTTCACCTTATAAAGCAAGAGTTATGTTCTAGAAAATGGAGAGTACAGTAATTTCACAACTATAAGACATACTCTTTTGACTAAAATTTTGATCGAAACCCAGAAGTGCACCTTATATATGGACAAAGTTCAGAAATTTGCCAACCCAGAAGTGTGAGCCAAGCTGCGGAGCCGTGGCAGCCGCGAGCAGTCCAGCACCGGGGGTGGCTGCAGGGTGCAGGAGAACAGCGGGTGGGAGTGCCGGGGCCCACAGCACGGGGAGGGCGCTTGGAGCTGCGTCTAAAGGCTGCGCTGATCTGTGAAAAGTGTTTGCAAATTGAGCACCTGCCAGTAAACCCCGCGATCCTACGATTCTGTTACTAATTCATTACTTTGTTGCGCGCGGATCCTCGCTGCAAAAA
>VRYO01000638.1:7801511-7817884 GCA_009812075.1 Sialia sialis | reverse complement strand
GCTGTAGTGCAATGTATTAAAAAATTATTACCAGATTAGAATGCGTGCTTAAAAATGTCAGGATATTCCACTCAAACACATGTAAGACTATTGAAGACACAGCTAGTGTACTTATCTTCAGATTTCCAACATAATATAAATACAAATTCAGATTGTAAACATGGATGGACAGTTAGGAATTTTCCTTCCTTGGCCTGTAGAAGTTCCTTATGCTGTGGATAAATTCCATATGTGTTGCTGAAACGTGTGTTGAACTTCAGCCAGTAGTTTAAGATTATGTTGAAGAAAATATTTCTAAAAGGTTTCAGATGAAGAAAGGTATTTTAGAATGTGCAGAGGGCAGGAAGGTTGATTGGTAGGTCTGAGGATCAATACCAGAAGTAGGTTTTTTGGGAGGATTTACTTTGACATTTGTTTTCATTGTGCAGTGTAATCCCCAGAAGCCAAAACCACTTCTGTTATAAAATGTCCCTGTAGACAATATGTGAAAATCTCACTTGCAGATCAATTTCTACTAGAATCAGAGACTCTTAACATTTTTTTTTTGGTCATAATTGGTGAGTTGTCAGAAGTGGTAGGTTGACAGAAGTCCTGCAGTGTTCTGTGCTCTGTTGATATTACAACATAGAATATGAAAAAAAATTGTAGTGGGCAAAGCAATATCAGCAAAAGTGTTCTGTGCAGTTGTTGTATCCTTTCTTTTGACTAATGTATTCCATTGTAAGAGTAAGCATAAAATAACAATTTTTTACTCTTAGAAATATCACAATCTATTAATTTTGGGGGTTTATGCAAGCACACTGAATAACAGAATATTATGTATCATTTTAAATACATTTTTGAATTATTACAAAGACTTGTAGGCCATCCCATATCAAACAGTCTGAATATTGACTTTCTCATCTTTCTCAGTTTCTCCAGTTAAGTCAGAAACTTAAAGTTTTTCAGTATTGTCTATGTAATGTTAATTCCCTGGCTTTAATTACCCAGGAATAAAACCTGAACTTCTTGGCTTACAGTTATTTAGAAATCTGTGAACTGTAACTATTGACAAGTACTTTATGTTTCAATTAAATCAGTTATTTCTACTATGTGCTTGAAAATGTTTTGTTAGTTGAAAAGGGCATATATGGCAAGGCGCTGGGAGGGAATGTTGCTGTTGGAAAAAACAAAACTGCAACAATAGGAAACAGAAAAAATTTAATGTGATACAACTTTCTTTTCTCCCCCTCAAAACGTAATAACTCACACATGCAGGACTCCTGTAGTCTCCAGGGGGCAATTGCATTCACATGCATCAAAAGAAATAGTTCAGTAAAACCAACTCTCCCTACCCAGCAATAATTACCACAGGTTTACACTGAGATAAAGTTGCAAAAGGTTAGTCAGTAGGGCATCAGCAAATCAAGTTATATGTCAACTCTACATCAATAACCTCATTATATTAGATGTTAGTATTTCAGCACATGACTGTCCAATATAGCATTCCACATATAGCTCATTTTTACCTTTTACATTGAGTTATAGCTCATCTAATATGTTACTAAATTATGTATTTAAACACTCTATATTACATAAATTACAATCAATGACAAAAGTAATGATTTAGATTGCAATTCTACAAAGTGAAATTGCAATAAAATGTCTGACCCTATTTGTGTAACTGCCTTCAATATAAGATGAATATAGGATATTTAACCCTGTAATATACAGAGGTTCAATGGCAATTGGTATTATAGATTTTCCAATTTAGGCATTGCTTAAAAATGTTACCCATAGATTTTTTTATTTTCAGTTAATGGAAAGGAAAGCTGGTTTTCAATACACAAAAAAGCAAAAAAAAAAAGTAAATACGTTCTAAAAGTACAACCGATTCCCTAAATTCTGTAGAAACTCCCTCCATATACTTCCTTATAGTTGTAGCTTATCCACAGGCTAAAACATTTTTGCTGAAAGCTTGATAGGCTGGATGAAAATGTAAAAACGTTTTCAAAAACCTTCTTGTAGTCTGCATCAAGCTCAGATTTCTACCTAGGTCCATGATTTGGTTTTATATTTACTTGGTAAGTAACCAGTGAGAGCTGCTGCTGTTTTTTGTCACTCTCCATAGATCATTTGGAAATCTGTTACTAATACATCTGGTCAGCAGCACAAGTTCTGCTTGAGTAAGTCTAAGCAGAACGACTTTGGTTGGTTGTTAATAAGCCAGATTTATACTTATCTCTCATTATGAGTGTTCTGTAATAGCCTTATACATTATTACTTACAGACTCCCTTGTGTACACACTGGAAAGAGAAGGAGAGCAAAGCCCCTTCATATCATCTTGTCCTACCTTGGAAATTATTATTATTTACTGTAACCCTATCTTTGCTCTGAGAAGCTTTTGTGTGAAAGGTGAAAAATCTCTCTCTTAGTAGTGAAATCCAGGGCCAAATTTCATTGTAAGGTTAAAAAAAAAATAAAAAATAGGTGTTAAATTAAGAGTTTCCAAACTTAAAAGAATATGTTTAATTAATAGATCTCAGAGTATCTTAGAATTGTAAGTCATATATTGAATGAAACTGAGGCACTAGAAATAAAGGTTGTATACAGGATGTCCCAGATGGTGGATGGAACCTTTAAGGAGCACAGATTTTGTCTATCCAATATTCCTTTACTTGTCTGAACTGTTGACTCAGAATATTTTACTCATAATAAATATGTTGCTAATGAGTTGTTAGTGATTGAAGTACTTAGTGCAGGTGAAGTTGATACAGTTTTTGGTCCAGTGAGTGATCAAAAGTTTATGTTTAGGACATGAAAGACAAGGGAAACCACATACCATATTAAATATTTTGCAATTTAGTAGTCTCTTGATTCTCAGAAGATGGTGCACATGAAGAAATAGAAGAGTACTGATATTTGCAATTTAGAGGCAGCTGTCTTTTTAAGCAGAATTGTCAAGATAATCAGATAATTCAACAACAAACACTGGAGTGCAATATATTAAAATTTACAGAATGCTCTTCTTCCAAGTTGGAGCAAGGGTGCTTAACAAGCATTTCTTTGATCCATTACCTCTGTTTATATTTTTCCACTTCTCCTTTTCCCTGGGAAAGTCTCTTTAGCTTTTTGCATCCTCTACAAACACCTTGCAGAAAGCTTGACAAGTTTAGGATATTGTTGAATACCCATATTTTCACTAAATAAACGTATTAATACAATTAGAGCTTTTTTCTATGACACTTTAATAATTGTAAAAATGAAGTGAACTTATTTTAAAATACTAGTCTAAAATATAGATCAACTATAAAAATATTAAGTTTGAATCTGAACAATCACAACTATGCACAGAATATAGATTTTTTCATATTGCCTTTTAAAAAATGCATTTTGAGTTATTGTTTGTATTTCTATGATTTTTAGTGACATGAATTGGAAATGCTTTTTCAAATGCATTTGTTCTTTAGTGGAGTAAAGTTTTATTGAGCAATATTATTTGGCATCAGGTAGTTACGTTTCTTTTCACAGTTGCATATTGGCATAATGAAAGAAGCATTTTACACGTCCTCTTTAGCTGTCACATACCTTTGGCATATTGAGAACTACCATAATTTAGCCATCTAGAAGTTATGTCAGAGATAAAGGCCAGGTGTTTGTGATCCCCTCCTCCTCCTTTTTTTTTAAACTTCAAAGGGACATTATGACAATGTGAACAGTGTGTCACATGAGTGCTAGAGTCTCTTCATTTTGAAGAAAGAATTTTGTTTTCCTGCATATGGGGTGAATTCCTGGCTCTACTAAAGTTAATGCAATTTTTGCCACAGCCTTGTCAGACAAAGATTTCTCACATGAAGAAAAAATAGTTTGAAAAAACCCTGCACAGACAAAAAATAAACTTAAAGGTCATTTCAAAAGCAGATCTCAAGTAAAAATGGAAACAGTCCATTGTCATTCATCATTTACATCAGATCTGTTGATGGGAATTGTAATTTGTGAGAAAGCCCTTCTGCAGTCAGTTGTAAGGCTTGTCAAAATTGGCTTTTCTGTCTGGGTGTTCTTTTATAAGAGCATTTGGCTGCCAACTCCTAGCAAATGTAATTATTTCTCTTAATACAGACATTAGAATAGATTGCTCAGAGGTTGCTGTCTGGCTCTTGTGCTTTCAACATAGGCTTTGATCCTTTATACATGATGGCTTTGTTAACCTTTTTCTTATGAAGCTGATAAACACTAAAATAATTAGTGTTATAAGTAGGATAACTAATAACTTGAACTCCTCCTTTGTCTCTTTTTTCTCACTGTGAAGTAAGTGCATCATAAGATGCACATATAAAACATCACCAGTAGCTTCCTGAATAGGAACCTTTGCTGTGAGCACATTAACTAGGTATCCGGGTGAAGGTATCCTGACTCCCTTCTGGTGGATATGAATTATAAGCTATCCATAGCTGGCTAACTTAACCTAACTTGTGTATTGTTGCTGCTCTAAGATGCTCTATTCCAATTTTCATATTTCATTACAGTAACTTCTCGACTATAAGGCGCACTTTTTTGACTAAAATATTGATCGAAACCCAGAAGTGCACCTTTATAATCCGGTGTGCCTTATATATGGACAAAGTTCGGAAATTTGCCAACCCGGAAGGGCGAGCCGAGCTGCGCGCTGCAAGAGCCCGCAGCAGCCACGTGAGCCCGCAAGAGCCGTGGCAGCCGGTGCCGGGGACAGGCAGGAGTGCTGGGGCCCGCAGCATGGGGATGGCACTTGGGGCTGCGTTTAAAGGCTACGCCGATCCATGAAAAATGTTTGCAAATTGAGCACCTGCCATAAACCCCACGATCATGTGATTCTGTTACTAATTCGTTACTTTGTTGTGTGCAGATCCTTACGCCTTATAGCCCCGTGCGCCTTATATATGGACAGAGTTTGGAATTTGCTGACAACCCAGAAGTGTGCCTTATAATCTGGTGTGCCTTATAGTCGTGAAATTACTGTATTTTCTTACCTGGTTGATCTCTGTCTGGTGACAGGACGTGAGGGAATGGCCTGAAGTTGTCAGGGAAGATTTAGGTTGGATAACAGGAAAAGTTTCTTCTTGGTTGGGAGCTGAACAGGCTTCCCAGGGCAGTGATCACAGCTGAGCTCTGCTGACCTCTGCCCAAGTAGTGGTAATGTAGGTGTGGGTTTACCTACAGTATGTATTGTGGCCTTCGCCTTACAGTTGGTTTGACCTACTTATTTCACACAGAAACCTAAAAAAATGCAAGTCAAAAGAAGAATAGGAATTCTTCAGTCTGTAAAGGAGAAGTGCTGAAAAGTAAAGACTTTCTGGAGCCTCCGTACATCCTTTGCTCTGTCTCTGCTCTTAGTATTTTAACCAAGCGAGCCTAGCAGAAATATCCTGTACCATTGAGTTTTATCTCAGTTGGAAACATCACTCCAACAAAAAGCAAAGACCTCAAGATAAAAGGGGAGCATTTTACATAAAACCAGTGTTTTAATTTAAATAATTGAGTAGTAATAATCAGTTAAAACATTTTAATTAATTTCAGTATTAATATGTGATATATTTATTTTCCTTATTTTTTACAATGAAGAGGTATCAGATTAATATTGCTACATGAAAATTATGAGAAAGGAAGAAGTTTTAATGGTTGTCAAGAAATCTCTTTGGTGCACATGTATTGAATTCTTCTCCACAGGTTTCATCACATGTGCAGTGACCATTTGTTCATTTGTTCTCTAACCCAAATATAGATAAAAGAAGTATAAACACAATGTTCTGAAGGTCCTGTTGTGTCTGATAGGGTTTGTTGTTTTGTTTTGTCATCTGTTTTCTTAATTTTTTCCCCTTCAAATTTATTGTTCCCTGAACTAGTTCTCAAGTTTAAAACAGGTGGCCAGATGTTTCAAGTAGTGATTGAAAGCCAGTAAATCAGGTAGAAAGTAGCTATAGCATTTGTGCTTTAAAGGAAAATATAATAGTAATAAACTCACTGAGCTAGTAAATGTTTTTCAGAATGTTAGGATGCTGAAATATAGTTCAGTATTTGCATGGAAATTTGAGATATTTAGCACTGAATATGTATTCCCAAGAGAAAAAAAGAGAACATTTCCACTAACTTTTTTAATGTATTGAACAAAATTTAGTCCATAATATGAATATGTCAGCTACAGTATGAATCCAGATTGAATTTTACAAATAATGTAGACTACTTCCATTAGTGTAGAAGTGCGTGTGTGTTCCTGGAAAGTATCTCTACTTCGTAGGATTAATATTTGAAATATGAACCAATGGAAGTCTGCTTAAGAGAACATGCATTTTCTGAGACTTCTAGTCTTAATCCTATTCAGCATCCATATTGCTGTTACACATCAATAAGTGTTTAAAAAAGACAGTCAAAGGAATAAAATCTTTACAGGCATCATGAAGGCTATTTAAAGAAAATTGTATTGGTTCAGAGGAAATGGATACCACCTATCATAAACTGTTTTAATAAGACCAAACGGAAACCAGCACAATTAAACAGCAGGATAAAGGAAGCTATCAAAAAAAAAACCAACAAAAAAAAATCAAACCAAAAAAAACTAACTTTCTCAGAACTGAAATTTGTCTAGTTGAAAAAACAGAATCATAAAACCTGGCAAGTGAAAAAAGCACAAATAGGCAGATCATGAAATGCATGAAGCACAGTAAAGAATAAGTAAAGAACTGCACTCAAACTGGTAGTTCTCAAATGTGTCAGAAGGCAGAACCCAGCCAGAGAATCTCTAGAGCCAAAGATAATCAAGGGATATAAAGAGTGCTTTCTGAAAATGGGGTCATGAGGTCAAAAAATTGGAAGGTATTTCTTGTTCTGGTGTTCATAGAAAAAGAACTTGGGTGGGTTCTGCTTCTAGAAGTCATTTTTACAGGTGAAGTGTTGGAAGATGCATCTCAGGGTGAGTCAACAGAAGAAGACACTGCAGCACAGTTGCTAAAATTGCCAATGCTGTTGTCATGGGATCAGAGGATAATTCAGGTTGAAAGGTACCACCAGGTTCAAACTCTTGTTAAACGTAGGGTGAGCTTGTAGTCAGGCCAAGTTCCTCTCAGTACCAAGCAGTTTTCATGCTTCTTGAAAATTAAAGGTGAAATATGTGAATTTCTAACTTGCCTAAGAACTGGAGGGTGACTAATGTGACTTCTCTTTCTAAAAAGAGTTCCATAAAAGTTTTGGAAAACTACCTCCACATGTGATATCATTCTTGGAAAAGTCAAGAGAAATTGTTTTTAAAAAATAAGATTTAGTGGGCATTTGACCAACTAATTTACCAACATAGTATGCTAGTAAAGAAGCCAAGCGCTTTTCTGAAAAATTAAGTAATTTCTCATAAGTTTACAAGTAACTTTATTTTTCAGAAGTCCCATAGGAATATGCATTGAGACTTTGTCATGTTTTCTAAATGCCTGAAGAAGAGGGAATAGTTTAAAGAAATAAAACATCGTCCACTTGAAGGCCAAGGATTACTTCTTCAGTTGTGCTTCCCTGCAAACTCAGGATGCTGGATATTATTTAAAAACAAACCCCATGTTAAAACAAAACAGGTTAAAACAAAAATGACAACTGGTACAGAATAAGAGCCATTTATGATATGCAGCTATGTAATCACGTTACTAAATGTAGTCCTGATGGCTAAATTTTAAATGTTACTGGGAAAAGTTTAGTGAAAAAGGTTGTGCACAGCAGAAAAGAACATTTTGGCAAACCCAGGCTGATTTATGATGGTAGGAGGAATTCTGTGGGTTTGCATGGTTTTGACCTTAAACCTGCAAAAATATGTTGGATTTGGCAATGTTTCACTTGGAGTTTTGGCTTTCTTCAAGCCCAGAAGTCAAAGAAACATTTGGGATGTGAACCAAAGCCAAAGCAAAGGTTTGGATGAACCATACATTCCTTAACAGCCAAGTTTCACACAACTCTGATTTTCATTTTCCCCCTTTCTTTGTTTCTTTACACTTTTTTCTTGAGCTGCTTTTCTGTTTCCGAGTCTTAATGGATAGGAATCTCTGTACCCAGTAAAAGCCTTTTTACTGTCCATGCATGAGGAGATGAGAAGGGATGACTTAGAAGGTTTTGTCTCTTTCTTTTGTATTGCAGCAGAATTTGGGAATATTTTCGAGTTGGATAACGTTAGACACTTAGCCTTCTTGTGTGTGTTTCACATTATGAAATGACATCATTAAGACATGCCAAACACCGAACAGTTTAAGAAAAGGATATCGTTTTGTTTCTTGCTGTCACTTATTAACAAGTATCTCTTAAATCTGGTCATGTAAATAGCACTTTCCCTGAATTCAGACACGCCTGAGCAGTAAATGTTGCATGTTCTGCATCTCATTTGGATCCTGTGAAGCTGTGGGTACGATCCATTCAAGCTGCTGATCTGAGAAGTGTCTCAAATCCATGGTCTTTATATGCACATCAGACACTACACATATGGTAAATGATAAACATACCATATGGGATTTGGGAAGTTAAGACTATCGAATTCCTGTCCCATTATTTTTTCTTGCATTGTATGGTCAAATCAAAAACATATTATTCTTCACATTATTAAGGGGTTATGTTTGTGGCCCCATTTATAAGGTTACAAGACTGATCACGCTCTAAGCTTTCCTTTGGCCTAGAAATTTTCCTGGTTACACTCAGGTTGTCATTTAAAAAAAAGAAAAGAAAGGGGGTGAGTAGTGTTTGTGAAGTTTGCAGAGTTCGGCCAATTTTTGAATTACAGTTTTGAAAAGTTCACATGTAACCTTAGCCAAATATTACAGCTTAAAAGAGCTGAGCTTAAGGTTAATTTTGAAAACTTTGTTTTTCAGAATTTTATTGTGTGTATTGTGAAGGTGTTATCTCCAAAAAGTAGTTTGAGACCTGACAGTATGGTGACTGTATGTGCACCTTCATGATAGTTTTATTTTTGTGTTGGCTTTGTGGACTGGAGCAACTTAGTATCCTCAGCTGAATTATCAAGTGTTTATCTAAAAAATTATGACTTTTGTATGTCCTTCACTTACTTTTGAATGGAAAAATTATTTTCATCTTCAAAGAAGATTGAAATTAGTTACTCTGTTGAAGAGCTTCTCAAAACTGTACTTTGTTGAAGAAACCTGAATTTACATTAGGTTTTTAATTAATCTTAGAACTCTGCTATTTCTTAAGTAAAAATTTGCCTTCCATTCATTATGTAGAAATTAGAAAAGCAGCTTTACCACAGTGAACTGTAGCAATAGGAACCTGTGGGTAAAAGGGAGAAACTAGAAAATAAAGCTCTTTGAAAAGCGTGTCAGGAATCACAGGGAGGGAGAATGCTGCGCAACCAGCCTTGTGCTATTTGGAAAGCAAGGACTGTGTCCTGAAGCCTCAGAGTGCCACTATTTTTGTGTTCCTTTCTCGTGCTGAAACAGGTTTGGGGAGAGACTCTTTCATGTTAAATGTCTCTGGTTGAAAGCTCTGTAGTTTAGTGTAGACTTCCCCCGACCTGTTTTGTTCTATTTTATTTTGGAGGTGTGTGCAGAATGTCCCTGTAGGTTTCTGCTAAGAATAAAAAAAGCTGCAAGTACGCTCCCTTTGATGTCTCTCTCTCTTTTATTTTCTGGATTAGTTTTTCATCAAAAGATGTGTGCAATTTGTAAGCAGCGGGAATATGGGTGGGTAAAGCTTCTTACCTGTGAGATCTGTAGTTATTTCTTCCCATTAAGATGTTACAGTTTTTCTTCTATAAGATGTCATGTTGATGTTGAGGAATGTGTGTAGAAGACTTGTATTCCACTCTTATTTTATGTTCTTCACAGCATCCTTTTCCCCAGGGACAGGCAGCAGAGAAAAGGTTCTGTCTGCTTGTGGCCTCTCTGTAAATTCATAAACACGTGAAAGGTTTCTGCACTCCTGTACTGACAGCTTGGTCCCGTTAATAGATATTTCATCAGTGCACTGCCTGAAAACTGCCCAGGAAAAAAGAGTCACACATGTAATGCTGTAGCCTTGGAGAAGTGGCATAAAAGTTTCTGGAGAGATGTATTACTGGAAATGCATGTACAAAATATCAGGCTACCAACATAGAGAAGTGTAACGTTATTTATTTTTTAACTTATTGTGAACAGTGAAAATGTCTGTTCCTTTGGGAAGCAATAGTTAGGGCACCAATACAAAACTGCAGCTTTTGATGGTGGGCTGAATTCTGTGCAGTGTACTTAGCTAAGAAAGTCAGCAGCTGAACAGAAGGCACAGAAATGACATTATGAATTCTCACTTCATGACCTGATCTCATCAGTTGAGCTGGGACTGAAGAATATTGTGTAAGCTATACTTTTTCTCATTGTACTTATTAGTAAAAACTACAGTAAGTAGTTAGAAAGGAGATAGAGATTTTTCTGTAGGGTGGGTGAGACTGTAAAAGACCTGACTGGATTCCTTAATCTGAAAACCTTTGAACCAAAACGCTATACATATGAGAACCACAAGACTTACACCTTGGAATATCAGAAGTGAGGAGATTGAAGATGGGCTCTTGATTTTGTTTAGGAAATAGGAAATGACTCCATCTCTAGGGGTTCTGTAAATGAATCTGCTTTATCCATGGAACTGGCCTATAAATCAATCTCATAATTTTAACTGGTTCTTTTCCTTGCCAGCCAGGGATTCAGATTATCCAGCTGTGTTCCTACTGCAAAGCGCTGTTATCAGTTGTGTAATGAAACCTGGTCATGAGAACTTTATTTGACCTATCCACTCTATATGTGGCTCCAGAGTCACAGTCAGGAGACCCATTTCACATACAGCCAAAATGTGCCTTAAAATAAAATAAGCACATATAAATCTTTTAAAGACAGTCAACTCAAACAAAGAAACTCTTATAACCAAAGAACTGAGAATCTCCTGCTCTCAGTGAGCATCCATTTGGACCTGAATCTTAGCTGAGCTATGTTTGAATCCATTGCAATTTTCCCTTTAAAATGAAAGAATGACTCATTTCATCGGTCCTTTAATTATGCAAAACAGAAACATCTAGGAAATATGTCAACATGAAAAATTATCTGGGAACAGGGTCAGTAGTAAAACTGATCTAGAAGGAGTGGTACTCTTATACAGCATTTTGAGGAAATCTGCCCCAAGATAAGTGTTGAGAATTTTTTCATACCCTGTAAGAAAGGTAAAACTATTTTTTAAATGAAATTCAGGAAAACTGTAGTTCTTAGAATGACTCCAAAACTGAAAACATGATCCATTTCTTTCTGCAGGGCCCTGAAACTGTTACTAGTTGAATGAAGGGAAATGATCAGGCAAAAGCTGTAATTGTGAAAAGGAACTGGAATTTGTAGGGAAGGTGTTCTTAGGCTGCAGAGGTGAAATGGAGGTGTTTGGTGCTGCCCTGGTTCAGAACTTCTGGAGCTGTTCAATGCCCAGGTAATGCCTAAGTAAGGAGGATGTGCTTTAACTGCTCCATGGGTACATGAGTCTGTTGCTCAATCACTTCAGACTTAGGGAGTAGAAGATTAATATAATAAATTTAAGACCTCTGTTTTATAACCTTGATCATACTACCAGTTAGCACTATACTTTGTAAACCACTATGGAAATATTTACTAAGATGTTTTAAAATGTCTGTGACTGCAGGAAAAAGCTAAAAATAATATGCTTGATTCTTTTTAAGAGTCTGTAAAACAAATTTAGTTTTCATAGAGCTTTTAAATTTTTTTTCTTTAAACTTTTAAATCTGAACAAAAGCATTAAACTTTTGTACCTGGAGAAAAATTTATATGATTTTCTCTGTTCTTCTTTACCAGCCCCACCCCCCCACTATATCCTGAACATGAAAAAAACTTCATGATGTAAATCACCAATTTCTTGTAAAATCCCAGAATAAACTCTAGACATCAAGGCCCACAATCAATCCAGCTGGTGTCTTACTTTCCAAGGAAAAAATCCAAAATGGCAGCTCAAATGACTCTGCTTCGTGAGTCATCTGAGCTGTGGTACAGAGTCTTTTGGAGAAAAATGGTTTCCTGAGATTTTCATGTGCTCATTACACTTCAGTAAGTAATAATGTATGTAATGATATGGCATATATACATTTTAAATTCCAGTGTTGTCAAGGAAAAATGTGCATTGCATTAGTGTAACATACTGTGATTTACAGTAGGGCACTTGTATGCACATTACTGAATACCAGAGGACCTGGTACAGTAAAGAGAATTGTTGGGTCTTATCTATCGACTCACAGCTGTATTTAAGCAACTAATACACGTTTCCATAAACAACATGATTTATAGACAAAGCTGGCCACTGAGAAGTGAGCTTTTCCTGAAGGGTAGGAGATATGTCATTCATTCTTCAAGTTAGTGGGGAGATCACCAATGTCCAGCTCCTGTAGTGCCTTTTGGTGTTCAGTACTAACCACTTTACTCTCCATACTGAGTTATTTAAATGTGTGATAGATTCTGTCCTTTCTTTTTTTTTTTTTTTCTTTCCATGAAGCTAAAGTGCTTTTTGTACTTTTATTCTAGTTACTATCATTAACTCTTTGGTAGACATGGTAGACTTTCTTGATTTTTGGTAGAAACACAAAGGACTTTGACTTTCATTTTTCTGTTTTGGAAACTTAGTTGATTAAGATCTATAATGATCTTGGCAAAAGTGTTTTCTTCACTCCGTGCAAAAATGGGCTGAAAATTTTCTTCAGGATGTGAATATTTTTGTGTTTTTCTAAGCACTTTTTACCCAGGGTGGTTTTGGGTTTGTTTGTGGTTTATTTTTATTTATATATTTTTAAAACCTGATTCCACAGAAGATCATACGTTGCATCACTAGGCTCTGAGGTTGGATTAGTGTAACCTGTGTCACAAACCTGAGTGGTTTTTAGGCATTTCCCCAGAATGACTCTTAGACTCCAAGCTATGCACAACAGTAACTTTAATTAACATTTGCACTTTTTGTGACTGGTCCCCACAACTTGGAACCTCGTGGTGTAATTTTGCATAACAGCTACCCTCTGTGAGTATTACTATGATAAATATTCCTTCCTGAGAAACTGAGACGGTGTTGGTTGCACAGTGTTTTCAGAGCAGGCATCAGCATAAGAACTGGATCAGATGAGAGATGCATCTGCTTATTTTTCTGGTCCTGGTCAACAGAGGAAAAAAAAAAAAAAAGAAAAGTAAAATAATCCATGAATTGGTGCATGAAAAAAATAAGATTAGGCAGAGTGTTTTCTCATCAGTATCCTGTCTCAGGTTTATCAATGGGTAGCTTTAGGTACCTTTTGAACTGGAATTAGCACCCGTATTGCCATGTTTAGAAGCCAAAGGACTTACAATCAATAAAGCTTTTAAAATTTTTGGGCACTCATTTTGGGGGCTAAGAACCACCCGAAATCCTTGAGCTGTACAACGTAAAATGTCATATTGAGAGTTTTGCCTTTCATGTGGTTTTTAAGCCTGTTGCCTAGTAATGTCCTTAGGTGCCCATAATTCTTCAGCTGTGAGAAACAGTGAACAATAGTTCCCAGTTCCCCCTTTCCATAGCATTTATAGTCTCTTGCTTCTTTTTCAGTAGTGCATTTTCCAAGGTGCAAAGTCCTGCTTGAAAGTCTGCCTTTCCTCATTGCAGATGACTGTGTTTGCCTTTCTACTCTTAAGAGTAGATTCTTCTAAAATTATTTTTGGCACTTCTGGAATGTTTTGTCTAGTGATTCTTTTGTGCATTTTGTACTAGGAAATAAGATAAACAGGCTTTTTATACGTTTTAAATTGAAATGTCATTAAAAACAAGTCCAGAAGGCATGAGACATCTTTTAGTGCATCCATAGTACTAAGTGAGTATCAATTATCCCACTGTTTTTACTGAGATGTTTGTTTTGGTGTTACAGACATATATAGTAACTTTGTTTATTATTCACAGTCAACAGGTATGAAAAAAATTTCTCTGTTCTTACCTTAGTCTCTTTTTCTGTAATTTCAGGCAGTTATTTCTTGTCTTATCCACCCTGGACATAATAAATTCACAATAACTTCCCTCATCCTTTATGATGGTCTGTAAGTGCAAATGCACACCATATTCCTTAGTTTTTTCTTCTTGAAGTTGATTCTTTCAGTCTTACCATAGAAGTTTTGCTTTCTAGCTTGCTTATTATCCTTGTGCATTTCTTTGTAGTCTTTCCAGTTTGTTCACACCTTTGAGTGGGTAAAATTGGATCCAGTTCTCCTGCTGAGTTCTTGTCAGAGCCAAAGAAAACAGAAAGATTACTACTAAATATACATCTCTCCATAGTCTGTTTTTTGCAACAACATGACACTGTTGACTTGTCACCTCAGTGTCTGTTGATCCTTTTCTGTAGAAGAAAAAGACAACTTCTTAATCATATTCCTCTTCTTGGATTTGTGGAGTTGATCAATTCTGCTGAAGTGAATCATCTTGCTTTTCTCCCTATTAAAGAGCATAATTTTCCCCTGTTTACTTCTATCTTTAAGATCCCTTTGTTTTTTTTTTCTTACTGCAACTTTGTAGTCTTAGTATTTGGGGTAATTCAGGAACTGAATATCCTATGGTCCTGCAAAATTCCATTATTTCTAACATCTTTCTGTTTTAACAGTGAACTGTTGGTGGCTCATCACACGTTCCAGTTTGGCATCCACGTTAGGTGGCTTTTATTTGGCTTGTATTTTTATTTAATTTGGTCATGTGAATATCTTGAAATTTGTTACCAGATATGACTGCTACTCCTGTTCTTCAATAAAGAGAATTTCTCTGCCATATGAAAAAATTAATTTGATATGGATACCTGGGAATTCCATATTCATTCTTCTGTCTGAACACAGTCTGAAGCAGACTTGTTCCAGTAAGTCTCAGAATCAAAACTGACTTATCCATAATTCTCCAGTCTTAATTTTTATCTCTTTTTAAGATCAAAATTGTATTTTTCATTCCCTGGTGTTTTGGTATCACAATTGCTCTCCAAATGTTCTCAAAAGCACTTTTGTTTTCTACAACTCTGAGATTTTATCAGTCTTTTCTACTTCTAGGGCAAAATTGCCTGTATCTAGCTAGTATGAAAACATCCCAATGTTAATTGTACTATTGGATCAGTGCTACCCTTGGCTAAAGAATGATGTAAGAGAGCCTTTTGGTGGTCTTGGCATAATCATTTAATACATTTTCAGACATGCCAAAGAGAGTAAGTATAGCTTTCAGTAAGTATAGCTCTTTCAGTATAGCTTTAGTCATTTTGTTTGTGAGTTTATTTGCAGCATTCTTTTTAGTTTTCAAATGAAAGGGATAATGCTGTCTCATCTAGTAAAAAATACTTGGACATGAAAAGGCAATAGGATAGTGGAGAATCCATTTCATAATTATGATAGTTAATGATCCCAGTGGGGTTTGATATCTACCAGCATCCAGTAACTTTAGCACAGACAGGTGGTAAAAGATGGGGAAATATAGTTGTAGCCTCAGGCAGATACTCAGCTCATGCAGCTGTTTCATGCATTCTGGCAACATGACTCAGTTAAAATCAAATAACATTCCTTATGCCAATATTTCTTACCTGCATATGAAACCAGTTGTCTTTCATTTTGCAAAAACATGATAATTCAAAGAGCATTAAAAAATGTACTGTTTCTCACACAGAATTTATATCTTGCAGCTGCACACTAATCCAAGTGAAATGGAGTAGAGTTTCACTTTATCAGCCAATCATAACTTTAAACTGTTTTTACAATTCATCGTACAGTTTTTAAAGCCAGATTTTAGTCTGTATATGAAAAATAGTCTACTTGATGTATGAAACCATAGATTAGTCAATATGTATTTAAAGAAGTACTTCAGTAATGGCAGAAGAATGACTTCAGAGAATTTACGGACTAAACTCTGAATTATACACATGGAATGTAAGTGTTATGCCATCAGTACATTAAGGTCTGTGTGAGAGGAGTAGCTCAGAAATACAGTTAATTACCTAAAATAATACCTGTTCCTGGTATTCTTTTACAGCTGTCATATCAAGATTATTTGTCTATATCAGAGAATCACAGTACCATTTATGTTGGAAAAGAACTCTAAGATCACTGTTTACCCAGCACTGCCAGGGCCATCACTAACCCGTGTCCCTCAGTGCCACAGCTGCATGGCTTCAAACACCTCCAGGGAGGTGACTCCACCACTGCACTGGGCAGCTCATTCCAGTGCTTGACAGTGCCTTTAGTGAAGAAACTTTTCCTAACACCCAATCTAAACCTCTCCTGGCTTCCTCTTGTTCTGTCACTTGTTAACTGGAATGAGAGACCAACCCCACCAGGTTACAAATCTCCTTTCAGGTGCTGTGGAGCCATAAGGTCCCCTCTGAGTCTCCTTTTCT
>VRYO01000638.1:7772858-7790293 GCA_009812075.1 Sialia sialis | reverse complement strand
GCTTATAATTGTGAAATTACTGTACTAAGAAAACTAAAGAACCTTCTCTCCCTGACTGTGGTCCCTGCAGGTGTGGATAAGAAATGTGTGCCCTCTCTGTGCTGTGTCTCTTCTTTATCTGAATGAAACAAAACCTGGTATATTCATAACTCTTAGCAGGAGGATTAAAATACTTTAAATCCTACTTTTGGTAATGAAGTAATCTCAGGTTTTTTGATGTCAAATTCTGCAGCATGGCATCCCATTTGATAATTGTTCTGTTGTGCTCCTGAGGACATGACCCTTCCCTGGGGACTGCTGCTTCAGTGCTTTTGGTGCTTTGTGTTGAACTGCCACTGCAGTGCTGGCTGATGTCACTGGGCCCTGTGTGTCTAGTCTTTTATGAGTTGAAAAACCCACCTGTAATTTATAAATACTGCTTAATATTCTGTCAAATCCTTCACTCATGATGTTTATTTTAAAGCTTTTATGCATTCTGGAGTGTGGTTAGTTTTCTCTTCTCTGACAATTTCCAAAGTTGTGAGACACAACATGTGTCTAATTTCTTTGTTTGGAAAGGTTTGGGATCATCAGCCTCCATAACTGCACTGGCTTTGTTAGACCTGTTTCCTGGGTTTGAGAACTGTGATGGAACTCAGAGGTGAGGAATTTTTCTCTGGGTGACAAATGGGATGGGAAGAGCCTAGAGGGGAGGGTGACAAAGAGTTTATTTCCATATCTTGCAATGCTCAGGATGACACTTTGCTATGTCTGTTTGCTTTTGTGAAAACACCTTTGTAATGAAACTGTTGAGGCAGTTGCACACTGGAGAAATTTGTATTAGAAACAGGGAGAAACAAGGTATTTACAAACCATATTGCAGGACAGCACTGGCAATTTTAGAAGCAGGAGGTCCCCATGACTGGTGCTGGCCCTCCTGTAGGTGTGTAATTGAATTAGCCATGAAATAAAGTGGCTCCTGCATGGCCAGCAGCTGCTGGCACAGGATCCTGGCATGCCTGGCACTCACCTTCACTGTGGGAGGCACAGGCAATGCCAAAGGCTGAGGTCTCCAGAGCTGGGAGGAGGATATTGGGTGTGGAAAAATTCTGGCTTTTATCTGTTGTCCCTCATCTCTGTGAATGTGTTTTCTATGCCTTCTTAGTCCAGTGATAGAATAAATTAGTAGAAAAGCCACAAAGAGAAAGTTGGAGGATTATAGTCTTTCCTTTTTTACAACCTCATGCTTAATCTTGGGGGAAAACCCCTGAATATTATTTTTATTAAATTAATCTTCACAGAGCTGGAGATAACTGAAATTTATGTAGTGTGTAACTTGGAGTAGAGAAAAAAAGGCATTTCCTTAGGAAATGGGAAAAAAAGCGCCCTTTCAAAATAACTGCATGGATTATTACACTGAATGACTTATTATCAAAATGCATCCAGCTTTATTGAATGAATGTAATTGTTTGTTAAACTTCTTAAAAATGTAATGGTTAACATTTTAATATTAAGGTAAAAGAATCTCTAAATAGATGGATTTCTTTATTTCCTTTTTACTTTGTGAAATTCATAAATGATCTGTGTGCTAACACAAGATTAGATTTTAAAATAAAATAGGTATGAAAGTCCTGTATAGCTACTGGTACTTGAAAAAGCCAGGGAAATCTAAAACTCTTGTATTTATCACCAATATTGTTGCCAAAATGAAGTGCCAACCCTTTAAAGGTAGCTGTACTAACCATACTAACCTTGACTGCTGGAACGCTGCCAGCTCTTTGTCATCCTGCAGAAATATATATTCTACTTGAACTGAGAAAACATGCAATTGTCCCTCCCCCTCTTCATTCCCACAAACTGGAACAGTATTGTGTTAGCCTGAGCTGTACTGAGCCGAATCCAATCTGGAATTAAGAATGCTCCAGGGCATTTTTAATAAACTGTCATTCATTTGAACTCTAACCTCCTTTAATTTGCAGAATCTGGTAGCGCAGATGTATTCTTCAGCCACATTCATTTCTTTTCCTTTTCTTTTCTTGGTGTGAAACACTGCTGACAGCACTTAAAAATGTGAAGCTGCCGAACAAGTAGAAAATGTTCTTTGAAAAGAGACTCAAAACTAAGAAACAATTACTGTAGTTTAGTTCGCTGGGTTTCTGCCATTCTGAAATGTAAACTTAATTCTAGTGCTGATTTTAATAAAATACTTAAAGTGCCAAAGTAAGTTAAGCTCTTTCTGAATGTATGAAAAAAAAGGCTTTTATTACAAAATGTGAAGGATAAAATGAGGCCATTGTCTTGCAAAAGGAAAGAAAACCCAGCTAATAACATATTCAGGGCATAGAATACTCCTGAGCTAAGTGCATTCACCGAGGTTCTCACCATAAACTCCTTCAAAACTTGTATTCCTGGGAATTCGAAACGTTCAGGGTTTGTGATTAGGAACATTTACACTGAGGGATAGGGCTGGGAAAAGGGAGCAGCTTCCAGTTGGGAACTTCCCCCAGCACCTCTGCCCCTGCCAGGTGATGCTGCTTGGGCTGGGGCAGGGATTGCCCAAAACCAGGATTGTCATCTTTAATGCTCCCTTCAGTGGTTAATCTTCTATTGTAGCACATCTGCTACAGCTATACAATTAACATGGTGAGAGGACTGTTTGTGCAACTTCAACATTCACATGTTTACATTTGATAGGAGTTGATTAAAAAACAACAAAGTTGATAAAAAGCAACAGGTTTTTTTGTGCACATCCCTGCCTCTTGAATTCAGCTGTAGGTGTTGGTAGGACAGCTAACTAGGAAAATGTGCAACCATGAACTTGGGTCACATTCAAAAAATGAAGGAAGACCTAGCTGGGAAATACTGTGTTGAAAGTGTAAATGAAAATAAAACTTTCAAGTCAACAAGTGTTAACGATTTGTGGTTTGAAAAAGTTTTCAAATTTAAGTTTTAAAAGATCTTTTTCCCTCTCTTTTAAACTTTGATCTCTTTTGTCTGGTAATGTAAGAGTATGTTACTAATACACATTTATAAATCCACAGCTTTGTTTTCCACAGGTCTTTAATTATCTTAAATGTTTTGAAATGTTAATTATGTGATATAAGTGATGTCAACTTGGGTGAGGATTCAGTCAATCATCAGGTTGGGTACCCAACTGAGAACATGGAAAGGGAGCACAATGATACCAAAATATACAGAAGTGTAAGAATTCTGCTTTTTTACATTCTCATTTGCCCTACAAATCTGCAAGTGGGGAGTGTTTTGATATTTAAAGATACTGTCTCAAAGCTGGAGCCTGTATGAAGTAATGACTTGTCACTTCTGATCCTTACTACAGTTTCCATGAAGATATGTTGTCTGGAATTAAATGATAGAGTGGATGCTCAGCAGAAACTAGATGTAGTTTTTAAAAGGTACAAGGAAAAGCCAAAGAAATAACCCAGAAAACAGAAACATCATATGTTTTAGTAGTTGAGTCTTGTCGTTGTTGGAGACAGCATGGGTTTATGTTCTTGCATGAAAGCAGAAGATGAAGTACCTGGTGTTATATTAGAAATTGAATCTGTTTTTAAAGAAATATGATCTGACTCTTTCCTTCTGGCCTGTTAATACTTTTTTTTCATGGGATTTAAGTGCAAATCCAGCTTTTTTATTTCCTTTTTTCCCTCAAGTATAAGTTCTCTTTGCTGCTACTACTAAGAACATTCACTAGACAGTCATTTTACAAAGGTATCTCAAGCCATCATCTTTATTCATGGTTTCTTCAGTGGAATCTTGCATCTGCAGAGACTCACGAGTTGCACTCATTGCTGTTTCGTGGATATCATCATCGCACTTCCTTTTCTTTCTGAGAGGAGGGTTGAACATCAGTAGTTTCAATCCTATTGGTAATTCTGATCTGCAGTCGTGAAATACAGCTTCTAAAGCACTGCAGGGTGTCATTGACAGTATTGATAGATTGACAGTATTTCTTTGACCTTATTAGAGTATTTATGTAGATGGTGTGGGAGCAGTAATCAGTGAATCATTGGCAAACAGGCTGTGAGTCCTCATTATAATTCCTGACAACTCTATTATTTATTTGTATTATTTATTGAACTTTTTATATAGAAGCCTGAGTATATTGGAATTGAAAGAAAAATGTGGCTTATAAGCACTGCTTGCCTGCTAGAAGACTTTAGAGAGCAGTTTACAGACCTTCAAAGTTGAGGGTGATAGGATAATGTGATTAGAAGGGACATTAGAGGCAATACACTATAAACCTCTACTCAAAGCAGGAATAATTTCAAAGTTGGACCAGATTCTCCAGGCTTCATTCAATCAGAATCTTGGACTCAAGGACTGGAGAGTTTGCAATTTCCCTGGGTTACTTGTTTTGCACAGGTGTGCATTTTTAAGGAAAAAAGTTGGCTTTTTGTGAACACTTTTATATTAAAACATGCATCTATAGCTGCATTTAAAATTTCTGAAATTACTTCTAGAATGAGTTAACACCACCCTGAATTTAAATAATATAAATGGTGCAGGTCATATTTATAAATGGTAACTGTATGTGGCAGTGGCCCAGGTTAAATAGATTTCTGGTGATGTGTGTTAGTTCTATTTTGTATAAATATTGTTTATTGCTAATGGATTCGTGGAGACTTTCAGGGTTTTTTTTTTTTTGTTTTGTTTTTTTGTTAATTTTTAAATCAGCTCTGATAGGAAGAGATTTGAACTGCCATTTACAGAAAATAATCACTTTAATGTTTTTTTTCCCCCTGTATTTATATGGATTTAATATTTTCTTGTTGTAAAGAATATGGAGTTTAACATGTCCTCTCTCTTAGGTAGAAGAGCTGATGAATGCACTGGAAAAGACTAGACAGGAATTAGATTCTACCAAAGCCCGTCTTGCCTCAACACAGCAGTCTTTGGCTGAAAAAGAAGCACACCTGGCTAACCTGAGAATAGAGAGAAGGAAACAGCTTGAAGAAATTCTAGAAATGAAGTAAGTACCTTGATTTCTCTAATTTCTAGGGGGAAAAAAAGGAAATTATTTTGCTGTATAAGAAAGTTTTGATTTCTTTTAGTGTGATTTTTTTTCCCCTGCATATATTTAAGTCTGAATCAAAGGACTTCTAGTAGTTTTAAAACCCTTAAATTCCTTTAAAAGCACAGAAGTGCAAAAGTCTTCATTTTAAAAGTATGTTACATTCTATTCTATAATGTCTGTAATAAAAAAAACAACAACAACAAACTTTAAAAAGTTTTTTTTTAAATTTCCTGTTATATGTACATATTATTTGTCCCATCAAAACTGAAATGATCAGTGCCAGTCATCTATTTTCTGTATAGTGCTTTGGTCTGTTTCCTCAAGTACCTTTTTTTTTTCTCCTAATCATAAGATTATTTCTTTTTAAATCATAATTAACAATTGCTGAACAAAATAGAGGAAAAATCTTTAATTCTCTTAATGTGACTTAAAATTTGGTACACAAAACCTCACAGAACAATCTGGAAAATGAGGTTTGCAAAAACTGGTGAGGTAGAAGTAATTTTCTGTTCTGTTTTATGAATGAAGGGCTGGGTCAATGGTATTAGAGGTGAAAGACTCTGTAGTAAAGATCCTCGTTAGGAATAGTGTGGAATTTGAAATGAGATATAAGCATATAAAGTGTTTTTCAGTATGAATTTTAAAACTGAAATGATAGAATTAGCAACCTGGTCCAGTGGAAAGTGTTCCTCCCGTGGTAGGGATATGGGAAATAGATGATCTTCAGGGTCTCTGCAAACCCAAACCATTCTATGATTCTGTTCATAAATGTATTTTAGAAACAATTCAGATATTTCATTACAGTAGTGTAATTTTTGCAATTGCTCACTGGAATAAGCAAAGCAAACTTTGCTGCATTATAAGAGAATATAATCAATTTTGTCTTTTAAAAAATGAACAAGATATTCTCACAGACAGGTTTTAGATGCTAGCTAGGACCTAGACATCTGCAGACAGAATAATGATAATTCTGTGTTGCAATAATATGATAAAAAAATGTGTCTTATCTCTGGCAATTTATTAATTGGAAACATTGACCATAATTTCTATTTATCATTCAAAAATTCAATATGGAGTGATTACAGATTTTTGCTACAAGTTTCCAGTTAAATAGGCATGAAGTGTGCGTTTAAGAACGTTCATGATGATTTCCTATGCTGATATTATGTTCAAGTTCCAACCATAACTCTGCATTCTAAGCCCATCTGGCTGTAATTGTCAAGATCCATCTTAATTTACTGGCCACAGTCAGTTGTCAGTTTTAGATAATTTTTTCAATTGTCATTTCTTGTTCCCAAATAAATTTGGTTATTTATGGAAATTTAGAACAAAAATGGATAGCAGCCTAGTCTTGTTCATAACTGGTTGGTCTTTTTGAACTGAAAACAAGGTAAGTACCCATTAAATAAAAACTAAAAGCTAAAAGATAAAATCAACTCTTTCTTAATTTGGCACCAATCTGTGAAAAAAATCAGGTTTATTTTAAAGTGTTTGAAAGTATAAGTTTGAAGAAGGAGTTGCATTTGCATGTTAATTTCTGAATATGTGATATTTTTTCTGAAATGTCTATTAAAAATATTACTATATTAGTTCTGCAGGAAATATTTTTGTTATGGTCATATTATTTTAGCAGGGCACACATAACTCATACTGACATTAATGGAAGTTATGCATACATGCTAACAGTAAAATGCAGCATGTGTTCAAATCCATCATTTTGTCTAATTGTCTTGTTGCTTTGTGCTCTTTCTATCTCTGAGCATAAAACAAAAATCAATGCACCTTTTTTTTAGTAAATGATTATTTAAAAAATCTATATTGCATAGTGTGACAGAAGCCATGGTAATGCTTTTAAAAAAATGTATTTATCATCCATAGAAATATTTCAGTTGGCCTGGCTTTAAATGTGGCAGTTAGAAATATATCCTAGGACTGCTTTTTCCAGACATTGTTTTTGTTTTCTGAGAGTCCACAAGTAGGAGCACAACCTCCTGAGAGCTTCACAAGGCTTGCCTAGAAAAGCTTATTCATTTTGTAACATGAAGAGTTGAGGGTAGGAGAAGTTTCAGCGCTGTGATGTGGTGCAGATTTGTCAGATGTTTCAGAAATGCCATACTTGTTCAGCATACTTTCATGACCACAATGCTTTCATACAGATCTCCTTTCCTGTGTGGTGGTTCCTTCCAAAACTCATAAACCTGCTTGTAACAAAATTAGGTAGCTGTATGGATAGATGAATGAGTATTTATATAATATTTAAATTGCCTTTTATATATATGTATGTGAAATAAATGCCTGCCCTCATGGAAAGTGGGTTTTGCTCCATGGGACAGATCATCTTTTTAGAAATGGTCAAAATTATTTTCCCTTTGGAAGATATAAAGTTTGACCTGGAGTGCCAAAAGTCATAAAAGAAAGTCTAATGACATGTGGTGGAAAAGATATAAAAAAGATTGTCACTCTTTTTGTAAGCTCAAATTTTAAACTATATGCATTTTATCTTCAACTGCAACCTCTAAAGTTAAAAAGGAAACACAAAACTCCAACACCAAAGCTCCTCCTGAAATTTGCTATCAAAATTTAGTGTTTTCTTGGTTGAAAATCTTTGATTTAATTTTCTGTGATGTTTACTTATTGTTTAAATACAAGGTTAGAAAATATTCCATTGTGGTTTTGCATTAATTTGATGATCTTTCAGTGGCTTAGTTACATGTGGCAAACACCACATTAATGAGTGGCCATGTGATTAATCCCCCAAAAGACTGAACTTCATGTTTTGACCTGAAGATCTGACAAGTCTTAATTTTTGAGATTTAGTTGTTAATTACTGAGTGTTTCCTCCGTTAGCTCAGCATACTCAGTGCTCTGAAGGTTTCAGACTTCTTGCCAAGAGTTTGAAAGGCAATTTCCTTGCCTTTAATAGAGTTCATGCCATCACCTGTGGGTATTGCTAAATCAGTTTTGTTGTAATTGACTGTGCCCTGAAATTCACTGCAAATTTCCAGAAGAAAATTTATTTTCCCTTATGTGAAATAAATCAGATGATTAGTAATGAAGCATTAAAGATCTCATAAGAAAACCCCAGCTACTAGTCATTTTATTCAGTAACAAAAATAGAACATTACTGTGCTGTCCAAAAAATATATTTGAAATTTGATTTTGTAGTAAACTTACAGCGACAGCATAAAATTAAACATCCCTTCCTTTGTTTAAGTACAGTCACCATTTTTTCACTGAAAATAATAAAAGAATATTGCTTATCTTTGTTTTTCAGCAGATGTATTAATTTAAGAGCACCTGTGTACAGTCAGGGATGAAATAACTGTGGGAAGAAGGGGATAAAATGTTTTTTCCCACCCAGCATTTGGTCCAGCAGCTGCAGTCTGTGCAGGAGTGCTGCACACACAGTGCCCTTTGCCTGCTGGCTCAGTGTCCAGCTGCTCTGCCAGCCAGGGACAGGACACTTGGATGTGCCACTGGATGCCAGTCTTGGGTGCAAGACCATGGCTCGACTGCAGCAGCTCCACAGGGTGAGGACAAGCGTGTCCTGGTGCGCTCTGTCCCTTTGTCACCTGCTCTGACTGCCCCCCTGCCTTGGAGAGCAGGAGCTTCAGGCATGGAAAAGCACACACATGGCTTCCAGTGCAGCATATTGCAGGGATGAAAAAGTCTTTGAATGGGTTCTGGAAGTCAGGGGTCGCAGCCTAAGAGAAAGACTGTGTAAAATGTAAAACTAAAGAGTCAGAATTTGTACAGAAGTCAAAATGCTTTATGAACTACTAGTGGCAGAAGTAGAAGAAAGTTTACCATTCATCAGGTTTCCTGCAGACATACCCTTTTTTTCCATCTATAAATTTTACTGGGGTAGAAGTTGGGGGTTTCACATCTGTGTAGCAGCTCGGCAGGAGTTTCAGCTCTGACAAGAACTGTTGGATGTGCAGAGAATCTATCTAGTTGTGTTTCCAGCAGCTGGACAAATCAGCTCCTGTCCCTGCCTTACATTATCCTATTAGTATTTCCATCCATCACCTCTGTAACTGACACCTGGGGAGGGAACTCAACATCTTTGCCTTTATTTATGTCCTAATTGCTCAACCCTAAGAGGTTCTGACATCCAGAGGAGAGTGGTTTCTTCCTCATTGCTGTGGATACAGCAATAGTGAAAAGTGCTTCTGGAATCTCAGTGTGAGCAGTAAATCCAGTGCATCTGGAATGTTTCAGAGTAATTATGTATGCAATTCACCTGTTCAGGGCAAGCACAGGCCAGAGGCATGGCACTCATTGACAGGAAAATTCCTGATGAAATTGCAGGGACTCTACTTGCATGTATTCGTGAAGTTATTTTCCCTTTTTTTTGGTTCTTCCACACAGCATGAAGGATGAGGAAAGGAATACAGCAAGGTAGGAGAAATTGGCAAAGTGATTTAGGGCTGGAACTGCTCTTTGAAATGTGTGGAACTCACTGAAAACCACTTCAAAGGATGGTTTCCCTACAGACCCACCTGCTTTCTGTGTTACAGCCAGGCAGAGCTTCCCCCTGCACCCTTTTCCAAAAGGAAAGCAGGAAGGGAGATAATCCATTCTCTTCCCTACACTGGAACCTGAGGTGTTTCACTAAAAAGTGTGGGCAAGGTTGCTTAGTTTATGCTCCTTTTTAAATGCTGGTATATTCTAAAAACAACTGGTACCTTCCTTGGAATAATTCTAGTTTGAACAAACAAAAAAAGTGTCAGATTTCTTATATTATTAATATAGAAAGAAGAATAATTTTTTTCTACTTTTCCAGCTGTATTTCAGCTTATATTTGGAGAAGGATGGCTATGATAATTTCTCTAACGTGAATTCTTTAATGTGTCTTTTCTCAATCCTTTAGATAACAGAATGTGTATAAATAGCTGTAAAGTGTATAAATAGTGTATAAATAACTGTAAAGAAAAAAATAATTTTCAGGAAGAAGTTTACTATTTTTTCATAATTTTATTGGAAAGATTATTTTGACTTGTTTCAGCTGTGGTAATGTATACTATAAACATGTTCAGATAGCAAGCTGATTGTCTCAAAAATTGTACCATTTCAAATGCAGAACATGAGACTGTTTTCTAGTAACCTGTGGGCTGCTTCAATTTAATTGTAGAATTCATGCTGAGAGTGTAGAGAGTCATATCCCAAGTTAAATACAAACAAAACAGCAGGATGTTGATACAACTGTGACTTCCATAGGAAGTAGTTAGAATGGTAATGTGGTCTCCTAACTTGGGTGGAAAGTCTCTTGTGACTGTTTTTGCCCCACAGACCTGTAACACAGCATGCCTTGACTAACATTTTTGACACCAACTTGCAAACACCATAAAGATTAGAGAAGGCCAAATGAAGGCTTTGTTCTCTGGAACAGAAGCTTTCTTGACTAAAATGAAAAGATGTTTTTCTTTTGTAAACAAAGAAGGGGCTCTAAGCAATAAAATGTTTGTGTCTGTGAGAATAGACTGAGTGAGCTGTTAACTTGTCAGTGCTTCTCTTAAAGTCATATGAGTGTCACCAAGTTCCTAGATATTTGAGGATGTTCAGATTAAAGGATAGCATACTTTTATTTTATTCTGTAAGATTCATAATGTTTGAAATTTCATCAGCATGGGAAACAAATTTCTTAATTTTGTTCTTTTTAAGATCAAAATAGATTGTCACCTGCTGTTGAGGGTTAATAAGATCAATTTAGGATTTCTACAAACTGCTACTTTTTTATCAATATCTAAGTAAAGGAAGTTGGGTCTTCTCCCATTGTTTCTCCTGTAGACAGTGGGAGAGGGCAGTAGAAACCTTTTCTAATTCTTTCCAGGGAGACGATGTCGTTGTGTCTGTTATGGAAATGTGGCAGTGCTTGTGTCACCGAGGCATTGTCTGGAGGCAAACCAGGAGTTCAAACGTATTCCAGACAATGCATATTATGGTTATAATAATTAGCACACTTTTCTGAGCTAGAAAAAAAGTCTGGCTTGTTTTCTTCTTTTCACAAGAATTTTGTCTCTAGTTGTACAAGTGAGCTTTCAGGTTCCTTTGATCCACACGATTTGAGGCACCTGCCAGGCAGAAAGAGAATTTGTTGGCTGCTCCCAGTCTATATCCTAGCAGTGCGCTTTGCTTTCCAGTTTTGTTGCCATTGTTCTTTACCCTTTCTGGTACCTTGCTTCAATAGAAAAATTACAGTCAGTGCTCCAGCAAACATTTTGTCTTGGAAATTGTAGAATACTTCTCAGGGGTTTAGTGCTTTCTCCAGGACCTGAATGGTAGAGAGATCAAGGGGATCCTGCAGCTGCTTTATGAGTAAGACACTTAAAAGACTTCTGACTCTGGGGAGGGTTAGGCAGGGGGAGGATATGTTTGGAGATTGAAGAAGCAGAAAGGAAGGCATAAACTCAGTGTAGAGTTTGGCCAGATCTCCCAGCAGGAGGAGCATGAGGGACTTGCTGAAGTTAATCAGTGATCGATTGGAAGGGGAGAAGTGTGAGAAGTGCTGCTTTGGAGAGTGGTTGGTTGGTGACCTTCTGGAACTTGCTTCCACAGATACATCAGCTGATTCCAAAAGAGGTTAGACAAATTCATAGACAAAGCTGGCTCTTTATGGATTTCTTTTTATTCTTTGCTGTTGTGCTTGATCTGTATTCTAAAATTTATTTTCTATCTGCAGTATCACCTCTTTCCTCCCACATTGCTCATTATCACTGAAACACGTATAGTGATGATTTATAACCCCTTTTAAATTTTTTTTTAAAGATCTGGTTATATTAAGTCCACTTATAGAATATGGAAAAATCAGTGGCCATACTTTGAATGGCCTTTTGTGTCTTCTGTTGCTGTATCTTGTATAAGTGGATTTACAAGATGATGTAAGTGACAAAATGATTGGTTTAAAGTGCAGGTTATAAGTGAGATATGACAGTTACATGACATTCACTCGTGATTTAACCACTTAGAACACAGGCAGGATTAACAGTGTTTCAGGTTTACAGGTGTTTCAAAGTGCTTGAAGGATGTGGAGATGCAGAGTATTCTAGCCTATTGTAATGTGAATGAGAATTTGAAGAAACAATTGCAGTTGAAAATCATTATCTTTACTTCCTCCATTATTTCCTTTTTCTTTAAAATCAATCTCTTTAAATTAAAATGCTTTTCTGTTTTCTTATGTATAAGTATGTTAGGGATGAAACTTTTCTAAGGAAGCTTGTTATTTTTATCTGAATTTAAATTACTGAGCAGTTTAGAGATCTTCTAGATATAGAATAAAAAGTGAATGTGCTTCTACTAAGTATTAAACCCTTTTTGTCTGGTTTCTATTGCACAAATTCTTTATTGTTAGAAAATATAAGGAATAGGAAAGATCATACCCTTCAATTAGTGACAAAGCTGTATATACTTTGTTTTAAACTTAGCTTAAAAACGCTTTTCTTAGGTATAAAATTAATGATGGTAAAAATTATTAGATAGGATGTCATTTGTTTTGAAGTTCAGCCAGCATGGGAATGTAGAGGCATCCACCTCTGATAATACACTCAAAAGAGCAAATGGCTCAAAATTCAGAAAGGAAGGAGTAGGAGGCTGAAAGTAAAAAAAAAAAACCAAAAAAAACCAAAAAAAAACACCCCAAAAGTTAGGCTTCTGTTTCATGGATTTTTTTAAAGCTGACTGAATTACGCCCTTGTCTACTGAAACCCTCTTAGTGTAATTCCCATTGGCCTCCGTGACACCCAGGGCAGCACTGATCAACTGCAGGCTCCCATGTTCTAACCTTGGCCAGCTCAATACGATTCTAGCAGATGTTTCTGCATTTTAAACCTCAAAATATGATGGGTCAGGGTTTGTTTTTTTTTCCTTTTTCAAGTGGCAAATCTTGCATACTTGTGACACAGGCCATGCAATTCTATGATAGGAATTATGAGCTGAAGGTGTCCCCAGTGGGATAATGCTGAACTTAATGTAAACTCAGATCTTTGAAGATGGAGAACCAAACAAATTTCAAAGTTTTGAATCATTTAGATGAAACTGGTGGATTATTCTTAAATATTGTATAAAAATAAAAAATAGAAAATGTGCTTAGAAATTCATGATTTCTGTTAGAAGGAAAAGATCTTATAAAGGCAGGACAGAGTCAGAAGCAATCAAACAGGAGCACTTCTCTTAGCAGCACCAGAGGAAGGTTTGATTATCTTTCTCTGCCTTCCCATTACTCCTAAGGTGCTGCAAAGTACATCTACTGCTACCTTCTTCCTGTGCTTCCTTAGTCCTCCCCATGCTCCCAGGAAAACAAGTGCTTCTCTCAGTGCTGTACAAAACCACAGCTAAATTCCCATTCCTTACTTCTCTCATGTAGTAAGGTGCAAGGTGTGCTTGAAGTTTTGTGCTCTCTTGTCCAAGAGGGCTTATTGATGGTTCTCCAACGTGCCTTCTCTTGTGCTTTGTGAGGTGTGAGCTCACAGGGCAGCCCTTCTGCTTTTAAGGCCATAAGTAGCATTTTCTCTTTTATTTAACTTATATAATGACACCTGTAAAAATTTATCCTCCTAGAGGTCTGTTCCTCTGTCTTGAAATGAGTGAAAAAATTTGCGTTTTGGAGGAAGAGGCACACTTATAGTGGTGGTGTTTGTGGCCTCCCCCTGTACCATGTCTGGATTACTGATTGTGACTCTGACAAGACTGATCCATCCCCTTTATTAGTACAGTGCCAGGTGTAATGGGTTCCATCCATCATAACTATAATAAACAAGATAATAATGAAGGCGTACATGACATTATGACTGTCAACGCTATCTGAACAATGTGATTCCAGAAACATTGCAGCAAAAAGAGAATTCTTCAAATAGGATTGGTCAAATATGACACAGCACACAAATATGCTAAAGCACTGCCTTCTCAAGGAACAGCAACTCTCTTTTCAATGCTGTGTTGCAGTTTAGCAGAGACTCACAGATCATGAATTATGTGATAACAGTGGAAATAAGGATGAGCTCATCTCAATTTTCTCTGATTGGGAACAAAGCTCGCTAAATCCATGCTGTTGTGCAGTGAATCAAGGTATCTCAGCAAAGAAAACCTCTGTTTAAGAAAATGCATTAAATAAGTCTGTGTTAAGTCCTATGGTCAAGCATAAACATCACCTTAAAAGGCTGCCCTGGATTGCTTCCTTAGGGTGAAGTGGTTTCAACTGAATAGACAAACTTTTTCAAGGTTAAACAAAAGCTGGGTGACAGTGCAAACTTACACAGAGTCGCCTTAGTGAAAGATTTTATGGTTATTGGTAAAGAGAAATGTTACTTTTGTAGAGGAGCTTGCATAATTTGAGTAGGAGTGCTATGCTTATTGTGTTACATTTTAGTAGTGAAAGTTTATTGGGGGATGCAAGTGAAAGGTTTGGAGTTTTTTCCCCCCTCATATTTAATAATTTTCTCAAAACCCAACCAGTTTCAGTTTTGTAAATGTTCAGATACTGAAGGGGAAACAGTGATTTATTGGCTTAGATTAGAAATGTAAAACACTTTTTTGTGGTTAAACTCTTCCCAGTTTCTAACCACTCCTACCTCAAACATGTAGTTTATCATTGTTGCATTCAGCTCTGACCAAAATTAGGCCACACAGGACTCTGATGATGACCATATTGCTAAAATCATTCTAGTTATGATGGATTATTCTTCTCTGGTTCCCAACGAACTTTTTGCATAGTTTGAAAACCAGCTTTCATGATTTTCATCTTCTAGGTGCGACGGTGAAATGTAGATTGATCTAACAGAGACAGTCATTAAAATATTCTATTTTATTCTTTTTGATTTCCAACCTCTTTGTCTTTATTATGGCCAGGGAACAGAAATAGGTACTGAGTAGAAAATGTCAGAAAAAGCATTTTTTTTTGTGGGGGGACTTCGTGGTAGTTATGATCACCTGTATGCGTGTTATGGCAAACTTCTTCCCAGAGGCTGGTTAAGTGCAGTTGATGGGAGAGCTTTTAAACTAAAAGAAAGATTACCCCCACTCTAAAAGCCCCAAAATACAGAATTCTGTCATTTTGTTAAATTGTGAATATTTTTTATGAGCTGGACAACTTCATCCAGCTCTTGCATGACTGCCTTGAGAAGTTTCTGTGTGGTCAGGAAACAACAGTTGATGTGTATGAGGTTTAGAGCAGGAGCTGGTGTTGGGACTAGTGTGAAATTCAGTAGCAAAAGGCAGGGATTAAGATGTAACACCTAAAGAGTAGGAGCCCAAGAAGCAGGGTAGATCATCATCCAACATCCAGCAACCTGACACCCTCCCAGCAGAGTGGAAAACGCTCTGACATTCAGGAGCTTAAAAGAAAAGACTTCTTCACCTAATGAAAAAATTATTAAACTTGCAGCAGGCGTGAAACAAACTTGACTGCTTTCCAGGTTTTTTTTGGGTGCCCATTACCGTCTGGGCCCACCTGGATTATTTTGTCAATAACTGCCAGAAAACTGCTGAAATGAAACCAATGTTCCTGGTTCTTGTGTGTGTGCATCCCAGCCAGGTACCCACTGCTCTTTTATCAAAGTACTAAAGGGGTCCAATCAGGAGGGAAATTTACATACAGGATTTTCACAATTCTGTTAAGAAATAGAATTTGTAATGTTTTCTCTCAGAATAATCTCCCTTCAACACTTCAATGCTGTGATGTTTTGTTTAGTCTAATGTTGGGTTTTTTTGGTAGTATCTAGTCTGAAAATGAATCTGACTAACAGATGAATTTAGGAAATCCCTCTTGTAATTTAGCAACTAAATGAATAGGGGATATCAGTATCTGACAACCAAGTTCCACTTAAGGCTAATGTAACTATTACTACATTAGTGCAAGTTTCCACTTTTCAAATAAAACCTTTATTGAATTTAAATATGTATTTGACGAAGGACTAGCTGAACTTCTGTGAAATTTGCTTTGTGGAATTACGCTGCCTTTATTGATACTGACTAGCTTTATAAATGTTTACCTTAATTATGTTTTATTGTGATTAAAAAGATTGCAGATACTCTGCCATTTTTGTAAAGTGAGCTGTTGGAGCTTTTTTTTGTTCAAGAGGAGGGAAGGGTATGGAGAATAGTGCAGCTCCAGAGAGGAGGCCCCTCACAGCCATATGAATCCACTTACATGTAAATTGCTTGTCTATATGAATTAAGGTGAAGGTTATGAAAGAACTGCATTTCTGTGTTTATTGTAGGATTTTTGACAGTCTCTTTCCTCTTTCAAGTAAATTTGGCTTAAGTCCACAGTCAGTACAGTTTTAAGTAAACTCCTCTTTTGTTACATTAACAAGGTTATAACATCACTGAGGCAGATTTCCAGCTGCATGAATTGAGGCCTGAGCATGCAGACTGAGGGGATAATTAAAACCTTAGGGTGAGCGAGTTAAACTACCAGCTAAAATTGGATAAAAGGCTAATTGTCCATAGCCACATAGTGCATGTTTCTAAATATCTGTGAAATAAAGAGAGATATTCGTGGTCTTTTTAA
Organism: Sialia sialis; assembly: GCA_009812075.1. NCBI lineage: Eukaryota > Metazoa > Chordata > Aves > Passeriformes > Turdidae > Sialia > Sialia sialis. Next base: position 7,773,773 of record VRYO01000638.1, on the reverse strand, counting down.
AATGCTCAGATTCACATTGTATTTTAGGGCATAACAAAAATCAAAAGAAAGTAAATAGAAAACCAAAGAATTATTTCCCGGGTATTGTTTTATTTTAGTTACTAATTAAAAAACAGAATCCTTTTGAAGACTTCAGTGATTTTCTGCCTCTCTTTACAGCTCAGGAAGCATTTTTGTGTAGGAAGTATGAGCCTCACTGTGTGATACAGTATATCAGAAGGGACTGGTCGGTGCTTTGTCAAAATTTGTCATATCTCTTTTTCCTTCCTCCTTTTTCTCATTATTGAGAGTGGAGTTACATACCTTCGGTGACCCTCAAGAAGATGACATAGAGTCAGGCAAGATGATACATTACCACAAAGTTAAAAAAACAGAATGGCTTGTAATGGCAGCTTGTAGTGAGCTAAATGAATTGTGAAGGCCCATTTGTTATTCATTAGGAGAAGCAGAGCAGATACTGTTCTGCCTTCATAGGGAGCCTTTAAACTCCAGGTCATTTTACACTGGTACCCTTGTGCCATGGACAGCATTTAATACATTTTTAACAGCTTTTACATTTCCATGCTTTGCAGCAGTGCTTGTTGAATCATTTCTCTAATGGAGGTGTTTTAGAGTAGTTTAGAGTTACTTTGGGGGAAAAACAGGGGAAAAAAAGAAAAAATTGAGTTGATGAAGTGAACTTATATACTAAAGAGCTAAGCAGGCAGAACTGTTGCTCCAAAGTAATGCATGCTGATTCCCCCTGCTGCAGAAGCACAGCCCTGGGGAATTGTGCTTTTGTTGTTGTTGGTTTTATTTGGGGAGGGCTGTTTTTTAAAATGTATGTAGAATTAAAGTTGGTTTTATTCACAGTGGTCATTCCTCTGGGGAAGGAAGGTCTTAAGAAAAAAAGTACAGTAATTTCACGAATATAAG
>VRYO01000638.1:7625525-7771858 GCA_009812075.1 Sialia sialis | reverse complement strand
GCTATTTCTGAGTTGCTCAGGAGTCTGATGGAGAATGTTCAACATTTTGGCATTTTTTTAGGAACTTGTCCATAATGTCTATCATAGCCCTTGGTGTGGGCATCTAAGGAACCTATTATAAAATGGAGTGGAGGGTAGAATTTTACTGATCAAAATAAATGTTGATTATTTCATTGCCTCCCAAATGGTTCAGTGGTGCTCTGGAAAGCCAAAGCAGGTACCAATAGCAAACACTCTGAGAATGATTTTTTCAAAAGTGCTGAACAATTCTAAAATTTTATTAACTTAAAGAATGATATGTAACTCTAAAGAAAGGTTTAAGAAACACAGCTAAGGGAAGTAATCATTTCACAAGCTCACATTTTATTTTAGGTGATAGCCTTTGATATTTACTACCTTCAAATAATGTTGTGAGAGCCAAATTAAAGTTCTGCTCAAAGTATTAGAACACAAATGGTGTACTGAATTTTAAGAATTGTTTACAAATAAACTTAATTAAGAGAATGCTAACCTAAATGTAAGATTAATTTTTTTTCCCCTGAAACCAGTCCATCCTTTATTTTCTTTAGATTGGCAGCATTCATTCTTTGCTTCTTTGCAGATGGCTTTCACTGCAGTTTTTAAATTGATTTGACTATTTTGTGAGGATAAATTCTGACAAAGTTCATGTGGCATTTCAGGAAGAAAAACGATTTGTTCTTTTGGAGTAGAACTGTTTTTTTTTTCCTGAGATTTTGAACAATACATATTTTAACACTGAAAGGCTGTTATCTATCTTTAGAAAATAGCAAGCTTTAAATAACATTAAAAATGATTGCTTTTCTTTGGGAAAAGAGAGAGTAAGAACCTGTGAACTCTAAAAATCCTGTTGTTGTTTGAACTATATATGTTTTCAATAAAATTTAATTCCTTTTATGTAAGTTTAATGTTCAGTTGCAACAATATAACTAACTTTTCCTCTAAGAGAAATATTTGTCTTCTTTTACCTTTTCACTAGCTCCACTGAGTCGTTGGTGGTTTGTGAATTAAAGCTGTTTTAATCAAAACTGCTTTAAACTCGCTAAGGTTTAACAAGTTCTTCACATATTTGAAAATATATGTCCATTAAATGTGTCAAAAGTACTTTTGTTTGGTCAGAAAATGAACCCCATCACTTTTGTTATTCTAGATTTCTGAAAATGCAGTGGAGGGACTGTTATCCTGTGTCCAGGTGATGCACTAAGAAAGGCACAGTGCCACTACTTTCATTTGTTAAAGTTTGTAAAGAGAATATAAAGAATTCTGTGAAGTCCAGACATACTTACCCTAGGAATTCTAAACTAGGCTATGGTATGAATTCCATTTAAATTTTTCTTTTTTCCCAAGCGGAATACATGTAATTAATGGCAGTCATACAGCATTGCCTGAAACTGTTTATTTCATATTTATGATACCTTACAACTTTATTTTCATGGTTTTAACTTATTTGTCAGAAATGCAACATCAAGAACATCCCTATAAAAGGAGATTTCCAGTGTTAACTACCTAAGACATTTGGATGCTGTCCCTTTAGCACAGAGCTTCTTCTAAGTTAAGGATTTTACTCTCCCCAGTTCTGAATCTACTTCTGGTGCAGTCCTGACTCCAACACCTCTTGGGTTGCCTTTGCTTGGGCATCTTATCAACATCTTCACGTGGAATTTGTAGCAGCTGTGATCAGTGAAACACGAGGCAGCCAAAACAATTCCTGTGTGCCTCCAGAACGTTCTCTGCATTGTGTGTCATGAGGATGGTTCCTGTGACAGTGCTGTGCCAGCTGGGGCTTCCCTAGAACAGTTCCAGATGTTTATTCTGCCACTGGAAAGCCATACGTTTAGTCACATGTTTTGACTCAGGCTAAAGTTCCAGAGTCTGAACAGCCACAACAAACCAAAGCAAATGGAGCAATAATAGTCTCTTGAACACTGGCACACATCACACAGTTCACAGTAATGATTATTGAAATAAGTGGAGACACTAGGAGGAGAAAAATCTTTTCTAGAGGGATGTTCATATTAACATCCTGTTACTGTAAATCTGCTGAGACCTTCAAAATTGAATTAATATTCACTAAAGTAAGATACTAAATTTGTCTCAGCTGATCTGCAGTTATCTTTGAGTTTGTCTTCTACAAATAGTCTAAGAGTTTGCTTGTAGAAGTGTTCACTGACCCATTACATTTTTGCTCGTTTTAAGTCATGGTGACTGTATGTGTGCATCCCTGACTGAAATTTGATTATAAAAGTTGTCTACCCCAGTCCCTGGGAAGACATGTAAAAACCCCAGACACAGGTGATGGGCAGGCTGACCTTTATAAGAAACAGCTTTTTTCCTACCCTGCATTTTTTAAAAGCAGCTGAGTTTTGAGCTAGAAGTGTACTTATGGTGGCTTGTTTTCTTTGATCCATGTAAGTCAGCCCTAGGAGTGATCCAGAGCATCCGGGCTGCCTGACAGCTTTACCTCTTGCTCAGAATAAAGTGCTCCTTTTGCTGTGGCACAGGAGAGACGTGGTGTGGTAGGATTTGTGGGAATCTGCTAATGGTTAGAGCTTTGCAGTGTGCCTGCTTCCACCTAGGACAGCTGAATCTAAGTCTGGGCAAATAATCAAATTTGACTGAATAGTTATTAGGTATTACAAAAATATATTGAAAATCATATTGAAAGGCTAGATACATGGTAATCCACAGGCAAATTCTAGCAGTGGTTTTGGTTTTTTTTCTGTTATTCTGTTATCATAAAGTGAGCAAGCAGTTGTTTTAAAGAAAGGAAAATAGCCTGAATTGGAAGACTCAGCATTGTGGTAAATCTGGTGAGACTATGAGAGAAAGAAACTCTTCATTTATATTCCTTCAGGTTACTAAACCTCAGACTGATAGGAACAGTGGTAGATTAATTTGCCACAGGTAGAAGATTCATGTTGAGAGCAGATATCTTGCCTCATGAAGGAATGAGCTGATTTCTGTACCAAGTGATTCTTTTGACACTGACCATTGTGGTTGGAGCATGTTGTGTAGATGAGAAAGACCGTAAATTCTGTGTAGAATTTACATAAAAGAAAGGTAAATGCATACAGAGACTATTCAATGTGCTCTAATCCCAGTGCTGCTGCAGCACTTATTTCTGGATCAGTTGAACCACAAAGCAGTCAGGTTGGGGTCTCAAAAAAAAAACAAACAACAAAACAAAACAACAAAAAAGCAGACTTTGGTGATACATTCCTGTTTGTATAGGTAAGAATTTTTGCTGCCTCAAGGGGAAGAACAGCAGGTTCCAGGGTCCCGCTTGCCAAATCTACGTAAAGCCTGGAAAACTCTCTGCTTGCCTAAGTTAAGCAAGCTGTGCTGGGACAAGAGCTGAGCTCAAATGAGCTGCACAGCCATGTACTGTATATTCTTTCTGAAATGTTGATGTACTACACTTTGCAGTGGTAGTAACAGTCAAAAGTCAGTTGTTGAAGTCAAAGTCAAGAAAAGGAAAGTGAATTAATTTATTTATTAATTTATTAAGATGTATAAGAGGGAAAAGCTTTGGCAAAAAAAAGAAGGAAGCACTCTCCAGTGAAAAGTATTTGTCTCAAATTTGGTACAAGGTAATTTTTCCTCTATTGGAAGGCAGGGGATTTGTCTGTGAAACTTGGAGGCTCTGGAGGGTTTAAGCTGTATGACCTTCAGAGATTTTGGCAGTGTGACTGGCTCCCTCAGAGTCACAGCTGGGACAGTCTAGGGGTGACAAAGCATGTTTTCTTAGGGAAATAATAGAGGTATCAGCTGTTGTTAGGAGCCATCATATCAGTAACATGGTGAATAAACATGGTAGATAACTGTTACCTTAAAATTCCTGGTATTTGGGATGGTTTCTTTTTAGGTTTTTTTTTTTTCCACAAGTGGAAATGAGTGATCTGATCTTCAGCTAGTTTATAACTAGAATTTAGGTTTTGTAATGCAACAAAACAGACTGACAGATTTCAGTGAGGAAAAGCTCCAGGTTAAATGAAGTGAGCTGCAAGAAGCAATAGCCTTGACACAGTTGGGCAGAGACAGATGTGCAGATGAATAACTGAAATTAATGGCAGGCACCTTTAGAGGGCTGGTTAATCTGCCAGGAGAGAGTCTGTCTCTTTTCTGCCCACTAGTACATCAGCTCATAAAAATTACAAATGAGCTCAATAGCAGCAAGAGCCTTAAGATCTGCTTCCTCATTAGTGAAACTTCAGAGAAACATTTCCTATAGCTCTGTATCTATTTCTACCCTTTAAGCATAGTTGTTCGTCAGAAGTATGAAGACTGAGTTCTTGGGGAAGGGGAAGCGAGAGTAGTGGAATGAATTAATAAAGAGAAGAGTTTATCTTGAATTATTCTGGTAAACAGTATATTTAAGGGTTTTATTGCTGAAAAAATATTAATATGTTTAAGAAGTGGTTTTTGTATGCTAGAGATGGACTGTCTTGTATGGTTTATATTTTTATTCATGTTGTAGCCCATTAAGAGCAGCACTATTAGTAGATGATGTGATATTGGGGGCATTCTGAGCTGTTAGAGCAGCAAATTCTCCTGTTATGCACTGCTAGGGCCTAACCTAAGGAGAGGTGATCCAAGGGTGTCTTTTCCTGACAGCAGGAAGTTCATGAACTGTAAGTCGTGTGTATAATGGTGAAAGAAAAACAAATTTGCCAGTTGAGGTGGGAGGAAATGCCCTTTTCAGAAGCTGAAAATAGAAAAAAGAGTGGAGAAGGCTGAGGGAAAAAACCCCACCAATATTCAGGTTTAGAATAATTCTTTTTCCTGTAGTTGTGGAAAAGGTGAAAAAAAAAAAAAAGAGATCAACAAGTAGAAAGAAGAGGTCAGTGGTCAAGAGGTACATTAGGGGTTGTTCAATTGTAGTGATAACTGGAACTGATAAAGTTATCTAAGGGGGTTTCTAGCACTGAAAAACCCCAGAGGATGTAAACAACTTTGTTCCCTCTGTCTTCCTTCTGAAATTGCCCAGTGAAAGCTAGAGCTTGCTTCAAGCACTCTCTCACAATTTATCTTCTCTTTGACCTTTTGTTTGCATATGCTGCCTAATATATAGCAATTACCTCAAAGCTATTTGTAGTCATCATTTGGGATCATGTGGCTGGTTATGAGAGCTGCTTTTTTTGAAAAGTAGGAATAAAAATTTTTCCAGGCAAAACAACCAAAAAGCAGAATTGTGAAACTGGTCGCACATGTGTTTAGTGTAATGAAATTTATGCCTGACTCTTTCCCTAATGCTACATAATAGATCGTGATGATCTTGTTTCTGTACAATGTAATCTGTGTGTTTGGGTTATCTGTTACTGTTGTTCAGATTCATTTGGGTGCTTCTTTCTCTCCTTTTCTCCTCTTCCTCATAACTACTAATCATGTGGATTTACATGTTTCTGTATTTCTTTTAATGACCTAGTTTATGCTTATCAGCACCTCTTATGAAGGTTTTCATGTGCTTGCCTAAATTGACATACTCTGCCCCTTCACAAGTTCTTTGTGTGATTTATCCACAGCCAGATTTAGAGGAAAGGGCCTCCAAGATCCAGATGACAGCAACAACAGAGAGCAGTGATGCTCTCTTGACATTATTAGTGATGTCCTGACTTGTAACGTGTATGATTCACTTCTGAATTTTGTTCATTCACTTTTACAAAATCTTTGTCAATTTTTCTGTGCCTGTCAAATATATACATGCACACACATTTTGCATTTTTCAGTGATGTGAAAGACCCTTTAACTCCCTTCTGCTGTCTAATAGGTTTAGGAATTACTGCTTTTAAAAGCACTTATTGACCTGATGGAGTCAGGAAAATCACATGCTTCTGAAATGCAAGGTTTTCTATGTCAGTAATATTATTCATTAGCAAAATTGTTCATTTATCTAAATTTATCCTTAGCCTATGCCTAAGTACTTCCTCTAGGTCTGTAATTACCAGCTGACATGCCAGTTCCACGCAGATAGAGTGTCAAGAGATTCAAAGGCTTTGCTCCCTCTAGGGAGCCTCAGAGACCAAGAAACCTATTAGCCATTTGGAACAAAAGTAGTTGTATAGTTTCACAAGCTTTACAACATTTATGGAATTACTTAAATTATTCCTATTTAAGGACAAAAGCATTTGTGTTTCCTTACCTACCTTTTCTAGACAACAAGTATGTTGGCTGCAGGTTTCATGGAGAGTTTTTTTTTATGTTTGACACAGTAGGGATGGCCTGCAGTTTCTCAATCATCTGCTGTATTTGCATAACCTTGCAGAGTTAATGGCTGCCATTCTGACAAATTAAGCTGGTTTCCTATGTCTTTAATGGATTAAGTCCTCTTGGACAAGTTATACTTTATTTTAATCCATAAATAGTGTTTCCTAAGTGCTGTAAATAAGACATTCATTTGTTTAATTCTATTGTCTTTTGACTTGTGTACTAAAAAACATATACATGAAGAATGCTAAATAAATATGGAACAAAACAAGTTATTTATCTATATAAAGATAGAATTAAAGATAATCAGTGCTTGATAGAAGAAAAAATCGAGTTTTACTTTAATTACTGCCAAATATTTGAAAACATTTTGGCTGTGAGGGTATTCATAATTCTTAATCTTTGATTTTAGTAAAATCTTATTTCCTGATTCCTGAAAATTGTATAATTTGCACTGTGTGCTCCAAGTGTAGCAGCAACATTGCAGCATGTGGTTCATGTGATAAACCAGTTCCCTGACAGCTGCAATATACATTGGAGTTGTCAATGTGTGTGAACAGGTTAGAGGCAAAATATCAGAATGGAATGCTAATGTTATAAATTCCTGAACATGTCACATTTTGCAGGTAAGATTGTGTTTAAAAATAGCAATCTGTGGGAATTGAACAGCACTGAATCTGAGGCAGTATCACCTACCTATTTATAGAGCAGTAATTTTACAATTCATAAATGATCTATAATGGACATGTTCTTGAAGAACCTTGGTATGGTAGAGGGGTAGTGCTTCTGCAGTTTTTACTCTATAGGTAACTGGAAGCATAAAGCTACTGCTTTCCATGTAAATTAGACTTTTCACTAGAGTTTTTTGCAGTCTGAATATTAGGCTATACACTAATTTCAAACTATGTCAGGCTGTGCATTTCCTACTTTGCTGCCTGTGCATTTCTTCAGAGGTGCACCTGAGTGTTGGGAATACAAATATGCGTCTCTGTTCATCACACTGGCATTCATTTGGATAAATGAGATTTTCTCAACTCCACAAAATCCATGATATGATGCTTGGATTAGAACTGCCTTGTAACTGAAATGTTGCATTTATCCACATAGTAGAGCTGAGAGCAGAGGAACTGAATTGTTCCTGGCTACCAGACCTTCATTCAATTCATTAGACCACACATACACTGCATTGATTTTTTTTTTTATTTTTTGTTACATGTCATATCTCTGGCAGTGCTCCTAAATGCTCTGTGTTTTGCATGCACAGGCTTATAGACAAATTCTTCTGTGTAAGCAAATCTGAAAATTCTGTTTCTTCTGTAGAAGTCCTAAGCATGAGATCTCTCCATGGACTTTAGAGTAAAACAATGCTGTTTGTGAGATATGACATAACAACAAAATATTAAACAGGAGCTTAATTCTCCCCATCCTCCTCGGGACCATGACAGTGGGCCTCCTGCTGGGAAATACAATGATCTATTATTAAAATGACAGCCCCACCTAGGGAGACAGCAGCCCAATTCAAAGGACAGAGCCAAAAGCGCCTCCACTACCACCAGCAGCAATTGGGATCAGCTGGTGCACTAACAAGCCCTGGATTTCAACATCTGGTGGCAGGGCTTTCTCAGTGGAGGTCTGTTGACTGTGGAATTCTCTTACACAGACACATACATGGTTTAACAAAGCCAAAGTTTTTTTATCCTCAGGGTACAGTGTCAGGCAATTTCCTTTCCCAGGCAGCAGCATTTGCTGATGGTTCCACTGGCATCCAGAAGTGTCCTGCAGGGATGCAAGGCAGTCTTGCCAGAGGAGGAGCTGCTCCCCAGGGTCAGTCCTTCAGCAGCTCTCCACAGCTAGCAGAGCCCTTGAGGGACTGCAGTGTTGGAATTTCTCTTATTCTTCCATGGGAATTTTCATTTTTGCACATTATCTCAGAGTTACATAGGGGCTGCACACAGCTGGGGACTAGGGAATCAGGATGAATGTGCTCTCCTGTTCTGCATCCTAGAGCTTATGTTCAACTGCCCAGTTTCCCAGGTACATCTTAAATTAATCTCCTAAAAATGGGAAAACTTCATTTTTGTTTTGCAGATATGGTTCTGCAGTTCTTTTTACTGTCTGTATCACACTCATAGAATATGTCTGTGTTAAAGACAACATTTAAAAAAAATTGAGGTTACTGTAAAAAAATAACCAAGCAACTACAAACAGCCAGTTGCAGTGGCAAAACGAAGACAGTGAATTTATCTTGCAGCTCTGGCCTGTTGTCAGATCTCATGGAGGAGGGTTGCTGTTCTCCTAGGTTGTCTCTGGACGCTTTTTTCCTAAAAGTTGAGTGTTTCTTTTAGGATCAGGTGAAATCTGCAATTGCCATCATTTATTTGCTACTATTATACATATTTCAAATTGTGATCTCCTAAATCAAACATAGCATGACTTATTTCACATCATGGTTTATTTCAGAGTGTTAGGAAATTAAGACCACACAGAGGAAGCAGTACTCAACACAGAACTGTGAATGAAGAAAACTGTGATGGAGGAATTAATACATATCCATGGGGTTCTGATGTAGCATGACAGAGGAGTGTAACACAGTGCTAAGTGCTGTAATGTAGACACAAAGCAGGACAATTCCTCCTCGCTGCCCCAAATCTTCTACTTTGCTAAGTAAACATAAGAAAGAAGTTTAGCTGAAGAAGATAAAATATGTGTAGTGACTTTTGAGTGCTTTTCAACCACCTTTTAGCTGCTTATCTACATGATGAAAATTCATTGTGAAGCCTGTGATAAGGAGATGCTGCTACTCTTAAAATGTCTGTAATACTTGAAATGTAACTATAGTCTGGAATGGTGCACTGCATTGGCTTTCACTATGAAAATACAAAAGGAAAAGCTTAAGTGAGGAAAATTAGAAATGTCTTCTGTGCTCTTTTTAACCAGCCTTGGTTTGAAGACTGTGGAAGAAAGTACATTCAAGTAACTTTTCCATACCTCTTAGCTGGTTATGAATGGGAATGACAGAGGCCAGGACACCAATGCATTTACATACCATGCCCTTGAAATGATGATTAATAGAGATGTATTAATTTCAGCAAGTCAGTTAAACAACAGCCCGTTTTTAACTAGTTATGTAGTTTTATGTTTAGTTTCTTTAATTACTTTGATGTACTTCATGTAGTTTAAGTTTACACACATTCTTCTCAATGTAACTGCTAGTTCACACAGAAATAAATAAATATGCTTTTATATGTTAGTGTACAGGGAAATATATTTAACTGTACTGGAGAGTATGTGTTGTTGTTGTTTGTGGAAGATAAATACTTGAAAGATGCAAGTGTATGCTCTTCATTTAGATTTTTTAAAATCTGTTTTACTCTTAGACTAGACTGGCCATTACTATTATTTTTAATTCTCTTTTGCTTTTTTTTTAAACTAAATTCTGTACTTTTGAACAAAAGAAATCAGTGCAGGGCAAGGCAAAATCCAAGATGGTTGTGCATTTAGTGTATAGAAGAAGGACATTTATTTCTTTATGTGAAAAATTATGTTGATTATTTTGGGTATTTAAGATAATACTGTGTTTATTTCTGAAATAAAAGATGTCCAGTCTTTAAAAGGGAGATATAAATTAGTTTTATGAACGTCCACTAAAAGCTCTTATTGAATACATGCAAGTAAAAAAAAAAAATAAAAATAATGCAAATAGCAGAACCCAAAATATTCTTGAAGTCATATTAGGAAAGTTAACTAATACCCACTCTTATATAAAATAAACACCAAGCTTCACCACCTTCCCTCAGGCATAGTTAAGAAGTATTGGAATGTTGTTCCAAAATGGCACGTGTCTTTGCAGTTCTAATATCATCATTATCCAATAGATGCTATCCCACAAGTGGGAAAACAAAAATGTATTCCAGAGCCTTTTCTGCTGTCTACATGTGTGGTAAAAAATTTCCATGCACCACATGTCTCTTCACTGTATCTATATGGTGTCTGCCAAAATAAATATTTTATTCCATTTATTTTCAGTTGGTATTGCACAGGTCCTTCTAAGATTAAACAGTCAAAGGTCAAATAAGTTGAGATGAACTGTAGTTTTAAAATAGTTGTGCTGCTCATAATTGTGTGTATAGAGGTTTTTAGATATATACACATATACGTACATACATCTATAGATACACAGACATATTTGATTAAAAGCTGAGGATGTTTGCTCAGCAGAGAAGCAAAACCATCATTATCTGATTGTACATGGAATCCAGTGGCTGCTAATCAAACCCGGGGCTGCATCTGGTTAAACATACTTGGCATGGACTTGTTACAATTAGAGGTTTTGCCATGTCAAGGGAATCTTTCACTCAAAGCAGCGACCCATATTGTACTGAACAAACACATGAGTTTTTAATTGAGAACAATAGCTTAACAAACCACTTCCCAGGACCACTGAAAGAAAAAAATGTGCCTGTGGCAATTCTGGCACTGAATTTTGTTTATTTGAATCCATTTATTCCAAGCCAGGGTTCAATATACCAAGCAAATAATAAAAAAAATTAAAGTCAACATGGTAAACAGAGTTAAAGTGAGAAAAATATAGCATGCTGAAATGTAATGCTAATCTGTAATTGAAATACTTGTGATTTAGCAGATCTGTGTGTATATACTTGTGCCCTCTACTCTCATAACTTTTAAACTTGAAGATCTGCACTTAAATTATTTTGTTTCACATGTGTATAAATTTCACAATGTATATAGCTGTGATGTAATATGTATTTACATTATAAAGTGAGCATTGAATATGGCTTTTGTTAAATAGAATTTATGCTACATCTGTATTTCACAAAACAACTTGGTATAAATTATTGTATATTTAGAAATAGCTGGAAATGGTAACAAGAGCATAATAAACAGTGAAGAACAAAATGCTTAGTTTGGGGGGTTAGGTGTTATATACACTAGCCAGTGCCCCAAATTTTTAACTAGTACATGTGGTACTCTACATTCAATAATATCTAAAGTGTGAATATATTTCTAAAGATATTAGTTATCCCAAAGTAAATGACTGAAAAAGAATAGCAAAAACTTGACACAGTATCTATGATACTGGAATAAATATTAGGATATCTTAGTTCTATTCTCTGTTTTTCTACCGCTTTCTCAAGATTTTGAAGTCTCAGTTTAATAACGATTTTTCAATCTGAGGTTTCCAGCAAAAAAATATTTTCATCTTCTGATTGCATCAGCTGTAGGTAAAGTTGGGTACTCAGAAAAGGAGGCAACCAGATTAGTAGAGACTTTTAAAGATTCTAATCCTGAGTTTTAAGGTTTATCATCTTGACAGTTGCTCTTAAAGCATTATTTTTTGTCCACTCTCCCATCCTGTTGGATAAGTTTCTGAGTCATGACTGGAACAAACCAACTTCTTACCAGGGACACAAAGGTTAAAGTAAAAAGCAAGGAGGGGAGTGAAAGGAAAAGGTAGCTTGGACTGGAAAAGTGTGTGCTGTAGTCGTGTGGACATAGCTCAGTTTAACTGTGTGATTCAGCTTGGGAGATGTTAGTGAGGGCTCAAGATGCATCGTGAAAACACTGTAGGCAGTTCTACAAAAGATGGAAACTCTGTGACTGTGGCCAGTAAATCTGTAATAGCAAAGAAACAGAATCTTTCTGTTGTGGAAATGCAGTGTAAAGTTTGTAAAGGAGGATGTGGAGTACCTGGAGCTGAGTGAGCTGCTGACTCAGGGAGAACATGCTTAGGAACTTCTGCCAGTAGGGACCTGACTGTGGGAGGGATGCATAATCCCAAAACTTTTTGTTTTGAGCAGGAATTTGAGGCTGTTTTACCTGGAAGCAGCATAGCCCAATCTGGCTGCAGTTCTTTATCAAACTTGGATTTGTCTTTCAGAGACACTAAATGCAGTTTTAGGGCAGTTATGAAGAGATCAGTAATGTTAATAAGCATGAATGCTGTGGAAGCTTGCTCTTGTGGTTCTTTTTTTTAGAAAGCATGTTGCTTCTGGTAGACAGACCCTATTTTACATCAGACACTGTCTGACTGTATGACTGCTCTGTCCTGGCATGCAAGAGGACAAACTGCCCCATGGGGTGCATGAAACAGGGTATGAGCAGTGTTAGAGGACAGTATTGTCCCTTTGCGTTCACCATTGGTGTGACCTCACCCGGGGCACTGTGAGCAGCTCTGGGACCCAGCATTTGAGAAGGACATTAAGGGGTTGGAACGCATCTAGAAGAGGGCAGCAAAGCTGGTGAAAGGGCTGGATGGTTTGTCCTGTGAGGACAGCCTAAGGATGTTTCCAGTTTGGAGAAAAGGAGACTGAAGGGCAAACTCTTGGCTCTCTACAGCTTCCTAAGGCAGGGAAATGAGGAGGGAGGTGCTGATCTCTTCTCTCTGGGATCTGGTGATAGGATCCCGTGGGAATAGCTCAAAGCTGCAGCAGAGGATGTTTAGACTGGACATTGGGGAGCATCTTTTCACAGACAGGGTGGTCAAACACTAGGACAGAATTCCTAGAGGGGTAGTGAGTGCCCCTCCTGGCAGTGTTTAAGAGATGGTTTGACAAAGCTCTTAGCATGCACTGACTTTTCATCAGGCTGTTGGACTACATGGTCACTGCAGTCCCTCCCAGATGAACTCTTCTATGCAGGAAACATTTCTGTACCCCTGCAGGTAATTTAAGATTGGAAGAAACACCCTGTTTTATGATCAGCTGGCATGATGGAAATGCAGTTATTCACACTTCAGCCTTTTTGCACTGCTGAGTTCCAACACTGCACAGATTTTTGAGCATTTAGAGCTATGGTGCTTTGCTAAAACAAGGCTAAAATATTTTCCTAATCAAGGAAAACTGCTTTCTTGTATCATAATCAGAATGCATGTGTTTGTGATTTGTATCGCAAGTGCAGTTTCATCTCATTATTTTTAGTAATATTATGTAACTTCTGTGTTGGGATCTTTTAATGGTGCTGCTGATGTTTACATTGGACTCTGCTGCAAATAGTCTTGCTTAAGCTGTGTGTTGGGTGATTGACAATGAAAGGTTCTTGAACTAGGGAGTGTGGGATTTTTGTCCTGTGGGCACATGACACCTCAGCAACATGGAAAGAGTAACCTAAGAAGTAAATTACTTGACTGGATGTTGAAAATTCAATATTGTTTTATTCTTCTATGTAATACTGATGGTAAGATAACCCTGAAGCATGAATTCATTCAAGTGATAGAAAGTTTGTGCAATCCTTCTGCTTGCAGGCTGTCACAGTAAGTCACTGCAGCTTAGAATTTTCTTACTGATTTCCTGAAGACTTGTTTCATCACTGGAATCTCCTCCTGGCCATAGCACATAGTTTTTTCATTACTGTTTCTTTATACATTTGTCCCAGAATAAATTTCAACTTGTTGACAGCACAGCCTTGTACTAACAGAGTAGTAGAACTGAAATATAATTATGATAAAACTGCCAAAATGGAGTAGAGGGGCACACTGACTGATTTTTTTATTTTTTTTATTTTTTTTTTGCTTAGAGATGGCTTATCTTATCCATGTTGGGGTTTTGTTTATTTTGAATATAGCTTGTTTTTAAGCAATAGTCAATGGATTTAATTTTAAACTTTGTACTGTAATCTTAGTGGATGAAGTAAAAATGCTGGTAAATTTTCTGTGATTGATTTAACTGTCCTGTGTGTCTTAGCCTCCATTCATACCCTGTTCTGGCAGCACCTGAATCTGGGTATGGAGTTATCAAGTTCAACACTGCATGTTTATACACTGCTAGTGGTGGTGTTCTTTACTTATATTTGCTTTCTGTCCTTGTTCTGTCAAAATGATCAAAGTTACATTAAATTCTTTAATAATGTCGAATGATTTTTCTAAACCAGATCTTTTGATACAAACAGGTTTACAACTACATTTGTTGTTTCACTGTGAAATCTGAGGAGATGGGGATGTTCCCTCACATGATACTTATGGGTAGTTGTACAGTTAATATTTAAAAAAATGGAAGTGAGGCAGCTCCATTTTGCAAGATCTTCAGTGATGTGGCAGGTGAGGCTACTGGTGAAAGTTAGCAGAAAATAGGGATTAGTTTGAAACACGTGAGTCTGCCTGAACTCCTGTGAATGTTTGAAATGAAGTTATGGTTAGAGTTACAAAACCATGAGCTGATAAACCCCTGTACTTGCTGACTATTTATTTATACTGACCACTCTGCCAATACAAAGTGTGGGCATCCATCAGCAGCACAGGTGGACTCGTCTTTTCCTCCTGCATACAGAAGAGTGTTAGAGGATGGTTAGGATTCTGGATAGATTAGCAGGAGGAAGGAGGCACACACTAGGTAGGGGAGCAATTGATAATTTTTAGATCACTATTTATTTGCAGGAAAACTTTGAGCCAGAGTAGTCTTCCCCAGTCCACAGGATATGACTTCCTCATTTACTGTAACCAGCTGTCTTTCTTGTTTCTTTTGGCATCATCACAAAAGACTCATGTTTTTCCAAATAGCACCTCCTTGCTCCATCCACATTCTCCTCACTGACTAACATGCAATAAATATGGAAGCACCTCCCTCTAGTTTCCTAATGGCAGCTTTGGCAATGCAAGTTAGTGCAAGCCTAAGTGAGCCAGGGTGCTTTGAATTGATTCTTCATACCTCAGTGAATATCAGTCTGCATAGCTGAGATAAAATTTTGTAACTTTTATATCCAGTTAAAAGGAAATCTTTCTTCTTTCAAATGATTGTTGGTTCATAGGTCACTAGCCACTTCTGGCAGCATTAGCATGTGAATTGTGAGACATTCAAATTCTAAGGAAGATGGGTTTCAAAGCATAGTAGAAAACAGCATCCTTGAAAACTGCAGTTTGGAAATTATTTTCAATTTTTCAGGCAGGATAGTATCTCTAGCAAAATTACAGTGCATGTCAATTGATAATATATGGTGAAATGTGTGGAAAAATTTCATTGTAGTCTTGTTACTTCAGTATGCACAGATGAGCTTTTCCTAGGGCTGTTGAGAGTGGGTCATTCATCACATCTTCTAATGGAAGTCATATGTTGTGGAAATGTACTCTAGCTATTCCTATCTGGGAGAAATAAATATCCACTGAAAGGTACAGTTATCATTTGGAGATAAAAAATATAAAGGAGCTTTCAGTCATTCTGGAAAGAGTCATAGGCTTTCCTCTAGTTCTGAGAATAAATTTTGTAGAGTCCTTCCAGCTGTATTAGTTAAAATTCATCAAAACTTGATAAAAGAAGAACTGAAAAAGGAAGATTCATGGTGATTCATAGGCATTAGAATCACTGACACCTTTTTTTATGTCATCATTTAATGGTACATCATAAAAAGGGCAGTAGACATCATACTAGAAAAGCAAGAAGAGTAAATGTATCTTCATGCATGCAATGTACAACATTGACTAATGTTTTATTTTAAAAGAGATTTCAATTCTGCTATGATGGGTTCCTCAGTATTCCTTGTGTGAAGAAACTCCCCCCCAGCCAAACAAACAGTTTTAGGTACTATAGGTACCGTAATGTAATCTAGATAGTTCAATAGAAGAATAAGTGACTTATATTTAATGCCATGTAAGGGTAATTATTTAATCTTGGTAAAAAATCTTAAATATATATTAATGGATAGTCTTTTTTTATTTCTTGTCTTCTTGTGAACTTGTATTAGTTTTAAAATGAGGCTTTTCCTTAAGCTGAGAAAAAATATGTGTATGCCTCAGTTAGCAGTATGTTGTACACTCTACAGTTAGATGACCTAGAATGTGAGACCTAATGGAACATAGCTGGAGGTTATGGTTAAACTCACTTTTATTATAGCCATTTTATACACTGTTAGGATGATTTAATTAGCTAATAAGCAAAGGAAGTTATTTCAATCCTCATCTGTTAAAGGGTTGAAAGGATCTGATGGTCCATATGGCTGCATTTAAGCTTCCTGTTGTGTTTTTTTTTCACAGTTCAGATATCTTCTTTGTATTAATCTGGGGGATCAAATAAGCCAGACATGCCTTAACTGGCACCAACAACAAAGACAAACGCCTTGTAGCTGTGAGACCTCATGAAAGCCAGACTTTGGTCTCTTTGACCTTTTTAATACCATTTACACGTGTACAGAGTCTATTAGTGACATTTTTCCTAATGTGGAATTACTCACCTTTGAGCTCGGGATAAACTGAGAACTAAAGATTAGGTATTTCATATGACACAAAGTAGATGATGTTTCATTGAATGCATGATGCTTACAGAATATTTAAGGAAATAAACTCTTGTAGAATAAGCATGGTTCCTGTTTCTTTTGGAATTTATTTCACTTAAGATAATCACTAAAAACAACTTACTATAATGGATAAATAGCTCTATAAAGCAATCTTCCATTCAGGAAATGACTCATTACATGTAATTTTCAAGTTCAAGAAGAGACTGAGGTCTATCCTATAACAATACAAATAGTGGGTCTACCACCGAATCTGAATTCCTGGACATTTAGTAGTCTAAATAATCACTATTCAGCTAAGTAATGAGTTACTAAAAAAAAAGTGGAAGTGATATGCCTGTAGATTTGCTACTCAAAGAGGAAGCTGGTTACCTTGACATCTGTTCCTTGGAAGAACAAATAGTCTTTCAGTTACTTTTATAGCTTGGCACACTACTAAAATTCAGTTGTCTAACATTTTGGATAAATATTTATGAGGGGTGCCCTGCAGGGTTTCATTGCGAATTAAGAACTATTGGCAGTTCAACTGATGTAAATCTATGGAGGATCAGAGACATTTCTTTTGATCTCTGTCTTGCTAAGACCCTGTAAAAATGACCAGAACTGATAGCACAGTCTCATCTCATGGAGGCTGATATGCTGTAGAAATCCTGTGGGACATGGTTTTGCTGGAGGGCAGTCACAGGTCCTGGTCAGTAGATACAGGTCTCTGCTTTGCATTTATTCCATAAAGCTTTGGAATTACTAAGTGGAAATATATTTCTTCTAAGAAATTAATTTATTCCCTGGAAAGTTTTGATGAACCATGAAATATCAACATAGCACTGCAGTCAGCAGGTTTTTTTCTGTCCCCTTATAATATTTTAAAATACTTTAGAAAAGTAAATAAAGTCTGTATTTTGCCTTTCATAGCTGTGTATCCATAAAACAGAAGCAGTTAGTTTTACTGTAGCATAATCTATAGCTGTTCTTTAAAACCTGTGTAAGCTAGCGGGGAAATCTATGTTGACCTGTGTTTGGTAGTTGAGAAACCAACATTTTTCTGACATTCTGTGTCTGACTTGAGAAACCTCAGTGTTTGCAGTGTATCTTGTAGTTACATTAGGAACACAGGCAGGAAAAGTCAAGCTGCATGGGTCCCACTCAAGTGGGAATAAAGTAATGCCCTGAGTTCTGTTACAATTTTGTACGTGAAAGGCATATCCTGTTACATCTACTGAACATTGTTCAGACAAATTTTGTTATCCAATCCTTGCCCATTGTCTCATTTATTAAGTTGTGCTGTTGTGAACAAAACCATGGGAATCCTTGCTTCCACTGTTGAAGTGCACTGACTGACATGTCTTAGTGATCTCAAGGGTAATCCTTAATCGTAGCATTGCAATAATACAGGATGGAGGTCAAATGGAGTGATGACCTGCAATTTTTCAGCAGCAGAAGGCTAATACAAGCTTACTGCAATGGAAAATGAGTTGTAAAGTGCAAGCAAATTCAGCAACAGGCAGGAATCAAAATTATTTTGGTAAAAGTGTCAGTGTGTGTGAACACATTTTACTAATCAAATAAGCTTTCATATCTCTATCTACAGAATTGTTTTGCAGTTTGTCCAGTGATGAAAGGAAGGGTTTTCTTTCTTCTCAGAACAAGCAAGATTTTTTTTGTTTCACTCTCTCACTCATTGTAGCAGAAAGAAAGGTATTGCTTAGGTTCTCAAAGAAAGGTACTGATTTAATTTTAATTGATAGGTTGTGGTTGAATCCACATGCTTCATCTGCCTGGAAAATGTTGTAACCTGGTGACTGGCAATCAGTCTCTCTTTATATATTTTCAATAATGATCTAGAAAGACAAAAGAAATATCACTCTGTTTATGGGACACCTGGATCCCAATTCTTGTTCCGGTGAATTTAATGAAAAAAACCCACAAAATATTTAACTTTAATCCTACAGCTACTCTCATTGTTTTACTTTCATGATTTTTTTTTTTTCCTTTGGATTGATTTGCCATCAGTTTTGGTCTAAGCTTCTTTCTACTGGAGTAAGATATTGGTAAAACAGGGATCCTGAGGTGCTGAGTTTGATTTCTGATACAAGGTGTTGCCTCTGATCAGCACAGAAATGGCATTTGAGTGTGTTGCTTTTATGATTTTGTGGTTTTGTCACTGAACTGCACTTTTGTGTTGAGTTCTGCCTTTAACTTAAAAGGAGAATTTAGTCCTATTGCTGGAAACCTCTCTGTTTTAGGAGTCTGTAAATGTGCACAAACCTGCAGCCCCAAATTGTTGAAGACAGGCTGGATTTCCTGGGTTCTTTTCTAAATTTTTAATTGAGGAAAAAAGCGTACCATGTTCAATAATAGTGATCTCCCTCAGAGTTCAGCACAAAGCCTTAGCTGCAATCTTAAGAACATCACCAGATATTCAGGGTTGACATATGTATGGTTTGGGTCTGTGGTATGTTGTGTGTTTGTGGGGGGAAGCATGAGGTTGTAATTAAGGTTTTACATTGTACTGTGTGGAAAGATTAATGTGTTTGTCTGTAATGTGTTTCTTCATCACTGGGGAACAGGGGAAGTTCTTAATAATGATGACAAGCCTGTCTCTGAAAATATGCCATTTGGGCACTGGCATGAAATTAAGTATTGTCCCATAATTTGTCATATCCTGGGTTTGCCTTGTGAGTGATGCATTTATCCATCTTTTTTTTTTTCTTTCAACATGGTATTTTTATTAAGAAATTTGACACTAAAGAAAAGGAAGGCTAGTACTTCTATTCTTTCAGTTTCAATTCTTGTAACTGAAATTTATAATGAAATATTAATTTTAAGAGTATGTGAATAAGAGGAATCCTTTATGAGATGCTTGATCAGAAGCTGCTCCCTATATCCCAAATCTCAGATGTTAAAAATGGAAAAAAAACCATGAAAATATTTATTTTCTTTTATAAATATGTTAATTTAGTTTATAAAAGGTACTGTACAGCATATGTTCATTATCCTAAACAACTGTGCTTGACTTTGTGCTCATGAGCAGCACTCTGAAAAGCAGACTGGAAGAAATATGGAAACATGCAAAGCATTGCATGACTAAATTGCAATACCACTGCTTTTCAATTTAAATGGCTAGAACACCTGAAGTAGTTCTGTCACACAATAATTAATTGAGGAGGCAAGAATTGTATTAAAACGCTTGCTTAATGAAATTTTTAGATTTATTTAGGAAGTGGAGTAAATGTTGGGAAAAAGGTAGCTAGTGGAACATGTCCCTGTCATTGGCAGTCTTGTAGCAAGATGATCTTTAAGGTTTATTCCAACCCAAACGATTCTACGGCTTTTTGATAAGTCTGTGATTTTAGAATGTTAGAAAATGAGAGAAGAAAAAGACTGGGATGAGTAAATTCTTGGTGATTTGTATGGAAAATGGAAGTACCAATGATATAGCTGAACCAGGGAGGAAATGCTGGAGAGAAAAAAAGGGTTAGTATGGAGATGCTGAAAAACAGGAGAGTCAGTACTAAAGAGCAGCACTGTTTCTATATAAGTGCTTATTTTAATGTAAAACCAGTTTTTTTCACCTCAGGGACACTTTGTATGTAACAATTTTATTTTTTTCCCATCAGTGGTCTGGACTGATGCAGTGGCATTTTACCAGTCAAGTACAGTAATTTCACGACTATAAGGCGCACTGGATTATAAGGCGCACTTCTGGGTTGCCGTCAATTTTCCGAACTCTGTCCGTATATAAGGTGCACTAGACTATAAGGCGCACTTTTTTTTTTGCAGAGAGGATCCGTGCGCAACAAAGTAATGAATTAGTAATGGAATTGCGTGATCGCGGGGTTTGCTGGCAGGTGCTCAATTTGCAAACATTTTTCATGGATCAACCCAGCCTTTAAACACAGCCCCAGGCGCCCTCCCTGTGCCGAGGGCCCCGGCACTCCCGCCCACCCCCGGCGCCGGCTGCTGCGGCTCTCACAGTGTGCAGCTCAGTGGCCGGCGCCCGTGGCTCGCACTTCCAGGTTGGTAAATTTCAGAACTTTGTCCATATATAAGGTGCATCAGACTATAAGGCACACTTCTGTGTTTCAATCAAAATTTTAGTCAAATGGGTGCGCCTTGTAGGCATGAAATTACTGTACTTGTGGAAGTTGTTTCACTACAGGGTCTTAACACAGTTTTCAACTCCAAGTCACCAGTAAAGAGCCATATGTGAGATCACTGTTTCTCAGTCAGGTCCATGTGATCCTATTGTTATGATTTTAAAAGACAGTAATTTTATTTCCTTTATATGAAGGCCTATGAAGATTGAGGAATTGTCACACCCGGTGCCAAATTCTCCTTCCCAGAGAAAACCTGAGCTGAGCTAAACCCTGAATGTTGGCTGCACAGCAGGAAACTGAACTGCTCAGGAGTCATAGGCCTGGCTTAGATTTGGGACATGAGTAAAGTAGACATTTCATCTTCTCTCTCCACCCCAAATGTCCTTCTCCCTCTTATTGGATTCCCACTGTTCCTTCATGGGCTCCCAATGCTTTGGAAGTTTCCTTGCCCTGTGCATGATGTATTTACACTGTGCCCTCTGGAGATGAACGGGTCTCCTTTCCCTAAGGATGTTTATATTTCAGCTGGCAGTGTGGAGAAGGATGGATGCCTGGGAAAGGCAGTGATAAGGGAAAAAGCCTTTGCTGACAATCGTAATGGAATGACATAAAGCCATGTATGTAGGAATGTGGCAGTGAGAGCAGGGCACAAATAATTTAGCAATAAATTTCTGTGTTTAATTATACACAGATTCAGACCACACTTTTTTCTTCCCAGGCATGCCTATCATGGGAGAGATAGCACTGTAGAGGCTTAGAAAAAAGGAGGAAGTTTCTCATGAGCTTTGCTGAATTAGTGAGTGAACAATGCTTTAGTACACCAGACCTCTCTCTGAGTAAGAAATATTGCAATAAGTTATAAACTTAGTTCAGCTCTGAATTATGCATTGTGTACTTAGGCTATGCTAGACCTGTAGTATGTTTATCTGTTGACTTCCACTAAGATTTAGGGTCTATTTTGACTTAATAACTTGCTTTATTTTGTTTGACATATATTTTATGTCTTCCATGTGCATGGATACATAAGATACACAATCGTGGGTGAGGGTCTTGAGAGAAAGTACAGCACTTTAACTGCTAATAATAGTGGCTGTTGCACAAAAAATAACACATTCCTGTTTTTTCTGATGTCTTGTCACCCCTTAACTGGTATAGAACCCTTAATAAATGGTAAGAAGCAGAAAATAAAGCTGTCTATAATGCTTTTATTATACTTGGCAAGTCCAAAACATAAAAAAACTATAAATAAAAATTAAAAATATGTCTCCTATCCTGCTGGCATGCAACCATGTCCAGTGAAAATATCATTCTACAGAGTGTACTGATGATTGGCATCCTATTCTACACACAGTTTTTCTTTTTGCTACTAAAACAGTTTAGCAAACAACTGTATGAGCATATGGACTTTTCTTAATTTTAGATATGATTTATGATACAATGCAGATTAAATTGTACTTATTTGGAAATTTTAAGAATGCACATGTTTTAGAAAGCAAAAAGTTTTCAGCAGTTTGATCTTTGTTGTTAAATGGAGAAAGATTGAAGCTAAACTACTGTGTATTGAAATTCTTGTACATTATTTCTGCCTTTTAGCTTTTCCACATTTGGCTTCCTTTTACTTCAAGGTTTTAAAGGAAGTCAAAGGCAAATTGCTGTTGTTGTGGAGCCCTCGTGTTTCAGAACAGAGCTGAAGCTAATCATTGCTTTCTTTGAGATGTATATAAGAAGATTAAATACAAAAAAGATTGGACTTTTAGTGGAGGAAGTATAATCCTCAGGGTTTATTAAAGTTTTAACTGAGGTGACAGGGCAATCCTTGCCATTTTGTCAAAGATGATAGAGGAATAAACAAAAAGAAAGAAAATTCCAGAAACAAGTCCAAAACAAGGAAGCAAGCTGTCCAAAGACAACTTTCACTTCAGTGGAGCTCATGGGGGAAATTGGGAAACTTGCATTGCCTTGCTTTAGTTCTGCTTTTCTGACATGTTGTGCCCCTGCAGAAATGCTGGCAAAAAGCAGTGGTGGGATTCTGTGTGGGGAAGTTGATTTTAGTGGTACTGTGGGCATGCCTTGGCTGTTTGGTATATTTGAGAATTTGGCTGCAGCTCTGAATGTGGGACTGTGAGTGTGGAACTGTGGGAGAGGACTGGAGGTGTGTTTGTCCACCGGCTTCCTTTTTTTATTAAATCCATGGGCATCAAAAGACAGAACTTGAAAACAATGCTGCGCCTTTTGGGACCATCCATCCAAGGTCCATTGAATGCTATGAAGTAAATACCATAAAATGTTTTATTCTGCAGAATGAATTTCATTCTGTACAAAACAGACCTTCTGCTATGGGGTTGAAATGTTGCCAATATGGATACTAGCAACAAAAAGAGCTTACAGGTTCTGTAGGATGGGTTTTTTTCAAATTAAGGTGGTTGGCATAATAATGAGTAATTCAGACCACTCATCTCCTGAAAACTTTGGTTTATGCATTCTGGTATAGAAGACAGATGTGATTTTTACAAATGCTGACTGAATTTTAATGGAAAGCTGTTGGGTTAGCAGGAATGCAGTATTGGAAACACTTATTAACTGAGCATGATCTCCCTGTTCTACAGAGCAATATGAGTTTGAATTTTAGGAATTGTGGAAAGTGCAGCAGTACATCAGCATCTGAAGCAATTAACCTTGTCAGGTCCTGTTAGCTGGGATGCAGCCAATGGAGCTGGAGTCCTCATTTTTGGAGTTATTTAACTTGTGCTGTGCCAGGGCTGCACGCAAACCCTTTGAGCCAGGAAACCTAATGTGAGGTAAGATAGATTTCACTGGCATTCATGTTTTTAACTGCATTACCTGTGGATCTTGGTTCACAGAGCCAATTTCACCTTTACATTGCTGTGTTTATCATCTTGCCTGACACTGTCACTTTTGAAAGGCTAAGGAAAAAGCATATCTGGAGAATACACTATTAAAACACAGCTATTTGTGGAGATTTTGCAATGGAAATATCATTTATCTTCCTATGCAGTCATTTCAAGATCAAGCTGAGGGCAATGTTCCGGGAAATGTAATATGATTATACTTTCCCTGGGAGTGGGACAATATATCCTTTTTGAAAAATGATTATATATTGATGACTGAAAAGGAAAACTTGACAAACTGCAGTGGAAATAACATCCCCCTTGAGAAAGTTTGTTTAATAAAATTATGACATCCTAGTATAAATTCACTATTGCACTTTTTCCAAATTTTTTGATCCCATAAAAAAAATTCTGGGATCAAAATGAGACTGAAGTTTTGAAAGTAGGAAGTTTTCCTTACCTGATATTAAAACCATGGCTTTTGTGATTTCAGGATTTTGTCCAATATTTTATTGTGGTTTGTTTTTCATATACAAAATTAACTTTGAACCGCTGTTTTTCCAATTAAAAAAATAATCAAGGTATAGTATTTATTAGGTATTCATTTAGAAACTGAGAAAAAAAAATCTGCTAATACACTCCTGAGTAAAGCTCTATTCATTTTTTTATTATCTCTTTACATTCCTCTAAAAAAAGAAATGAGGGACGAAAGTGTTTAAGAAATAAGTTGCAAGTAAATACCATTGGTGGTGTTTTAAAATTAATTTTAACAGAATCAGCATGATTAACATTTAATATGATCCACCCCCATCAATGTTTAAGTATTACTTGATTTTAGAATGCCAATACTTTCCCTGATTTTTTTCGTGTACATTTGTAACCACTGCTGGAATCAAAGCCTCTGGTTCCCAAATGAGAGGTGCAAACTTCATTATTAATACAGAAAATTCTGTTTAATATGTCTCCGAGAAGAAAAACAAAATTCAGAGATGTTTCATGATGCCAGCTGAGGAAGCTTTGAAATCTCTGTTAAAGATGATGTTGTAAAAATTGAAACTGCTCAAACACAGGCTTGCCATATAGAGTTTTTTAAGAGGAAAGGCCTTTTCCTAGGTGAACAGGGACATTATTTATTGACAATATATGTCTGCACAGTGAGGGATAATAAATCTACATAGAAAAGCAGCCACAAAGTAATTTTACTATTACACTTGGTGTCCTGGGCCAGATTAATCCCTGTTTTTTCTCTGGTAGATCAGTAGGATGGCACTAGGGATTCATTTATCGCTTATAAAAACACCCATTCCTCAACTGTAACTCCCAAAGCCATCACCTTCTCTTGCATCAGAATATAGCCAAATGTGCATCTATGTATATGTATGCTGATTTTACGTGCCTTTTGGCAAAAGTTACCATAACATACCATTGCTCATTCCAGATGTTGTAAAAAATAAAATGCTTAAGCTAGAATTGCAAACAGAGAAGAACTTGCACTTTGGATGTTTTTGCATCCCTTGGTATCTGAATGCCTTGCATTGCAATCACTCCTTCTTTATTGAGGTTTGTGAAAGCCAGATTTTCTATGTTGTCCAAGTAAGATAAAGTTTTTGCAGTTGCATGATGTTTAGTGCTAAGGTCTGGTGTTTCTGGTCTTGCTGTATGAGGAGCCAACACTGACTTGTAATGGGTGAAAGCTGTCTGAATCACAGGACCACATATAAGCATGAAAAGATTGCTGTCTAAATTGCGAGGTCTCTTTGTGCAAACTTTTACTCAGGATATTTTGAATTTAGGAGGAGGAATAAAGGTGTGTTTCCTTACCCCCCCAAAAAAAAAAAAGGTTCAAATGGCATAATATCTCTATTTTATATGCATGTATCACACAGGTGTGTTTACTTCTAAATGTCTTAACAGTTTAGGTAACTGTGATGTTCCTAATGGGATTATTATTTGGTAGATAAGAGTTGATCTAGAAAGAGACAAGGAGATTTGAAGAATTGTGTACCTACACAATTAAGAAACAGATCTTCAGTATTTTCTAAAATTACAGGGTCAGTGATGGAAATCTTTTTATGACATGATCCTGAAGTATTATCAACACTAGTTCTGTGATTCGTTGACAAGCAAGTTCCTGTAGATCTATCACTAGATATAAAAGAGAGCTTCATGAATGCAGATAGCCTTCTTTTCTTTCCTCTGGAGCAGGAGTGTCTTCATTACTCAAACTCTCACAAATGTTTGCTAGAAAAGATGCAAACAAGGTGTATCACTGTGTTTGAAGCCCATGAGTTTCCAGCTCCCCTGATGGTGAAGATTTAAGATGTAATTAGCAATGTGTTCTCTTTGCCGTGGATTGGTTACTACTTACCAGGATATATTCTGTTGAGTTACTATCTATATCTTTCTATATTTAAATACAATTATTTTCCTAAAAAATTGTAGAGTATTTTTTCCTGTTTTTTTCTCTCAGTAACTTTATTCAAGTGGTTTGTAGAACCTAGAAGAGATGCAAGAGGCACACAATTATTTCATCCCTGGTCCTCTAACTGTAGTGAGCTATTAGCACTGGGCGTGTTAGTTCTGGACTAGTCAGTGCTAGACATGAAAATGTGAAGCTATGGAGAGATTGTAAAGAATGCTGTGAGCAGGTAAGGACATCAAAGGTGTATGACAATATTCAGTCTTTGTGTCCACAGGCACACAGCAGCTCTTTTTCATACTGTGCATGTGAACTGTTCATCTTTCTCTGAAAGCCCTGCCCTGCTTGCAGTTAGCAAAGATTCATTACCTCCACTCCAGCATTCCATGTCTGCACAGCAAGAGGTGCTGACTTATCTTCCTGTTTTCATCATCTCCCTTCAGAAGTGCCTAATGCATTGCCTGTTGACAATAATTGTAGCTTAGATTTCTTTTGCATATGTTGGCAAGGATATAAGAACAAGAAGTGTAAAACTATATCATCTTATATAATGTCATATTCTTCAAATAGCATTCACTTATGAAGCAAATTGGAGATGAGAGATGTTATGAATCCTTTTGTGGAATTATTTTTATGATTGCAGCATGGAGATGTAGGGTATGAATTTCTAAAATTTTCACTGCCTTAAATGTTGGTTCACACGGGATCATTTCAAGATACATGTGTTAATGAGAGTAGACTACCACACAGACAGCTTGGAGGAATTTATTGAAATTCAAAGTACTTGTAGGCCAGTTGTCTCCCAAAAGTGGTGAGCTGCAGCTAAATATTAGATCTTACTACTGTGCATCAAAATTATCTAATTTATGCCACAGTTCTTAGCATAGTAGTGAGGAATTTATAAATAAAAAGACACTGAATCATAATTCTAGATCTTTTAAATTAAGGAGCAACCAGCCTCTAATATTTAATAGGGAGAAAATTAAGATTGAAAACAAGTTTTTTGTTAGTTCACATAATTTTTTTTTATTTTTTTTTTTTTTGCTCCCTGTCTGTGTTTTGCAAAGTTCAGCAGTCGAGCATGACTTAAAAAACAGTAAAGTTCCCTTAGGGACACTTTGGGGATTAGAGACATTCTGTAGTAGAAAATGTAAACATGATAGAGCAAAGAGCAAGGTCATGCAGAGCACTGTCTGTTAGCAGAAGATCTTAAAATTGATTCACTGCTTCTCTCTAAATTCTCTCTGCAGAGAAATACTGATCTCTGACACATAGACTGGGTGATCATTTTTGCAGGAAGGTTTTGTATCAAATACAATTGCTTAAGAAAACTGCAAAGATGACACTTTCAAATAATAATTTGTGTTATTCCAGTCTAGAATTAATGGTCTTAGTGTAAAGGCTTGTTAGACTTAAAAACTATCAAAATAAAGTGAATTACTGTAACCTAAAGAAGTTTCTAAAGGTGCTAGGATTATAGATTTATATTATGCTTTAAAGAAGGATATAAAGTGAAGCCCAGGTGAGGACCAGTGTAGTATACTTGAGCTAAGGTACTAATAAATCCCAAACTCCTTGAACTTAACTTTTGGCCAGAACATCAAAAGGTACTATTTATTTAATATAAAATTGATTTTCTTTAGATGTATTGCTTCTTAGAGCAGTCAGGCATCATCAGTGTTAAGTGTGTGCAAATCATTATCACCATGATTTTAGTTTGGAACAATATTTCTCTTATGGTCTGCCCAGCACAGACAGGTGACCGACACTTGTATGGATCTGAATTAACATCCACTATGGAAAAGGCAGAAGTGCCATATCTGCCTGCCAGTATTGAGGTTTGCCACTGCAAGTAGGGAGGATTACAAAGGATTACAAAGAATTTTAGTTTTCCAACGTATCCTTACCTTAACCTGCATAATTCCATTTTTTGACCACCAAGCTTGCGTTTAAAAAGACCAGGTTTGTTGTCCTAAAGAGTCTGGTAATTATTTTTTTTTTTTTTTTAGATATGAATCTTAGTCAGGGAACAGAATAGAGTTATCAGGATGCTAAAATAGCTGATAGTTGTTCTTATCTGAAGATTAAGTAAGATTCTGAGGAATATGAAGGTGACATCTATTTGTGACCCTTTACCAACTTCTACAGCCACAAATGGATGGGAATTAAGGGAGGATCTTACAAGTAGGAATCCTCTCTAGCCAAGCACTTAAGCACTCAGCTGAAGCATGTGGGTAGTTCTACTGAATTCCCATGATTTGCTTCTGAGAAAGCATACACTGAAATGCTTTAGTGCAGGAGCAGAGCACTCTGTGGCTTTCAGGACCTGACCCTAGTAGTCAAGAAAAAAGTTCTCAAAGGGGTTCTGTAGACTTGGAGTATAATCCCTGAAGTGAGTGCAGGTTTTTGCCTGCACCTTTGTACCCCTGACTGTATGAACTCCCTGAGTCACTTGTTTCTGTTCAGACTTCTATATATGTATGTATCTCTTTTATAGTGTTTCTCAATTTCCCTATAAACTGTGTTTTCAGTAACCTGAAAAATTTCTTTTGCTCATTATAACTCAGTGAAACTGTATGAAAAATAAGCAATGGGCATGGAGAGACTTCATATTTGGGGTGATGGGAAAACTCTATTTTATCAGTGTATTTCAAATATACCATACAGAGAAATAATCATAACCCAGAAATTCTGAGTAGAGGTTGAAATTCTGGATAGGAACATTATTTTGGCAGCTTTGGTCATGGTGAAAAATCCCTGATCAGTGCAAAGTCATTTTTATAGTTCTCAAGCTTTAGATGGACCTCTTCATTCTGTTGCAGTTGTATGATATTTCATTTCTTTCTGTTAGAATTACTGGTTTTAAAATGCTCATTTAAGGTAGAACAGTTGTTAGTCTAACTTTTGTAAGAAAGATTGCATTTTATCTAGTGCACTTTTGCTTTATCACAGTTGTTCTCTATTATTAATGGGTAATGTCTATGGGTAAGAATTAAGGGGAAGACCAACAGGGCTGACATCCTACTGGCAGTCTGTGATCATCCACCCAGCCAGGAAGAAGAGGTGGACAACTCGTTCTATGGGCAGCTGGAGAGTGTTTCAGAATCAGCAGCCCTTTTTTCTTGTAGGTGATTTTCAAGCAGAGATCTTGAGGGCACAGGAACAAACTGTCCCTGTGTGCCCAAAGATGAGTCAGTGAGGCAAACGTCCAGCATGGATGGGCAAGGAGGTTTTGGAGGAACTTAGGAATAAGAAGGATGTATCATCTTTGGAAGGAGGGTCAGGTCTCTCAGGAAGTATTTAAGGGAGCTGCTAGGGCATGTAGGAAAAAAATTCAGGAGGTCAAAGCTCACTTCAAACTTAATTTGGCAGCTTTTGTAAAGTATAGTAAGAAATGTTTTTGCAACTATATTAATGGCAAAAGGAAGGGTAAGATCAACCTTTGTTCTTGATTGGATGAGGGAGAGAAATTCCTAACTGCAGCTGAGGAGAAGGCAGAGGTGCTTAATGCCTTCTTTACCTCAGTCTTTAGTGGGAAGGTGGCTTGTCCTCAGGACAGCTGGGTTGGTCCTCTGCAGAGAGACCTGGAATGGTTGGATGGATGGGCAGAGTCCAGTGGGATGAGGTTTGATAAGTCCAAGTGCCCAGTCCTGCATTTTAGCCATAACAAACCCCTGCAATGTTTTAGATTGGGGGACAGTGTGGCTGGACAGTGCCCAGGCAGAAAGGGACCTGGGGGTGCTGGTCAACAGCAGCTTGGACATGAGCCAGCAGCGCAGATTAATTAGCTGCATACAAGTTGTGCAATTACAATTTTAATAGCATGATCAGCTTTGGAAAAAAAAAGCGGAGTTCTAGATGTCATTGGAGAAAGAATCTGGAGAACATCATTATAAATGGGTGAAGAAAATGCCTGATGCTCTTTTCCATTTTTCCTAATCTTTCCTTTTCCCTGTTATCTAAACCCAGTTTGTCTGACACATGCACTTGGTCACATTGGCATTAGGCAAAATGATTTTTTTTCCTTTGCACTGCTTGCTTAAGTAACAGGACTGGGTGTCTCCTGAACTCACTTTTGCTCTGTGCTTCAGTCTCCTTCCCTTGTAAGTCATTCCATATGTTTATTGTACGTGTCAAATTGTTCAAACTGTTATTTCTAGATTGTTTTATTTAAGATTTATTTTTAAACTGGCAAATACAAATTTAGTGAGCCTGCCTCTGGGTGGACCAGTGTTGACACCCTGTGGCTAACTAGATTAAATCACAGAGGAGTATTTAGTAGGGGTATCCTGTGGGAAATCTCCCAGGCTTTAGCCACTGCTTGGATACAGTAGTCTCATAACTGAGCTGTGTACTGACTGCACAGCAGGCTTCTGCTCTCATTTCCTTGAGGGAATATGTGAAAATAGTACAATAACATATTGAATAACAACTGAATTTTATGACTTCTTTTCCTTGCCCTGATTCAGTACCTTTCAACTGCTTCTATGCTAAGGGAAGAGCTGGATGCCAAGTGTGCAAAAGCATTATGTGATGTGTGTCTTTCAAACAGTCATAAAATCAGTGTTCTATTTATTGGCCATTCCAAACATTCAATTACAAAATCTCTAAGTCTATTTTATTGCTGTTGTGGACATGGTCTTTCTCTGTAATTAATTTTATATCTGAGTGTGTCTCGTTACACTAAATGCAGTTCTTTAACCTTAAAGCAGCAAATTCAGAGCAGCACCACTCAATGCAGAGACTGATCGACTGGGAGTAAGGTGTACTTTAACACTGATAAAAATATGAATTTTTAATAAGATATGTTTGATTTTTACTGTGGATTTAAGACATAATGTGAAAATATAAAGTGTTGATATTATTTTTTGTTATTTAGCTGTGTAATAATGGCTTAAAAAAAATTGGGTACCACTCAAAGTATTTTTTAATTATTCTTTAAGGAAATGCCACAAGTGAAGCCAAGGAATAAAGGAAACTCAGAATAATTTCACCATTTCTGAAGTCAAAGGCTGGGTTTTTGCCAGTAGTTAGTGTGTGCATCAAGTAGTCATGAACAGGAGCTCGTAGCCTCTTCAGGGTGAAGTGATGGTCCTTCCAGCATAACCCCATGGGCTGGTTCTCATCAAGATGTGTAGTTTTTTCTCTCCTTCCTTTATCCCCATTCCTCTCTTCCCTGCTGCCTCCAGACACTCACATTTCCATTGGGAGTGCTCTCACACCAGGTCTCCCAAGCTGCCAGCACAGAGGAAGGGAAAGAGGGAATCTTCCAAGGGAGCAGGTGCCAAGCTATTCAAGATCAAAATGGAATTTCAGTTTCCCCTAGATGTTGGCAGACAGCCAGTGCAGGTCACAGACTATTGGTGTAAAGATCTTTTTCTAAAATACGTGATTTGCTAAACAGATTGCTGTTCTGCATTAGCTCAGATCTCCCCTTGCATCAGCCCTGGAGTCACCTCTTGTTGAGCACATCACTAGGTTCTTACCTGACTTTACACTTTCTACAGTGTCAAGCATCCCAGGGTAATTGATAGCTAAATCAGAGCAGTTAGATTAAATATTGGACTGGCACCATCATGAGCTGCTTGTTCTCTATAACTACTAACTAGAAACCTTCCCCTTTTTCTTAAAATGTATGGCAGCCTTTTTGGGACATTGCACCCACTGATGCCACATGACTTGTGTTATCCATTAAGAATAATCAATAGATCTGTTAAAGCTTCTGTGAGTAGTTCAATTTTTTTTTAATGCTTTAAAGAAGTACTGAAAAAGTCAATATTCTTGGGTTAACTGAGGAGTTTTGTGGCAGTGTATTTTTGGAAGATTTCTAGTTGAGCCTTTTTTCCTCCCTGTCTCTCCATGGGTAATTCCCTGCACCAGTCCTTGAGGTGAAGTCATTTTAATATGGTCCTTTTGATATGTCTCCTTTCATTTTAACCTAAGGCTGGGCAGAAAGCTGCCCCTTTGTAGTGCTCTGTGGGTCCCTGCCACCCCCCAAAAGATTCTTCCACTTTAAATAACACCACAGTCCAAAAGGCTCTGTCACTTCAAATTTATGCAACCCTTGCTGCTTTAGCTGTACTGAAGATTTTTCTTATGGTTTTGAGGGAGAACAGGTCTGCCTTGTGAGCTTTCCACCCTATCTCCCTTTAACCTCTCAAATCTCTTTGCCTCGTTTCAAGTTTCATTACTTATACTTTGACCAGCTTTACTTGTTGCCAGTTTTAGACTTTTGCATTCCAGTTATTATATTCTCTTGGGAATAAAAGCTTGGTGTGCTATAAATTTACTTTTCTTTTACAAGAAACAGAATATAGTTCTTTGGAAGTTAATCTATTGTCTCCATTCATCTGATAACCTTTGGGCTGTTTTCTTCTTTGAGAAAGTGAGTGAAAACATATTTTAGTGTTCTTTTAGCAAAGCATTTTAGTACAAGAAATCAAAGTATATGGATTTACTGTATTTTAATATAGTCTTACATGCAAGGATCTCAAAGACATAGCATTTAGAAATTTTTAGACAATGGACAACAAATGTAACCAAAACACAAAGTGGATTCTAATTTTTTTTTCCATTTACCATGGGAAAACGTATTTCTTTTCTCTTTAAGTGTTTTACTCTTCATAATCCTCCATAAAACTTGAAAATGTCAGTCATCTAGATAATTGAAAACATATAATAAATGTAATAGTTATATAGTTGTTAAATTAACTACTGAGTACACTTAAAGACAAAAGTTTATACCAAAAAAGTTTTTTACCCAAGTATTTTATGCTTCTAATTATGCATTCAAGAGAAAAAAATAGATTTTACAGTTAGTGAGGTTAAAATATTCTCTTCTGTTTAGTCTTTCATCTTCAGTTTTGAGAAGATGAACTACCATGTTTATCATACTTATTTTGACCTTAACCTTTTTTTAATGAAAGAGTCTTAAAATGTCCCAGCTGGCATGTCTCCCACTGTTGTGAAAAAAAAAGAAGAAAGAAAACTTTGAGTAGCTCTTCCTGTGCAGTAGTCGTAGCAGGCTGAATAAAACCATATAATGTATTAAGCAGAGAGTCAGCAATCTGTTATTTGGAGATGGAATTTGAGACATGTCTTGCCCCTACTTTGTTATGAAACCTATAAAGAAACACTGTAGAAAAAAAAAAGGCATAAAACATATTAGTAAGTATACAAAACCATTAAAATATGCTTTATTCTTATAATTTTGCACCAATAAATGCAATCCTAGCAATCATCATAACATCTTTATAATTTTAATGTAAGGTAGTTGGACTCAGTGCAAGGTTTATGTACCAGACCATTAAGTTTGAACTAGGACATTCCCTGTGTTTTTAGTGGAATTTACAAAATGTGTACCAGCTGGAGATCTGACTCAAGGAACATTATGCAAATCTCTGTACAATGCCTAAAAAGCACACTGAAATTGCAGGTGAGAATTCGCTCTGAGAATGTGTTCTTTTATGAGGATCAAAAAGGGCATCTCTTCACATCGATCAGAAGATTCGGCATTGGTGCAAAAGTAATGAAATGCAAAGATTATCTTTCTTTTTTAATTAACGATTTTTTCACAAGTCTGGATTGAATCAAGTTTAGAGGAGGTGAGGTGTAGTTATTTTGCTGTCTGTATCAGATGTCTGTTAGTGAATATTGGCTGAGAGAGCTCCTGAATGGAGAACACCTTGCTCCAGATCACTTCCAGACACACGTGGGAGCCAGTGTGAGGCTTCCCAAATAACAGCAGCATTTGGTCAGGGTCAAGGATGAGAAATAATTCAGTGCCTTGGGTCTTGTGATGAGCATTCTGTTCTGGTACTCAGAATCTGAAAGGTATTCTTTTACTTCTTGGCAGTTCCTGCAATTCTAGAAGGGTAAATAACACTTTTTCTTTTGGAACACAGGGGGAATCAAGCAGACATACCCTGTAGTTTATGAATAAAGTTTAGGAGTAAAAGTTTTAGTAGCTCCTTATGGGACTACTTTCCCTAAAATCTGACAGTAACTACACACTCTAGGTGTATAAAACCTGTGTATGATGCTGATTATGTTATATGCAGAATTAGAAATTTTTCTAGATAAAAAGTTCTCTTCTCTTAGAGTACTAGAAAGACTGTCCTTCCTGACCCCATTAAAACTATCCATGCTTTATGGGTATCACTGCTAATTAGTGCAGTATAAAGCTCTTGGAAGCCACACATCAGCAAATGCATTGTGCATTTGTGCATTGATGTAGCATGCTGGTGTAACAATGACCTTACTCAAAGTGTTCAAAATCTGTGGGAAGTTCCTCTGGATTATTTGTGATGTCAGTATTTCAGCTGTTCAGCTCTTGTATCTCAGCTTTTATGACTTTTCCTTCAAAGCCTAAATATGGGAAAAGGTGAAAATGCTTTGTTTTTTTTTAAATAGCACTGAGGTCCTTGAATTTATATATCATGCTTGAAGTTGTGAGCAGCTGTGGCAATGCCCTGGAAGGAGCTGTGACTTTGGTCAGCCTGTTTTAGCCTGATACTATTGGATCAGAGGGACAAAGGGCTGGGAGCAGCAGAGAATTCAAGACTTGTACCTCAGCTAGTTTATTATTCTTGGTAAAAATCATAAATGTTGATGAAGTAAGATTGACAAAGTTGTTCTTCATGAATGATCTGAGGTAATTACAGATTACAGAAACCTATGTGTTGTTTAAAAACCTATCAAGCGGCAGTGTTTTAATCCAGTGTCTTCTAAATAAGAAAAAAGTAAATGAATGAGGCATGACTATCTAAGAAGTATTTGCTTGAAAGCTGTTAATATCCTGGTAAGTTGAAAAAATGGCCTCATTGAATACTAAAGAAAAATACCATATTTAAGCATTAGATGTTGATTTGTTTTCTTGTTGTGGTACTATTGTGTGAGGGATAGGTAGTGGTAGGTGATGTTTAAAAGCTTGGTTATGGTGGCATTATGTAACACTTTTCAACACGGTTCTAGTGTTTCCATTTGCAAATTTTACATACTTTTAAAAAAAGTCAGTTCTGCAAGCTGCAAACTTTTAAAGACTTTAAATCTGCCAAATTATAGCCACTTAGTTTTGCCTGACATATTTTCAACTTAGACCCACAAAGGAGCTGCCAAACTTGTTTCTTTTCATTACCTGTTCTATGTCTGGCTCGAAGTTTAGATTTTAGAAAATGGAAAAAAGCTGTTTGTGGAATCACAAGGCTCTTGAGCTCTTAGTTTCCTCTTAGTATCAACGTTTATTTATTTAGGTTTGGGCTGGGTTTCAAAAGATTGAAATTGGAAACAGAGAAGGTGACTCTGAATACCATTTATCTGTATGTAAGCGAACATTCAATGTACATTTAATTTAAAAAATTGCTGTTTCCTACAAGAGGGAGATATTTTTCACATTGTTAAAACATTTTTAGAGGTCACTAGGTGGTCATGTCACCAGCAGGGAGTTTTTGTTTGGCAGGCTGCATTAGCAGTTAGTAACAAATGCCTCCCATGATTCTGCGTTCAAAAGGAGTTGCTTTGCAAGTAACAAATACTTACAACCTGAGAACTGAAGTATAAAAAGTAGTGACAGGGGAAAATGTTTGGAAATGTAAAACAGCATCTTTAGTGGCCAAATTGGAGTGTTTAGGGAGTTGAAGATTACATATCTACTTTATACTTGCGCTTGGAGTTTACAGAAGCAATAATATTTTCACTACTGGAGTTGTGAGTCTCATCATTTCTAAGGAACTGTAAATTTGCAGCTTACAGAAGTCCTTGGTTTGAGCTGTAATTAACTCTCAATATAATTGTCATCAGAGATTTCACACTGGTTTTAAATTTTGTTTCATTATGTGGATTTGCATATTTTAGGAATGCCTGTAAATATTATGAATTAATTTTCCTCAGATTTGAAATGTTTTGAAAATGAAAAAGAAATAAAACTTACTAACACCGAATGTATACAGAAAGTCTGGCCAATTCTACACTGGGAATGAATGGCAGCCATGTTTGAGAAATTCTTTGTAATCTCTTACTTTGTTGTCTTTCTGGATTGAGATATGGTGTGTAAACATTTACTAGTGGGAGTACAATGGAAATAGTATTTGGAAAGTAAAAGTGCTGAGAGTTTGACTGAAAATATCAATTTTTCATGTGCTTTATACAATTAATTTTTAAACAAATGTCATTAGTAGCTGGAACAGCTAAGGATTTCTTCCCTTAAATATAAGGTTCGCTTTTTCCTGATGAATGTAATTGAGACAGTCTGGTTATTCAAGTGTATCATTTAGGCCCGTGTCATCCCACCATGCAAAAGAAATCAGGGAAGGTCTCTAGAAGAAGATAGTGCCAATGGTGATGCTAATCTGAAGCAGCTGCTTAATTTAAGACTGCATAGATTCACACTTCAGCTCTGACCCTGGCACCTCTCTTGTTGTATTGCCAAAATCTCCAGACTCCCTAGACTTTATGCACTCAGATGTCCTTGACAGGCTGATAGGTATTGATAGGTATTTTTCATTTCAACTGACCATGTCCAGAATGTTGGTAGGAGAGGATGTGTTGGACACGCTGCCTTAGGAGTTTCACATGAGGTGCACCTTCTGTAGAGAATCTGCAAGGAAAGGACAAAGCCAGAACTGGGATGAATTGGACATGTGGCCTTCTCCTTTGGCACCCCAAAATACATCTGTTCTTAAAACAGAGCTTTGTACTTCTCCAAGAGCATCTCTTGTTGATGGACAGTGCTGAAAGTCTGCGAATGGAGATTCTCTGAAGGATGGCAGGATGAGATCTGCAAGTAATCCCATCAACTCACCTTTATGCTCAACTTCCACAGGAAGGAAACTCTAAAATATATGAGATAGAAGAGAGTTGCTGTGCCCTCTGCTCCTCTGACCTTGTTAAAACCAGGCCCCCAGTCTGGATGAGCTGAAGAATAATGTGCGCCAGCTGTGCAGGCTGCATGGAGCATGGGGAACCAAGAATCTCTGACAAAAAAAGGTGCTTGGAAAGGCACTTTAGGCCAATTGATACCACATGGTGACCTTATGAGGACTAGAGTCCTTGGGGTCCCTTTTCAGAATTAGGCTTGGACCAAATCTAGCAGCTGGATTTTTTTTACTCCAGAGGGTTGCTGTGGTTTAGTTAGCAATACTATTGCTTGTCTGTATTGAATAGAAAAAACCATGCCTGGAATTCTCAATATCTCTATTTTATTATACTCAGAAGACACATTCTGATAATTTTTTCTGGGGATTCCTGGCAGGAGCAACGTGAAACTTAATCCTTACCTCAAGTTCTGCAGTACTAGAGTAGCTTGTGCATTACTGTGGTTAGGGCTCTTGAAGATGCAGGAGAGCATTGTCACAGGTCTATGGGCCAGTGGTAGATCAAACAAGGAGCAAAGGACTTGTGTTCCTCATGTGTGAGCGTTGCTCTAAAAGCTGCCAGCAAGCTCTCCTGTTCCCTGTCTCAGTGTGGACATTCTGCTCCGGTGACCTGCTCTGGCTCCTGAGAGAGATGGTTACCTCCATTATTGGGATATAATCACACAACACTGGAAGCAGTGACTTTGTGCTGGATACTGGCACAGTCTATGGCTAATGAGATTTACTTAAAATGTTTTCTTGATTAGGATCTCCTGAACTGTGGTCTTAGCTGGTTGGAATAAACAACAATAAACTCAGTCTGAGAGTTTTATGGCCCTTTGTAGGTTTCTCACCGCTTCAGTTTCTGTGCAAAAAAGATGTGTGGAATATATTGAACGTTTTTCAACAACTTTGTTTTCCTTTAATCAATTAGGCTGAAGTTACAGGCTTTTTTAATAATATGTAGGCATATATTTTTCTATGTACATTAGGAAACACTTTGAAATTTGTTGGGTTTGTAATTGTACATTAAAGAACAGTAGTTCATCTTGAAGGTGACAATTAAAAATTGATCTGATTAAACGTTGGGAAATGCTATTTGTTCTTTTGGTAGATTCTCTCCTCTCCTGCAGCAGCTGAGATTTTGCTGCTCTTATATATTAATTTAAGGTGATTTGTATTCGATGGATCTTAAGAATATGAATGCCATCACTTTTTGACTGGCAACTTTTATCAACATCTTTAGCAAATTGCCAGTGAGGTGCTGTAGTCATTGTCAGTAATCATTTCCTGTTCTGTTCCTTGAAAATCTAAGGTCTCTCTCAACAATCAAAACATATTCACTTGGAGGAATTTAAGGGGTTTCTGGAAAGGAGTAGGGGACACAGTTGGGGTTCTGTCTATCTCTCATTCAAGAATTGGTCTTTTTTAAAATGCAGCCTTAAGCTTTGGGTTTTGTTTTCAGCAGATTCTGATTGTGCTCTGATTTATTCATTGTACTGCATTATGACTGTTGATTAAGTTACCAGATAATGGCAGAAGCTTAATGATGAGGCACTACAGAGAGTAAGCTGCTCTGATAAGCTCTGCCAGATAGGTTTTAGGCTTATGTAGCTTGTTCATCAATTATCTGTGTATCAGCTGGCTGGAACTGGGGTGAATGGGGCAGAGATTTCAAGTTACCCACCTTCCTGGCTAAGTGACAGTGCTGGCACAGCTGCAGGGTGTGGAGCAGCTGTTGGTACTGAGAGCAAGAGGGAGTGGCAGCAGTGTCTGCTGGGACACAAGACAAGTGGGAACAGTGAGGGGTTGTGAGTGAGCAGGGTGTTGTGTTGGATCACTCAGTGAGACATTACTCCTTAGGAGGTTTTCAGGTGCAAAGAGATTGGCAGCTAATGGCATTGATTACAGTCAAATGGAAAGAACTGAGAAATTAATCTCCATTTAGTGTTCCAGATCGATCAAAAATTCACTGGCTAACACCAGGATTTGATTATAACCAGTAAGGGTAATTCTACCTGTTGAAACAGCTATTGAGGAAATACCTATTAGCAGTTCCTCCTTTTGTTACATTGTGCATGTGTCTTATTCACTGCATTGATTACAGAGAAATAAAAATTGTTGTCTTTATTATATGAGTGTCTGAGACAGTTTTTTTTTAGAAAACATTTTGCAGGTATTGTCACATGAAATTGTGTTTCCATACACTTTGCTGGTTTGGTTTTCACTTAGGTAGTCAGCACTGATATGATGAGTTCCTTGTTCAGCTCTCTTGCTTCAAGCCACTCTGCTTCCTGTAAATGTGAATATGCCAGCCTTTAGAAACATCATATGGACTCTGTTCCTCCCAAACAATTGTAGCTGTTAGTAATTGTTCATTACAGAGTAACTGCTACTAATGCTCAGAAGCATGGAAGTAATTTGGGGAGAAACATACTTTGTTCCTTTGTACTTTGTACAATACCAATCTCTGCCTTAAGGATAAACTGAAGTCAACCTTAACTGCAGAACCATGAGCAGTGTTCAAAAGGCAGTATTAAAAGTAGTAGAACAACCAAAACAACTATGTTTTTGCCAGGTTTTTAATACTTGAATGTGTTTTAAATGTTTTAAATATTTCATTTATTAGATTTTTACATGGTGTTTCTTACATTTAAAAATACCTCAGTTATTTTTTAACTAAAACTTTGTTTTCTGTTGTGAAATCACAGGGTTTTGTAGTCAATAAATTAATGACCTGCTTGCCTTCCTCTTTATTTTTTGAAAAAATAAGGCAGACATAGATAAAATTGCTTTGTGCTCCATCCTGATGTGAATTTTTGCCATTTTGGTTAATCCTCTAGTCGAGAAAGGGTTATGTTGCATTCTCTTTTTGAGCACCTTTTTGGCAAGTTTTTGTGTTACGTTCTTGTTTGGGGAAGTATTGCTGTAGCCAGCTACCATGATTCTCATATTCTTTAATGTCCAGAATATTTCCCATCATTTGATATTCTGAGAGAGTGCATTTTCTATTGTACTGGAGCACACATTCAGCAGCAGAGGTACCTGCAGAGTTGAGCTGTAGTGACTGAGGAGGTCCCTTTTGTGCAACAGGAAAAAAAAATTCCTCCACCTACTATTGTATCTAGACTTTGATTGGGTTACTTCTGGCTTTGAGCAGCTGAGGTGCCATTATTTCCTCCCACCTGTACTGAATCTCTGCTCATTGCAGAAATTAGCAGCTGCTGTTTCATTTCTCATGGCAATGGCACTTGTATTAGCATTCCTCCTTCTGGTGACAGCTCATCTGAAAATGGATCACATTATTTGTGTGAGTCACAAGGCCACCCGGATAGCAATTCCAGCCAGCATTTTCCATAGCAACTACTTCTTAGGCTGATTCTGCCACAATTCTTTCCAGATGTGCTGTTGATTCAGGTAATGTTCAAAATCCTGCTCAGAAATAGTTTTCTTGTTGTTGTCTTGGTTTCTGGGGCTCATCCATGGTAGCAGTAAGCATACAACTTTGTACATTGTTTAAAAAAAAAACAACCATGGGCATGAAGTGGCTCCAGAACATGTCCTCTATTTGATTCTAAAGAGGGTTTTTGGTTTTTCTCTAAATTGCTGAATTTGGTTATTTTTCCAAAAGCACTAATGATTTTTGTTAGATGGACAGTCCATATCTTACGTTTTGAAGGAATTTATAGATTTTTGTACTATATCTGCTGTAGAATTTCAGCAATCTTTATTAACTCAAATCCTCTTGCACACATACCTCTTGTAGGACTATCCCAGGGGAAACCTGATTTTGCTATCTGATGTGTGTTTGGTAGCTGCTTCTGGAAATCTCAATACCCTCTTTTCCCAAGAAGATTCACCTAAATTATTGTAACATATAATGAGAATACCTGAGAGGACCAGTTAATTTCTGACACAGATCTGGCTGATAGCTGAGAAGGAAGTGTACTAACAATGGAAAGTGATGATAGCTAAAATATTGTCAAGAAAGAAAAACCAGTTTGATTGACCTACCCAACAGTAAGAGCCATATAATTTTTAAAATTCTAGTTCACTGATTTTAATAATTTCAGAAGAATCATCTAGTACTGATTTTCAGTAACCAGTGAGTGTAGTCTTATGGATTAAGTAATTTTATTATCCATTTTTGTAGTAGAATTTGAGCTGACTTCATCTTAGTGCAAAAGAAAACCGTTTTTTCCTGGAGTAAAAGTCCTTCAGTTTAACAAGTTTTGCTAAAGACTGCCAGAAGTATTGTTGAAATCAATAGGGACTTGATGTGTAAGTTATTTATCAAGACTAAACGTGCTGCAATTCATTGTGGAGCTGTATTAAGATATCTCAGTTCTATTTTTTCTGCTGGGATGACTCCCCCTCTCCTGTGGGCTCTAAACCTGATCAGATATGGTTTGTGCCCCTTTATTCTGCTTTGAGAAAGTCAGCACAAAGTGTCTTTGCTATGAGCCAGTGTGGGTTATTGTAGAGCTCCCAGACTCTACATATGCATTTTCTAAAATGTTTCCTTAGTCAGAAACAGATTTTGAGACAGTTAACCCACCAAAGAAGATCAGTGAGGAAACTTTACACAAAGCTGAATCATGTGAGGTCTTCATGCTTCTGGCAATGCTTGTGAATAGCTCCATTAGCAGGGAAGTCACATCATTAAATAGCATCATGTGGTATCCTATCTCTTTCATTCCCAAACTTTTAAGATACTAATTAGAGAAATATTTGTGTGCTGCTGTCCAATTTCCTCTCTCCTTATAAATAAAATTTCTTGTTCCTACTCCAGGCTTTCATGGTCTTTACTGATACTTTTCTATTTTATAGTTATTAATTAATTTCTTATGCTGAATCTTGAGTGTGGAGTATTCTGTTAAAAATGAAGGCCGGATTTTTTTCCACTGAGATGAAGTAATGCTGACAGGGTTATAATAAATATTCTCCGATAAAATGTTCTTAAACAATTAGGTCTTTAGACATCCTGCACCTAAAGGAATTGTGGCCTGCTAGTTAGAGAGGAAATGAAAAATAACTTATCTTCTTTATTCGGGTGTTTACTTTTTTTTTTTTTTAAATATTATCTCCAATGATTATTGGTGTTAGTACTTGATTATCTGTAGCTTATTCCAGTAGTTTCAGATATAATGGAATTGCCAGAAATGATGTGTTAAAGTTTCTTCTATGTCTAGCAATACCTTATCAACCAGGCAAATTTAGCAAAACCATAATTTTACAAAATAAAAATGTTGAGTTGTAATAATTGGTAGAATTTCCTCTATCAATTAAATTAAGCTATGTAAATTTTAACACACACTCATAATGTAGAAATAAGTGATGAATGTCATCATATCAATAAAGGTAATGATGTTTCTGACTTCACAGATCTAAATTTAAAAAGTTAAAATATGAAAATATCAGCCTTCTAGGGGCAGTGTATCAGGGGTTGTTTGTCCAAACATCTGAAGGGTTTCTTGGTGTCAGGTTCACATACAGAGAGTGCTCTGACACGTATTTGTGACTGGTGGAATTTATAAGTTTATATGGCACTGATTTGCACTGCTGTGATGCCCCATTGAGTAAGTGAGCATTTAAACTGTTGGCAAATATGAATTATGCACTGCCAAGAGAGTGCATTCTCTTAATTCTGTAGGTGCCCGTGCAGCTTTATTTGTCAAAATTGCCTTCTCCTGCACAGGAAAGCACAGAGCATAAATTCTAATGTATTAATACTGATTTCTATATTTTGTTTTAAAATTGAGCCAGTTCATGACATATTTTCAAGTTCAGTGTGATCCTAAATTGGATTTTATGTTTGTTTTACAAAGGGCAACTCTTTGTAGCATTGTGAAAATTAGGAGGAAACCTTAAGTTACTTCTTTTAAAACCAAATTAATCTTTCTTAAATTTCCAGTGGAAAGGAAAGAAATAGAGTTTTGTATATTTTTGCTTGTGTGGATAATTTTCTTCATCAGCATTTATTGAAAGT
This sequence comes from Sialia sialis, assembly GCA_009812075.1. Taxonomy (NCBI): domain Eukaryota; kingdom Metazoa; phylum Chordata; class Aves; order Passeriformes; family Turdidae; genus Sialia; species Sialia sialis. Next base: position 7,729,196 of record VRYO01000638.1, on the reverse strand, counting down.
TGAAAAAAGCCCCACTTCTTCTTTAGTATAACCATCTACTTTGTAACAAATGGTTATTTGGAATATATTGTCAACTCAATATTAAGGACAGATTACAGTTAACAAGTTAAAAAATAAAGCTTGGAGTTTTTGTAATGTAGCATTTCTGCATCTTAGTTTTATGTGCCTTTGACTTAAATATTTTGAATTCTCTGCAAATTCATTAAAACCATAACAACTCTTAATAGTAACATTTTTTCCAAGCTTGAACCTTCATTTGGCAGTTCAAAAACATTACCAAGAACTATATTCTAAAGATCAAACCATTCCTCCTCCAAAGCACTTTTATCTTTGTCTTCTATAAACAAAAAAAGCGGCGTTGAAGGATGAGTGTGCTGACAATGACAGATTACCTGGAGTTTTGTTTTCCTGTTTAACTTAGGTGCACCCAGTGCAGTGCCATGTTGTGCTGTAACACAATCCCATGTGCTCAGATCCCATTGTTCTTCCCAGCAATCCCCAATTCTGCACTTGGGGCTGGGGCATAAAGCAGGCAGAGATATTTTATCCAAGTGTTGGTGCCGTTCCTGTGGAGAATCAAACAAAGCCAGATGAGCAACAGGAGTCAGTTCCAGTATAAAGCTGCAGAACTGAGGAATAATTGTCAGCTAATTTCTTCTGCTATGCTGTGCAGGACTGTGAATTATTTTTTCCTCTGCATTTCTCACACAATCTGAAGCTTGTTACCTCTACTCCTGTGTGAGCAATGCTGCCTATCTGAATGAAATGATAATGCAGGGGTTATGGAAGCATCATCTATGAAACTAAGATGTAATTGCTTTCACAGTATATTTTATGGGGCATCTGTTTTACTTATCTGTCATTTCTAACATATCAGTTGCCAAGACATCAGAAGTACAATGTTATAGGGCTTGAAAAAGTTCCAAGAATTCAAAGGGCAGTTGAGTGGCTATTTCATACTTGAAAACCATCCCCCAAAAAGTGGGCAAGAGGTTCCTTCTTTACCTTTTAAATCTGGATTAGTTTTGTTTCCTTAACAAAGGACCCATGTGCACATTTCAAATTGCTTTAAAGGAGGAAAAAGTGAGTAATTTGGAATTGCCAATGTCAAGGCAATGTGGGAGATGTAAGTAGAGGTGTGATTATGGGAGTAAGGAACTGTGGCTCTGGGGAGGTAGAATGGGGAGAAAGAACAGATGGGTGAGGAAGCTGCTTTGTCAAGAAACTCCTCTGAGATTATTTAGAATCAGGTCCTCTCTTTTGCTTCCTTCCTTTTACTCTGAAATTTCACATTAGGAACAGATGAACTTTCCCTTTTCTCCTTGATTTTAGTCTAATCTACATCTCATATAAATCTAATACAGGTGTAATATGGAGACTAATTGTTGTCTGTCTCACAGTGTGAGCATTGATATTTCATCCTCACACCTGCTTCCAGCAGAAGACTTGATCAGATGGAAAATTCAAGATTTGATACGTGGGTAATGTGAGGAAAAGTGCTTGGTGGGTTGGAGTGGGGTGTGTAAGGGCAGGTCCCTCTTTTTCTGTCCCACACTAAGTGGAGCAGCCCTTTCTTGGAGTTCTGGGCTGTGGAGCTTCAATAATTGTCTGTGTTTGCTGCTAAGGGAACCAGGACAACCCAAAATGCCATTTCATGCTGTCTTTGTCTTCTGAAAGTATTTTGAAAGGGTTTGTTCTTTGAATACAGTGCAAGATAATTGTTCATTTAAAAGGAGTAATCTATAAATGTGCTTTTGTCCAGCAATTGGAGAGATAAATTTTCTGTCAGAAAAAGCTTTAAAATACCAATAATATTCTGAAGTTTATTTTCTAAGATGCATGCACATCCATAATGGATTAACAGCATGTTTTAACAAACCATTTATTTGCTTTAGGAGTGACAGAGAGAAGCTGTTTCAAACAGGATCTCTCATCACCGTCTATCTCTAGTCACCTCCTACTGAACTTAAGGTTGAATACCGGAGGTCACGAGGGAAAGAAAACAATAATTAAAGTGAAAAAGGTGATTGAACTGGGTTTTTTTTGTCCTTCAGTATGATTAGCATGCAAGAAGCTGGCTGAGTACTGTACTGTATATCATTAGTTCAAACATTTCTGACTTGATTTAGCTTTAATAGTGACTTTTTAAATTGCATTTCTGTATCTTGTGGAGAACAGCTTAAATAGTAAAGGCAGTAAAAGTTCTCATTAGAAGGTCTTGTTTCTATAAATCTTAATCTTGAAATTCTGCTAGGCTACAAGTGGACTGTTTCTAAGAACTCACCCCACCTCCCAAAAAGTTGTCATGGGTTCTTTTATTAAAGCTCAAAAAATTATTCTTAGACTAACAGAGGTGGGGAGTAAGGCAGGAGTGTTTACAGAGCTCACTTCTAAATTGACTGTGATAAGTGGCAATGCAATGTATTATGATTAGAGGTTTCTGGGAGACTCTTTAAGAAGGTTAACTGCAAGGCAGCTCTCAAAAGAAAGCATTTATCTTAGTGGTCATCCTTCAGTGTTTTATACTACTGAGATTTTTTTGTGGGTGGTTAGAACCATTTTTTTGTGTTTTATTAGCTGTATCTTGAATACCTCCTACTAGCTGAATGACAGTTTAGGGTTATTAAATCTGTTCTTAGTACATTTTTTTATCCTTACTTAATCTTGACTAAATATATGCTAGTGAGCAACCCTTTTTTCTCAGTTGTTGCCCATATTTGTTAAAGAAATTATTCCATTTGACATTTGTTTAGGCTGAAGTTTGATAAAATACTGTATACAATATACTTTTTAAATTTGGCATTCTACAGAGACTTCCATGGATTTATTTCTTCTTGCATTATCTTATCTTCCCTTCTAGTATGCTAAGACTTCCTTTTCATATTAAGTAATTTTTTCACTCCAGGACAGATGCTTTCACAAATGCAAACTCTATGTGTGTGTGTGGCTAGAGATCCATAAGACTGCATTTTTCAGGTGGTATATAACATTCATAATTGAGTTATTTTGCTATCATCTGCTTTCTCTAATCCTATGTAAGGTATTTTTTTAAATTCACATTTTTCTTTGCATTACTTCCAGTGAAGTTACTAAAAGGTTTATATTATTTTATACTTTCTGTTTGTTTAAAAGCTATCTCTATTATCAGATTAATAATTGATCATTCCTCCAAGGAAAGGAATCTTTTTATTTGACTGTCATTGAGGAATGGCCTTTATCATTACACCTTGGCTAGATATTAGAAGGAAAAAATTTGCTGCTTTCTTCTGCAATTTAGGACATTGCTTTTTGTTCTGTGTGCCATGGATATAGAAAAAAGAAGTTCTATTTCAATTTGACGTAGCATTCTAGCTTCTTGTTATCATGTTGTCACTCATAGACTATTTATTGCAGTTTTTCTCAATGCTTCTCATCAGTCATCTCTCTGCCTTTCCCCACATTTTTTTCAGAGAATGCTGGATTCAGTATTGCAGCTAAGACCTTTTGTGTAGATGAAAAGACTCACTTCTGCCTTGCAATCTATTTTTGTATTTACTTAATGTGGTACACTCCTTATTCACAACAGATCAGCAACATAGAGTTTCTCCTTCTGTAGACAGCATCTTTGGTTTGTAAAGACAATTTTATTCCTGTCTTCATGGCACATGAAGATCCTCCCAATCTGAAGCCTTGTTGAAATGTATCGAGTAGATTTTCTAGTCCATTCGTTAGTAAATGCAAATATTATATGGAAGATAGATAAGCTGGGAATCCTAAGAATTACCTTATGCAGGTGAAAGAAAAATGTACAGAATAATTACCAATTTGGAGCATTTGCTTTTAGCTTTAATCTATACTTTTTAATTTGAGAATTTACTTTTATTGTGAGGAGTTAGAGTGGGTTTTTTTTTTTTTTGTGTGTGTGTGTTAAAAATACTACCATATTATTTGTATAACAGATTAGTTTGCCAAAAAAAGAGAGGAAAAACTACTAATAACAAAAGGGATTACTCTTTATAAATATTACTGTTAAAGAATGTCATTTAATCCACTGATCTAATAAATTATTTTAAAATGTATTTTATTGCTATAATTTATTAAACAACAAGGAGACATTTTGGCTGCAAATAGTGATAACATCTCTGTAGAATTGTATTTGGATAGTCATTTTTTTTCCTGACACAGTAGATAATTAGGAATTATAAATTATGCTTACACTCTCAGGCACGTTAGCTGAGAGTGTATCAGGCTGTATGTTGTTCTTGGTGCCAATTCAGATCTTGATTTTCAAAAATTCTTGCACTTAAACTGATGATGACTTTCATTTTCTAGCAGCAAAGTAGAAGTGTATGACTTACCTGGGAGATTTAGGTAAAAACCTTGCCACCAGTTTACATTTTTGAATGAAGTTACGTTTGTAGGTGAGAAAATCATTAGTGTCAACCACTTTGCTGGCATCTTAACCTTGCTCCTGGTGGCCAGGTAATCTCATTTCAAATGTTTGGTGCAAAAACAGTGATGTTAATTTTTTAGCAAGGTTGCTGGATAAATGAAATAAATTGCTTCTGTCCATAAGGTTTTGTTCTCTCACAGGAAACTTGAAGTATGGTGGCAGGCTGGCATAAAACTTCCACAGGTGTGGGTAAACTAGTGTGCAGTATGTAATAAATAGGATATGATAATGCAGAGATCCTGGTCTGTCCTGAGAGGCAGCTTCATAAATGCTTGGATCTCTTCACCTCCAATGCTTCACAAGTGTGGGCAAGGTCCTGCTCCACCTCTGTCTCCAGGGACTTAGTGGGGGCTGGATCCTGGGCCAAGCAGGGAGGACATGGATTTCCTCAGGTGCTCTATCAAAACCTGCATCTTTATCTTGTACTCTAAAAATAATAATAAAATCTGTTGGGCTTCTCTGTCTTCCCTCTGTGCAGAAGCAGTTCATTAACAAAAATGAAACCAACATATCATTTGGGGGAATGTACAGCCCAACTCTTGGTAACCCTTGGACGCCTGGTTAAATTCCACTTATATTTGAGGTTGCTGCTGTTCAGATTATCCATGTTAATAAACATGGGTGATTTTCTGGCCCATGCAGGGTTATGTCTGTGCAGACAGGTGCTGTGCCCACACTGGGCAGGCTGTGTGAGCCAGCCCCAGTCTGGAAGCCATCAGCACATTGTGTGGCACTGTGCCTGAGCTAAAACACCTTGTCTCTCAGATAAGTGAGGCTTTACAGCTTCTGGCTCACATTTGGGTGGCTCCAAGAGTGCTGGCAGTGTGAGTTTGCATTTGATGTGTTCATCCTTGAGTGTGGCTGGGGAAGCCCGTCCCTCGTATTGTGTGCTCGTCTCTCCACATTCATCAGTTTAAGGCTTTCCAGCTCCACTTAAATTAACTATAAAGATAAGATTTAAAAAATATGTTGGCAATAATTTGGTGAGGGGCAGTTCAAACACGTATGTGTGCTGTGGGTTTGATTCAGATCTTGGAGTGTCTCAGTGGACCACTCGTGGTGTCATTTGACAGCAGCTATTTCACATGACTACGAGCCATCATTTCCTGGAAGTGCTTGATGAGAGTCATTATTTCCTGGAATAAAGTGGTTGGTTACATATTTTCCCAAGCATTTTCCCAAGATAGGAAAATCTCCATCAGCTGAGAAAATACATGCTAAGGTCTGCAAAATTTTGTGGGTTTGGGGCTGCAGAATCCAGAGTGCAAATTTTTCAAAGCTTATTGACTGGCTTTCCTCTCTCTTGAAAGGTTTCACCTCATCTGTTACTTTAAAGTGGAGTAGAGAATGTTGCACAGCTGAGCAGTTAAGATCACAAGAATGTGTGATCGTTTTGCCTGGCAATGCAAAAAATATAGAAGTGACTGAATCCTATTATCAGATGTTGAAATAATACCAGATAATTCAGTAGTTCTGACTCTTCTTCCTCACTAGTCAGGTTTCTTTTACTGTCGATTTAGTGGCAGTGACATGGTCTAAACTTCAGAGAAGCAAAATTTCAGTATAGCTTCATGTGATTTTCAACCTTTAATTTAAACCTTTCATTCAATTTTTGGCTTTTTACATCTGTAATATGTGTTAAATAACTCATATGACAAGGTGACAAGTATTTACTGTGGAATTTGCTGTTGGTGAAATACTACATTGGGGCTGGCTGGCATGGAGTTAACCTACACAGCTTGAGAATGAACCTAAATATATTCTGAAACCTTGGAAATCATGAGATGTGGATTACTTTAACGTGCTTACAATGAAAATAGGTAGGTTTGTGATGGTAGTATTAATGTTTATCTTCAGATATTGTAGCAGGAACATTGTTAAACTTCTAACTAACTTTTCTCTGTAATTTTATGACAGTGTACTCTCAGAAAACTGCAGACAAGCGAACCTTATTTAATTTGGAAGAACATATCTTACGCCTATATGCAATATGCTGTTCCTCTTTCTTTGGGTTTAAAGTCCCAGAATACCTTTATTTCTGCCAGAGAACTTGTGTTATCCTGCCTAACATCTGCCAGGGTGCTGGGGCCCTGGCACAGGGTGCCCAGAGAAGCTGTGGCTGCCCCATGCTAGGAAATGTCCAAGGCCAGGCTGGACATTGGGGCTTGGAGCCTCCTGGGGTAGTGGGAGGTGTCCCTGCCCATGGTGGGGTGGCACTGGATGGGCTTTAATGTCCTTCCCAACCCAAATAATTCCATTATTTTATGGTAAATTCCTTGCTTTCTGCAAGTTCAAAGAAAATTAATAGAGTGGCAAATCACTTTTTCCTATTTTGGTGCATTAAAAAATTAATATTTTAATGAAAATATCATGGAACCGGTACTTGACCACAACATATAAACAAACTGGAAGTCTTTTACAAATTATTACACAGCAATTTTAATGCATTATTATGCATTATTACGCAGTTTATAGAAAAACAATATACCTATATTTAATTTCAAATTAGCATTATGGATATGTAATGCCTCTGATATATATTTTTTGTTTAATAATGGTTATTTAAAATAATTCATAGCTATAATTTAAATTAAGACTGTTGGAGACTTATGACATTCTCTTTTAAACATCATTTAACTGGGATTTGAATGAACAAGACAGAATAATAAATGAGACTATTAAAGTGTATGAATAAAATGCAACTGTTTATCTAAAATTGATCCGTGTCGCATAACTTCGACTAAAATAAATGGGTTGTTTTTCTTTGACTCCATCAGAAATATTGTCCTATAAATATTTATATTAATACATTAGGAACTTCGAAATAAAAGTGAACTAACTTTCTTGACATTTTTGCTGGCAAGCAAAGGACTGTGAGAATTCCAAACTTTTAGCTCACCTTGACTGTATGAAGTTCACGAGCCATATTCTTACATTTATTAGCAGTTGGAGCCTAAGGTTAATTTATGATTCATTTATCCATGTTTATTTTTTAATGATTGATCTTATATAGTTCTGGGAAAAGGCAAAGGCCATAACATATTCTTTTCTAAAAGAATTAGGTATTATGTGTTCTGTTTTGCATGATAAGTCACTGAATACATTGCAGAAGGTGAACACATTTCTTTTATTTATGAAATTAAAGGACAGATTATGTCCTTGCCAGAGTTTGAGCTTTTTAGGGTATAAGATACTGCAAGAGCTGTGCTTTCAACTGCATGTTGTAAAAAATTGCCTTTGTCTTATGTCCCCACAAACTATTTGTGATGTGCCCCTGAGAGTGTCTGTGTTATTCAATGTATACCTGAGTGCTGTAAGATTCTGTTTGTGCTCCGAAATTGAGGGGTTAAGATTGCAAAGGAAATGATTTCTCATGAACAATCAGATCAAAAAACTTGTATTTTATTTTTAGAAATATATTTTTGTGTTCACACAATGAATAATAATTTATCCTTAGGAAAAATGTAACTAAATATGAGGAAGATATCCAGATCCCTGCACTGAGGACCCTAGGGTACCAAGTCAACAGGATAATATAAAAATTTGTTTTATCTATATCACTTTGCTTTCTGTTATTCAATCTGTATGACCTGCATAAGTCAAGAGAGATTTGTGTAAGGTATTCTAGAATTAGGGAAAATGAGTTGCAAAAAAAATAAAATATTTTTAAAAGCCATAAATTTCACAGAACTATTCTTAGATATCATATTGGTGTAAAACAGACTGAGATAAATGGTTGATGAAGCAAATAATGAAAAGTCTATAAAGAGAAATTTTTGGCTAATTAGTTTATTTCATGATTTGGCTGGACCTGACAATGTTTGCTATTTAGAGTGTTCAGAATGTAGGTCATTGTTCTCTACTGTTTGAAAGAAACATCTCACATATTGTGTACAGTCGTACGTATTCTGTTTTAATGAGAATATAACAATTCTAATTTTATTTTCTTCTATCAGACAGGAAGCTTTGCTTGCTGCAATTAGTGAAAAAGATGCAAATATTGCCTTGCTTGAGCTGTCTGCTTCAAAGAAAAAGAAGACTCAAGATGAAGTAATGGCTCTTAAAAGAGAGAAGGACAGATTAGTACATCAGTTAAAACAGCAGGTGGGGAGACATTACTTTTCATACGTTCTTGGCAACAGAAAATTGGCACTATTTTCATTTGTACTGTTCTATGCTGATGTCCTTTTGGAAGTGTTCAAGGCAGATCTGACATATGACAGCAGTTGCACAAGGTAGGATGTGTTCCATTAAAGTGTTTATTGCTTCTCTGGAGTTGCTAAGAATAAGCTTGGCTCATATTATATGCAGCCAATACATTTTGTTTTCCCTCTTCATATACTTTCCAACCTTCTTAATTCTGTGAGAGAGGACAGCAGATGCTCTTTGCATAAAGCAAGATCTGTCCATTCTGTTGACTCTTTTTAACCTCCTCTTGTTCAGTTATTTCTTTATCTATTGTAAAATAATTGTGTTTTCAGAAGGCTTCAGGCTTTCTGAGAGGTTATCTAAAAATTGCAGTTATCCTTAAAATTAATTCTCAAATGGATAAAAATCACTATGTCTTCAACACTATAAGTCAATTGATGTTTAAAGAAGATCCACATAGTTAAAAATCCTCTAGAAACAGTTGTTTTCACATATGTTCTGGCCATGATGTTGTGTTTCAGTTCAGTCACCTGCTCAGGAGACATTTCACCAAAATTTATATGATAAATAGGCAGATATGCTTCTGGCTTTTTATCCCTTCACCCCTGTCTACTGCACCAGACTAGATGATGTTGAGTTCAGAATAATTTTAGTGATATTTGTTTTTGTTTGGAAAGGAGAGAGTACTTATTTTCTTTTTTAGGTATCTTCCTTTTTTACCTTCATCTTAGGTTATTGAAGAGCAAATACACCTCTTTGCCATGTTCCATGATACCTATCAGGGATATTTAAAATTGTTCATTAGAGAACTGGGCAACTGTGCTTGTTGTGTTTTGTTGTTGTACCTTTAAGCTATTGTTGGAAGGTGTTCAAAACATTGATAACTTTCTTCAGACAGAGAGTAAGAGCAGCAGAAAAGGATTTCTAGAGAAGCATTGTGCTGGATAACTTCAGTTAGAATTGTAACCAAATACTTCAAATACCTCCATTATTTATAGCGATAAAGATCTTCAGTAAAGCCATTTAACTAGATTAAATTGATGCCAAAATAATCTCCCTGTTATCTCAGACACCACAAAAAAGAGTCACCAGGAACAGGAATGTGGTTTAACTAGGTCACCCCTTTATTACACTTCAGAATTATCTGATAATAGAGGTTGTAGACTTCACTCATACTTTAATCCCTTTGTGGAGAGCCAGTGTCAGCCCCCAAAGTTTCTCACCCACCACAAAGGCTTGCTCTGCCAGTGGCAGATTCCCCCTGTGTGATCCATCCCCCAGTTCCTCTGTTTCCCTGAGATGCTGTCTCTCAAGCTCTTTCTGAGTCACAGGAGCTTTACTGAATGATCAGCTCAGCATCACTTGTTTTCTTCTGGTTTTATTTGTCCCATCCTCCATTTCCACAGCTGTTACACTGCTGAAAGAGAGAATTGCAAAAAGCCCAACTTCTCCAGCCTAATGTGATCATCAAAAGAGAAATATTTATAAATATTAGAAGATGAATCACTAGATAATGCTAAATATTAACATAAAGCCCTAAATTCATCCCTGTTTTATACTGTAAGAGGAATTTTTGCTTTGAGAGGCAAAACAACATGTTGGTCCATGATTAAAAAAATCTCTATCCCTCTCAGATATATTTCCACATTTTCTGGCCTTTGTGAATATGAAACACATTGTAGACTCCTATTGAGACATTTATTTTAAAGTAATTTGTCACAATTTTTCACACTGCAAAAGAAAAAGAGTCATCATAGAGAAATGAAATATCCTGCCTTTGTCAGAAAATGAGAATATTTCTGATTTATTTTAATAAAGCTACAGATAGGCATATGCCATTTTAAAGATTAAAATGTTATTTATATGAATGAGTTGAGCCATCTTTTTATGGATTGTGACTGTGAGTTTAAGTAAAAGTTCTGTTATTTTTAAGATGGAAGAAAATTGTTTTTATGTCAAAACCTAAATAACCTAGAAAAATTATTTGTATCATCATATTTAATTGTAATGATTTAAATACAATTTTGCAGCTGCAATCTGTCAGTTAAATATTTATTTTTTAGTGCTTAAATAATTGTGAGGCATAGTAATACACTCCCAGCAAAACAAAACCACTGGAATTGCTTGGATTCATACACCAAATGCTGTATTCTGAGAGCTGTAGAACTTTTTAGTAAACTTGAAAAAACCTCTCAGAAATACAGTATTAAATAAAATTACCATGTGGGCTTGGCTGAGTGATTATGTAATGTGGATAATCACCCTGGCCAAGAATCCTCTTGAGAATTCTGACAAGGTAGATAAATTTGTACGGTGATGCAATCCTTCATGAAATAATTAGCTAAGAAGTCCATTTTTAGAACATCTCAAGAGATTTTGGTGAGAGCAGAAGACACTGCTATTTTACTGATTCATCCTGAACTTGGATACTGTGAGAAAATTTCCCAGTTGTCTCTTTTCACTCTTAGGATATAGTGCCAAAAATGTAAGTGCAGTTGGCCAAAATGCAAGGTCTTCTAACTCCTTGAGAGCATTTTATTTTTCTTCTCAAAACATGAAATTAGAAACCTTTGCAGTGCTTTCAGGACTGCAGGTGTACAGAATACTCTGGCCAGAGGCAAAGCTGGTGTTCGGCAGAGTTCTGTTTTTTAGTTCACTGCTCTATATTTCATCACATCAACATATTGCTAATGCAACAAAAAGGGTGAGAAACAATCAAGGAATTTTAAAAATGTGTGTAATCACACTTCCTCATCAAACTAACAACTAGCAATATTTTCTCCTGCATGCAATACACAGAATTATTTCTTACTAATTACCTTGTAAATATTTTAAAAAGCTGTTTCAGCAGCAAATGAATAAAGTGGAATTGCAGGCAGTATGTTGCATTCCATATATTGTTCTAGTTAAGTACTTCAGGAACCTTGCTGCTGTGCTATTATGGTGGTGACATCAAGCATTCAAGAATAACAAAATAACCCAAGTTTTTCCTGATACATTAATTCAGCTTTATTGCACTGTGTACTTTATGATATTGAAAGTGTTTATCTTACTGTACGAGAAAAAGAATATGATTAGAAGTTGTTGTGATTGTGATTATTCTGGCACCCCAAAACATTGTTCTGAAGCACTGTGAATTAATTACAGTAATTTCAAGACTATAAGGTGCACTTCCAGGTAGTTGACAATTTTCCAAACTTTGTCCATATATAAGGCGCGCTGGGCTATAAGGCGTGCTTTTTTTAAAAAAAAAAGTGAGGATCCGTGTGCAACGAAGTACCAAATTAGTAACGGAATCGCGGGGTTTGCTGGCAGGTGCTCAATTTGCAAACATTTTTCATGGATGGGTGTAGCCTTTAAATGCAGCCCAGGTGCCATCCTCGTGCCCTGGGCCCCAACATTCCCGCCCGCCCCCAGCGCTGGCTCGTGTGGCTCTCGTCACTTGCGGCTTGCACTTCTGGGTTGGCAAATTTCTGAACTTTGTCCATATGCAAGTCACTGGATTATAAGGCGCACTTCTGGGTTTTGATTAAAATTTTAGGCTTTAAGGTGCGCCTTATAGTCCTGAAATTACTGTAATTGCATTTAAGCTCTCTATATGTTTAACAAGTGTGGGAGGAAAAAAGTCGTGCAATGGTTTCTTGCATTGTCATCTGTAGCACTTGTGAACAGCAGCAACTCTAATATTGGTTCCTAATCACTGTTGCTTTGGTTTCTGATGCTGTACTAACTTAATCTCTCTAATTGCCTTGAATTTCACAGGTGTGAATATTATAGGACCACATAATTTTATTATCCATCTTGTTGTTGTTATCATTGCTGTTATTGCATTGCTGCTATGATGTTTACACAGATCTGCTTCAGAAAGACATTTAGGGGCAGTTGAATCCAAGCATTACTGCACGGGGAGTAGAATCCATGTAAGAAGCCATTCACATGGATACTGCAGATATTATTGACCACTCTGCTTCTTTTCTCTTAGGTTTATGCTGTTTTCTATTACTCATAACATTGGTCTTGTTCAAGCTTTAAGCACCTCATTTTGAACAAAAGGGAAGTCTGAGACCCTTAAGTTCTAGTTTTATTTTTATTGTAATTATGCTACACAGTGTAAGTATGCACTTAGCTTTGTTTATTTTGGACAGGTAATAATAGATGTCCTATAACTTCATAATCAGCCTGGTTATTTTTTCCTTAAATGTTCTCAGAAAATGTAGTAAAATGTCTTTTACTCTCTGATTTTAAATGTGGCTGTTCAGATCCCATTTATGTTAACACAAGACATTCAGTAGCCTTACTATCTAAAAAATCTTTTTAGTTTATACTTTTATATTAATTAGAAATATTCTAAAGTAATATCTCTGTATGTCTTAACATTGGGGTTTAATCTAATAATTCTAATATTCTAATTTTCAACCTGATTTTGAATCTGTGTTTTTGAACATGGTCATGACAGTCATTGCAATTGAATTGCATCTCAGTTTTGCCCAGTGCCGATTCCTGTGGGGGTGCAAGTGCAGAGTGCCACTTTTCCTGTATCTTAACACAGGAGGGGCACAGTAGGAAAGGCAGTGAGTGATTGTAGCTTTGCCTGAACAACTTAGTTGATTCAAAAGACATTCTGTTTTGGAAAAATACTCAAAATGTTGGCAGTGCTCTCATAACACTTTTCCCATATTCTCAGTAAGATTTGACAATTTATGTTATAAAATTTGATGGGCTCAGGTCATAGCTGGATATGGCATCACTTTTTCCTCCTCCTGCTCTCAGGAATCCACAGACTTTTGCACGGTATTTTTACACAAACCTTTTCCAGTGAGAGGGGCTTCTTTTGCCTATAGCAGGCTTGGTGCATAAGCCCTTTCCTGCTTTAAAATCTGCCTCTGTTTGTTCTCTGTTCAGTTTTTTGATTCTTCAAGGATCTGTCTCACAGCTTAAGCTTGGTCATGGCTCAAGGCAGCCTTTTCTCACTGGTGATAATCTGGTTTTGAACTTTTCCTAGAACTTTGTTCAGACAAATGGTTTAACTTAACTGAGACTGAAAATCTTAAATGGAAAAAGTAGGTAATGCAGATATAAAATAATGTCTATATTAATACTGGAACTTTTGTGATTCTGGATCTGGCTTGCTTGGTAGGTGAAAATGGTTATTAAGTATCTCAATTAAGAACAGTGAATATCTCCATTATAGCAATTTGAACTCCCAAGCCAAAAGGATTTTCTCCCTGTGACATATTTTAAACAAATCCTTATGTTCTACTATAATGTACCCCATGATAATAAGACTAAATATAGTTCAACACTTGATCTCAAATGTAGTGCTAAGTAGAGAGCTATTAAAAAAATACTGTGAAAACTGGGTGTCAGATATTTCTGATGCTGTAATTGTGGATAAAACTGGAAATTCTTACAATCCAGCATAAAAAAGAAATTGGTAATATGTAAGGTGTCTCTGTGAAGTGTAACAAGACAGCAGTGTGATGTTACCTCCCTTTCAGTCCATATTTCAATATACAACCCATGCAGTGAAATATGTTTTATTTAGCAATTTTTGTTGCATACAATGGAAGAAATGTAATAATTTCAACTTAAGCTATATTTTGTACATGATACAAATGGGAGACCTGGGCTTGGTATTGAAATTGTAAAAATTACAGCTGAAAGTCACTATTCAGACATTAAAGTGGGTGAGAAATGACCAGTTCTGCTAACCAGGGATTTTCAGATTTTCTAAGGTCTTATTTAGCTGCTGAAGTTTCTGATTCATGTCTGGTTTTAAATAATTATTATGGGGAACTATCTTTTTAATGAGTTGTTTCCTGTTGTAAAAAGGGAAAAAGAGAACCTTCCTTCTTCCGTTGCTTGTCTGTTTTTAGTAGGACCTGGCCTGAGATGTCCTCAGGCAGCTGCAGTTTCAGAGCTTTAATTATGCTTTTTAACCCACTTCTTTGTGTCTATGTTCTTACATACTTCTATGTAATTACCAAGTTTAGTAGTAGGACTGAGACAAATACCTTTAGCATGACTTGAGCCTATGCATTACTGAGTATGCTGTATTATTACAAGATATTTCCTGCCCTTCAAGCCATACTTTTAGTTCACAGAGCTTTAAAAGACTTCAAAACCACAAATTCTAAATGCAGGAAAATGCACAAAAAAAGTCAGACAAGCCACATTCAATTCAACATAGCTTTGTTTAATCACGAGTGTCAGAAAAGTTGAAGTTTGGCCTCAGTACTTTAGATAAGTGTCTGCTTGGCACTTGGAAGTGCTGCCTGTCTCCATCTGCCAAGTGTCCAATATCCCAGCTGGTGTTTGGGAGGTTGCTGTCCTTCAGCTTGTGAAGAGGGAGGCTTACTCTGAGCTGTAACTTCTTGCAGGGAAAGTCAGTCTCATTTTGTAGTGCAGCAGGTGTAATGATTGTCCATATAAATAGTGCTCTAATTAAAAAAGAACTGAAGTGTCTGTAAAGCTTCTATGCTCTTGTTCAACACTGAATTACCAGACCTGAGTCTTTGAAAAGATTTACGTAGAAGTTGCTTTGCACTGCTCCAGAGGAGTCAGAATATTAATTTTTCCAGCAATTGATTTTGTATTTTCCCTGGCAGGGATGTTGGATTTAATGAAAACTTGGAAAATAGTCAATACCTTTTCATAATCCCTTTTTTCTGTCCTGTGCAGGCAGACAGGGCCTGAACATGAACTGCTCTGGGTTACATGATACAGATGATAAGAATTCTAAGATTTCAATGTAAATGTCGATTAAGTTTAATATATAACTAAATATAGATGTGAAAAACAAAAATACGTACGCTTGTTTAGCATGAAAACTTGACTGTGTTTCTTACATCATATGGAACAGTCCTATCATTAATGAGGTAAAACCTAAGAAGAGTTAAATGCAGAGTAGCCAAGCTTTTCTGCAGTAAGCTATCATGCACACTCTGAGCCTGCATGCATCCTGTCTCTCACACTTTCCAAGACAAGTCATACACTATAACAGGAAAAGAAAAACATGCTTATTAGCCATTTGGAATTTTAACAGGGAAAAATTGTGTTCTTCAATGGAGGCAGGAAACAAAGCAGCAAAACCCATGTTAAAATGTAGTTAAGAGCAAGAATATAAGAACAGATTACATTACAGGGATGTTATAAAAAGAAAATGCATAATTAAAGCACTCAGTAAAACATAACACCGCCCATAGTGATGCATTCCAACACCCATACGGTTATGATTATCATACTTATTTAGCATTTCCAGTTGCTGGTTAGTTAACATACTGCAATGTTTTTGTTATCTTTCACTTACTGATGAGTGCTTGCAAACTTAAGAGTCTTACCCTCTTTTTTTTTTTCCATTGGAATTTTATTGATGTCTGAAACCTCCCTGCATGAGCAATGAAGAAGCCTGAATTTAATATTATTGCATATTTACACTCATTGAAGACAAAAGTATAATTTATTTTGCAAATAATTAGCATGATGCTGTTAAAAGTGGCCTGGATAATTAGCATAATGTAATACAATCTCTGAAGTCTGTTGAAGTCCACTTTTTCTATGCTCCAATACTGGCAAAAGATTCTTCAAAGCAAAAACTGGTTAACAGATCCTCTGGCTTGTGGATAAACAACAT
This sequence comes from Sialia sialis, assembly GCA_009812075.1. Lineage (NCBI taxonomy): Eukaryota > Metazoa > Chordata > Aves > Passeriformes > Turdidae > Sialia > Sialia sialis. The sequence goes on along the minus strand of VRYO01000638.1, from coordinate 7,712,982 downwards.
TTTTGTCAAAGCCATACTTGGTGCGTGTGTTTTAACAATTTGTCTCATTTAATTGTGTGGATTCAAGAAGAGTACTAGCAATAAAAATGGAGCAGTCTCAAGGTTTGGCTTTCTAGCAATAGCCTTGGAATTTTCTTTTCTTCTACAGCTGGATAGTTAGTGAAACAGTGCCCCAAAGTATGTCAAGAAGTTTTAACAAAAGTTTAAACTGAAACATTGCAAAAGAATCTCTCCTAAGTATCTTTTTTAGATGGCAAATTAATCTCACTCTGGCTTATTTTCACATCACTTGTGCAGGATGCAGGTATCTCTATAGGCTTGAGATGCTAAAAGCAGGTGGAACAATGACAGTGAGGTTGAACACGGTTTTTTAGAGGCTCCAAGGTTGAAATTTGAACTTGTTATTTTTGATCTTAGAAAAATATTTAATTATCTTGAGACAAGAGGAGTAGAATAAAGGAAAACTCGCTGAAGAGGATTAAAAAAATAGAAAAGGATTAGTGAACTTTTTAAAGTTATGGAAATATGGGTTTTACGCAGGATTTAATTTTAGGGTTTTTTTGTAGCTTGTTATAACTCTTGTCACCATAACTCTTTAAGTCACCATGAGGGTTATTTACAAGCATGGGATTCTGTGGTGCCTTCTGAAATGCCTTTTGTAGCTACTTTCCAAGATTGTCTTCCTCTGTTACACGACGAGGGAGTCTAGTTTTTTTATTATCATTTCAGGTTTTTTTTAATAAGAAAATTACTGTTTTTAAAAAGTCATGATTTTGTGCAAACTTTTATAGTCCGTTAAAAAATTTTGAGTGACAAGTGTAATTTCTTGAACTTTAGGTGTGATTGAGGTTAAGTACAGCATTTGCTGTCCAACATTTAATGAACTGTAACTTGCCAAATGACAAGTCCACTATAAATTGTATTCCATGGCAGTTCTAACATCTGAGTTGTGCAGCAGTAGAAATGGTAAGAAATTCTTCCTTTGTCTTCAGATGACAACAATTTTCAAAGAATGTACAAAAATATTGTTCTAATGTGGAAACTGATTTTATGTGGAGAGAGGAAGGCCTTAATTAGCAAACATTTTGTTAACCCTCTGTTAATGCAACTCAGGCCTGAAGCACTGGATTCACACAGGAAAACCAATTGCAGTTGCACATGCTTTCATTAAGTCTAGGTTCATTCCAATAAGTTCATGCATCTTCTGGATAAGCTTGGTGAACTCTGTCATCTGAAGAATGCAATTTTTTAGATCATTGCCTTTTTCTGTATTCCAAAAGGTCTCAGGAGAAAAAAAGCTCAGATGAAATCACCTGTTATTAAAAATCATGAAGACCAGAACTAAACGCCTGCCACATTAAGTTTTCAGTTTTTTGTGGAAATATTAGAATGCTTATTTTCAAAAAGTGAGATTGCAAGAAAAGAGCTTCTGTGCCATTGAAGACAAGAAAAGACCATTGCAGAATTAAACCTAGAATGTGGATCTCTAGATTTTAAATTTTCTGCTTTAAGAGTTAGACCCCGGTACAGCTTGCAGGCCTTATATCTGTGTCTTTCTCATACAGGGAAAAATTCCTACCCTACTGAAAGTGAATATTCTAGAAATGTTTCGAATTCCATTAAATGAAGAGAGATTGAGAAGATAATCCAAAATAAAGTAATAGCTATTGAATTGTATTACACCTTTATCCCAGAGCAACAAATCTTACTATTTTTCCTCATTTGAACCTCATTCATGAGAGTTTCGTTGTTAACTTGATCCAGATGACAGATGAAAGCATAGTTCCCCATTGCCACCTTGCTAAAATATTTTGTAAAAGACAGTATTAATATTACAGTTTTACAGTTACAGATTGCTGTTAAGCTATTTAGTCTGTTACCAGTCAATCAAAGACTTTCATTTCACTTTGGTGTATCCTTGCTTAAACTCAACAGACTTTTAGGAGGACAAGAAATATCTGTCAGTTTTCTTACAGTGCTAGGTCATAAATTCTTTGGTAAGTGGGTTAAAAATTCAGTTACACATACCATTCATGACCTTGACAGCTTAGCAAATAGTGATATTGAATGATCAAAGACAATTGTTTCAAGCCCTAAGGGTTAATATACCTGTGCAAGTAGATCTAAGCTGGTTTTAATTCCTTCATCATTCCTTTATTTTGAAATGGACCCAGTAATTTTTGAATGTAGTCAATAAATTAAGAGCAAAAAAAAATCAACACTAGAACTAATAAGGCTGTACATGGTCTTTAGGAGATAGAGTTAATTAATTATTGCATTTTACAGGTTAATATGTTTTTATTTTCTAGTATAAATCCAAATTCAAACGTCTCTTCTCAGGTGTGGGCCCGTTGTTCTCTTTCAAAAAGAACATTGGCATAACAATTTTTTGCTGAGAGCTGTGGCTGTGTAAATTTTGTGAAACCCCATTCTCAGGTTTGAGAAGAGAATGGGAATAAAAGTTTGACCTATGCCATATAACTATTTCAGATAAAGTGTGACTTCTGCAGAGTGACCAGAGGTACACATTAGATATTACACAGTTTGAATGCATGTGTGATCACCACTCTAATTTTCATTAATTGTGTGATTCAAGATGCAATTTCTTGGTCATCTAGAAAAGTCATAGTGAGTAATGTGCTGTGCTTTCTAAAGAAATGTAAGAAAAGCTCTTGGCAGGAACTTTTCAGGTGTTGCAGGAGCTGAGGGCATTGCCAGGTCCCTGCATGGTGTTTCCCCCTCTCAGGCAGCACTGAAGCAGTCCCTGGATGTGTTGAGCTGGCACCCAGACCATGAGGATTTTCCTGTGACTGATAAACCAGAGTTCCAACACGTACACACCTTTCTGTGTGTGCCTGGATGGAGGTGTGGGGCTGTGAAGCCCTGGGGTCCTGAACAAATTCCAATGTGGCTGATTAATTCCTTCCTCAAATACAAATACAGTTGGCATTTCAAAGCCTGCTAAATATCAAAAGCTAGCAAAGGGAGAAAACAGAAGTAATATTCGATTTTTTTTTAGCGGGATGTGAAAGGATTGTATTGTTCCCCAGGATAGCTTTACTTTTGTTCTCCAGAAATCCTCCTGCTTGCCTCCTCAAAATCTTGCTTTTAAAAGTTTGAAATCATAAGGTGTTTGTACTTGTTAAGTCAAAGCTAAGCATACCTGGAAAGTACAGTTCAGTGTGGCACTAGCAGTATCTAAAGCAAAGACAAACAGAATATCAAAATTATATTTGCTATCATTTGAAGAGCTAACAAAACTTTTAAAAACAAAGCTTTTAAAAGTAATATTTTGCCAGGTAAGTTGCATCATTTTAAGAAATTAATGACAGTTACATGTCATGTTTAATTGGTTTGATAGTTACTTGAGTGGAAAAGAAATACTCATTTCATATTTCTTGTATATTTTGCTCCCAGAAGAGACACACTGAAGGAAGGTCACTAGAGCATTAACATAACTTTGTGCACATTTTACTGCAATCTGGCATGCAAAAGGAAGAAACATTAGAAGTAGTTTATTTATATTTCAGCACCAAATTAGAAAGATGACATCATTCATTTACAGTTCTTATCCCATGACACGCCTAATCCCCAACACCTCATTACAGAGGACACTTTTAGGATTGCATATCTCATCTTGTTTAACTTTTGCATTTTTTATGGAATACAGTTGAAAGGTAGGAAATTTAAGGCTGTTCATTGATAAGAAAATAAACTAATAAAATTTTAGGAGCTTCCCCAAAGAGGCAGGGTTTGACAGTGTTTATAGTAAGTGGCTGATTATTTGTCTATTAATTCTCCATCTTTTGCACTCTTGTTCACAAGGTCTTCCTCTCTGAATGTAAAGACAAACAGACCAGCTATGATTCAGAATGAGATGATCTTTTCAGCAAAATCACTAGAAAGTCACAACTGAATTTCATGCAGGTGTTTGCTTCCATCTTCGTATTTGGAGGGAGAAAATGAAATATTTCCAGCTGTGGAGATTCTTGTCACTCTATAACCCACTGAGAAAATACTCTTACAGTGATATGGAGATGCTCAGGAAGTCTGACAGTGCACATCTGACCTGTGACTCTTCCTCTGTCTTTTTATTGTGGGTGCCTTGAGGGTTTGATTGGGTTAGTTGGTTGTTTTTACCTAAACTGAGTACACCTACCCTCCTGTAAATTAGTTTTCTGTGCTCCTCTATTGAACATCATCTGAAGTGCTTGAGAAACATTGTGACAGCTGAAAAAAAATTAATTGCTGAAAAGGCATATCAGGATTTCCTAGGATTCTGTGGCTGTTTTCCTTGCATTAGACTTTGTTGTACTTGAAATGTTATGTTATACGAATATTTAGTTTGCTTGTTTTTTTTCAAATCCCTTTTCAACTTTAGCAAAAAACATTAAAGTTGGGGAATTGAATAGTAATCTCTGAGTTTTACATTTTCAATTAAAATATACTTGCCAGCGCAAGTTCCCAGAGACTTTGATATAGGATTGTTGTCAAAGAAAAATCAAATTGCAGCAGTCGTGGAAATAAATTCACCACATACTAACTATGGGACATGAGTTATCTCATGGGTGCTTTGCGTTGGAAGGCAGTTAGACCAGTTAATATGGGAACAGACTGAACAAATGAGTTGTGTTCAAATTCATCTGCCTATGTTGGTCCTTTGGAACTCATTAATCTGGGCAAAGTCCTGGGGAATGTTTTTTGCTTCCATCCTCAATGGGGTTACCATGAATCCTGCTGCCTTGGAGCATGACATCAAGTGAGTTAAGTCTTTCCTTTGGTCATCTGTGCGCTATTAATTGTATATACCTCTAACTGATTGATTGTTTTAATTCTGGAAGATATTTTTTGGGAGTTGACAGCATTTTTTTTCTGGGTTTTGTTAGTGCAAAATTAATTAAAACTTATTGAAGTTTAACAGGTTTGCCTGAGAGAGTCTTCAGTTCTGGTACCATGAAAAAATAACAACTGTATCCATTGGTATCAGGCTACTGGTAGTAAGATATTTTTGGTGTTATGAGCAAGGTTTAAGTTATTCAAGTTTATATATTTCATATGGAATGGTATGGAATAATTGTAATAGTGATAAAGAGCTGTAATGTTAACCCATGTTGTTATGGGTTGTTAACCCATTGTTAACCCACGATGACATAGATTTTATTATCTATACACAGCTGTAGCTGAAGTGTCGATCTCTTTTTCAAGATCTGTATCTCTGACTTACTTCATTCAGTAACATGTCAAGTTCCATAATCACTTATTTCTCTAAGTGCCTGGGTCTCAATCACTTAGTTTTCAGATTCGTTTTACTTGTTGTTTAGCGGGGTGATCCAGGTGTACAATTAAAATAAATGATCCAAAATAGAACTTTTAAAACAACTATTCTTGATTATTACTGACATGCCTTGGTAGCTAACTGCAAGTATTTGAAGTACACAGAATACTCCTTTCAATGAGATTTAAAAACTTAAATGCTAATAATGTTAGACTGGAAAAATTAGGAAACAGCTCTAAAATAATATATTTAGAAAAACTGAATGTCTTTTGCCCTTCAAACACATAATCCATCCTCATTTACTTTTCTGACTTCTTCATGTCATCCTATGGATGTGAAAGCTGAAACAAAGGATGTGTTCACATACTTTATTTCTCAGTTTCTCTTTCCTTTTCTTTGTGAGCCAGCAGTCTGGATTTCTTCAGCTCAAAAAATAAAATCTCCCATAAAACCCCCAGAGCCAAGATCTTCCTAAAACGCTGTCAGAATAATACATTCCAATATGTGATAAAACTGTCTTGCTTTGCATCTTGAACAGACCCAGAACAGAATGAAGCTGATGGCAGATAACTACGATGATGACCACCACCACTACCACCACCATCACCACCACCACCACCACCGCTCTCCTGGGAGGACACAGCACAACCACAGACCCTCTCCAGATCAGGTTGGTCACCTCCTGCTTCACCCTCACTTTCATAACTTTGTCATTTTGCTGTTTCAGAACAAAAGAATTTTTCCAAAGAACTAATAAGCAAAGATGCGTTCTTTGAACTGAAACTAATAGTTCTGCTATTTATTTCTATCCTGAAATAGTTGGAATTTCTGGCTTTTTGTCTAGTGCTTTATTTTTCTGGAGTAGAGAAACAGTCTCTAGAAGGAAGTAACTCATTTTCAGATGAAGGAGCCTGAGGAAAAATTTAACATTGCTTTTACATGAAAAATCTTTTTTTGATACTCAAATAGGTTATAAGTTCATGATGTCTGGGTAGAAATAAAAGGGAAAAACAGGGATGAAAATATAATGGGAATGCATGGTAGATTATTGATTGGGAGAAGGAAGCTAAGAGGCAAATGACACTTTTTTACAGTGTGACCAATGGAATTGTGTTAGAGTCAGGAACAGATAAAAATGAGAAAATATGATTTCTTGGATTCTAACACAAAGTAAAAAAACCCAAAAACACAAACAACAAACCTGAGCAGCATAACACATAATCTTTTGAATTCTTGGAACCTGTTAAGAACAAATTTTTCTGTCAGAAAGAGGAGAAGGGAATTAAGGACTTGCTGTCTTGGTTTGGTTCTGTTTCTGATTAACAGAGATAAGTTGGCCAAGTTTATAAAAGAAGGAAAAATTGTATGGAAATATCTGTAAAATAAAAAAAAAAAGTTTTGGCTTTATGCAAGGAAAGTAATGAAAAAAAAAAACAAAAAAAACCAACAACCCAGAATGAAGTCAAGAGATGTGAAAAAAACAGTAATAACCACCACAGTGTTACTGAAACCCAGACACCATTTTCAACTAATTTAAGAAACCTGAACCTGTGAAAAAAAATTGAGGCACAAGACAATGTAAAAGAGCTAACATTTAATCAAGTGCTTTTCAATGCATGGTAACAGCTTATTCAGCAAAGAGGATGGATGGATAATGAAAGTCAGTATCAAAACATATTCAGGAACATTGAGCTGTTGCATGAATGGTGGAAATAGATGCGTGTTTAAAGATAGAGCACATAAAATAGTAGCTATTTTACTAGTATTTACTATTTATACCCTCAGCTTTTTTTCCTAGGTGATGGCTGTGGGCCATTCTCTAGAAAAGAATGCAGTCCTAGCATATCTATCCTATATTTAGTCTGCTTGAATTTACCAAGGAAAATTATGTCAAGCAAACCTAATTTCCTTTGCTAGGGTAACTGGTTTTGTGGTTAAAGCACAAAGTGATGGCTTTTAATTCATCTGGTGTTTGACACTGTCCCACCATATATTTTTAATATGCAACTAAATACATGATTTTGTAATTTAATGAATAACTAATGTAAAATGAATTGCAATAATAAAAGCTTTAATTTAAAAATTATTTTAAATTTAAATAATTATGAGATTGCCATGAGATGGGTGTGCAACCAACAGACAAATTTTCCATTGCTCATTTTCAGAGAGGAGAGCCAGTTGCACGAGGTTCCAAAGTGGTCTGTCCTTTATCTGATTCTGTGGAGTATGTTTTTAGAGATTATTTCAGTGGTGAAATAGAAATGCCATATTGTTTGTCATGAACTGAGCTGTAAGAAGCTCCAAGCACAGTAGGAGCAGTCAAACTGCTCAATAGGCTGCTCCAGTCCTGAAAAACTGGAGAGAGCCTAGAATAAGTAATTTGAAATCTGGCAAAGACAAGTCTGCTTACAGGGGAGAAATCACATGTGCTGATGAGGTAATAGCATGGGGAAAGGAATCTAAATTGCACAGTGGAATACCATTGCAATGAAGCTGGATCTAATTCTGGGCTAGATAGAACACTGGAGAAGAAGCAGGAAGCAATTTTTCTGTTCCTTTGAGCGCTGGTGAGAGCCCATCTGAAAAGCTGTTTACAGTTTTGATCTCCATGCTTTAGGAAACATAGACAAAGTAGAAAGGGCCAAAAGGAGAGCAACAAGAATGATAGAAGTTTTAGAGAACATGACCTGTGGGGAAGGCTTAAAGAACATGGTTTGTTTAGTCTAGAAAGTACCAAAGGGGAGACATAAGTCTTCTAATACATAAAATGTTGTTGTAAAGAAGACGATGATCAATTGTGTTACAGTGCCCAATGGAGAAAGGGTAGGAGCAGTAAATTTAATTTTGCCAAGAATAACTAGGTTAGTTGTTAAAAAGAAGACTTTTTCACTATGAGTCTAATGAATCTGTAAGTGGAAACAAAATGTGGACATTCTTTCATATACATGTAATGGAAGGCCTAGCTTTATTTCATCTTGAATTGGACTCAGAATAGGTGTTCTCCTGAAGTGCTGTCATCCCAAAATTTCCACAGACTGTGAACAATGGATTAGCCCAGGATATGTTTGAATTAGCCCAGGATATGTTTGCTTGTAAAGGAAGCAAGCAGGAGATTCATAGCAAAGTCTTTGCTGAAATAATCTTTGAGAACAGCACAGTCAAGGATAATCATGAGTGAACTCTAGACATTGCTTTATCATACATTTTTCAATTTGATTGCTGTGGGCCATAGAAACCTGTATTTCCCATTCAATATTACACACAGATTCTAGATGAGTGAATATCATCCAACATGTGGTTTAAAAGCACAGAATAAACTGGGAAAATAATAAATCTGCAAATCATCAGAAGGCATTTTTAGGTTTTTAAGGAGATGAAGAAGTTTTGTATATTGTAGCATAAATACCATTTAATTTGGTGCATGTTAGAGAGAGGTTTTGAAAATTTTCACCCAACTTCTTGAGAGGCAGAGACGCCTGAACACTTAATTTGAAACTTTCCTCATTTCTATATATAATACTGGATTTTCTAATCTACCTGCTACATTTGTATAGAGAAATGCATGTTGTGAAAGTATCTACATGGGCACTGGAGTACATGGTTATAAGAAAGAATGAGACATTCCCTTTGTAAAGAGAAAGTTGTACCAGCAGGTTCTTGGAGTACAAGAGATACATCCTGTTTAACATAGGCATAATTTTATGAGAAGCTTTCCTGTTCAGGTATTGACATTTTTTGAATGATAATCTTTTTGTTATAGCTCTTGTCTGCTTTCCTGTCCTGCCATGGGCAGCATGTGGCAGAATGACTCCAGACTTAGTGAAGGATACGATCTCTGACTTCTCTTGAAGGAACTAGTTGAGCTCCTTTTTGCAGATCCAGTGGATGTGTTTAGGTCTTCTGGCTGCTGCTAGGGACAAATTTCCAGCCACTTTTTGCCTTTATTTCCTCTTTTGCTCTCTAGGGAGAGGCATAGATGGGTGATCTTTTTTTGCCATCCTTGTCTGCATCTAACTCTGGTCAAATTGTAAGGAAACTTCATGAAGAGTAGGAAGACTCCAACTCTCATCTGCCCACACACATGGTCTTTGCACAGTTGATCATGATGTGATTGCTGGTTGTGTTGGTGCATCTGATTTTTATTTGACATAAATAAATTTCTGGAGATTGACTGCTGCCATTTCAATAATATATATTAGCCATTTTTTACTAGTTTAAAGAAAACAAAACGGAAAAAAATATAATTTTGCAACTTTGCACAAAAAATTGAGTTTATTCTATTCTGTTTTGGCTTGAGACTTGGCAATCTTTCTTAATTTCCACCTGGAAACATTTTGGCAGTCAGTGTGTATCCTGAAGTGTGGGTGTAATACTCCTAGAATGAAAATGAGCTTAATAAGCATTTTTTGCTCTAGCTTTAGTTTCCAAGTAGTTGTAGCATGGAGCCCCTTGTAGAGTGCATAACACTAATCTAATCTGGATTTCTGCATCCAGGAGCTATCTGGAACGAAAAAAACCCCATGGCTGAATAAATCTTAGCAATCTTGCCCCACAGCATAGACTTTCTCCCAAACCCAACTGTCCAGCTCCTTTTCTCTCATGTTTGTCACCTCTACATCCTTTCGGTTTTTCCTTAAAACCTTTTTGTCTTGGCCTCAGTTGCCCATGTGATTTTTCAGTTTTCTCCCGTTTATGGGAAATGTTTTGAAGGAGAGGCTTGTGTCACACCAGTGACCGCGTGCTCTTGAAGCAAATCACAAATTGTTCAAAGTTGTCAGGAATCAGCACATTTGTATTCCCTGCCTCACTGAGCAGCCCTCCTGGTGCCAGTTGCATCCTTTTAGTTTGGGAACAGGTCTGTGAGTTACCAGCCAACCGAGAATTCTGCCCTGCTAACCACAGTTCGGGTCAATTTGTGACATCTCATTCCCTTTGGTTCTCTGACCTCAGGAGCCTCTCAATCCCTCTCTGTTTGTTTCCTGTTCTGAGTTCGAGGCTCTAGTCACCCATAGTCACTTACTGTTCATTTCTGTTTCATTTTTCACTCCCTGCTCAAAGTCCTTACAGTCCTCAACTTACTGGCATGTGTGCCCTGGACTCCAGGATGGTCTCCAATGATGAATAGCAATCTCTGGTTATTACCCAGGACTTCTCAGCTTCATGAGAATAGAAACATGGTTGAAGGTTCCAAGTTCAAGATTTGCTTATGGACTACTTAGTAAAAAACTGTAATTGATCACTAAGTTAAAAGTGGCATCTCTACATGAAAAAAGTATAGGTAATCTGACATGCATATGTCTCAGATATACTTAAGTTAGTCTGATGGCATTCTTAATAGGAAATTTAGTTATTTGAGAGGTCATAGGGAAGAATTTGATTCTGCATTAACACCGTGTAAGTCTGGAGGTATAATATCTGAAGAATTTTTGTACTTTTGATTTTATTGCCAGTCCTTATGATTATAACAACTATCAAATCTTCTTACTTCCCATAGTACTGGATATTTTTAAAGAAATAAAATGTACAGTGTTCTTAATCTCCTAAGAGTTTCTTGAATACCTGAGCTTTAGTGGATTCCAAGCTGAATGCTTTACTCTGTGGTCACCAGGGCTACAAATATATTTTAATTTTGTTTTATGAGAGATTATGTGCTCATAGAAAAGAATCTGATTTTTAGAAAAATGTGAATATCATAGGGCGTGTTTTAGGAGCTGGCTGCTTTCCAAAAAGTCAGCCCTATTCTTAGAAGCTGTAATTGAGGATGGAATGTCACATGGTGCCTAAGCATGTAAAAAGATGTCCTTTTACATCTTTTAATCCTGTCTGGCTACATAGAGATTTTTTTTTTTCCTACTTAAAACATTTTTGATGGCCCTTCAACAAGCTTTAGTGTTTAGAAGTAATTTGTTACAAACTCACCAATTTTTCTGTTCCTCTGAGGTCTCAGCAAGGAGGCCTAAAAGGTAGTTCAAGGTTTCTGAACCACCCTCTTATCTGAAGAAGTTCTCCCTATCAGGACAGCAATGGGGCAGGGTGTATCTCTGGAGTTTCCCCTGCTGCCACTCCGCAGTCACAAAGCCAACTGCTCCAGAACGAGCCTGGAGCTGTCTCACTGCTCAATGGACCTCATTTCAAACAGGCTTTGTGTGCTGGTGAGCTCCAGAATCCGAGAAAAGAAATCACATGCAGTGATGCGTGAAACTTGACAACAAACTGACTGTCACCAAGCAGGTGTAGGCCACTCAAAACTAACTTTGTGAAGAAGACCATGTGCTCTGAAAAAAAAAGCGTTTATTGATTTGTAAAGTGGTGACTAGTCTTGGCAACAGGTCTTTATTCATCAGCTGGAACTGCTAAATATCCTTGGAGTTGCTGAAAGACGATATGTGCAAAGCTCTGAACAGGTCAGATGGGATTTTGTCTGAGGTGGATGACTTGGAAATCAGAACCACAGGACAGTCAAACAATGATTATTATTTTAGTGTCTGGATCCTGATCTACAAATCACTATATTGATCCATATGGAATTTTAGGGGAAGGGAGAGTATGCTACTTTGTGTATTTTGGCAGTCCTGGTTGTTAGCATAATGCCTTAGATTCTGCGGCCAGCCTGGAAAATTGCCAACCTCGAACTCCTGAACAGGCATCAGGAATATCGAAACTGAGATTTTTCCTTAAAAAAACCCAACACAAAACCCAACAACAAAGCCTAAAAGCCATAAAAACATAAACCAAAACTGATTATTTTAGGTAATGCCAATAAGCCATGGCTATTTGAAAAGCATAAAATTCTTCAAATTTCTTTAGACTGTGGGTAGAAATTCCATGAGAGCAGAAGTTTAGTACCTGTAAAAATGAAATATCTTGTTTGGGAGTTTTCTGCATTGTTGAAACTTCATCTTTTAGCTGTTCAGGAAAAGAGAAGAAAAAAGAATAGAAGGAGAAAACCAATTGCATTGTCCTATACAAAACGAGCGATATGATACAGCTGCCGAATGCACTAAATTGGAATTATTGCCTTCCTCCCTGACCCAGATTCTGTTTGATATTCTGTGTGTTTCTTTATCCCGTGTTTACACATTGTTTTTGGGCAGGTGTGAGCTTGCTCTTGTCTGTTCCCCCAATGGCTGTGAGCTTGTTCAGCGGGTGTCTCCAGCTGCAGGGCAGCACGCAATTGCATTAGCGCCGAGCTGAGCCTGCACTAAGCTCGTTGGAGTCACATGGATTTATTTAATTTAGGAATTTGGGCAGGGCAAGGTTTGCTTGTCAGTACATTCAGTATAAACAATCCCAGACATATCCACTGTAAATAACTAGTATTGTGCTGAATTAGTGTTTTGAGAACTCAGAAGTGCAGTGCAAATTAGTCATATAAATGCTTTCAAATTTTTAATCTTTCCTCTAATTTTTCATCTTTGCTACACATATTATTCTTCTGGAACAAAGAACTTGTGATTCATATCACACGTTGTTCAGACTTGTTGAACTGAATGCAATAAAATCCTATTTGTATCATGGTCACCTTTAAAATGCCAATTTTCCAATTAATTTGTATGCAGTTATCATAGCTATATTGTTTATTACAAACAACTACTGAATGGCAAATACTTCTCTTCTGATGTAATTTCTGTCTAAGCATTTCCCAAAACTCAGTGAGTGGTATGGTGCCCTTATTTCAGTAGATATAAGAAATTTATTTTTAAAAATTATAAAAAATGTTGCCTGCTCTGACATCTGTCTAGGTATTTCTGTCTACTTTATCCTACAAAGAAAACTGAAATAGCTTTCCACAGAGGTTTTGAGGTTTGGCTTGAAACCTAAGGGTGAGTTACATTCTACTTGTGATGGAAGAAAAGAAAGAGCCTTGAAGTTGGGAAGAGTATCTCTGAATTTGAATTTATCTTTCAGGAGCGCTCTGGTTCTTGATTTTGATTTGCTGCCATTTTGGAGTTGCAAACGTTGTGAGCTATTCCAGATTTCTCACTTGAAAGTGAAAGTCAATAGAAATTTGGAATATTTATAATGCTTTTGTTATTCTTGCCTCTTAATTGCAATTATATTGTAGGCAGGTTACTTTTCAAACATCTTTTAATGATATTAAATTTTTTGATTTACAAAAAGACCAGATAAACTGGAGCTGTATTAAAAACAAGAAGTAGGAAGTAGGTTTTGCTATCTTTGATACTTCAGGAAAAGGATTTTGCACATTGAAAAGTTATACCTCTCCTTTGCTTACAGAAATGAATTTATTTTATATTTTGAGGTTTAATGAATGTGATATAAATGTATACACACTGAGCAGTGTGTATATTTATATATATCTATATTTATATGTTAGCTTTCCAGTCTTTTCCACATATGGAAGAATTTTTTGAGATCATGTTTAGCTATAGAAATCTCTCCCCTTCATTTCCCCTGAATGTGTGTGTTATAATATACAACACTTATATAGAGGTTTACATTTATCTTACATTTCTTAGTAGAAAAATTATCTGCCACCATCATAGTCTAAAATAGGTCTTTAGACCAACTGAGAGAGCCAAAAATGCATTTCTGGGAGACAGTAACTTGATAACAAAAGTTGCATATCTGGCACTGGTTACTTAAGTGAGATAACATGTCACAGGCTTTCACTACAAAGGGGACCATAAATTTTTGCATTGCAAATCTGATTTCACGGACCACTTCTTGTAAGAAGCATTGAGTTTCCACTTCATCTAGTGATAAAACTTCAGAATGCATGAGTATCTGGTGAAACATCTTATTCATGTTAACGCTAGTCTGGGTGCTGGAAATGGTCAGAAACAACCTTTCACTTTCCCCCATGGGCGTATTTGTGATTGATTTTAACCCAGCTATATACAAACAGAACAAATGGTGAGATGGATGGGACTTAAGGCCATTTTCATAACTGGGTGATGCATGGTCACTTGTGACCCCTTCTGTTATGGAGAACTTTGGAAATAGATCTCTGACATAAATACATATTGCTGAAGCAATTTTTAAGATTTATTCGGCTTTTTGGATATACAAATGAAACATAAAATAAAGACCTTTTAAAGCTCTATGCCCCAAACACTTAAATGAATCCACTGTTAGTCTTTCCACTTTTTAGCTGCAGGCTCAGTTCTTCAAATCATTCATTCTCTTCCATAGTCAATTGTTCTGTGCATGGAGAGTTCGTGTGATTAGTCCTCAGCTGTGTTTGCTCCTAGAAACTGAGCAGCAGATGAAAGTCTCTAAGCTCTGAAAGATTCTGATTTTTAGACTAAGTTCTTGATTCAAAAGTAATGTCATTGCTTAGCAGGTAGATTTCTTTGTAGAAAGGTGAAATTATTGTTTGTAAATGTAAGTATTTGCTGTAAGTCGGAGAATTTCACAGTTCAGAGCCAGCAATTACACATTTAATGACCCATTAGTAGCCGTAGATAATAAGGAGAGCAGTGTAAATCAGTCATCAGAAAGCTGGTTGCAGAGATGAGCGGGTTATCACTAGATTTATTTAACCCAAGTTAAGACATTAATTCTTAGCATGCAGCACATGAAAGGGAAATGTGATGAGCCTTGTCAGGAAGGGCCTCCTATTGTGGGAAGAGAGCCAGGAAAGCTTAACTCATCAAGTTTTTAATGTTGCCTGTGTTGCAAAAGCTAAAAGGAGATCAGGACTTGCTATGTTTTTAAAGAATAGATTTTACAAAGATACTTGCATGCCACAGGAGTGTGGGGGATTTACTGTAACTAAATTTTATACACATACTTTCATGAGGTGGCCAGATAGTAATGAAGACTTTTGCAGTCTTTGAGTGCCCCTCCATTAGGGTTTTAGTTCTGATCAAGAACACAGATCTGAATCAAATCCTCCTGGTCATTCCCACCTCTTGCACATGGTTCCTATCCAGATGTGGCGCTGGGTTGAGCACCCCAGGTCCCTGTTTTCATTCAACTTAAATGCAAGATACATTCCAGGAGGTCCTCCAACACTGTGAAGTTGCTAGAGGGAGTGCAGTTTTGGGTGAAATTAATTCAGAATACACCCCCAGACAGGTGTATTGTACAAAGGTAACTCTCAGGACCATTGCAGTGGCTGTAGATCTGTTGCTGTTGGAACAATCTGCTAAATATTTATTGCGTCCTGCAGCTACTCCATGTTCACCAGTAATCAGAAATATGCTACATGCAGAGTGGCTATGTTAATTTCTGGCTTCTGATTATTAAATTTTTTGTAGTTTAGACCATGATCAGAGTTGTCCTTTGTTTCTACCCTGCTGTGTAGGGCAGGCCCTGGTACCTGAAGAGCACTGTCTCAGATTAACTGCTGAGAGCATGAATGGCAGAGAAATGTGCCTGCAAAGCTTGCACTGGGATATATCCTAATTACAAAACAGAAAGTGTCCCCATACAAGCCTCTACATCTGTGTGGAGTGTTTTCCAAGCACTATTTTTTAGGTTCTTAATTTTGATACTTTGAAGATATATATGAGATTTTGTGGCAGTTGGATCAGAGCAGTAAATCACATTTAGTGACAGCAGATACTTCTTTTTAAGATAGAAGCAATTATGATAAACAGCAGTACTGAAAAAAAAAAAAAAAGAACCAGCAAAAGTATGAAATAAAATTAATGATTTGTAAAAGGCCTTAATAGGATTTGAGATTACTTCACCTTATTATAAATACAGGTCCAAATTAGATACTGGGATGTCTGTCCTAAAAAATCAAGTCATTCAGTATTTTTTAACACTCTGAATTGATAACAATTTAATGAGAAGTGTGTATACTAATTTCTCAAGTCAATTGGTCTCTCACAAATTTTGGGTCTTATCCTGTATTACTTGTCAGTAACTCAGATTTTGCTTTGCAGTTTTTGTCATTGAATTGCTATTCTTGACCTTATAAATCAATGAAAGATCCAAGTTTAAAAAGCAGTTAATGTACACAAACATTAATGAAAAATTGCTTGATTGTAGTTTATTGTTTGAAAGAGCCATAGATTAATGATTCTGTAGGATACACACTGATATGAAAAACTAAGCATACTTCTGGAATCTTCTGTTTCAATATTAATCAATGATAAGGCATAACTTCAGCTTTTATTTTGCTTCACTGTCTGTCAAGAATGCAGAACTAAGTAGTGAATTTAATTTGTCTCAGAACTTGAGTGAAGAATTCTGTATTTCCTCCATTATCTGTTTGCACTGAGGCACCAAACCTTAGATTCTTGATACAATACTTTATTCATGGAACCTATAAAAATTACAGTCCTGATTCTTATGGGTATTTGTTCCCATCCATAGAGAAAAAATTATAACTGTTAGTTAGGATTTACATCAGTTGAGACTTCATGTTAAAAGTTTAAAATACAGTGATAATATTGTTTGGTATTTTTGGTATTTAAGATTACTTTTATTCAATTTTATGTCAAAACAGAACACCATGCCTAATTTTATGAAATTGCAAATCAAAAAAATTGGAAAATATGTAACAACATTTTCGTATTTGATGGATAAGATGGATCATGGCACATGCATTCTCATTGAAACAGATGAGAGGAATGATGGAAGAGGATTTTTATTAATTGTAGATGTTGAAGGTTAAGTGGACTGCTATCATAATCTGGACTACTCAGAAATTTCTTCATAAAATCTATAATTTTTAAAAATTAGTGTGAATATGATTAACCATATCTTTTAGAAAGTATCTAATGCTTGGTATGAAATCTTCGAATCATCCAGAAATGACGAGTTAGTGAAAAATACGTCCTGTATTCGCAGTGTAACTACATTCTCTGAATCTCTTAGATTTTTTTTTACATGAAAAGATCTGTCTCCTTTTCCCTGTGTTAGTTAATAATGATCAGAAAATCTCCTAATGTTTTCTGAGGGATCATTAAGGTTGAGTCTCTTGTTTCTCACTGCCAAGTTTATTTTTCAATAATTTTCTAGCTGTTTCCTGATCTGGTTACAGTCTTTCAAATATTCACAAGAGTGTGACATGAGCACCAGATGTGTAATTCTCTTAATGGTCTTATGCTACTGTATAGAGATAGAGCAAAAGTTCTGAGTTTTCTTTCTCTGCCTGGTAAATCCAACGTTGTACCAAGTGCTCATTTCCACCATGACCTGTAAAGAGCTTTTTGATGTCCTTGATTTCAGAAGCAGTTCGCTTTCTTCTAAGACTGTCCTATGTTTTCCAATTATGATCATGGATTCAGGATTTCAGGCATGTGTGTATGTGCCTGATAATATTTATTCAGATATTGCAAATCTGTTTACTTTTCTAAGAAGCCTTTTTCAGGCTTTTCTTTCAGACCCTGTGAATATGGAACAAGTTTGGGAGAAAGAAATCTATGGGTCCCCTTCCTTCTCCAGCAAACATTCATTCACTGCAGAGCTAATTGTTCTGTGACTGTGTCGTGGGGCACATAATCAAATGCCTTACAGAAATCTCAGCATATTATTTCAAAGCACTTACCTTATCAAGGAGAGTCTCTCTGTAACTGGAAAAGATAGAAAGTTTTCTTGGCAGGACTGATGCTCAAGAAATCCATGTTGATTGACGTTAATTGAGCTCCAGCTTTTAATTTATTGCTTTTGTATATCAGGGTCAGCGTCAAACTATATTTATCTTTAATATCCCATAGAACTCTTTACAAATATTTGAAAATATTTGATTTTTCAACTCTTATAGAATTCTGCACAAATAATTGAAATAAAAAAGAACATTTGCCTGTTGGGAGAATTGCAATACTCTGAAGAGCAAACCAGCTGTGTGTGGTTAGGGGAGGAGTCTCTTGGAAACCTGTTGCATTGTCCATTTTGTTGATTTCTTGCTGTTTTTAAGGATATCACCAAAGATTAACCTAACACATTATGTTAGTGAAATAGGATCAAACTACTCAGTGGGAAAGAAATCCCTCATTCTTTCCTCAACCTTTACCACAGCAAAAACTGTTGCCAACTGCAAAGTCAGTTCCATTAGCGTTCATGGGCCTGACCAGGAGTGGCTCCTGCAGAATTCAGAGGGAATAAATTGAATTTTCACTGAGGCAAACCCAGCTTATTGGAAGTTACACAGAACCTGTCCCTTTGTTTCAAAAATAAATAAGGATATTCAGGCTTTACCCTGCTTTTGCTTTGTGGTGTATTTGTGTGGACCTTGGAACTCAGATGTGCTCCAAGTTAACTGTAAAAAATTTACCCACATTTCTTCTGTGTTAAATGATAGCTAAGTTTATAGTGGACTGTCAGATTTCTTTACTTAATTCAGCAACATGCAAGACATCTATCTTAACATCTGGTTTTTAATAACAGTTGACATCTGGGAGCTCTTTTTTATTCCAAGAATGGGCTAGGAACAGTAGTGATACTGGCAGTGTATATTTTCAGGCTAGAATTCCTGTCTATTTCAATCATAATTAATTGCCATTCATTTTATTAAATTTTTAGATTTAATTAAATGCCAACAATATGTTACACCAGCTAATTTTCAAGGTTTTGAAATGATAGAATAGGGTTTTTAAATGTTTCTAAGATACTAACGGGTGAATTTTAAGGATATGTAAAATGATATGATTTTATTGGGTTTTGAAATGCTGAGTTAAATGAAAAGCACTGTGCTGTTCATTTCTAGAAGCTGAATATCACATCATTGGGCCCAGTAGAACTGTATCTAGACATAGCTGTGCACATGCACATCTCTGTGTGCATAGATTGTCATTGTGAATTTGCAATCTTAGCATATCTGGAGAAGAAAATGTCACTCTCCTGGTTTAGTTCATGTTTATTTTTAAATTTCATTAAAATTAAAATTAATCTTTATTATTAACTTCAAGTCTATAATAAATGTGAACAAAGAGTTTCTGCTTTCATCTTATCTGCCATAAATTAATCCCTTTTAAAAACAAATTCAATAAATTGTTATGAATTTTTGTATTTGTCATTAATGTTATTTATGCCTTGAAAAACTTGAAATGAATAAACCTAGTGGTTCAAAACTGGAAAAAAGGGGAAAAACTATTTAATAGTATCCAAAAACGTGCAGTGTTTAACATCTGTTGAAAAGAAATTTAATTGTTAGCATATTGGAAAAGTATACTTTTACTTTGCTAATGACAATTTTTTTGAGTGTTCAGCACTTTTGTATCTTTTAACAAAATGTAAGAAAATTTGATTATGTTTTTTGCTTACTTAAAGTTTTGACATTTTCATTGCTGTCAATGTTGGTTTGAATTGCGTGCAATTAAAAAATAGATAATCTTTTAATATTTAATCTTATAATCGTCTTCCTACACACTGTTTTAACTAGAGGGAAAAAATTTTACATCACTGTTGTTGTTTTTCTGGTTGCTATAGATGCAGATTGTTGTCTATGGAACACAAGCTGGCTCAGTTGTGTTCACTGGCTTACATTTAAAAAAAAAGTCATGTCGTTAACAGCCAAGAAAGTTGTATTTTATATGCACCAAAGTAACTAACTTTTCTTTCTTTCCTTCTTTGCAATGCCAACACCTTCTCTGTGCATCTCCCCATGTCTGGCACACAGGATGATGAGGAGGGTATATGGGCATAGCTGTTCCTGTAAACCAAAGTTCCAGTTTTGTTTTGAGGGGTGAGAAGCTCTCTTTTCTCTCTTTTTCAAGCTGCAGTCTAATTGTTATGTTTGCTTTTACACTGCATGGAGCTATGTGTTTCTTGACAAGTGTGTTTGTGAATGCTGTAAGGATGTTTTCTCATATGCAGTGAAAAATGAGAAACTGTGTCTAATGGTTTAATGGTCTAATGGTTTAGTTTTTATCATAACTTATTGTGGCTAAAGGTGTAGGTGGGTACAGAACTTTAAAAGACATCTATTTGAATCTGTCTAAACAATTTTCTTTTTTTTCAGTAGGTAAGTTCTTTAAACTGGTATTAATTTGCTGTATCACCTCTGTAATCCCTGTATAAACACTGTAATATCTTTAATATCTTTGCAGAATGTGTATGGAAGTTTGATACTTAAATTTTGCCACAGATGAAGCATATGCAGTTTTACTGGAATAGAATTTATGATATGTATGAAAAAACATGAGACTACCTCTTAAGCTGAAATGTTTTATTGAAATTTTAAAACAAGTAGCAGATATTTAATAAGGGGGGGCATAATCTCTCTGTGCAATGCATGCTCTTTCCCTGAAACATTATCATGGAGTAACATCCATACGATAATTTGCTTGTGATATTCATGAGTGCAAAGTGCAGCTTGTAATGTTTGTCTCCCAAAGGATGAGTAAATACTGTATTGTCATGGTGTGTCAGATAATGCTTGATGTGTATCCACTTGTTTGGGGCTTGCCTTTCAAGCTCTGGGAAATTTGTGGCTCAAAATCACCGTGGTCTCAGCCCTGCTGAAGACACCAGGCTTTGGTGGATTGCTTGTAGAAAATGTTGCTCTCTACTTCTTGCAGGAATAGTTTTATTTACTACAGGAACAATTTTATTTACTGCAGTGGACCTGTTCAGAGGAGCAAAATCTACTCTGATAAGCAAAGATTATTGTTTTTTTAAAGCTTCCACACATTATATTGCTTTTGGCATTTTACCATTGTACCGCTCACACTCTGTTGATTTTCATAGCAAGTAGTGTGGCTGAGGGAAATCAAATCTCTCAGTCAACTCAGGGCATATTAAAACACAACATTAATAAAATTAAATTGGGTGTATATCCACCTTATTTAGAAAAGCTTCTATGCATTTGTTTTGTTACTGCAGACGTCTACCAAAGGCTAATTGTGAACATGAAGAAAACAAGAGACACGATGAGAATGAACATGAGGAATATATTTTATGTTGGAGAGGAAAATAGAATAGAAACAACTTAATTTTAGAAGTATTTTTAACTGCAAGAATGTGGGTTTCTAGGAAAAAATCTTCACCTTACTCTTTTATACTTTGTGTATTCATCATAATTTGTAGTTACACAGTTCAAATTATTTAAACTATGAATGCATTTCCATTGCAACCCTTAGAAACATATTTTTGCTCTTTTAGATACTCAAAACCACATTTGATTTGGTTTAAGAAAACTTGTGCATAAAGAATAAAATGATTTTGAAAGCTGGCTGACAAGAGACTGATGGCATATTTATTTAGCATTTATTAAAGCAGTGTAAAATAGATTATATGCTTTTGAATTGTAGTCGATTTTTCTTGAGGATTTTTTTTCCTACCAAAGAAAAAAAGTGCCTGGTATACCAAAACATTTCACTTCTGATCTTGTTTTGTTCCAAGACCAATTGTAATGATTTATTTATGCAATCAAAACTTTTCCAGAGGCCATGAGGTGGGACTGTGCTTCAGTACTGATCGTGCAGGTCCTCTGTTTAAGACCTAGTTAATTAAAAGAAAGTGAAATTCCTTTAAACTTCACCACTTCAGTGCTCAACTGCTACACAGGAGTGACATGAAGTACTGGTGGAGGTGCAGCGTGGCAGGATGAGAAAGTGTTGTGAGGTTATGGAGAGCCGGTAGAGAGTTACAGTAATTTCACAATTATAAGCCGCACCTGCTTATAAGCCACACATCCAGGTAGCCGGGTAGACCACGGGATGTGTCCATATATAAGCCGCACCTGAATATAAGCCGCATTAAAAAAAAAAAAAAAAAAAAAAAAAGGAGGATCCATGTGCAACGAAGTAACGAATTAGTAACAGAATTGCGCCAGAGTGGGGTTTGGTGTCAGGTGCTCAAGTTTCAACAGTTTCCATAGACCAGCAAAGCCTTTAAAGGCAGCCCCAGGCGCCCTCCCCGGCCGGCTCTCACTTCTGGGTTGGCATTTCACTGGGATTTGTCCATAGATAAGCCGCACCTGATGATTAGCTGCACTACTGGGGTAGGCTGGATTCTTCAATGAAAAAGGTGCGGCTTATAATCGTGAAATTACTGTATTTACTCGTTAAGGAACTAGCAAGGTGCTCAGGAAGATCTCACTGGCCAGCCCGTTCAGTAGCCAGTGGAGCTGCAGTGCTGGAGTCTTGTTAGAAACAGCATCTCTCCCCATCTCCTCACTCTTACAGAGGAAAATAAAGAAAATCGTGAGGTGATGATAAGGTTTAAGAATTAACCCTGTATAGTAATCTGTCATGGGTAACTGGAGTCGTGTGACCCTCCAAAAATGTTTTGTGGCACAGCTGAGCAGTGCAGGTGGAGCACAAGTGTTTGTCTTCCCTTTCCAGTCCCAAGCACTGAAGTGCAGCAGGCACTGGGAAAACAGTTTAGACTTTGCCACAAGCCGTCCATGAGAGTGAGAGATCTCAGCACAAAACCTGTTTGTACAGTATTTGTTTGTCCAGTACTGTAGACGTGGTTCCATGTCAGAAGCGAAGTAGATGGGATGTTTGGACAAATTTATTGTTTGTTCCATCCTCAGAACAGAGTTACCTTCACACAACAAAGAGTGACTGAAGCCTGTTCCTGGCAGCAGCTGATGTGCTTTTGAAAATGGGATCATAAAGCTTGACTGCTAAAGTTGGGTTTAGGGGCAGCCCAGAGTGTCTGTAAATTTTAAATCTTAGTAGACACTGTGTAGGCATTCTTCAGAAGGCATCATTGCCTTTCAGTAAAACACTCCTTCAAAACAGAAATTGTCTGCAACATGGATGGAAGAATAATGCTCAGGCAAATATTCACTATTCAAACTATTGGATGTGTTTCATATGCTTCAGGGAGGAGGAGGAGGCTGGTTTAAAACAGATGTGTTGCCTAGATTTGTCTTTGCTGAGATGTGGTGAACAGCTCTCTTTCAAGATGTGCTTGCTAACAGCAGTACAAAGCACAACAAAATTTGGTCATGTTGCTATATAAGGATATGTTTAAAGACATTAACTATTAGCTATTGTTCTGCTTTTTGTTTTCATTATTTCAAGTTATGACTTTTGTAAATAATTTATTTTTCTTTTTGTTTGGGCTGTTTTGGAAAAAACATGCTAACTTTGAAATGAGCATCAGTAGCATGCAAGGCAGGGAAAAATAAGAAGCATGACAGTTTGCAGTGCTCATTTTAATTTTCTCACTGAATACCAGCTCTATGCTTAATTAGATAAATTGCTGTTGCTACATTGACAGGAGCCCAAGGGCACTTTGGATTTGTGCATTTTTAGGCATGATTGTTGTTTTACTGTAACTTAGTTTTTATGAGACAAAAGGAAGAACTTCCCAAGCAATGTTTGTTTTCCAAACCATGGACAGATTTGTGACTAGTCTTTATTCCTGTTAAAATACTTTTATTCTTAATAGAAGACATTTATAGCTTTTTTTTTTTATTTATTTTTTTTTAATTGGGACATTTTATAGTAGTTACCTTTCTTTTCTTCTTAAAGATTTCATTATTAGTGCTAGTATTTTTGGGTATTAATTGCTCACTGCTGAAGACAGAGGGTTTTCCTTAAAAATAGGAATTTATTTAGCTGTATGTATTTGGTTTTTTTTTGTTGATTATATACTGGCAAAATGTCAATCACTTGACATGGGAGTTAAGGCAGGAAGTTGTAGCCCTGTTAGAGTTAATGAAAGCCCTGGTATTTATTTCAGTACTGTTCAGTTTTTACTCAGAGCAGTTTCTTCTTTTTGATTGTTCTATTCATAGTAGAAAATCACCTGTGCTTATATACACAAATGTATTCTCAAAATTATTTGCATGAACTACGTGTTCTTTGACACGCATTTATCTAATCTTAAACATTGCATTTATGAGGCACCAAATCACCCTCGGGAATTCTATAAATTATATAAATATGAATAAGTATTTTTTTTGTCTCTCACTTGTATTCTAGCTGTGTGTCAGGCCATTCTGCCTGAGCTTTGGCCTCAGGTTTTTCACTGAAGGTGCAGAAGGTGTACCAAAAAAAAGAAAATGTAGCTGATGAACTAAAATTCAAAGCTTTTGATGTAGTCAGTCTGAAGGCAGCAATCACAGGGCCTACTGTCATCATCAGTCATGTTCTTTTATAATCTTCCAGAGTAAAAATAAATAACATACCAGAGCAGTTTTAAGCACTGTAGAAAGTGAGAAAAGGCTATATGTGTTTTTACAGCTTTCATCTTTGTTTTGAAATGTTATAGTTGCTGTAAATTGGAGTAGTTAATTACTGATTTCACAATAGTAATAAAATAATGTAGGTGTTGTTTAAAATCTGAAGCTAAGTTGACATCTTGGAAAAAAAGCAAAAATCTGCTCTAAAGATATTAATTCAGTGATGAATTGCATTGTGTTGGATTTCAGTTCTACAAATCATCATGTGAACATGGGAAATCACTATTATTTTATTTGCCTTGAAAACAGTTTCCAAGAGTTGTTAGTGAACATTAGGGTATGTGAATGTGGGACTACCTGCAGATTATTCTGATTGGAAGGTCCTGGTTTGGAAGCAAAAGTACCTCCTGACCTAATCAAAGGCCACATGACAAACTTTTGAATGTAAGATTTTACAATTGAACATTAAAAGATGAAAAAAAACAATTTTGAATAAACTAGATTTATATAAATTGTTCTGGGAAGTTTATGAAATAATACAAGAGAAAATATTTATCAAAGGATGGAAAATTTATACCTAATTAAATTCTAGCATCTGTTTTGGATAATCTATTAGTTAGAAGACTATAATGCCACTTTAAGAAAAAAAAGTAAGAAAACCACCCTGTGCTGATCTACTTAAGATCTATGAAATACAAGTTGTCATTGCATTTGTCTCTTGGTTTTCTCAAGGAAAACCTCTGAGAGGTGATGATACTGCCAGAGATAGTGAGTCCCAGCAGGCACAGTCCTGGAGCCGGTTTGGAGTCACATCCACACTCCCTGTTTTGCTTTCTGCTCGTCTGGCACTGGTTTCATGTGGAAGCAGATTTTCAATCACACATTACCTTCAGTAATGGAAACATCCTCAGGGAGGGGTGCCTGGGCTGAGCTGAGGGAGCTGTGGGTGCAAACAAATAAAAGTGTTTGGTTGTTCCAGCAGGCATCCTTGCATATTTTCCTTTTTCTGACAGAGTAAAGGCCTTGGGCAGGATGGGATTGTCTTGAATATGAGCCTCAAATCAATGGATGAAGCATGATTATTTATAAATAATTCTACAACACAGAGCAAAAATGCGGGATTCTAAGAAAAACACTGGTTCATGTGTTTTAATTAATTTCGGTATTTGCATCTTGACATTGTTTTGACAATATTAAGCTATTTGTATACTTTCCCTCTAGTAGTAAATACTAATGTAATGAATTAGAAATAGCTAAGAAATGCCTGTTAATATTTCTAATTTTACTATACTGTTCCACTCTAGTTAGTCATCTGTTTTGGCATCAATATTCCTATTTGTGCAAAAAATCTTTTGGACTAGAAAGTGGTGATGCAGTGTTCCTGCATATTGGAAATGGCAGAGTCTTGCTGTTTCATTTTCTTTCTGTTTTGATCTTTGCTTTACAGACAATTAACCAGTGAAGATGTGTACAGGGTGGTTTTCCAGAGGAGCTGTGATGATTTCACTGATTCCCTCCTGGAGCCTTTCAGCACATCTGGCTGGCCAGACCATGAGCTCTTCTTCAGCTTGGCTCTGAGTTCCACCAAAGTCAGCCAAGCTAGTTAAACTAGTTTTACTTTAAACCAGAACTTTTTTACTAAAATGGACAAACTACTCACTTGAAGAGCATTACTGTGGGGTTGAAGAGGTCACAGTCTCACAGGGCAGAGGGTTGAGAAGCTGGGTTCCTCCCACAGCACACCTGAATGGACGAGGGAATCTGTCCCCAGCCCAAGAGGTGCAGCTGTGCCAGCTGAGGATATTTTTGCCACCCACATTATCCACTTGCTGCTGTGATTCTGCTGAGATTGTAACCCCCAGATCTATCAGCAGAAGAAATCAATCCCTTCTGAGCCCCAAGGCAGCTGAGCCAGGTTAGGGTGAGCAGTGATGAGTGCCCATTCATCAGGACACTCTGGTTGTCCTTGCCTGCTGTGGATGAGGGAGCAGGAGGAGCAGTGATAACACCCAGCTGATGGCTGGGGAGAGCAGCCAGTGCCACTGACATCTTGACCTGGAAAACCTTAGTCTGCAAGGGAATCATATACATGAGTTTGAAACAGAATGACTCTTCCTGAAATCACTTTATCTTCAAAGGCTATACCAGCAATTTAGGTAATCAGGTTATTAAAATAATTTAAATTTATCCAGTGCAGTTTTCTTGTTTAACTAATCAGAAACTCTTTGTTCATTTTGCAGATAGACATATTTCTACCCGATGCAAGCATAGAGATCAGTAATAAATGATATTTTCCATGGGGCTATATTTTTGGAGAGTAAATCTGTGTCACTTTTTAGGAAAACAAATTCTTCTAAATATTTTTTTGGTTGGGATTTTTTGATAGATCTTCCAAGAAGCTTTTTCTAAGCCAATTATATTAATTACATGATTACTTTTGTCACACATGGTTCTAGGAGGTGTTAAATCTCAAACAAAGCTTACAAATGGCTACTGTTCCCAATGTGGCTGTGGCCATCAAAGCAGCACAGACACATTCCCTGGGCTGTGTCTTATATCTGCTGGCCTGGCCTGCTTGGGAGCTGCTCATGAGGATTCATTTTAGCTCTAAGAATATGGTGAGAGTCAAATGTAAACGCTGAGGTAAGTTTTTAATGATTTAGGGATTCTGTTAGCTAGGATGATTTTGATTATGGCAGCTAGAGGCTGGTTCTGCAGACCAATAGAAATTTATACCTGTGTAAGTAATAACAGATTCCAACATTCTAATTGAATTGTGTCCAAGCCTTTTGCATTGAAAGTGCTTTAAGATTGCCTTTATGATTTTTTTTAAGTAATTAAGTATTATATCTTTACTTAAATTAATTGCAGGGGAAAAAATGATAAAGGTTTCTCGTCTTTAATGTTATGCTGCTGAAAGAAGTGGTTTTTACCAAGTTTCTAAATTGTCTTGTGTGCCTTACTCTATGTTGCAGCTGTGATATAAATCTGTAGTTAAGAGTTAATGAAAACAAAATTCCTGATCCAGCCTATTTAATTTATCCACACTCATGCTATATCTGAGATTGACAAAATTGTTGAGAAAATTACATAGATCCTGAAGCACTCATTTGTAAAATATTTATGAATGATAGGACATTTAAAAAAAAACAAAACACCTAAAACTTCTTGAAATTTGCTAGCTGCTTTTCTACACCAGATTTCTTTACCAAACCACATTCAGCTTTTAATCCACGTATTACACAATTCATCTCTTAAAAGATCTTATTCTCCATTTGTAAATTTGCTTAATTTTCAAAGTCAGTGACAGAAACTTTAATAAGAAACTGTTGCATTGTTAACTGTTTTATAATTGAAATTATTATTGAGCTATTTTCTAAGCAGTGTTGCAAATCTCTTTACCTTGAGGCTTATAATCTATTTCCATTGTGTAATTAATAGATGGAAGCATATTTAGAACTAGGATGAATCTTCATTTTTAGGAAAACAAATAATCCTCAAAAAATATCTGCTAGTAGTAATAGTTCTTAGAAGTGAACCTGTCAACCAAAAAAGCCTGCAACTGATTGTAAGTAAGAGCACAGAGTGCTAATTACTTTTTTGTTTTTTAAATTATCTTTTACTTAGTCAGTTTGCTAATTTTTAATTAGAAGAAGTGTAGACAACTTGTTAAAAAATTGCAGTGTCTTAGGATACTTTTTATTTTGGTTTTGTGGGAAAGAAACGTATTCGTATGAAAAGTACTGAACTTGTTTGTGAATCCTCCACAGATAGTCTTATTGCTTGAAGGAAGTTTGAAAAGTTTTATCTGGAAGTGATCCCTCAGAAGAAAAATGCCTTGTCATTCCCTCTTAAAAGCAGTGTAGCTCCAAAAATGTGCTTTAAACAGCCGAGTGAGAAAACCCTACCTTGGTTACAGAAAAAAGGGGCATGAGAAGAAACTGTGAGCTCTCTGGCTATATTTGAATGCTGTTAGCACCAAGACAAAATGAGTACAGTAATTTCACAACTATAAGGTGCACTGGATTATAAGGCACACTTTCGTGTAGTCAGCAATTTTACGAACTTTGTCCATACGTAAGGCACACCAGACTATAACGGGCACTTTATTTATTTTTTTAGCAAGGATCCACGCTCAACAAAGTAACGGATTAGTAACAGAATCGCATGACCGCGGGGTTTATGGCAGATGCTCAATTTGCAAACATTTTTCATGGGTTGGCGCAGCCTTTAAACGCAGCCCCAGGCTCTCTCCCTGTGCCGTGGGCCCTGACACTCCCATCTGGCTACAGCTGCTGCAGCCGCCACTTGCACTTCTGGGTTGGCAAACAGGGTTTCCAAACTTTGTCCATATATAAGGTGCACCTTCTGGGTTTCGATCAAAATTTTAGTCAAAAGGGTGCACCTTATAGTAATAAAATTACTGTACTGTCAGCTGTACTTACAGCAATGTGCTCTGTTTTTCCTTGAGGATTGATAGGTTTAAATGTACTGATTCTCTCCTTGAGTCTGTCTGTCAAACTTTGATCTGATGCTGAAGTGTTCAAAAGCTTCATGCGTTGCAGGGTTTCAGCAAACTTGATCTTACAGGTTTAACTGAAATATTGTTTCCATTTTGCAGTCTGTCATATGGGTGTACCACAAAGAGTGTTTGGTTTTAGCCCTGATGCCTTGAGTGGTGGTATGCAGCCAGTAACAGAATACTTGGAATAAAGAAAAATCCTGAAATGAATCCCTCCAGCTATGGGCCAGTTGAGAGTGAGAGAGACAGGATGTAAAGTAAAACCAGTGTGTCTCCCTTTGATCAAAGGGTAGATTCCCCACCACCACCCAGCAGGTGATTAACACATAAGTACATTCTCCCCTAAATGGGTGGAGGGACAAAGCTGAGTATCTGCTTAGCACCCATAAAGCAAACTTCAGTTAATAACTGATGTTAGAAGTGTTTCAAATGCTGTCTTTGTGCATTCAGTTTCATGGTTTTATGTGATCTGATGCATGTGAGTACAACTAAATTATCTTAAAAAAGGAACTTATCTAAAGGAAGAATTGCTAAGCACCTTATGAAACTGCATTTTTATTTTCACAGAGAAAATCTCTTTCCACATGTAAGTGGTTACATATTTTTCATTTGTGTGTGTTTTCTGTACTTGGAAAAATTCATTAATAGTGACCTGCACCATGGATTTGGAGTATGGTGCAAGAGCCCTGCAGGGTGTGGTGGTCCATGGTTTTAGGCATAAAAGTTGCTCAGAAACAGACTTGACCAACTGGAAGATCTGAAAGCCACAGACTGTTTTTACTCCAGAAGTAATGACAGTGGGTGTTCCAATTATTTATTTATTTTTCTGAAACTATAGTAGTGGGTTTAGAAATTTTTTTTTTTTTTTTCCTCGTGATTTCATCATATTTTATTTATGAAGTGACAAATACATGTTTGTTGAAGAGGAAGAATGTAGCACATGAAGCTTCCATGGTCCTGGAGGATTTACAACACAGCAACACATAGATGTCAGTAAACTCTGCCATTGTCCTGCTGACTTTTTGAAGACAAGATTTCACACCAGAACTTATGGAGAGAATGTCAGCTACGCTGTTCTCATTTTCTTTATTTTGACTCTCTTTGCAATATAAATCAGAATGCAGTGACCAAAATCCAAATATAACATATCTTTGCTGTATTCTACTCTAGTTATGATAGAAAAATATCATCAATGAAGCTTTTTAATAAGTGGCCTCACTTGAATTGTCTGATGGAACATCATCTTAAGAGAAAAATGTATTAAAAATTAATTGTAGTATAGATATCTTTTTGTGAAAGAAAACAAAATAAGTCTCACCCAGCAGGATCTACCACATATCACCATTCAGAGACCACTCAGCTAAAAAAAGCCTAGTATTTTTTTTCATAATTTCATCATATGATATCAAATGTAGGTATGCACATGACACAGATATTTTTTTACTGGGATCTTGCAAACACTATTTATCCTGTTGCCAAAAAGCTCTTACATTCTTTTAATACCATGACAGAATTTTTGAAATAGACAGAGATCCATTGCCAGATTCTAAAATAACATGGAATATATAAATCGAAAATCAAAAAAGATGCACATGTTAAAAAAACAACATGCATGGATGTGGTATTCTATAAAATAAAGCTCCCAAATCTGTGAGAGCTGCACTGGTTATTGGCTTTGTTGCAAGACTGCGTTGTGGTTGGTCCAAATGGTTTCCCTTGCTATTGGTATTATAATGCAATTTTAGCAAGACTTCAATGTAAGAAAAATATTGTTTTCAGCAACCACTTTTCCTTAGATCAAAAGCAATAGTTGGAATATAAAACCTCCAAATCTGCAGGAGAGGTGTTTGACAAAATAATGTAATTTAGTGAGATGGAATAACATTGGTTTAAACTGTTATTTACATGTTGTTTTTCTACATTCTTCCCAGAAGTGGTGTGTAGAGTGTGCAGAGTTTGCAAGAACAAGTCACTCTCTTGTCAAGCGTTTCAAGACTGATGGTCAGTGTAGTTTTTAAATGATGACAGATAAAGGCTCTGTGGCAAGGTAAAAACAAGTGCTGAGCATCAGAAAGACTCATTCTGTGTCTTTAGGGGCTTTTATTTCATAGTAGAAGATCTGCTTTCTTCTTCAATGCCTAATTTTATGTTGCTTCATGATTTTAGCTGTTTTGTGACACACAGAGTCGTGACAAAGCATCACCAATCCCTGAGCACAGCCAGGCTGCCAATCACAGCCTGAGCAGCTCAGCTCTGTCCAGAATATCCCGACTATCCTGGGGCTGGATTCTTGTTTGCATTTCCTTTGCAGAAAGCCTGCGGTTGTTATTACACCTGCTGGTGCTCAGTGTCACTGACCTCTCACCTCAAGCACGGTCAGGTGCTCTTTTCTAGCAGGCAGTCTGGCATCCAGCCCACTTCAATTAGCTTCATTTGTCATGTACTCCTATCTGCCAGCAAGCAAACTGGGCAAAAAGAGGTCAAAGTAGGGATTTTTCAAATGTAAATGTTTCCTGCAAGCTGCTGGTGAAACTTAGACGTGTCATTCAAAATGCATGTTGCTGCCTGCCCGGCTGCTCAGCAAACTTAATTGTCTTTTACAAGAGCTTGCTTCTCTCAGGGTCTTTGCAAGTGTTGTCTGAGGTTGTTGCATGCATATTCCTATTGCCAAGTATTGTTACAGGCAATAAATAAATCACTATAGTTGGAGCATATTTCACCCAGATGCTGCTTTGAAATACTGAATGAAAATGGAGGGGGGGAAAAAAGGGGTTTTAAACCACAAACAGGAAATAGCCAAGTATCTTGTTACAGCTGGTGCTTTTTAAATATGGGATGCATTCGAATTTATATTACAATATGATATTAAATCTGCATTTGAATTTTAAAAACATTTTGTCCCCTTTTGTTTGGGGGTTTTTGCTTGGTTTCAGTGTTTGACTTTTTTTTCCCTAGTTTATTCCCTAGGGCCACCTATGAGTAACATGGTAAGATGTAGTTTCTGGTAGTAGATGATCTTTTGAAACCTAATGGTAATTAATGTCCTGAAGAATTGTGTGGATTCTGCAAAATTACTAAATGTTTCAATGCCTATGACAACAGTACAGCTTGTATAAGGTAGTGGTGCTTGAATTAAAATTGCAGGAACTGCAGGAAGACTCTGCTATTCCCAGGAACTGAAATGAAGCATGATGAGGTGACAGATAATATTCTTCCTGCCTTGTCAAATAATAATTTATTTTTGGTTTTGCCACTCTTATAAAGGAACTGAAACTTCATCAAAAAAAACTATACAGTTGTACTTGGATCAAGATTTAGCAATTTTGGCTAAATAACATTCTGGCTTTCTTCTGCTCCTTTTTCATTCCCACTGGCAGTAGTGAGGAGGAGAGATTTGGCTTGGTGAGATGGGAGTGAGAAGGAAGAGATTGGTTGTGAAGTTGGGAATTGGCTTTCTGGGATGCAGATTAAGGAAAGGAGCCCTCTCCAAGCCTGTGATTGTTGTATGTGATTGATGATAGACCTGCAGTCCTGAGTGTGTTTTCAGCAGGGGGAGGCAGGAAGGAGCTGGAGAGCTGGCTCAGTTTTAGCACTAGGGCAGGGCACAGTTTGTATTGGCAGGGCTGAACTCCTGAGATGGAGTGAAAAGGTGAATGGCAAAACAGGTAATTTGGGTTGTGGCCAATGAGAGAGGGAGGTAAGCTGTGTGCTAAGAGCCTTAGGGGTAGAATTGGGATGTGGGGAGAGCAACAAAGGACTGAGAGAAAAATAGTCATAATTACTTTCAACTCATCAAGTTATTCTTTGGTGGATTTTCTCCATCATTCTTTTGAATTCCTTTTGTTTTCATTTCTCCTATTTTCCTTTTCTTATGTTTTTTCCCTTTTGTCTTTGGATAATCTCACTTGAAAGTACAATTTATTTACTGTGGCTTTGCTATAGTTCATAATCTTCATTCCAACCCCAGATCAACTTGTTTTCTCCCAGTTAAAATCATGGCTACTGCAACCTTAGGTATCCAGTTACTAACTTGAGGAAATATATGTAAAACAGATAATCTACCTTTTGCCTCTATTTCCTTGTTTCATAATTTAACTTTTGTAATAGTTTGTTTTAATTAATTTTGTTAGATACACCAAATAGTCAAATTACCACAACTTGTAATTTGCAGATATGTAAAATGAACAGCGCATAGCTGAAACCTCAAAGTAAGAAAGGAGAGGGAGGTGATGTCTAGAACACAAAGGAGGAGGTGGTTTTTCCTTTTGCCTTTGTTTTTGTCTGTGTTGTGCTAAAGCAGCTTTTGTTTTGGGGATTACTTCAGCCTGTGAATGTGAAAGCCCCTTTAGTACACTGGCTTTCAGAATAGAAAACAGTTGTTTTATTCATTGTTGAAGGTAATAACTAGCACATATAAACTGTCTGCTACTCTAGGTGAGGTGCTACACAGAAGTTTTAATACAAAATAAACTGCCTGGGATTTAGGATGGATGGAGATGCAGCCTACACAGCCCAAAGACAAATTTTCTGAAAGGCTTTTCCAATTGAGTTAGACAATTTATATTGATTCCATTGCTGCAATAAAGCATGACAAAAATCATGTAGGCAGTAAGAAATAGTAATAGTAGGCACAGTGAGTTAAATAATCTTCAATAATTTACAGAACAGGGCATAGGAAAAAAGGTACCTGAAGAACAGGTCAAATTTTAAGTAAAAAAAATCCACAACAAACTGTTAAACCAATAGTATAGTAGCTGATATTATTTGTTTCAGATGCTTTTATTTGCTCTTGTGAGCTACCAATATCCCATGAACAGCGAGAACTTTTCTTCTTTCATTGTGGGCTTTTGTCAATTCTTGCAAAAGCTCTACTCCAATTAGGAAAGACTAAAAAATTTGTTCTACACATCTAACTGAATCTATACTGGAAAAACATATTACCTGATTTTTCTTGTCAGATGTCTAAATTCAATAAGATAGCCAGGCTGCATTTAGGTTTTGAAATTTTTCTAAAATAATTGTCCATTAATGGATGGAGAATTCTGACATATATAATGGATTTAGAAATATAGTTAGATATAAAGCATAAAATATATAATAAGATGAGAGATTAATTTTTATTACTTGATGAGTTTTTCAATTAAACCCCTCAACTTTTTGAGGTTAGTAATACCCTATCTTTTGTTTTCCACTTGGTAGAATAAAGTGTTTGAAAGGTCTTCACAGAATTTAACAAATTCTAAATAATTTTCAGGAGCTAAGGAGAAATCAGGAATGGTGCAGGAAGTTGTATAGAAGATAAAGTAAATTACTTTTTCCCTCAGTGTGGATGGAACATCATTGACACTCTGCTTTTAATTTCTAAGAGCCAGGGCCTTGTCTGCTGGACTCCTCACTCTACAAAGACAGTCAAGGGCTGCATCTTGGCAGGCTTTCAACTCCACTCCAAATGTGGTTTGGTCAGAGGAATCCGTCTTTCTGTTCTCCCTCCAAACAAGCAGATGCATCTTACTTTCTGTTTCTCTGTTTTCCTGTAGAAGATGCAGAAGAGATTTTGGAAAGAATCAGTGACTACAGAATGCACAGTATAAATTTACTCCTATGAAATCAGGAATGACTCAAAACTTTGGGTGTGTGGTAGAGAAGGAATTTTGGATCCCTATTGCCAATTTCCAAGGCAACTGCTGAAATGAGTCTTGAACACTTGTTCTCACTTTAGCAATTTCTGGCAGAGACATCATTATATTGTATAGGACAGCTTGTATGATATCCAAAGCAGGACAAAAATTTGGAAACAATGGAAGAATTTGGCACTTACTAATCTGTAGGGTGTGCACATAGTTTAAATAACTTTACGATGTGAAATCTCTGTGCTTGGAGTCAATAATCAAAAGCTTTACAGGTTTAGCAGAAAGAATTCCATTTTAAAACAAAATTAACATGCCATAAAAAAAAACATGGACTGAGTTCCACTATGATGCAGTGCACCAAGGCTTACATGTCCAAATCCTTTTTTGTCCCCTTTACTGAACAAAGGCCAGTACATAAATGAAGATTGAAAAAATTAATCAAATGTAAGTTAAACATCGATACATTTGGTGCACATAATTTTATATCTGTAATAGAAAATATTTCCTTAAATTACTATGACATTTACATTTATTATAATGTTGTTTTTACAAACTGTCACTGACAGCAGATGAAGGGATCTCATGCTTATGTAAGAACCTATATACTCTTTGATAGCTGCTTTTTTGCCTTTTGGCATCTACTAAATTTCCCTTTTCTTCTGATTTTCTTAGAATTGTGTACTGTTTGCATTACTGTGGTGTAAGAGCTGTATGATGGCAAAGAACATGACCAAAGTGCCTGTGCACCATCAAAGAATTCCCAATGCTAAAAAACTGTGAGTGGCTTTGATTCACCAAATTTAAGCTGTCTTTATGTCCCAGCAGAAATCAGCTCTACCAGATTCCACATCAGGTCAGTAGAGTTTTCCCAAGGGTTTGCCACTTAGTAAAAAGGCAGCTTGTTGTGCAGAAGCCTTAAAAGTGTAAACTCAGCTATTTTGGTTTTGTGGTTAGGACAGTGCTGTTTATTGAGTTTCCAGGTAGGAATCTGGTAGGTTATCTAGCACTCAATAAATTACAATATGGCCATTGAGCTAAAAAAACCCCAAGATACCTGCAGTGTCATCTCTGGAAATTAATCAACTGGTCAATCTGCTTATTTAAAACAATATTTTTGGAAATTATGAGATGCCCTCTGGCATGGTTTTCATGCTTCCATAAGAGGATATTTGCATTTGCTTCCTATTTACAACAACTTCAAAGAAAACTCATTAATTGCCTGGATGTATATGCTATGTTTTGTTGGTTTATTTTACATTTGCAAGCACACTCTAGGCCCAAGCTGTAAATATATTGTACTAATTAGATTAGCAATTTCCTAATTATTTTATTTTCTGAAAGCTTGAAAATTTGACATGCATTGAAAAATAAATGTATCAAGATTTGAGTTTGAAAGAATGCATGCATGTCATGGCTCTTTCCTTGTGATTAAGATATATTTTTAATTGGGTTTTTTATTATCCTGACATATTCAAGGAAGTCCAGATCTAAATTCCTTTGGCCATTTGGCTTGACTCTACTCTTCTTTCAGGGACTGAGCAGCGGTGCCAATTTTTTTTTAATTCATCCTTATTTACACAGAGTGACTGGGAGCTTTCAGAGTCAATCATTCCAATCACTCATACCTGAGCTGAACCCACATGAATGCAAATCCATCTGGCATGTGCCCATCCCGGTGAATTTGCATTTTGAGCTGTATGGGCTGCATGTTTCTTGCAGGCATAATCCAACACTGTTTATTATTTTGTGAGACCAGCTTGACCAGTGGCATCCTCTGTGAGGCAGGGGCAGAAGGGACTTATAAAGGACACACTGAGGAGCAATGCCCCAGCTGCTGCTCAGCAGAACATGTGTGAGCTGGAGCTGCTGCTCAATGTCCCTTTGGCTGCCTGTGTGACCAGGCAGAGCTCACCAGCCTTCCCTCCCAAAGGATCCAGTTGTTCACATGGGCAGGAAGTTTTACTTACCAAAGTGGTTAGCAGCTGGCAAAGTGAGCACATCCAGGTCTGAGGTGTTCCTTACACACATTTCTTCATGGGAATTTCTTGTGTTAACAAAGGTACAGTATGCAGCCTACTCAATATTCTGTTTTATTTGTCGAGGTAAAGAAACAACTGTATGAGGAAGGTCAATACGCAGTAAAAGTTATTTTAGGTTGAAGGTCGATATGTTGGTCCTTGTGGTTTGTTGTTTAAAACTTTAGCGATTTTATGTATTAGCAGTTATTTCCTGGAAGTTATAGGAATGATGTGAAATCCCAGAAGGATTTTCACTTTTCATTTTCGCTATCTTCCTTTGAGAGGAGAATGATACTCAGCTTCCTAAAATTAATTCATTCGCTAGCTGTAAATTTTATAAAACTTTTGAGGATTTTAATATTTTGCATGTATTAAAGAAAATGTGTGACTATGTTTTAAAAAGTACACAGATCTCATATAAAAACCTGAGTAAAATTAGATGAATTGAAGTGTTATGTTTATGAAACTTTCACTTTCTTCTCATCTGCACCAAATAAAAAAACTACAGATGATCCTTGTTAAAGGTAGCAGGTTCAAGGAATTCCCTCCTTTCTCCTAGACATGATGTCTCCATGCACTGTCCTACTATTAAAGATAATGGTAGGACAATAATTTCCACTACTACATTTGGTCTAGAACATCATTTTTACTGAAACTACTATGGTTGAAATCTTTTTCCTACGGAGACATGTTTCTTCAAATAATTCACTGAACTGTAGAATTAATTTCTACACCTATTAAAAAGTGCAAAAACTCACAAAACTGTTGTCAGTCAAAATAAACACTGAATAGTATTTTAATAGTTTATTTAAAATATAATTTTTGCTAATATTATTGTCAATATTAAGATACGTCATGCTTTGTCTTAAAAGTTTTTGATGAGGCAATAATGGATTTGGTAGTTAGTGATCATTGTGACAGGCTGGCTGCTGACAGACTGTCCCTGTGCTTATCTGGAGGTCAAGGTGCAGCAGCTGGAGAGCAAGGTCTTGGATCTGAGCAGTCCTTCTGGAAAAGGGAGCGCAAGAATATTCCAGATCCCTCCATCCCTTCACTTCAGTGAAGTGAAGCTTTTCTGTGTGTGAGGTTTAAGGGCAGATGAGTTATTTCCACAACAGAGGAAAAGCTTCCACAAAGGCTCCTGTGTCAGCAGGTTTTAAGGCTGGCTCCATGTTCTGCTGTCACTGTTTTCTCAGGAGCAGCTGTTCTTTGATTGAAACATGAAGAAAGATATGTTGAAGTCAGATAAGCATCACTGCTAAAGCAGCTCCCAGTTTGCTGGGTCTTTGTAACATGGCTACTAACAAGGGATGCTGAAACTGAGCTTTGTACTTGATTTAAATTAAAATTTTAAAAGTCATGTACAACTCAAGAAATTTTTCTTCACATAGATCTGCTTCTTGAGACAAAGTAGACCCATGTCATTGTAAAATAAAAGGCATGGAATAAGAGGACCTCATCTGACCCTTGGTAGTAGTTCTGTAGGATTTTTTTCTTGTCATTCCTTATGATTATGATTTGCCTTTTTGATGATTTATTGGTGTTTTTGTCTTTTTATTTTTCGTATTTGAAGGGATTTGTGGTTGCCAGCAGTACCTTCTTTTATCTTCATTTCCCAAGCTGCCCTTGCAGGACCATATTCAGCAGCAGATTAATTCTCAAATACCTTAGTTCAGTTTTCAGAGTTGCTGCCAAGGAGCCCTTCTTGCCCAGACCACTTTGTACTTTGTGATACTTGTAATTAACAATTACTTATAGCAAGTTTGCTTTTGTATTCTCCACACTGGGAATTAAGCCTTACTGATATACAATACTAATGAAGATAAGGAACATGAAAACTTACAGGAAACTTTCTGTCTCTTAATTTTAAATGCTTTGAAGTAGAGTGGACAAATAATCTCTTGGTGATATGCCCCCCAAATGCTCTGGCAGATACTGAAGAATTTTAGGATATAAGTAGGACCGAAGAAAGGACAGATCTGGTTTCTTCTGCTCTCATTTGATTTTTGGTTATGTACAATAGGGTATGGCATTCTTTTAAAAATGGAGTACTGCTTCTAGTGTCTGCTTAAATACACTGGATGTCATTTAAATTGCATTAAGCATAAATGAGCCTGGTAAGGTGTATTTCCATACAATACATCAGGTGAGAAACTAATCTGCCAGCTTTTTAATGATTTCAGAAAATAAATATCATTGCCAAACTTTCTTGCCATGATGTAGAACTGGTAAATTTTTCAGTTTACCTCTAGACCACATTTTCTTGCATTAGAAATAGTTTTTCAACTTTAATTCAACTCATGTTAAAACATTTTCTAAATAACAAAACTTTATATTCAGTTGCAGTCAAAGTTAAAAAGAAACCAACAAGTTTGTTTTCAGTAGAGCTTAGTTTCTCTCCATGATCATCTATTTCTAATCTTTGTATAGCAATTATGATAAGAATTATAGAACCTCTTGGTATTTTAAATTTGCATTATGCTCAAGAATGTGGGTAGGTACACAGAGTAAACAATAAATCTGAAGCAAGCATTCTACTTTAGGCTCTTTCTTCTGCTCTTTTCTGGGGCTCCCAGAGCCTGTTATCATTGAAGAACTTTCATTATGCAGAGGCTTTAAGGGGAATGAAAAGATGGACTGAAATAGAGCCCCCATAGTGGGAAAATCCTGAGTTGTTTACAGGAAAGCAAAGAATTTACAATAAATTTGGATGAAATAAAGAATTTATGCTTTATTTTAAATCCTTTAAAATTTTAGTAAGACTCTAGTTCATTTCTGAGAAGCTCCGGTGTCACTTTCAACCAATTAGCCCCATGAAAATCAATTAGAACAACAAGAATTTTTGGACTCCTTTTTCCCTCCTACCTTGTTTTTGAGGAGACTGACTCTAAAGTATTTAGGCATAGCTACCCTCACTGTATCCATTATCACTCTTTCTTTTCTCTTATGTATTAGTGAATGTAAACCAAGACATTTTTAGCCTCTCTGGTTTTCATTCACTTTTTCAAACAAAGTGGTAGTGACTAAACAGCTCTACCAGCCTCTCAAGGAGGCCAATTTAAGCATTGGCAACTTGCCATAAACATAAAAATGCTATTTATTTATTTACCAGGTGGGGGGCTAAGATGGAGCAAGTGCCCCTTTTTGTTTTCTTGAACAAAAATTAAATTTGAATTAGTTTGAATCTTCTTCAATAATATCTAATTCCCTTTCAAAATTCAATGTTAAATAATAGCAATAATTTAAAATGTTGAGAGGCGATCGCTAGGTTGAGTACCTAAATCCATTGTATGGTGGAAGGAGAGTCTCAAGTTTTTAAATTACACTGTATTTCTAGCCAAGTGTGTCTTGGTTGAGGGCAAATTTGGGAACTTTGAAAGAGGTCCCTTGAGAAAGCAGATTCAAGTGGCCCCTCCTCCAAGTGGTTTGGGGAAAGATTTCCTTGGAGAGAATTGGAAAAACCCTCTTTATTTATAAACAAAGTAAGTAATTTCACAACTATAAGGCGCACCAGACTATAAGGTGCACTTTTTTTTTGCAGTGAGGATCCGTGCGCAACAAAGTAACGAATTAGTAACAGAATCACGGGATCGGGGGGTTTACTGGCAGGTGCTCAATTTGCAAACATTTTTCACGGATCAGTGTAGCCTTTAAATGCAGCCCCAGGCGCCCTCCCCGTGCTGCGGGCTCTGGCACTCCCACCCCTGGCACCGGCTGGCGTGGCTCGGCTGCCAGCGCTTGCGGCTCGCACTTCTGAGCTGGCAAATTTCCGAACTTTGTCCATATATAAGGCGCACTGGTTTATAAGGCGCACTCCTGGGTTTCGATCAAAATGTTAGTCAAAAGCTTGCGCCTTATAGTCGTGAAGTTACTGTACTCACCAGCATAAAAAATTAATAATATTAAACAATAAGACCTCTGCAGAGATGGCACATTCACAGAGACCTTGTTGTGGTGTGTTTCGGCTCGGTCGGTCTTTGTCAGTGCCTACAGTGTGAGCTCTCGGTGCCTTCTGCCTTTGCAGATCAGAGCAGGGCTGATCATTTCCAAGGAAAAGAAAAGCCACAGTCCAGGGAACTTCTCTGCCCCACCTAGCTAATAAAAAAGATAACTATAAAGCAAAGGAGAGCTCTGTCCTGCTGTCTGTCCGTGCTGCAGAAGGATGCAGGGGAGCAAGGGCAGTTTGTGCAAACAAACTGTGCACTTCTTCTTCCCCCACTTGGCTCTCAGAACCTGTCCCAAAGGTGCAGAACTCAACATCCAGCACAAACACAACAGACAATTGGGAGTACAAGCATCATAAAGTCATCCTAGGACAAAGTGAGTCTTTTTTTCATATTTTGGTGTAAAAAGCAATTCACATTATTATTGATGGCATTCACACTTTAAGAAATTTCTGTTTGGTTTGCTATTTCCAAAGCTGGGCCAGTGCTCGAATTGAAGGTTGAAATTTCATTTTGAAATTTTGTGCATGTGGCTTTGCCACCCAGTTTAGGCCCATGCTTCCGCTTTGCTCCTAGATGTGACCCTGGTCTTGAAAGGCTTCATTTTCAAGCCCTTGTTGCGTTTATTGCTGGGTAGAATTTTTCTGGTGGGACTTCACTTCATGGGGTTAAAGTAATCCATCTCAATTTCTGAAAATAGCTTGCAAAAATCCCCACCTGATTTCTCAATCCAGCCCATCAACTGCATACTTGGATTGACACCTGGTAATCATTTTGTCATACTGTGAATTAAAAAACTGACACCTCAGTTGGTCTCTGGTTTTTATTTTCTAAGCTGTAAATAATAGTGGTGCTTTTTAAAAAAAATTTTTCTCAGTAGCATTGATATCACATTCATTTGCTTTCCCTCTATATGCTTTTTCCCTGGTCGAAAATATTTGCGTCTTAAACTATGAAAATAAAAGTCTATGGAATCAAAAAGGCATATGTTCATTCTAGGAGGATCATCTAAGATGTTCATCTTTTAGCATAAATTTTAAGCAGTATGGTTCTTCCTTTGAAACACAAATCAGGGATTTTTGCTGATTTAACAAAGTGCACAGTAAGAAGGAGTGACTGATAAAAAACTTAGAAGCAGATGTGCGTCAGAATACAAGAAACCTTATGTATCATGGATAAGTTGTACCAGGGACCCTTAGAGAAAAGTGATACACTGTTGATTTTAGGGTTTCGAGAAAGCATGCTGCTGGATTTTATTTGGGAATTGATACAGCTGCACAGGCTGCAGACTGCGAATTGCTCCCTATTCTGTTGGAATAAATGAAACATCTTTAAGTATTACCTGGACCCCAGGTAGCCTCTGTCATGGGGAACCGCTCTATTCCCATAGGATCGATCTTAATGAAATGGAGCTGAGTGTGCTTCTGGGAGCAAGGAAAGATGCTTACTGTATGCTTTGTTATACTATTTAAAATAATGAAAAAAAAAAAAAAATCCCCCTAGATGGAGTGAATGACAACAATTTGTTCATTCAGCAAGTTACTGATTTCTGTCTTCTTATTGGAACAGGAATTCATGTAATTTTCAAGGTTAATGCTCACAAACTGTGATTCCATAGTGAATGCAGAATTTCCAGGATTTCATGCCTATGGAGACAGTATTTTGTGACAGTAGAGACCAAGTTGTCCCGAGATGTTCATCAGGTTGCAAAGCTGTGCTGCTTCTGGTGGTCAAACATCGAGGTGTGGGTCAATCCCTACATAAAAGCAAGGTATTGCCTTATGTTACATGAGCTGAGATGTAATATATGGGCCATTGGCTCAGAGTGGAAGCTGGGGTTGGTGTTTTTTCCTAGAAGGCAGCATAGATAGTTTTTGGGGAAAGATT
The DNA here is from genome assembly GCA_009812075.1 of Sialia sialis. Taxonomy (NCBI): domain Eukaryota; kingdom Metazoa; phylum Chordata; class Aves; order Passeriformes; family Turdidae; genus Sialia; species Sialia sialis. Next base: position 7,670,703 of record VRYO01000638.1, on the reverse strand, counting down.
GTTTCTGAGGGATTAGAGTTCCATGCTTATATACTTACAGCAGCCCATGCCATGATAGGAAGTTTCCAAATTGCATTCTAGGGGTCACTACATCTGTACTGTGCTGACCATAAGAATCACAGATAAAGAGAAAAGTTTGATGCTTCCTAGTGAGTCCAGAAATGCTGTCTGTGTCGGTTAAATGGTGGTCACACAGCACCAGGGTTGCACAGTGCTGTAAAGGATGCCTGGGATGAGAGGGGCATTGCCTGGTTACTGCTGTTCTGGTCTGGCCATGGAGAATTCCAGCCAGCTCCTTCTCATGCCAATATGTTGCTTTACTCACTGTGATAACATTGCTTCTGACAAAAGAATATGTTAGGTTTTTTGCTGTCATACTGAGTGTGTCACTGTTTTCAGGTTATCTTCAGAATCACCACATTTTCATGAAAGTATTGCTCTTCAGGGTTAAATCTATCCAGACAGTAATTTTCTTGATATTCTGCTTCTTATAAGTCTGCATTCTATTTTTTACTGGAGTCAGTATGCTTTACTTTTTTTTTCCTAAACTATTCAATCACATTGATAGTTTTATTTAACTTTTGTTGATTTTACCCAAAATGACGTGTGGCTTGAAGTGTCTTGGTTGGTGTATACTTGGTTTCAAGGGTGGGTGGATCCCGTCTGGATGACAGATGTTACAAAGATAAACTACTGTCATACACCCTAATGTTGTTTCTGAAGATGATTAATCAAGTGATTAGCACAGCTGTCAGAATTAGCTTATATTTAGTTCCTCTAGAAAGCCTTTTTTTAGCCACTGACTTGTCATTCTTTAATTCTTAACTGGTAACCTCTCCTGTTCCTGTGGGGAGACAACAGAGATCTCTGCTTCCCAGGAGGTATTTTTTGAGGATAGTTTTTGAAGCATAAATTCTTTCCCTTTAAAGAACAGTAATGAGAAAAATGTCAGTGCAAAGGATTTTCTAAAGTGAGATTTGAAAAAATTATTTATAGAAGACATAATGAATTCATATTTTTGGTTGTATTTTCTTGGAAATACTTGATTTTAGTGATTAAATATATGGTTGGCTATTTTGTTGATTTATGCTGTTTCATGTGGAACTTTAAATAGCCTGCATTAAAAAAAGCTGATGACTGGATTCCTGATTTGAAATTTGTCTTGGAAATATAATGGTTTTTATATTACTGTCAATAATTACTTAGACATATGTTCAGTGTTAATGCACATAGGTGACCATTGTATTTTCAGATATGTGTTTCTTAACTTAAAAGAAAAATTGTCACAATTTAAAGACAATGGAACTCTTGATATCTTGTTTTAGTGGTTAAACTTTATGTACTTGTTCTGGAGGAAGGATAGGAATGGAAGTAGATTTTCAGAGACAAAACTAAATGGGAATTTGTGAAAGAAATTGAATTTTTAATTTACTTTATGCAATGCATTTTGTCTCTGAATTTCTATGCAGGCATGAAAATGTGAAAGGTTTAACTGAGACTGTAAGAGAAGCTTTGGAAAATGAATGAATCTCTCTTCCTTCTAATGACAGATTATAAAGGTGGTTTAATCTTACCCTGTGAGTGAATGTTCTCCTGGCAGGTTCTCATGTGGACAGATTAGACATGCATCTGAGACACTGTTATCATTGATTCCTGCCCTTGGAAGAATGCAGGCTTTCACTCATTTCAGAGATGATTCCAAGTGGCTCACTGAGATTACATCTTGCATGTGAATTTTAGCTGGGATTATGTTACCTGGGAGTGACAATTTTTAACAGGCAGGGTTCAAGTGGTGCTGCAGGAAAGGAGTACAGTAGTTTCACGATTATAAACCGCACCTGAATATAAGCCGCACTTCCGGGTAGCTGGGAAGACCACGGGATTTGTCCATATATAAGCCGCACCCGAATATAAGCCGCGGTTTTTCTTTTTTTTTTTTTTTAACTCTTCACAGCAGAGGGGCAGGGCGCTCCGGCCCCACACAGCCCGGCTTCCCAGCGGGAGGGCCCAGGCCACCCTTGCGCAGCCCCCGTTCCCAGCCGTCCCACGGTCCCAGCGCCTCCCTGTGGCACAGGGGCCGGGCCGCACACTTGCAGCCCCCGTTCCGGGCAGTCTTATGCTCCCGGCGGCTCCCACTTGCCACTCTGCTTGGCCGGCTCTCACTTCCGGGTTGGTGTTTCGCTGGGATTTGTCCATAGATAAGCCGCACCTGAATATAAGCCGCACCACTGGGGTAGGCTGGATTCTTCAATGAAAAAGGTGCGGCTTATATTCGTGAAACTACTGTAGCTCTGCTCAAGGGGGAAAGCTGACATACACACATATAAAAAACAGTTCCAGGAGTTCCTCAGATAATGTTCTTGAACAGTGCAGGTGTACATAGAGAGTAAAATCAAAAAAATAGCTGCTGATCTATGTCCTCATAGAATAGGCAGTTCTGTGTGAACCACCCTCATCTGTGGGCACTTCACAGCCAAGTGGCAGCTCAGATCACTTTTAAAGGCATGTTCATTGATGGACAAAGGGAAATAAATGGTCTGGAGTGCTGTGGCACTCATTCCTGTTCGGACAGATTTAATGGATAAATCAAAATCTTACTTAAACTTAGCAATTAATATTTTGTATAAATTTTCCACTATATTTTAACATAAATAGGTTTTTACTTAAAGTGACATTCCTGCTTGAAGCAGTGCTGACTTCAAAGTTAGATTAGGCTTGTTTGGACAGAGGAATTTTACCAAGAACTCAGAGTATGTGGTCAGTGAAATTTATAGACACATATAAACAGGTAGTACAGAAATGAGAATGCTTTATGCATTTGTCTGTCTGCCTTTCATGCCAGCAAAGGTGGAGCAAAGATTCAGAGCTTATAATAAAGTGCCAGATGTAACTGAAAGGTCTGTGCTGGCTTCACAAGCTAAATTCAAATGAGTCTTCTCAGCAGGAGAACTTGGGGATTGGATCAAAGAAACTTTAGTTTGTCAGTAGTCAGTCAGGAACAGGGAATTTAAGAATCTCTCTTACCTGTATATCTAGCATATCTACACATCATTAAATGCCCTTTTTCTATGTGAGAGGGAGCTGCTGTGAAGGGAATTTTGCACATAACTTCCTGGTGACACCACGAGTGCTAATGTACTTTGGGATTTGAATTTATTAGAGAGGTCAGAAGAACCCTATGAACGAACCTCTTTTCTCTATTTGCAAACCCTGAATTTTGTCTTTGCTCTTTAATTTTTCCCTTTAGATTTCTTTTAATTATGATAGTGTACTGGCCAAATATATAGTGCTGCTTAGTGTCTGTTAAGACTTCAGATCATAGATGATAGCAATTAATTCAATATTATCCAGCTATAAGGCTGTTATAAGCCTATAGTAATTTTGCAGTAATTATTAACTGGAATCTGTTACCTAAAGAAGACTTTACATTCCTTTATCAGTAGCCTTGTCTATTTTCCTACCTTCATAACAAAGAAATCAGAGGAACTTGTGAACTTCTTTAATATTTTATAGGAAAGTAAGGCATTGTCATTAATCTTAGTTTGTTATTTTATAGCCATGTGATATGAATAACCAAAAAGTACCTCTCAGAAGGCAGCAATTATGCATGCAAAGGAGAGACAGAAGAATGTATATGGGAAGTACAAAATGTGAAAGCTGGACAAAGTGTACTGGTGCTTCTGGGAAGGATGCTCCTGCCCTTTCCTTGACTCCTTGGGGTCTTTTTGCCATTATTAGTACTCATGCTCAGCCTGCAGATCTGGCTGAACACCAACCCTTACCAAAAAAAAATAAAAAAATAGATTGCTCTGTTGAATCAGTGAGTTTATCCAGCTCACCAGCTGCCAAAAGTACATTGAAGCCAAAAAAGGTCAATGATGAGCACTGCAGTCTGTGCCTGGGAGGCTCAGGGAGAGGGGGCATAGGAAGACAGGATGTCCACTTGTAGCAGAAGAGCAGATAAACTGAAGGCAATTATAAAACTATGTCCACTGGCATCCTGTGAAATATCCAGAGTTACTGCATGTTGGTGCTGCTTTAGGAAGATGATGCTAAGACAAACAAAAAATAGTCCGAGGAGTTTGGAATTCTAATGTGTTCAACTGATCAGGGGATTTTGTTTCCTCTAAACAGTTCACTGACATGAGCTCTTTGGATTTTACCTACATAACCCTTCTTTAAAGGTCAAATGTAAATTCACCCTGTCATGTCTTTACTGATTCAGCATAACAAAAATGGATTTTTCCCATCATTGCCAGCTGTAAATCGTTCAGACCAGTCTTTCTTTGGATAGACATCAGTTGTCATTTCTTATATATAGCACTTGAAAAATTATTTCTAACCAGAAGTTGAACTTCAGTAACAAAGTGCCCATTCATTAGACATGGTATTTCCTGGATATCAGAAGGGTATCTGCAATAGCCTTTTATCAAAGAAAAGATAAGATTCCTCCTTTCCCTGTGACTGAGCCAACCCCAGCAAGGAGCAAAAGGGGAGTTCTGTAAGAGAGTTTTGTATCCTGTTCCAGGTAGTTAAGTCAATTGCTTTTCAGTTGGCATTAATAAAACTTTTCTTTCAGTGATAGATTAACCCCTGGCAACAGATGTCTTTATGTAGAAATGCATTCAATATTTTAAAGTTGAAATGTATTAAAGATGCTTACACTTGAACTAGGATTGGATTTAAATATCCATTATTTTAAATGCAGGGAAAGTTTTCTGTTTGTCACAATCATAAATATGTACAGACTTTTCAGGGAAAGCAATGAGTGAAGTCGAAGTAGGGGGAAGTAGAATTAGTTCTACATAATGTGCCATTCCAATTGTAGAAAAAAGAATTTGAAACTCAAACAAGCCCAAGATATATAAATAAGTGACAGCCATTGGTGTGCTGTAATTTACATTCCAAAAGATGATCCACAGTTTAAAGCCTTGGTCCTGCAGAACTCAGTACAAGCAATAGAAGTCACAGCAAACTCCCTAGCTTGCCATGACAATCCTTTAACATGGAAGAGAAAAAGATATCTGAGATGATGAAAACTGAGAAGTGCTTCATTACAACACTGAATTTTATAGGTCTTCCAAATAGCAAAAAATCTTTTGGAAAAAATGCAGCTTACACAGATTTCTTTATTTACTGATCCTTTTATCTTAATATGACAGAATTTAGTCTGATGTTGGAGTTTTAAAAATAGTCTTGAAAATTGCAGTTAAATTGCTTTTCTTAGATGTGTGAAACCAACACTCAACTCATGGTATTTGGCAAGTCTGTAGGCATGAATTTTGCATGAGATTATTTCATGTCTTCTTACAAGAGAATGACCAAATGGTTGTTGTGGTTTTCTTTTAAAGTGGTTTGATTTAGTCATTGTTTGCTTACTAATGAATCTTTCCCCAGTGCTTATATTAAAGTCACTTATGTATATTGCATGTGTGAATAACTGTTTTTAACAGGGGCTGTCTGTAAGGAATGCAACACAGACAAAATTTTTTAGAGGAGAAAAAAGATGAGAGTCTAGAAGGCCAGCAGAGTGTAGTGACCTTCATCCCAGCACAGCTTTGCCAGGAGAGGAGGAGGCAGGTTCTGCTCAGCAGGGCTTTGCCAGGAGCAGGGCAGCATTCACAGCTAGCTCTTGTGCCTGGCTGTGGTTGCAGTCTGTGCCCAGCCACAGCAAATGCACTCACAAAGCATCTTCTGTGACTTCAAGCACACCATGTGTTTTCCCATTCTTTCTTTGCTATTCGAGCTGTTTAAGGATTCTGTAACATTTTCAAGGTAAAAATCAAAAATACCTTGCAAATGCCTCTTTGTGAATGGGTTGTAGTTAAGTGTGGATAGAGTCTTATCTGTGTTGACTTAAATCTCATTTTTTATCCTTATGATGTCCCCCATGACAGTTTATATTCCTAGATACCATGTACATCCACCTCCAATCAGTGTGTAAATAACACTCTTCATTGCCTCTGAGTGTAGTAACAGTGCAAAGATGTCTTAAGTAGCATAAGTGGACTTAATCATAATATTGGGGGATAGCAGAGGAAGAACTTTCAGAAATGTGTTACAGTGCAGATGTAGGGATGTGTTCACTCACATTTTCTTTCACATTTCTATTTGCAAAGTGCAGTCAGCACAAATTCTACTTCACTGTGGTTGAGTGGTCAAAAATTAAATGCCTCTTCTTTTTTTTCCTCCTCCTCAATTTTCAGCTGTGTCTTCTAAAATATTCAACCCTGCTTTAATGATACTGAAGTTTATTTAATACACTGTTTCATTATTTAGATGAGAAAACCTGCAAATTTGAGTTAGCCTGCCATAGCTGCATTATCACAGAACCATGGAATGGTTTGGTCGGAAGGGACCCTCAAAGGCCTTGTCCTTGTCCCTCTGCCATGAGTAGGGATGTCATCTCCCCTCCACCAACATTGAATTGCAATGTGCTCATTTTCCAAGCCCCAGGATTCCTCTTGGGGGGAGGTGATTTTAGTAAACAAATAACCTTGCACATTATTTCACACTGTTTTATTGTTGTTTCTTCTGTATAGTTTCTTATGGTGCTCCCTAGACATTAATTCTTTTGTTGCTAATATCACTTGCCTCTCATTAAGTTGATTTCAACAGTGACAAACAGGGTAGAAAAAATAAATAAATGGAAAGGAGGATCACTTCAAGGATAGGTCAGATTTTCGGCCTTGGTCTTAAAAAAACCAAACCCACAACAAAACAACAAAACCACCATGCTGTAATTCTGTGGAGACATTACAGTCTATTAAGTTAACAGTGTAAATGTTTATTTAACGAATAGTTTTTTAAAAACTTGTCACTGACCCAGTGTGATAAATATCCAAGGCTGGATTAATTTAAAAACTCTATCCAGCCATAAGCCACAGGTCATAAGAAGTTTATGTGAAGAATGCAAAGCTGTAGTCTCAGGCACTTGCACTGTGGAGCTTACAAGCTGCAGGATCTTGCTCTTACAAAGTTTTGACTGGATTTTGTCATATACACAACTGGGGAGTGCTCCAGAAGCATTAACATCAGCACTTTAGTTGGGATTGTGTTGCATGTGCCAAAATGTTTTCCTGTTTCCAACATTTTTCCTCGTTTAATTTGGCAGTGGGAAGACACACAGTGCCCACGGTATAGCTGTGACTGGCCAGAGATGAAATCAGGAGAAAGAAGTGGTTGGCCTTCCACTAATGTTTGAATTACAGCTGCTGTGATTAAATTGAGTTTAAAACTACAGTTCTAAACCAAGAACTTGCTCTGTAGCATAGGGTGAGTGTGGCTCTGTCTGCTGGAGCATCCCTGGAATGTGCCTGGGAGGGAATGAATGTTCTGTCTCCTGGAGCAGGGACACCAGTGTCATCCCTGAGCTTTAGGAAACCTGCCTGCAATTATTCTTTAAAGACAAATTGTGCTGGGTTTGTGCATCTCAATTCAAGTTTCACAAGCACAACATCTCTTTATTCTCGACTGAAAAGTCTCGTCTGGTCTGACTCGCAGCTGTGTGAGTTGTGCAGTGATGTGTGTGTGTGTGTAAAGGCAGATACGTCTGTGCAGAAATAGGGTGATGCAAACATACAGTAGCATTCTAAAGGAATGCAAACTTTAATTTTTTGCTGTGATGTCTACTAAGCCCTTACATATTATATATTGTTTTTCTCACAGTCATTCTTGATGGGGAATTTGGAAGACAAGGTGCTTGCAATGTGAATTCTTTCAAATCCTCTCTTAAAGAGCAAATTGAAGAAGACTATCTGCCCCTTTTCTCTCCACCCCCCAAAATTGATTTATTTATGGGAAAACAAACACGTCAGTGTTCCACTGTGGACTGTATCACCACTTGATGTTTTATGTGCCTCAATTGTTGTGTTTTCAGATTGCAAGCCCCAAGGGGCAGGGACCATGTCTTCTTTTGTTTGCATAGCACTGAGCCTACTGTCACCACTCCATAAATAAGAAGTAATTATAGTGTAATGCACCCATGTATTTTGAAAGCTTGGATCTGCTCCTGTTGAAATCCAAGGAAATTTTTCCCCTCTTACTTCAGGGACAAAGGATAACATACTGTACTAACTAGCGGATTTTTTTACACTGGGGGAGAGTGTTTATGTGAGGAAAATGGACTCAAAAATCATAATGCATCCTTTTGATTATGTTAAATTAATATATAGGAGCTGTTGTGAATTACAAATCCTGTTTCGAAAGATGATAACCAGTTTTCCAATGCTAACGACTTAGCTTATTAATGCGATAGTAAAATAAGAAATAGAACTGCTCCCAACTATGGAAAATTGTAATTAGAATGGAAAATTCCATCATTCTGCTCAGTAGACACAAAGGCTTTTCTGAGTGCAAGGAGTGCAGAGAATACTAGAACAAGAATGAGAAACCTGTTTTGAGCTACCATGTAATCTGAAAGGCACACCATTTTTTTAATATATGTGAAACATACTTTAATGCTGAGACCTTGTGTGTTAAGGTTCTGCCTGAAGTGAAGTTTTACGGCCAATTTATAAGGTCTTGCAAACAGGAGTTTACAGTGGAAACAGTGACTCTTACCTTAATTGTAGCAATGTCAATAGCATTGCTGTAATGAGCATCTGGCTGCATTCCATCTGTTGACCACACCAATGGGTTTTGTGCATCATAAAAGAAGTGTTTCCCCTCCATATTTGATTTTCCACATGTCAATCCCTCCTGCATGCTCCAGTCCTCTCAGTTTATTGGAATCCCAACATGTGAGCTGTGTGAGATGGGTTTCTCCCATGCAGAGACAGCCCAGCCCATGCAAGCCCCACATTTTTTCAGCTGCCCGAGCTGCCCTTGGCACTCCCCCTCTGCCATCCAAGCCCAGTGCATGAACTTGGCTGGTGATCTTGTCAGTGGCATGCAGCAAATTGGGTTATGGATTTGGAGAGAAGCAGCAGCACCGTGCAGTAAATGCATGAGCTCTTGCAGAAGGACAGCATGAGGCAAGGTCAAAATAATGAATTTCATGTTTAGCACATAAGACTTGGCAGATATGGTTCCTGGGATATGCTTGGGGGCTCTTACATGTGCATTTGTCCAAAACAAAAAACATTACAAAAATAAAACTGCTTGTTAGATTAATGCTTTTCAGTTCTAAGTCACCTCATTATTTCTTTAATCAAAATAATAATTGAATACATGTCCCTACTAAACTAGGTAAATAATTTGGAATAAAATATATTTCATATGAAATACAAATAAAATCTTTTTGCATGAAGCCCCAGATGTGCTTGTAAGGTTTCACAGCAGTACAAACAGCTGCTTTTCTTCTTCAAAGGTATGTTCTGCTGTTACTACAACTTTTAAGGGGTGATCTTTTCCAATATCAATGGCTCTTCCATCTCTCCCAAGGCGAGATGCTGTGAATATCCAAGCTGTTTAATGCAATGGCTCACTTTCAATGTGCTCACTTTTGGGAGCTGGTGCACTTACTCTAGGAGCAGAGACAGTTTGTGGTGAGCTGCCTCTGTTTCAGACCTGTAGCTCTGTTCTGATATACACAGCTTGGCTTCCTGGGCACAGCAGAGAGAAAGAAGTGCTGTAACTACTTGGTGTCCTTGATTCCTGGTTTTGTCAGCATTCAGTCCCCACGGCTTAGCAGATCACACCATCAGTTTCTCTCATATTTCTTCAAGGTGAGGGGAAGCTCTGTACAAATCTATAAACTCACCACCATGTCTCCCTTTAAATCCCTAATAATTATCCTTGAAGGCTAGTCACTTCTGTCTGACAGAAGAGGGTCAAGTGATGAGCAAAGCTGATAAACACTCTCAGATCAGGGCAGTATCTTCCTATTTATCTCACCTTTATTTGTTTCTTTATAATTTTATCTGAAGTTGTGAAAATTTGGTCAAAAGGGACTGAAGTCCTTGAATGGATAATAGGTATAATTGTAATAGAAATTGCTAATTCTGAATGTTATGATCTCTGTGATTTTGAATTTTCACTTTCAGTAAATCATACGGCATCACAAATCTGGAGAAGTGCCTCAGGGAAATTTATTGAAAGCAATTCTGTAAAATAGTAGTTCTTAGCCATTCTTGGGCAGATCCTTTTTTGGGGGAGTGAGAGGGTCGGGGAAATTTTACCCCACAATGTTTTAGGATTGTCACAGTCTTCAGAGAGCTGGGAAAGCTGTATCCTCACCCTTACAGCCATTGCATTCTCTTGCTCTGAAGCAGGTGATTTCCTACCTTCCTTAAAAAGTTTCAATTATTGTACTTCTGGCTGCATTGGGCAAATAGAAACTTCGTCTGAATATCTCTTCCAGAAGCCATCAGCCATCATTACCCAATATGCTTTTTTTCTTTTTTTTTTTTGTATGCATGTGTAGCAATAATAGTATTTCTAAAAGTGTAAATTGCAAGGGGTCACTATGTTTTGCTGTTTAGGCTTTTTGATTCTGAGGGAGAGGTTTTTTTTATTTGTTCATTGGAGTCTGCAGTTTGTATGTTGCAGGCAGCCTAAATGTTTGCTCACAACAGATGTCAATCCTTATGTAATAAACCATAGAAAGACTACTGATTTTTGAGACATCAGAGGAGTACTATAATCCTGTCTGTCATTTTTCTAGACAGGTGAATAATTCCTCCCAGTGAAAAACGAGAACTCAGGAAGGGATTACTGAAGCGAGAGGCTGAGCTTGGTCAGTTGAGGTTCCAGTTAAGGAGATCCCTTGGCTTTGCTGTGTGCCCTGTGGGTGTTCACTGTGCACTCCTAGCACAGCCATAAATGTGTAGTTAAATTACTCAGCATGTTGTTGAGTCCTGGATCATTTTGTGCCTCCACTAAGTGATGTCTCCCACATCACTTAGGACTGATTAGAATTTAGGAGTAGAATCAATTTATTTTTTTTTCAATTTGTATGTGCCTGCCTGTAACTGCTGACAATGGCACTGAAAGTAAAGGGGCTAACCATGCAAGTACAAGGCATTGAGAAAGTTCATGGAAGAGTTCCACAGATCTTGGCTGATAATTTTCTTTGTAAACCAATCTGTAATTGTTGCTTTTGCCCTATATTTAGAAATAATAATAAAAAAGATAATCCTATGATCAAAAGCAGAATAAGAAAAACGGGCATATATCTAATGTGCATCATATTGACATATAAGATGCTTCATGAACTAAAAAACAGGGTGTAATTGTGTATAGTGGCTTTCATTTCCCCTGTTCTAAACATTTCCATGCTATTGTATGTGGGATATTTGGGTTCTTACTGTAACATACCTCATTCAAGTATTGTTTGCTACCTGAAGGTCTCACCTTCAGTGATACCAGATCAAAGTTGGGTTATTTATTTATTTGCTTATTTTCCTTGATGTATTCAGAGAAGATAAGCATCCAAAGAATGAAAGACTTAGAAGCTTAATTTCATAGCCAAAGGTTTTGGAGTCTTTAAGGATGTATCTCTTGGAACAACAATAAAGAAATTTAATTTTATTGGAGCCAAAATATTTTTCAAATGTTGATAATTAAATTGAGTCCATAAAAAGGCTGGGATATTAATAACAAGGGTGGATATTTCAATATTAGGAGAGATGGCAGATTGCAAGATTCATGATCAGGAATGTAGTTTGAAACTACCACAGTCACACCTTTAACCTACAAACTGTCAAGCCCTGCAGAACCAGGGCATGCCAGTGGGCTTTTTGTACTTCACTGTGTTATAACAAAGGATGCCACAGGTGTAGGAGGCTTTTTCCAGCGATGTTTTGCAAAGTGAGAGCAGGAACAGAGAGTGTGGAAATCAGAAATACAGTCTTGCAGGAAGCAGAATTTAAATGAGTTCTGCTGAGTGAAGGAATAGTATAAGTCAGACAAAACTATCAGTCCTGTCTGTAGAAGAAATAAGGGATGAAATGCTCAGAAGCACTGTCACATCATTCACAGACTGAAAATTGTAAATAACCACTTAGGATGACTGGAAAACTGCAGTGGAACTGATTGCAATTTGTATTTCACACACACACACAAGATTAATGGGGCAGGAAAGAGAAATCTGGAGAGAATTGAATCAAAAAATTGTGGTGGATTCTGTAATTCTGAAACTTTCTCTTAAGATACACTGTTCCAGCTAAACAAAAAGTTCTGGAAATATTGAAGGAATCACTTGAAGACATGCTACATGTTATGCTTGATGTTATGGGGGTTCTTTATCAGTTGTTTTCTTGTGGCTTTAGCCATGAGGGGAATTACACAGGGCAGAGGACCTGGAGAATTTTCTATAAAGAATGGTTGATTGAACTTGCTCACCACTCACCCGCTGCTGTCCTCCAGGATTAAGACTTTTCTCTGGAAGCTCATGCACAAATACATATCCAACACAGTTTTTACACACCTGTTCATACTTTTTAATACCCCGCATAAGAGAGTTGTGATCAATTCTACACTTGTAGATAGTTCTAATTTCAGTTAAAATTAGCAGGTGGTCTGAGAATGTTCATAACACCATGTTTAGATGACTGCTGCAGTCCCTTTCTTGTCTTAACAATTATAAACCTGAGAGCAAAACAGAAACAGGAGCAGGAGGAGCGAGGAGAAAGCTGCACTGCCCAGGTACAGCTTTCCAGGGGAGGCAGGGCAGTGTCTGACAGTGTCCCCAAAGGAAAGGGGGCAGAGCTGGAGCCCAGCAGCCCCATTTTGATCCATCTTGGATACCTGGTGTGCAGGATAAGGGACCTGCACTGGCATGACCGTGGAGAAAGTGATGGAAGTGCAGCCTTCTTTTCTCCAGGTAGACCTCTGTACAAGTTTGGGAGCATAATTTCTATCCCAGAATTAAAAAATAGTTGAATGCATTCTTAGTCAGTAGGAGATCAGTGTCTGGAATGAAGGGGCGTTCGAGGTGTAATATTTCAGCTGGGCTCCACCAGTGCTAAGGAGGTAATTACCACTGATTCTGTTTTCCAGGGTGGCAACAGAGGGGGTCCAAAATGCTTTTTCTGTCTGATAATGTGCTTAACTAGCTTTCAATGAAGTTGCACATCATGGTTCATCGCCCTTGAGTTTTTTTGAGGACCCTAAGTGAGTGGTTTAGTGACTAGCAGCAATGTATCGGTGCAGATCAGCAGCAGATAATTTAGTCTGATCTTGTTTGATTTTATGGGTCTCCTAAAAACTTTGTTTCCACATACCAGCAGCTTAACAGACAGACATATGATTTCAAGCTGCTAAACTTCAAGGCTTGTTGTAGAAGGGGCAAGAATGCATGGTGGAGGAAAAAAGGGTGGAATTAATGCTGGGAAAGAATTTCACTCTGGCTTATACTCTGGTGCCTTTCATTTTTAGACACACTGAATATTGTGCATTTCTGCATCTGTTTGTGGGAGAAAAAGCCAGAAATGACACGACTAAATTTTAATAAATAAAAATATTTTTGTATGTATATGGTTTTCCATGGTCCTCTAAAAGGAAAGTAGAAAGTTTTTACGATTCTAAATATAACTCAGTATCGACAGCGATTCTTGAAGTTGGTATTTAAAAGTCACCTTTCTAGAAGTAAGGATGTATCTTTCAAATGCTTAATAAATACAGAATATCAGTGGACTTAGCTGGGCTTCCAGACTGTGTTGATCACAAGGTGTAACTAAATGGATTAAAATGTAGTTTGGACTTTTTACCTCTGAAATGAGAAAACCCAAGGCTTTTGTGTTTTTATTTCATTCATACAGTAAGAAAAATTCTTGTGGCAAAAAACGGAGCCCAAGGAAAATAAAATATATTTGTATTATTATGAATTGTCTTTGTCCTAAGAAATAAGCTGATAGAGTTGTTGAGTTCAACAGACATTGTCCACAACTTTTGCTCAGTCAGCCAATGAATCTGATTTTTAAATATCTTATATTTCAATCTTAAAATTTTATGTTTAAAAATGACATTTATATTTCAAATGTCTCTAATTCCTATCACTTCTTCTACTTAGTTGATTTTCTCTTATGGTAAGAATTCACGTTCAATATAGCAAACAATAGCATTACTTTAATTTTAGGCAGGATTAATTTGAATTAAATTTAATGGTGGTGTGTGTGTGTAGAAGGAGCCAAAATACTGTAACAGAGATCTGTCTGGTATTAAGCAGGGATTGCAGGGTCTCGCTTTTATGTGCCTAAGAGCTTGATGTATTTATGGAGTGTAGGATAGTGGATACTTTCCTTCTAGTTTTTTTACAGTTCGACAAGGTATTACTGGTACGAGCAGGTATTTCCTATATGCAGAGTAGGAAATACTGCTAATACAGTTAATAACCCAGCTAACAGAGGAAAAAAGATGAAAAGGAAATGCTTTAAGGGCCCTCATGGTACACTGTAGTACTAAACTCATGGCAGCCCATGGCCTCCAAATAAAATCTTACAATTTGGCTGTGATGTCACTGGTCAATTATTTGACTGTGGCAGCAGTACTGATAGTGATATCACACCTATGAAAACTGGAATTCCTCCAGCTGGGTTGGAAGATGTGATCTCCAATCCATCAATGGCAGCTGAGAGTCAACCATTACCTTTTATATCAAACCATAAAAGCAACTTTTACCTTCTCTGCTGAAGCATGAGGGTGTTGTGCAAGCCCATTCTTTTTAGGTGTTATGTGTATAGTTTATGCATTATGTTCCTCTGTGAGCACTTTGATTGCATCTTCAATCATAATCAGTATTTGGTGTTAACTGCTGCTGCTAATTTGTTCTCTTTTCAATAATTTTAGAGTTCACAAAATAAATTGTAAGGCAGGGGAATTATATTTCAATTTTGAAATTAAATTATGAAGATCTGTACATGAATTATTTGGGATTTATTTATTTATTTGTATTGACCTGGTCTGTGACAAATTGTGTCCCTAATTTCACGATGGACAGTAATATAGTACAAAATATTAAAAGAAAAATCATTGTTATGATAGATTTAAATATATTTAATGAGCTGGCAGTACTGTAGCTTGAAAGTGTTATATATTTGTTTTTATTCTATTGAATATATGGATGCAATAATTTTTTATTTCTATCATTCTTAGGAAAAAGAAAATCAAAATTTTGGAAATACATCACAATTTGAACTAATATAGGGAAAAATATAAATATATAAAAAACTAATAGTTAAAATTATTAATAAGAATTTTAACTATATTTATTATTGTTCTGCTGAGTTTTAGTATTTTTTTCAGCTACTTTACCATCACTATTAAGCAAGATTTTCCACATCTTTTTTTTTCATTTTATAATTTTAGCACTTCAGAATTTCCTTTCTGACAGCAAAAAGAAAGAAATTAAATAAATCATTACATTAAAGCAGTAGTACGGAGTTTGTTTATCTGCATTTTGTATTCCCAGTTTACAGTCCTGCCTAGTTATCCTTTCTTTTTTCAAAGGTTGTCTGACCTTTCCCATAAAGAAGCCCTTTCTTTTAGCTGATAATTTTATAAAATTACTTGGGAGACTTGCCAAGTGAGGTATCTGCCTGAAGAGTTGATACTCTTCACAAATGGTTCCAGGTGCTTAGCTGGAAAGTCTCAGCTATTTGCAACATACAGAATAAAGAAAAAAAAAACCAGCAAAAAAACAAACCCAAACTAACCAACAAACTTGTAAATAATACTAGTTTAAAACAGATTTACAGATCCAGTTGCTTCCAAACAGTATTAATTTCATAGATTTTCTGTAGTCCAAGAAAATGTTTGTTAAATTCGGTTACTATAGAAGAATTGTGCTTTCTGTGAGATTCTTGGGGAATTCATCTGCATGGGAAAGAAAGGATAAATCAGCTCTGGGTGAGATAGAGCTGAGGTACCTCTGCAAACAGGTGGGAATAATGGTTGGGGCTTCAGGAGAAAGGAGCAAGCTGCTAAATGCTGCAGGAGAGGGTGGGGAGATGGGAACTGGAGGAAAAAAATGATTGAAGATGGACGGAGTATTGGAACTGACAGAGCAAAATCCCTCATGGTAGAAACTGAAGGGAGTCTGGAGAGATGAGAATAAATGCAAGTGGACCAAGTAGTGGACACTGACAGTCAGGTAAATGGATGCAATAATGTCACAATAAAGGATGCCCCAAAAAGCCTGAATAAATCAATTCTTGTTTGATCAACCACCTTGGCTAGGTGGTCATAGGCCTGATATTCCTTCTGTGTACTGAGTGAGGCAGGAGTCCTGGGGAAAAACAAAATATGCAAAATTAAGGGCTGTATCATAACTAATGTCTAATAAGGTTCAAAATTCAAGCTAAAGAGATTATCTTAGTTCTGGAACTTTTTACATTTTGCTTGTTTCTACTCATAAGCTGATAATGTTGTTGTACCATTACAGTATTTTTGTGTGTAGAGAACATGTGAAGTAGATTGTATGTAAGATAAAATGTGTTGAATGTCTAGGCTTTAACTGTATTATGCAGTTAACATTAAGGTAGGTAGAGGAAAGTAAGATCAAATTTTCAGTATTTTTTTAATTAGTAAAATATTTACAGTAATTTGACGACTATAAGGCGCATCCTTTTGACTAAAATTTTGATCGAAACCCGGAAGTGTGCCTTATAATCTGGTGCACCTTATATATGGACAAAGTTTGGAAATTTGCCAACCCAGAATGTGAGCCCACGGCAGCTGTGAGCTGAGCCGAGCCACGAGCCAAGCCCACGGCACAGGGAGGACGCCTGGGGCTGCGTTTAAAGGCTGCACCGATCCGTGAAAAATGTTTGCAAATTGAGCACCTGCCAGCAAACCCCACGATTGTGTGATTCTGTTACTAATTCGTTACTTTGTTGTGCGTGGGTCCTCGCTGCAAAAAAAAAGCGTGCCTTATAGTCCGGTGCGCCTTATAGTTGTGAAATTACTGTACTTGTTCATCCCAGCAAGAGGTTAAATTTATAGCAAAAGATCTGCTGATTAACAAAAGCTGTAATTTGTTTAATCTTCAATATGTGTACCTGTACCAGTCAGCTTGTAATATTTTTAATAATTATTTTGTAATCAATTGCACTGTTCTGCTAAGACACTGTTTCTCTGAGTGACCTGCATGGCCTGATTGCTTTTACTACAGAATCTAAATGTGTCAGCATTGGCAAATAGTTCTGTCACTTTTTTTTTTTTTTAATCTACAGCATAAAATCTTGAACTCGGAAAAGCAAAGTAAATAAAACAAATAGGCTAAAAGAGACAGCTGTGTGCTTTTGTGAAGAGAAACAGCAACAGAGGATAAATCAGAAAGCTGAGGATGACATGCTGCAAATAAACCTCAGTACATATGACAGTTCTCTGTTTAGGATTTTCTCATAAAAGTTCAAGGTATAAAAACTTAAAGGCGGAATAGAGTACTGCCAGAATATCTGACTTTTCCTGCAGGCAACTTTTTGAGGCAATGGAAGTATTTAGTTTATCTAAATATGTAGAATTTATTGTCCAAGAAGACGAGGTCCATGCATGAGCAGTGTTTACAAAACAATGGATGTCAGACTCCACGATGGGGTTTTTATTTGACAGAATCTGGTCAGTAAGGTAGTGCATAGAGTAAACATGATGGGATGGAAGGGGATTCAAAAATCCTTTTTGTGAGTCTGGTGCACAAGCCTGAAATCTGAAGTAACCAGGAACCACAGCTTCTCTTCTGGAAAGTGAGAGAGTATCTGGTTATTCAGAAAACTCATGCCATGGTGCTTGCCCTTGATTTGGGAATTCTGTGTGCACACAGAACGTTATTTTCATGTCATCAGTGCAGCACTTTGCACTAAAAGAGGTATAATGTGTAATACACTGCAAACTATTTCATACATCTGCAACTTCTCTTTGTAGGATTGATTTTTTGTTTTTTTTCTGAATAAGGAGATGAGCATTTTTTCCTAATGTATGCAGAAAATGTATGAGAAAATTTTAAGCAATGTTTTCCTCTTCACATTACCATTGTCACAGGCTCTGGAGGACCTGTTATTAAGACAAAAGCTATGTACATCTGTTTACCTCTTTTATTGTTAAAGCCTGAAGTTCTTCTTGCCATATGATTATTTTCAAAATTCTGTGCAGATTAGATGCTGCTTAATCACTGTGTGCAGAATGACCTGGAAATATTGTAAAGTACAATCAATGAGGGGAAAAACATCAGTGATGATGACTTTGAGTTCTGTAGAAATAATTAATTACTGATTTTTAACTGTTTTTTAAAATAATTATGTTTCCAACAGGTTTTTTTCACATTAATTTTTGAAAGTATATATATGGATTTAAACATAAAGATATGTTTAAATAAAGCTTTTAGTGCAAGAATAAAAAAATAATTGCCACTTAAAAAAGCTTCAAAGTCAGTCTGTCAGGTTCTTTATGGCAATGAAGCTCTCACATTATCTTTATAATGTTGAAATCAGTTCAAGTCACTGAAATTTCTTTAATGAACTTTAGGGCGCATCTTCAAAGAAACCTGCAATTGAACCTGTGGAAAGGCCAATGCCTTTGAACTGTGGAAAAGAAGTTTATCCTAGATTAGCTTGATCTTTTAGTTTACTCTGCCTTCTAATCTAGTAAGAAAGATCTAAGCTTTAAAAATACCCCTGAACTGCAGTGACAACCTAAAAGTAGTGTATTGTTAGGGAGAAATTCATTGCTTCCCTTAGCTATTGACATTTTAAATTTGGAAGTATAGCAAAGTTGTTTATTTTGTACTGTAAGCATGACCACTGTGGATCTCCTTGAGCACTACTTTTTCTCTATTTGTTAAGACATGTTTCTTTGTTTCTTTGTTTCTTTGTTTATTTCTTTCATTTGTTACTAACTTATCAATTGGAAATTTAACTTCATTTTTGTTTTCATTCTCGCTCTAACATTTCAGTGTACTTCCATCCGGTTCAGTCTTTCATCAGTCAAATGTGGAACAATGTACCTTCAAATGTGAAAGAAATAACAAAATCTGGAACAAATTACAAAGTGATGGAGAAGGGAAATGCAGAGCTGTATGGAAATAAGTGCATTAATGCATAGGTTCTGATGCACATGAATCTGTTTTGAAGGACACTTTGCTTTTAGTTTGAACTTTTGCTTTAAAATTTTACTGTAATGTGACATACATAACATTTGCTTGGGTGAGTACTTGAGGAACTTTCACTGTTAACAGTATTCTTTTCGATAGAAATTCCACTGGATTTCAGATTTTGTACTCTTTCCAGGTTACAATAAGAAAAACATGGGAGAGATTTTTAATGGAAAAGACCAACACTCAGTGTTTTGCAGCTGGCAATCACAATGACTCTAGTGCTGCTTTTGTTTTATTAAATGGAACAGATCAATTTGCTATCAGAGCTGACTGTGTTCCTTCTCTGGCAAAAGTAAAAATACAGGTCTAGCAAAAAAAGTTAAATTAAATGACCACTAGTTTCTTCTTTTCAATCATTCTGTGAAATGTCTTTTAACAACTGTCTCATTTTGTGGGATCAAGGAGGACAAGGATGGCTATCACTCAGCTGGCAAGGGAAAATTCACCTTTTGTCTATGGCAATGACTTCCAGAGGTGACCTTATTCGATGTCCACTTTTAATTATAGATTAATAAGCATTTACACTATGGAGAAAGTGCGGGAAGGCAGAATTAGGTAGAAAATCTTGTTCAGTTGAAAGAAATCATGTTTATAAAACTGGATTTTTGAAAAGGAAGATATTGAAGGGAATAATATAAAATGTATTTGAGGGAACAGAGAAGAAGTGAAAATTATATGTTTATCCAGCTTATAAATTATGTTATATTGTTCTGTTTTTTTTTTTTCTTAAAGTTAATTCCTTGACCTTTTAAGATCAATGAGATTTTCACCACCGGCTTGATTGGTACTATTTCACCCTTCATCTGTGAGAAGCAGTTTCTGCTTTTTATTACTATTTCAAAATGGCATCCTTCCTTTTCTTCTCTCACTCTAGTTTCCTAAGGATTTATAATCTTTTGCATCAAAAGGAAATTTTTTTCCTGGTACATACTGTACAGTTGAAATCAAGTACCAAGCTGGCTGACCTAATGGGCTGATTCCAGCAGAGCAGACGTTTTGAATCTGGACTTCTTAGTTATTGAGGGTACAGGATTTTGAATGCTTTTATCCTTTTATTGGTGAATGCACTAAAGTGCATGCAGACAGAGAATGTTAAATTGGCAGTCAGATAAACTTGTTAAAGCAGTGGGAGTTTTTCCTTTCTTTCTACGTGACTTTATCATCACAGTGGAGTTAAAAGGCAATTAGCCCTTCAGCTCTTTTCTGGCCAGTTTATTGGCATTTTACACACAACTGTTGAATAGACAGTGCCATATTAAAAATTCCAATGAATCTGGCCTGGGGATAACAGACTCTAAATTTCTGGTTAATGTAGGTTTCCTTGAGAGGAACTATTGCCAAAAAGCTCGGGTGAAATTATCTAAAAACAGTACCTATGTTGCATGTACTCATAGTTGATGGAAAATTGTAGTAGTCTTGCTACATGCTGTGTTACATTTCCAGGGAAATATTTTTATAAAGAGTGTTTGATGAAAAAGTTTATTCCTTTAGTAATAACAGGTTACCCACTGTGTTACTTTAGGCAATGAACATGGTGAGTAGAACGAGACATTTTCATCATCAGAACAACAATCATACTTGTTTTGCATTTCTGTAATTTTTGTCTGAGGTCATTAAAACACCTTACAAACATGAAATATTTTAAAACACTTTACAAACACAAATTACTTATTTTTTTTTCAGTATATGAGTAGGTGGGAAATAGATTATCATGCCAAAGTTTTGACCAAATGTAGTCCAAATTTGTTTTGTTTTGTTTGTTTGCTTTGAGTTATTTTCTTTTTAGGTTTTTCTTTTTTGTTGTTTTAGGGGAGCTGGGTGGATTTAGATTTGTATGGTCACAGTGTGGGGTTTTTTTCTCATTTCAGGATCAATAGAGAATCAAACATGTCTTTTGCAGTTCTTGCACCCCAAAGTATTAAGAACCAAAACCCGACTGTAATATTTTTCATGACTGAGGAGAATGAAGTACAAACACAGGACATATAAGCTCACTACTGGACAGTAAATTGGATTTTTCATTCCATTTTGATTCTAATCTCATCTTGCCAAAGAAAATAAGAAGTTTTTGATAGATATGACTGAGACTATAATTGCATCTTAATGATGCATTCATTGCTTCTATTAATAAATTATCTAGCTGAATTTTGGAGCTGATTTTCATTTACTGACGTTAGATCATGAGAAGTCCATTGAGGTCTGTGAGTGTGATTGAGAGCTAGAGGGTAAAAACAAAGAGTTGATCTGGTTTTTAACCTGACCATCTGCATTGCTCACACTGCTCCAAGCTGCACTGGCAATCAGCAAAAAGGCTCCTTAGAAGTGCAGCTGATTTTTAGATCAGATCTCTTTCAAAGTAGGGAAGGAAAGCTGCTAGGTTTAAAGAATCAGAGGACCTATTTTCACTGTGTTTTAGTTTGCATGACAACTCCAGAGGGCACTCAAATTTTGTTCAGAGAGCAAGTGATGGATTTATGCTCCAGTGTGCCTTAACAATAAACAAAACAAATCAAAATACCCTCATTTGCTCAGGTATATGTCAGAATTCTTTCAGTGCACAGCACTGATATAAAGCGATCCCCAATAGCAGCAGGTCTGTTTAAAATGGTGTGTACATGTATTTCAACTCTGTTAAAAACTCAAACGTTGCTTCTGATACTCACAGGCCATCATTAAAGTAATCTTTAATTTTTGTTTTTCAATACAGTAAATACATATTGCAAGGCAACACAATGGTTTCATTAAATGGGTAGTAAAGTTTAAATTGAAAGTCTGGAAGTTGGAAAGTGCCAGATTTAAATTAGCTGATATAATTGATTTATTTTTAGGTATCCTTATAGCACTTTTCAGTTCCACAGCCATTTACTGCCTTTTCTAGCACCTCACTTCTGCCCCATGCTTGTTCCCCATTCTTGAGCTGCATTTGAGATGGGACAGTGACTGGGGGAGAGACAAGCAGCTGGGGAGCTGAGCCCTCTCTATGCTCTTACTTCAGATTTCTTATGCGCTAAAAATTGTGTAGACCAAAATACAGGAATGAAGTGAACTTTTATTTAATTCAGTCAGAGCCTGTCTGAGATGCAGGGAGCCTCAGCAATTTCAGAGTGACAAAACCTCTGCCATGACAACAGGAGGGAGTCTGGTCATCAGGAGTGGTTCTGAGCTTTGGGCCACCTCTGACAGTTTTCTGGGCTGCCAGGAAAAAAGCAATTTTTTCACATCTACTTAGTGAGGAAAATACAAAATACAATTTTATTTTATAGAGATGTGTCAAATATAACATCCTGGAGTCTATGCAACTGTTTTAAAAATGAGAAGGACTATAAAAAGTGAAGAACTTTACACAAGTAAGCCTAATACATCAGAGGAAATGAAGAAGACATCTGCAACAAAGACTTTTGAAACTGTGCCCAGTGTCTGTGCACCATCTTTTCCCACACAGATAATAATGCTCTTCTCCTGTCACAAAGAAGAAAGTGCATTGTTTGTGCTCTAGAGAGATGCAGATCTGGTGACGGGGATCTCCAGGAAGCAAACTGCATTACAGCTTCAGGGAGATGCTTTGCAAAAGCAGAATTTTAAGAACTTGGGTAGCGCTGAAAGCAGCTGCACTGTGTAAGGAACATTTGTCCTGTGGACAGAGCGACACAGAGCCTGGAGTGAAAAATAATGTGTGATCATTAGTTAGAAATAGCCATAATTTATAGACACCAGGGGGCAGAATTAAGGTTGCAAGGACACCTATAAACCTGGCATTCCCAAGCAGAGGGCTATTTATGTTCAAACTCAGGCACACTTTTAAGCTTAAATATTTGAGTGCTATAGAATTTGCAAACAACGTTCTGTTTGTGGAAACAAAAACATTTAAACGCAGAAGTGTGATTGTTCATTTGTTACAAACGTGAAGTTAACTAAAAGCTAATTTTAATTAGTTTCAGCTAATGTTCAACACTTTATTGTTTGGGCATAAATTAGTCCAGCTTTCTAAAGGAAAAACATCAAACAAATCCTTTTTGAAGGTTAGGCCTCTTTTTCTTACTTTCTGAACTGCAGAAAACACTGCAGATAACTGCAGCTTTTTATTTCCAACCTGACCTTCCACGTTCTGAAACTAATTTGCCATACTGCTTCTCAAAGTCTGCTCAAGGACTTCCTTTAGCACAGTAATGTGGTTCTTATTAAGCACATCCTATAAGACCCAGGAGGATTGCATGCAAAGAAAATAAGACGGAAACACAAATGAATTTCCATCCTCCAGTCAGATATATGATATTGATGACCAGGATGCATATGAAGGATATTGCAAAGGAGACAAAGAAAAAGAATTAAAGCAAATGTCTGACAAATTGGCTGTCTTCAGATGCAAGGATGACAAGTGGTCTGTGCAGCCCAGTGGAGGACATGGAGGCATCAAGCCAAATTGTTATGTAGTCAACAAGTCTCTTTGAATCACATGGTTGTGTGTAACCTCTCTTTTAAATAAGGCCTCAATTTAAATTACATCATCATGAAAGACTTGAAAGCCATGAAGTTCTATGTGTAAGCTGATCGTTTTGCTTAACTCCAAATGTTGTTCTTCGCAGTTATGAATTTTATACTTTTACAGGAATCATAAGATATTCTGTTAAAGTCGAACTACTTTCAGATATTATTTCCCTAATTTTTAAATAGATGCACCAAATACAAATAATTGTGAAAATAGGAGCTTTAACTTCAGTTTCTTCCTTAATTTATTTTTCAGCAAGGTGACAAAATAATTTCATGCTAGCATAATTTGATGGAAAAATGCACTGAAACAGCTTCAGTGTACTGTAATCTCTAGAACTTGTGATGTTCTCATTCCAATGTAGCTAAATATAGATTTCAGAGGTTTTACAAGGTTAATGAGGAATTTTACCCTCTGTACACATCTCAGTGCAAGTGTAATTTAGTGAATTGGCTCCAGAATTATCACTACTTTTTCATTTCATTCTTCAACAAGATGCAGAATTTGGGTAATCAGAATTGCAATATGATTTTCCTATTAATCTGTTTTAAATCTGGTATTTTCACCATGACTAATCCATGAAATTTGTCAACTTTGTCTGTGATTTACACAAGCTCTATTTATAAAGAGAACTTGTTTGAGTCCTAAGGCATGGAATATTATTTCCCAGCATGCTTTTAGTGACTTTTTACTAACAAGTATAAACAAAATGTGCTCATTGACTATATTATTATTTCAAGATCAGGAGGTAAAACACGAGGAATGTTGAAGAGTATATTCCCTGCAGCAGTGTATATTAGTCTTAAGCCATTAAGAAGAAAATAGCCTATCATATCAGAGTTGGTAAGGATGGTTGTGATCATGAAGTTTACCTAAAATAATTGGATAACTTGCTTGTAGATTAAAAACATATGTGATTCTTGTATGTCTTTATGCTGAGGCTTTAGAATTAATTGCTGTCAGCATAAACCAGACCAAACAAAAATAGATTTGCATCAATTCTTTGTAATGGGGTAAAAAGAAAGGCTTGAATGACAGTGAAGATAATTCTGTTTTGTATTTGGGGGGAAATGGCTGCACAATGTTCACATACAGGAGTGCCATTTACTATATATGGAAAAGAATAAAGATCCTTTATGTAAATGTAATAACAGGCAAGTAATACCTTCAAAGGAAAGAAAAATTCTCTCTTGGGTACAGAAAGTTCGTCTGCTCCAGCTGTCCTCTCTCACTTGTTGGGGGAAGACATTTGGGGAAAGGCCAAAACACAGATATTCACAAAGCATCCAGTTTTTAGCTCAGCACGATGTCTCGATCAGCTTTGACTGAGCTGCTCTGCTCTGTACCAAAGGAGCTGTAAATGTGACGGGTCCTGTTGCAGTGGTGATGGGAACAGGGTGAGTCTGGGCTGCAGGTAAGGGACAGGCAGCATCACCTCCTCTTCCAGCTGAGCAGGGGCTGGAGCAGGAGCTGCTGGCTGCTGTGGCTGTCTCCTGCCATTTCCAATCCCTGCTTAGATGGTTTTATGAAAGGTCTGCAGAAGTCACACACACTGAGCTGACAGGTGGCCAGCTTGTTCCAAGATCTGTAGGCTGGAGCCAGCGAGCACAAGCCTGGCCTCTCTGCAATCTGCTTTTTCTCCAGCAGAAATAGCTGTAGGTTATTCACATGTCCATCGAGTTACCAAAATACAGACATCCTCTCATGGTCCCTGTGGTGGGAAATTCCCCCGTTGTGGTCAGGTCATAGGAGAGCTCCTGGCCATGTGGAGAAAGGTCAGGGAATAAACACAGTGTCCTCAGGTGTCTTCTGCCAATGGAGTTGTGTGCCCTGGTATTTCTGGTTGGCTTTCTCTCTGTCCTGCTGCCTCAATCACTGTAGCTCATGTTCTCAAAGGCCCAACTTCTCTTAATCTGATTTCTGAATGAAAACTGTCAACTGCACCACGTCAAAGTTCTTAGTTCCCAATGTCCTAAGAGTCTAGGGGAAGTTTGGTCTCTGCTCCAGGCTGGAATCTGACCTCAGAATTGCAATTTATTTCAAACTTGTAAAAGTATTTAGTCCAAAAGGTTATTTTGTGCAAGACAGAGAAGAACTTGGGGTAGACAGATGAATGTTCTGCACTTCCTACCTAAAAAGCAATTGAATAAATATTTTTTTAATTGCTCATAGAATAAAATGGAAAATAAGTGGAATCTCAGCCTTTTAGAAGATATTCTTAAAATAGCAGAAGTGAAAAATAGGTGTTTAGAATTAAAGTCTGATTTAATATAATGCCATAAAATTTAGAAACCAAAGTGATTTATTGACCGTCTTACTTTAATATCTCAGTGTCTCCTTACAAATGCAACTGTTCCCTTCAGAGCTTTGAAACTTGTCTAATATTAGTGATATATGCAATTTATGAATAACCAGTGGATTCTGTTATTCTTTCTGGATATCCTAGATATGTGGAGCTAATATTTTAATGTGTATTATCCTGATGTACATAGAATTGCTTGGGACACACTTGAAGCTGCATCAAACTATGAAAGCTCTTTGTTTAATCCGTTTACTGAATAATTAAACAAAGACTCCTGTATTTTCTACATTTGGACTCTTAAAATTATTATCTTTATGTTATAAAGAATTCTGCTCTACATGGTTAATGTGATGTGTTTGCATAAGAAAAAATGCTCTCCTGTGTAAATGAGGTCTACAGAATCTGCTTAAAAATGTGTTGCTTATGAAAGTTCTACAGCAAGGCCTTTTCCTCAGGCATACATTTATCAGCTGAAATCTCGATTGTTTTGCCTGTATTATGTCACTCACGTCTGGCAAGAACAGCATCCTGCTGTTTGTGAAGCTGACCTCCTGCTGCTGCTTAGCCACTTGTAGGATTCTATCCCAATTCCTCTAATCCACTCTGTTTCAATAGCACCATATTTGGGCTCCTTCACAGATTCTTTTGCTGCTCTGTTTGGGATGCTCTATGAGCTGAATTAGAATTTTAATGTTCCGTTCAAAACAGAAGGAACCTTTTTGTTAAATGAGAATATAAGGAATAATCTCCTCCAGTCCCTTGGACAGAATCTCTACACATGCTCTGTATTATTTTCCTTCAAACTTTTGTCCAGAAGTTTGGGGCACTATTTCAATGTATTGGTTTACTTTGTGTAAAACAGATCCAATTTGAGGTTTAATGTTGCAATAGGGGCTGCTACCATCCTAAATTGTTTCTTTCCTGTTGTAACTCCTCATTCAGAGTTCAGTGCTCCTTGTTTCCATTATGTCAAGAGTTTACTGAAATCTTTTCAAGCTCCTGTGCAAGTCAGGCCTAATTAAAGCAGAGAACTGAAAGGACTCTGAAAATGGTGCTAGAAATTACACCGAAGCACAAAGTGCACTGTAGGTACTTTTGACAACCTTTCAAGAAGTCAGGAAAGATTTTCATATATGTTTTTTCCTGTAGCTATTTTCTGATCTCCACATGAAACAAGGTTTAGAGAAAACAACTTAGAGCTTGGTTGGTATATGTATGTATGTATGCATATGTATATGGAGTATATATGTATAGGGAGTATTTATATTTATGTGGTCTGTCCCTTCACACCTAAGCCTATTTACTTTACTGGATCTATTTGTGGTCAATATAGCAATTGAAAAAAAAAGAGGATAGCAGAACATGATCCTTTTTAATGTAGAGCTCCTGGGTTTATGCTTGCTTTAAGAATTATTCTTTAGAGAACAGGATTTAGTTTACTGAAGAATGAACATGGTTAAATGATGATGCTAATTTTAATCTTTGAACAAGTTCTTTGGACACAATGCAATACTGCATGAGTCTCTCTTGTACAATTTGAGAAACCTTCAGTGCAGCATGTAGAGCTTACCCAAGTGTTTAAAGGGAAAAATGATATTATAGAGGTGAAACATATTTTAACAATTTCATCAAGTGTCTCCCACATGTACCAAACTTCCCTCTCTGAAAAATTCATTTTAGAGCATGTACCATGTTTGCTTCAGCTGTAACTTTCTGCAGTCAAAGTTCCCTCTCAGCTGGATCATCATCATCAAAAGCCAAGACCTGCTGAGAAACCCTGTGAAGGGGGTCAGGGATGTGGATGGAAACTGGAAAAGACAACAGCCACAGCAATTTGATATAATGATAAACTTTACAGCTAGAAATGGAACAGAGAAGATAGTGAAGAAACCAGGGGAGGAGAAAGACTTCAGGAAGAAGAGGTGAAACAGGGATAGAGGCAGTGAAGTATGGCAGGAAGCAGAGGAAACAATACTGAAAAAAAGAAGTGGAACAAAGAAAACATATTATTTGGTCTCCTTCCTTGCATTTAGCAAGTAATGTGTATATACGATTTGTTCACAAATGTGTTAACATTTCTAATGGTAGCAACATAGAAGAAAGATGTTTGACAGTTTTTATCAAGGGATTTAATCT
The DNA here is from genome assembly GCA_009812075.1 of Sialia sialis. Classification (NCBI taxonomy): domain Eukaryota; kingdom Metazoa; phylum Chordata; class Aves; order Passeriformes; family Turdidae; genus Sialia; species Sialia sialis. The sequence continues at coordinate 7,642,749 of VRYO01000638.1, read as the reverse complement.
ATGGAATCCAAAATGAAGAGATTTGTGATTCCTCCATGCAATATCAGTGTGAAGATTTGAGGTTCTACTGCTCCTTCTCTGTTTGTACTTTAAAATTAATTGAAAGCCTCATTGTTTTGTTTAAACTGTGAAAGCTTCCAAGGTCAATGAGTGAGGTAATTGACCTGCCTGTTGTAGGACAAAAATATGTATGTTAAATTGCATAATTAGTTTTAATTACATAATTATGGTGTTTAATATGAAGGGGGTCAAAGGTTACTATTACATTTAGAAGTCATGGCAAGAAACACAAAAATAAGCAACATAGTTTAATTCTGTGTTTCTTTGGTTTTAAAAAAAGGAGTCCACTGTGATCTATCCTTGACCTTGGATATTTGATGATTATAGCAAATAATATATTGCTGTTACTCTTTTTGGAACCATAGAGACACCTTTGTAAATGACTAAGGGACTCTACCAAAGACTTCATTTAGGTTCAGAGTACACAAAAGTTAGTCAGCAGTGGGAACTCAACTGACAGCAATTTAATCTGATTGGGTAAGGTAATTACATGATTACCAAGAGTGTTTATATATGGACAAGGATATTTTTATTGGAAAAAATCCTAATTGCTTTCTTACTGAGAAGAGAAAAAAACAAACAAATTTGTTGTCGCAGGTTAAGAGGACATCCTTCGTTCCTTGAAATAGCTGCTTTTCATATTTTAGTGACAAAATGAACACATCATTCTTTGCAAATTTGCACTGGGATTATGTTAGGAGGTCCTCTGTTTCTGAACTTGAAAAAATGCCATCAATATCTTGTTTCATTTAAGCAGTTCATTGCTTATACATCAATTGTGTGATAGCCTAAAGATGTCATGATGCTTGTAATTAATTATCTCTTTTACTGTGTGTAAACACTGTTACTTAAATACAGGTTGATTTCACCAAACTTAAAGCTAAAGATCCATTATACTAATGGATATTTCTGGGAAGGAGGGCAGTATTTGTTTTTCCATGATGGTAAAAAAAAAAAGGAGGCACCATGTAAAAGATAGGTAGATAAAAAATGGTGTTCCTAAATGCTGGAAGAAAAGGTATCATTCAAGTTCTCTGAACGGTCCTTTAGAAAAAATGTTCTTTCATTCTATTGACATAGAAGGGAGTGTTGGGAGATGTATCTTCATCAACAAACATTAACCTCTCTGCTTACCTGCTGAAGAGCACTGCAGAGTAGAATCAACCCATCTGGATGATAAATATTGGCTTGCTCCAAAACCTGTTTAAGGAATGGGCTGGGCCCGGCCTTTTGTAAGGGTGTGTCTAAAACTAGATGCCAAAAAAAAAAAAAAATTAATTAAAAAAAAAATATATATATATTGGCATTTACAAGAGTAACTTCATACCACAGCAGTAACTTTTGAGCATGTTCTGCCAGTGGAAATGGGATGCAATCCTCTCAAGACTGACTTCTAAGGAATTGAAAATTTAATTAACTATACATTAAAAAAGAAATAAATGAATTTCTGAAATTAAATATAAAATTATGGAAAGAAGTTCTGTGATATATTCTATGTTATAAAACTTAAATGTTCTCCCTTTTGCTAATTTTTCCCTTAAAGTGCTTTAGAAAATATTACAATTTTGAATTGTTTTTCTAAACCAGATGATCCAGTCACTGTTGGAGGCACATAGCCACGGCAAAATCTCATGCTGTACATTGATCACCTGTCCAACCTTTGCCTAGAGTGTGATCCCCAGTTCCTTCAAGAGATCCATCTTTACCTGTCTATAAAGAAGAAGAGGAGGAGGGAGACATCTGGGATATTCAAGTATCAAAGTTTAACACCAGAGCAGGTCGAATCTTGATTTATATTATTCTCTCTATGTGTTGCTACTTGGATATTTGGCTGGAGATGTTTTCAGTGCTTGTCTAGTATGGGTGGGAGTTGCTCCAGTGTTAAAGCGTTTTCGTTTGGACTGTTCCCTTGCTGAAACTGCACATGCATTTTTCATAGTTCATAGTGTGAAATTGAGCCCAAAGCCACTCTGCTGTGGAGGAAGCTGGCTGGAGTCTGTACCATGAGCTGACCACAGAGGCTGAGATGTGGCAGCTTGTTTAAAACCGCTCAGGGTACTCTAGCTGGCCCTTTCTGTATTTAGCACACAACCAAATCCAGGTCCCCAGCCAGTGTGACCGTGTTTGTTCACTTGTTAAACCTTCTTCTTACTCTTCCTCTTCCCTTTGCAAGAGGATTTTGATATCCCCCAAAAGCCAAGGTTTCATTTACTGTCCTAAGGACTGCCCCTTTAGGGGTGTAGCACAGCCCACACACAAACCTGGAAAATGTCCAACTTGTTCTTTGAGCAGAATGTGAACCCCTGACCTCCTGGGCCTCCGGCAAGAGTGCTGCCTACTGAGCCACCAATACCCAGGCCATCAATAAGTTTTAAATGCCAGTTGCAGACTTCACAGAGATAATGACTTCAGTGTGTAAAGGTTTTGTTGTGGAGGCTGCAGTCTCACACATGGCGTGACAGAGTAAATATGCTAAAACCATAGAGAGCCCTTGCATAACTCGCCTTGATATAACAGTTTTTGTAATATGTTTCAAGGCATGGAATATTATTTAAAGGGACCCTGTTATGTAGGCTTAGGCCCAAAATGAAGCTATTATGAAAAGAATGTTTAGCAAAACCAGAAATATGTCCGTGAAATTGTTGGAGTGGGAATTTCAGGGTAACCTTGCTTGGATTTAAAGTTGCCTGCATGACATTGCTCTGTTGTGCTAGGGAATGAGAACCAGCAAATGAAAATACTGTTAAGTGAGAATCAGAAACTGAGCAGAATAAAGATGTTAGAAGGCTATTACTATTGTTATAACTTCTTAAAAATCTCACGTCATCCTGAGAAAGATGAGATGAAAAAATAAATTCCAACTTAGTGATTCAAAGCAACATTATTGACACAGGTAAAACCATGTATTTGCATTTTAATGATATTTTTAATGTGATCATAAGTAAGTTCTTGTATTTAATCAAGAAAAATGAATATGAAACAAGTTTCAGATTTTGGAAAATTTCAGTTTTATTGATGATTCCTATTTAAAATTTAGCATTAAAAGCATACAAGAGATATGTTTGTATTTGCAAACAAAGTGTTATTTTTATCTTGGATCAGGAAGGGAAACATGGCCAGATCCAAGCTAAGGCTTAGATTGTTGAAAGGCTGTTAGATAAATTGCATGAACCTTCTGTGGAGCACAGGCCAGGAACCCAGGACTCCTTTTCCCAGCTGAGTGCCCAAATCACTAGGCTACAGACTCTTGCTCCCTCTTGTGTTCTTTCTCCTGCCCAATGAATCTTGAATTATTTTCTGCACAATGAAAGACCTTCAGTGGTAGAACTTTGCTATCTCCATCTCCCTGCCCCAGCATTCACTGCAGCCTGGTTGGAACGTTCTGCCAAAAAAACATTGCTGGGTCCTGGGCTGGGGAAGGAATGGGAGATGGGGATTTGGCTCTGGGAGGAGCAGAGCTGCTGCCAGGCTGGCAAAGACTGGTGCTCTTCTCCTGGGTCAGAAAGAAATGCACCTGAATTGTGTTGGTAGGGCTGGGTCAGGCTCCTCACATCAGCTGTGCAGCTCCCCACAGCACTGGGCATAAGCTGAGCTGGGAGATGGAGCACCCTGTAATCTCTGGCCATGCACAGAGATGCTGCTTCTGGGTCTGACCTGCATTGCCAGCAAAATCTTTATTGCCACCAGGAACATCTCCAGGATGAGGTAGGGGCCTCCAGGATCACCATTTCGGCTACACGTGCCTAAATTCTTCTCGTGACTCATTTTGAATACCTGCATTTTTAGAATTTTAATTAGGGTAATTTAATATCTCTTCTGAATGTAGAACTGAGAGGTTTTATGAACCTGTTTTTCAAATGAAAGTTAAGTTTTAAACAATGTGTTCTAATTAGGCAAGATGAGAGGAAGAATTTGTGGTTTAAAAGTGCATCAGCAGCGAAGAAGCAGAGACAAACATAGTGTGTTTTGAAGCTTAAAAAGGGAAATTGCTTTGAACATGTTAATGCTGTTCAGGCAGTGCTGTAGAGTAGTGTGTATTAGATCTGAACTTAGGAATAGCCAACTAAATTGCATTGCAGTTATATAACAAAAGTTTGTCAAAATTGCTGACTTAATTTCTAGGCTCTTTTTTTGTCCCATATGTATGCTTTTATGAAGTCCTGCAGTGCAGGCCCTTATTCATGCAAATGTATTTATCTGCCTCAATAGAATTATTCTGGTGAATAAGTCAATGTCTAAGATCAACTAGGATGGGTCTGGTTTTCTTTTTACTGGAAATGCTAATTTTGAAAATGACATCTGTGCATTATTTTTAGTCAGAAGACCTACAGATAGTATAAAATTGCAACTGTAGATTTCCTTTGTAGTTTTTCTCTGATTGTTTCTACCTGTTTAAAACACTGGAGGAATAATGGGATTCATTACACATTACTTTCCTGGCAGTAGATGTATCACCTGGTTTGGTATCCAAATGGGAACCATTCTTGCTTTGTAATATGGTGAATTAGGAGTGGTGGAGGTGGGAATAAAAACTTTTATTCATGGCAGGTGGTTGATTTTAAAGGCTAGTGTCTATTTTCATTGCAAGGGAACTTTTTTATGTAGTAGGAGAACACTCAGAAGTAGGAAGGATGCAGTCTGTACCCAGTTGTTCATGGTTTAGCTGCAGTTCCTTTGGCAGCATTTATGGTTCCACACACAGGACTTTCACTCTCCCACAGTCTGCATTTAGCAGGGCTGCCATTTGCTCGGCGTAACAGCAATCTCTCCTTTCCCAGTGAACAGAATTTAAATTGATAAAGACTGTAATCACATTGATGAATCTCTGTGTTTTGGTGTAGGGAATTGCTTAGTGCGGTGTTGACTTAATTGCTTTCAAGTGAGTGTATGTTGGTGTGTTAAAGAGGATCTTAAATACCACTGTTATGAATTTGGGGTAAGGAGCTACAAAACGTACTGTAGTAACCCACATGATGACAGAGAAAGGTAGAGAGGACTGGATGAAAGCCAGAATGGGAAAATTGAGAAGGAAGGGGAAGTAAAAAACATTGCTACAGAAAGCTGTGAGTTGGTGGAGTGGTTAACTTGGGAGGTCAGTAGAAGTCTTAAAAAAAGAATGGATTTTGTATAACTATGGATAAACTATATGCATGACTTGGGTTGATTTGAATCAGTGTAATTAGGGAAGCCCTGCATAAGGCAGTTGCAATAATTAAGAGTTGTGATCAATAAACATCTTGATGGAGGCAGTAGTCAAATGCAAGATCAGCTATTGGAGAACAAGCTAAGAAAAAGAGACTTGTGGTTCAAATCACATGAAAATTGCTACTTCATTTGGGAACAGCATACTTCCAAATATTATAGATTGGAAGGGCAAATCACTGTAAATATGACTCATATGTTAGTGAAAGCTCACATTAAAGATCTTATCCTCCCAGCTATAAAAATAGTCAACTTCATTGTCAGCTAGGAAAAAAAAAGTAGTGTGAATGCTGTTTTGTTTTCTTTGATCAATTTTGCACAAAAACATTTTATTGTATGACATATTTTGTTGTTTTTATTTTATAGGAGAGGTTGATTTGTGTGTGATTAGTAGCAATGATTCCTCAGCCTTAAGTCACTTGACATCTTGAGGAGGAAAGGATTACATGGCATGGTCTTGCTGTCCTCTTTTTAGCGTTGCCACAAAGGAAAAACATTGTTTACAAGTGTCTGAAATTTGTTGCATCTGCTCTTGGAAATACTAAAGCTAATAGGGATTTTTTTCCAAGTTAACAGAGTTTTTGATAGAAATTGCCACTTTCGAACCTGGAACCTCTCTCATGTGAAGGGTAGTTTAAAAAAAAATCCTTTAGAAAGCTTTAATTTCAAATAGCAAATAAATAATTTATTGGAAATGGAACTGCTCAAAAAGAAACCTTGAGAGAAATCTGCATTACAATACCCAGAGCCTAATAGTTAGGGCATTATCCTTTAAGACATGCGACTTTGGTTCAATTTCCTTTTCTGAATCCAGCTGAATAGAGACTTAAATCCAGCTGAATATCTAATGCATCCAAGGCAACTGTCTTTACCACTGGACTATTGTCTGTAATAGGTTGGGTATCTCTGCTTTTGTGAAAATTGTGAAAGGATTTGTCCTAATACTAACAAGACCTTTCTGAAATCTTCAGAATTCTTATAGGCTGGGAAAGAACCTTTGTGCTTAGCTTTATTTGTAACCCCCAGGCTCTGAAGAAATGCCTGTAATAATCATTATTTTCCATATCCATCCCAGGCAACATTTGTTAATCTGGACTCTAAACTAAATCTCAGTCTCAGACTCCATACAGAACTGTATTTCTATGCCTCTGGTTATTCCTGTCAGCTGTCTTCGGTCTTTCTGTTTTTCCGATGTCCATTCTTGTAATGTTCAACCAAACTGCCTAAAAGTAGACTTGGGTTATAATAGTGAATTTAATGCTATTTTTCAATATAGTCTTTTGTATTTGCACACTCAACTTCATTATGATAAGCTAACTCTGTGATCACTGCTGAGGATACTTCTGGTTGAAATATCCACTTAATAAAAAAAAAAAAAAAAAAAATCCAAAACATGTTGGAAATAATTTGATGATGGTAAGGACATTGTTTTGGAGTCTGCAGTCATGATGTATTCCATGAAGCCAGAGCAATCAGGACTGTTTGGTGGCCTGTCAGAGTGTAGGTATTCTTTTGAGATTACCAGAAGGGATCAGTTACCTTGGTAATGTGTCCACCAATATTTATTGTGTCGATTTCTTTACACAGGCTAACAAACATTCATCATGTGGGAATGTTGGTCATGATCAACTTGAGCTGAATTTAAATTGATGACCTAAAGGTTAAAGTCTCTGTATCCCATTACCTCTCCCTTGGGCTGTCCAGTCTCCCTACAACTGGGTTTAACACCACTCTTAGTCTCTCAGTGCCTTTGGAGGGAGAACACTCTTTAGAAGTGCTGATCTGACAAATACCGTGGATGTCCTGTTAAAAAAAACCCAAACCAAATCAGTCTGACTTTTGCAGTTTGTCAGTACTTGCTGAAGAAGGTCTTGAACACGTATTCAGATGGACTAATAACTTCACCAGCCTTTTAGAGAGCTTTAATCTGCTCATATGGGAACATAATGCAGTGTAGCAGCCCAGCGAAACATGAAACTGTGAGAACAGCTGAATAAATTTAAACACATTTTTGGACATTCTAACCTTTGTCATAAAAGTCTGATGATATAGAAGAAAAACTAATAACACTTGCTTTTGGTTTTGTTGTTTTGTACAGTAGCGGAGAAGACAACACTTCTTGTGGCTGCTGACTTGAAAGCAGTGACAATTTCTAGCACTATTTTTTGCCCCATATGAAGTTTATTCTTTCTCACTCATTAAGGAATGAATCTGGTTTCTGTTTTATCCAATACTGTATATACATCTCACCCATAAATATTTAAACTGAGTAAATATAGAATCTTAAAGATGGAATATGCTTTCATTCTAAACCGGTGCCTGTGCGGGAAGGTAAAAATATTTTATTCAAAGACCAGTGGTTCCTTTGGATGAAGAAAAAAGAGAAAAGTGTTTTGTGCTTGCTGTAGGGCAGCGAACTTTTTACCAGATTATACCTTTATTGTTATAAAGTTCAAACTATAAAGGATCTATAGGAAAGGGTTTGCAGATACTCACTTCAAAAACACATGGCTGGTATTCAGCCCCTATATCTGGGGCTAATTTAATTCTTCTTCTCCATTCAAAGTGCCTCTCTCCTGTCTACAAATGCAGAACAGATTCCCGGGTAATTTTCTTGCTTGGAAGTACCGTCATTTTATTCCTAACTGGGAATAGCATGAAATGGAAATACATTTATGACTCTACTTAAAAACAAACACCAAAGAAAATAAAAGCAGGGATAATAGGAAAGATAGTTCCATAACAAATTGATGCAGAAAAATGCAGAAATTTGAAGCACATTGAAAAAAACACGTTTTCACTGGGAAGATTTCCTTTAGCAAGCTTTTTTGAAACAGTGTAATGTGCTATACCTAGAGTAGTTAATAAATTGTGGGCAAACTGGTAGTGCCAATTCATGGTTTTAATTTGATCCAGCAAACAAAATTCAATACGTGTCTGGGTATGCAGCAGGCCTAGATCCTATTCTGAAGATACAATGAAGAGGGCTGCAACATTTAGAGTTTTATTAAACTGAACACAATGAGCAGTGGACAGTTGTGCTTTAGATTATTATGACTGTGGGACTCCTGTGTGCATTACTCACTCTTCTTTCATGTATATTGTACACTCAGAAGTGCTGAGGGATACTGGAGGTCACATCCTGAGTCCTGCTGAGATTTTCTTGAAAAAAAGTCATGCTCCTTGTTGTGTTTTGAAGTCTGAGGTTCAAGCTGTTGCTTGTGTTGGTGGCAAAGAGGTTGGACCAGCCTCTTCCATAAAGTCTGAATTCCTTTTGTGGGTAATACCTTGTTGAAAGGTAAAATAAGCTTTGATTATGAAAGGTGACAAAGAAAGTTACAAATGTAGGACTTTGTGTTTACAAGGCAAAATCAGATCAAGCCTCAAAACAGAAACATAAAGTTGATAGTATTTTATTATGTATTATAAATACATAGTTAGCTGAATATACATGAATCTCCTTTGGTGATTTTGATGAGGTGACAGAATTGATTTTAAAGGGGAGAAAAAAAATCCACCCTTTAATTCATTTTTATGTGTGGACCTAGTACCTGAACTGGACAAGTGGGAAAGTATTGCTTCTAATTTATTTTTTCCATGTGAAACAGGGACAGGAGGGTATAAACAGTATTTTCAAGAAGATTCAGTGCCTCTTGTTGACCTTTTAATGTTAAGCCTATGTTTATGAAGCACAAAGGCAAAAATTTTCTTTATTTCTGAAAGAAAGATTGGGATATGTTAGTTTTGCTACTGTAATTAGCATAATAAAGACTTTTTTGATGTAGAGTTTTTTAAACAGCTTGGTTTGGAGCTGCCCTGTCAAGGTCTGCTGGTTGAAGTGTTACAGTAATGAATTCTCAATTCAGAGATGATTTCTTAGGAGTGTGGCTTTGTTCTCCTGTGCAGACTGACAGATACAGGGAGGACAAAACCTTTTTTTGCTCTTAGATCAATACTGTCATGAACATGAAAATACTTGTGTATGTTACCACAGCTCCCATAGAAGCACCATTCACATGTTGGGTTTTTTCTCCCACTTTGATTATCTACACTGGCCCACAAATTCAGTCTGTGTTGGCACAGAGCCCTGGAAAATCAAGGCAGACAGAAACTGTCCTGTCATGCCTCTCTGTGCTTTTATTTTCTAACTCTTCAAACTATCCTCCTGCTGAAATTCTCCACTTTAGCTTTGTGGTTACTCTAAGTACTTCATTTTACTAAATTTGTTAAGTGAATCTAGACTTCTGAGCTCCAAGTACCATTTTCACATGAACATAAACTTTTTTTTTTTCTCTTTGTGGGCATCTTAACTCGGCTGTGCAGAATGAAGTACAGTCCCTTTCTCTGTAGTTGTAATATACTTCATCAGTTTCCAAAAGACAATAACTTGCTTTATTCCCATTTTATAAGGATTAATTATACTCAGAAAGAGCTCTCAAATAGCAAACAGAAAAGGAAACCAGATGTTGCAGAGTTATTTAACCAGTGTTATTTGCAGACAAATATTTAAGCTATGTGATTTAATTTTTTGTGGAAAACCCTTAGAAGCTGGCTAGCGACTGAATAAAATATCCACAGTGTATGTGAAAACATATTTTACCTGATAGTATCATTTTTTCACCCAACTATTACAGGTAAATACTTTTTCAGTTCTTGGCAACCAATTTGCAAAAGTATTTGATTAGAACAGGAACAATCCCCAAGGCATATTGTGTATAGAGTCATAATTTATAAATAGTCTTTTGTTGCATAAAGCACAGTTGTGCATTTCCAACAGCTTCAGTTTTCTGTGCACTATTGAAATGGAGTCGTGATAAACCTTTGTGCAAATTTGTTTTTCTTAGAGATGCAGAATCAAATAATGAATCTTTAGAACAAGCAAGTGAATTCATCATCTGAACACAAATATTTATCTGTGTTTCAATGAGACCAAGCTCCACTCCTAGAAATGGTGTTTGCAGCACAGATGAGGGCAATTGCTCTTATAGCAGTGGTTTGTACACACAGTTAAAGGCATACTTTAAAGGCGGCATATGTTCCTAAAACTGATTTCTTTAAGCTAATTTTCATGTTGTTTAGTATCTGTAAGATTTGTAAGGCATTGTTCTAAAATATAGAAGCTTCCTGTTCCAGACCTTATAGGCCAAACAAAGAGCATCACTTTCTATTGTCTTTTGCATTTCTGTACTCTTGGCATCCAAGAAATCCTGGACTGTGCTATCTCTCCAAATTTGTCTTCCAGTTTTTCTCTTGAGTACCAAGAGCTTTTCGTCTGCCAACCACTCCTGTCAAAGGCAATCTGCCTCATGTCATTCAGAGCAATTTTCTAAATGAAAAATGTTGAAATATTCCAGTTACCAATATCCCAGCACTTGCATGGATATGCCTCATATTCAACTTTATCTTCCTAATTCAAGGAAGCACCTTATCCTTATTTTCCCAGATTTGTTCTTTAGAAATTTTGTATTCAGGATTTCAGTGTCTCCTTTCTTAGAGCCTCTAGTGACTCTCCATTCTCTTATCTCCTTTCCCTCTGCAGCCTTTTCCAGCTGCAATATTCCTTCCAGGGTTTCAGGCTGATTTGATTTCTTTTCAGTCCTATCTCTGGCCTCTTTTCCCTTCTTGCCACATTAGTAACAGCAGGCTCTTCAAACCCTCTTTTTCCAAACTTGAAACCTCACTTTCCCAGGTTACATCATTTCTCCTGCCTCTTCAGCCTTTTCCTACTGATCTTCAGCGGCCACAACTTCTGCCACAGTTGTGTTGCAGAAACTTCTCTGTTCTCTTCTGACCTTACAATTTCCTGTTATTTGGTCTGTGCAAGAGCTCAGCTTGATGGACTTTGCAGTGAACATAATCAGAAGACAGAAAGCATGTATTTTCTGTCATCAGAGATGGTAATAATCTGTTCCTATTTTTAAAACACCGTTTCCTGTTTATGGAAGCCCATTATTGCTGACAGATTATTGCAAAGAGGCATCATTCTCAAATATGCATCAATTTTTAAGAAGTTTCTGGGAGTTTTTTTGGTATTTTTTACTCTATGCGGGATTGTTTGCTTTATGTAACTATTTCCCTTGTCTAAATGTAATTTGCAGGATGTGATGATAAATGTTTAATGGTTCTTGTAAAACTCTTACATTGTCAGTCTCAAAGTTTAGTGAAACACCAATGTTTTCATTTGATCCCAGCTCTGAGGAATGTCCAGCTTTCATCACAACAGGGTTGTTTAGTTCTGTAAAAGTCTAAATACTCTGCCCTTGGGAGATATCTCACTGTCACCTGCTCCTCAATTGAAAATTATGTGTTCAGTCAGAGGTTTGGGGGGGAGGGTTTTAAGAATTTTTCTGTTTTCTCTAACAGATATCTTTGATGTGGGACAAAATCCCTTCAATGTGAAATAAATCAAAGGCTGAGAAGCTATTAAACAGCTCTCTAGTATAAATATATCCAGTTCTAGAAAGCCAGAAAAATATCCCATCCTGCCCTCATTCTTTCTTTCTTTATTCAGGATGTGTAGATTGTCAGACAAACAGTTCTACTGGCTACATCATGAGCTTCTAATCACTAGTACTTCTGTTGAAGAATAAAATGTAGTGCTAGATAAATTTATTTAGAACACATTCTCAATAAAAATATTAAGGAAAATTTGTCTTGAACAAGAGGTATAACCATCAAAGTCAGTAAGTTAATGTCGTTCAGCATAAAATATTATCAAAGAGCTGAATGTTTCTCATCTTTCCTAAACAACAGAATAAATTTAACTCAATGTCAGAAAACCCTTAAAACTGTGTAGTGCAAATACAGCCTTGATTTACTTGTGTATAAATAAGAACTCTTGTCATATTCACCAAGGTGCATTTGGCTTATGCCTAAACAAGAACTTCTTTTTAATAATGCCCTGTTTATCTTTAAGAAACATAAGATGTAGGGCCAAATCAGATTTTGTTCGAAAGGAATGAAGGAATGCATAAATAAATGTATTAATACCTAATTGAATGGTATTGTTTTGCATTCTGTAGGATTTTTTTTAAAATAATGGTTGAGAATATTAGCAGGTAAGCTCTTCCAGAAGATATGGCTCCATTAGATGAAAAAGGAGCATGAGGCAAATATTCCAGGACTAGGAAAAAAATTTTTGTGTGAACAAGTGACAGAAAGGAGGAAAGAGATGTTGAAGTGTTTAAAATTTATTTTTGTAGTCCTTGTACAAGCAAGACACGCCAAAATAAAAACCCTATAGAAAATTCATGCAAGCCTGACGTGCATTGTAACTCTGAAATCCTAATCTAAACATCTTCAGATAGAAAATATATTGGAAAATTCTGTCTAGAAACCTGTGGAATAACAAGAGTTTGTCAGCTGGGCTCAGAGTTTTCCCATTGGTACAGACATCTTATTTTTCTGTCTTCCTAATCTAGTCTGTCCATTTGGCTGGAAAACATTTATCTTTTAATAAACAACCTCTAACAATTTTGCTGCTTATTTTCTTCCCCCAGACTCTTTTCACTTCTGTCACTGTAAGTTCTTCATTGCTTAGACTTTTTTTAAAACAAGAAGTAATTCTGTTGTCAGCAGATGCTGCCCTGCTGGCACAGGGCTGTGCATTATTGGTGGCCTTTTTATGCAGCATCTGACATCTAAACTTTGGGCGTCTCTACCTGATACTAGAAAAATGCCAATTAAAGAGGTGATGATTGGGGAAGACCTAATTAACAGAGGTCTCATCGTGGAACTGAGATATACTATAGATTAATCTTTCTACCTTCCCTCCCCTTCAGATTGCAGACACAGATATAAAACTTAAATTGTCACAAGGTGCAAAGTGATTTACAGAGGGATTTGTGTGTCCAGGCTAAAAGTATCCATGGATTTGATAACCACAGCAGAACATAATACTCTGTAATTCTGGGCAGAATTGAAGGGCATTCTTACCTGCCTAGCTAACAGAGCTGCTGTGAACCCATGTTTTCCTGTCTTCTAACATGAGATATAAGGGATTTTTTTACCTTAGTCTTCATCAAGTATTTGCTATAAGGCTCAACAATGAGAAAGGAGCAAAAAATATTTCCACTTTATGCCATGTTCAAAATACTGGGCAGGTAACAAGCAAAGAAGTATAACTTGATATTGTCTTTATATATTATGAATTTATAAAATGGAGAAGAGTGAAGAAAACAATTAATGCTAAAATGTATGTGACATTCATTCCTGTTAGTACTGTGGACTCCTAGCAGGTCTCAGAAGATTTGTGCTAGTTGCTTTTTAAATAAAACAAGTGTCTGCCCAGCCCACTTACAGACCTGGAGGTCACTGCATTATATAGGATACCAAAATAAGTATTTATCTGTGATCCTGCCAGTGTAAAGCCACGGGCTGGAGCATGCAGATGAGGGCAGTGTGTTTGTGTGTGTGTGCAGTGAGCAGGGCTGGTGTGGTGTGTGTTCACAAACATTCATTTGTGTACACATACCGACTCAACAAGCACGGCAGCGCCGCGCAAAGAGCTGTCGGAACTCGTTCCCAGTGCTTTTACAGCCTCTGGGCTTTATTTTAATGTAAATAACAAATGGAGGGGGGGAATGGGGGCCCAGATTTCCATCGTGGATCCTTATTTAGGGCATTTTTCACGCTGCTTTAGGATATGTGAATTTATTCCTGTGATGGACGGCATGGGACAGGACATGGCTGCGGTGCCAGCTTCCAGTTTGACAACTGTTGTTTGATTAAATGGGGCTTTCTAGAAATCTAATCCAAAGCTTGCCCTGTAGTGATTTGTGTCAGATATTCAGATTTCCTAGTACTTAATGAATTTTCTTTCCTAGTTAATTTTAACTGTTTATTTATATTTTTTATTTTTTAAATCTTTTTCCCGGTTTTTTACTTTCTGTCATTTTTGCAAGTCAGAACTTCAGCACCTCCCCTTATCCTCATATTGAGAGATTTACTATTTCTATAGAGATCTTAGAGTCCATTTTATACATATACACCCGTACAGGAATTTCTGTGATCACTGAAGCCTTGCAGCTTCTAGACAACATTAAACTCCTCACAACCTGACATATAAAATCAAAATGTGCAATTTCACACAACATTTTCAATAACAAAGATTTATTCAATAAAGAATGTACAGAAATGTTTCATCAGTTGGACTTAAGCATTTTAACTTGAGTATCTTAAATAAAACAGTTAATAAAAAGTGAATATTGATGATACCCAAAAGAGGGTCCATTTTATATGACCTTCTCCTCCTCTACACATAAGACTTGATAGAAGCCTGTTAAAAGATTCCAGGGATTGCACATCTTTTAATAAAGGAATATGAGTGGAAATTTAAAGGGCTCTCTAGAGTAACTGTTTCATCAATTAATTAGACTATCAGCAATGGAAAACTTCATGTATAATTGTTACTAAATGTTTATAAATTTATTTGATACATAATGCCTATGCATGAAATGCAATTATATGTATTTAACATTGGGTCTATGTTTAATTTAAGATTCAGGAGTAATATAGAATATAGTAATTATTTGTTCTTTCACCCAGAAGAAAATATAAGTTGAAGTTGGCCAAGGTTGCCAAATTCCTTAGTTACAGTTATTTATTTATTAAATCCATTCACAAAATGTCTGAAGAATATAATAGTTAAAAAATAAAAAATAGCATTTGGCAACTCCAAATTTGTATGAGACCAGGAATGATTTATTGAAGCAGTGAAACAATGCCAATCACAGAGCCATCTAAATCCTTCCTTGCTTTTGTGCCATTCACAAGGAAAGCACTTATTATCTGTTTTCAATTTCTAGTCTGCATTCCCGCTCTGTGCCCTCAGTTTGGATATGGAAGGTCTGGCAATATCCAATGGCAAATCTAAAGTTTCTTGAAGCTTACAGATTAATTTTTTAATTCCTCATAAATCAGTTAGTAATTATTAGTATTACAGCATGAAACTAAGCATCAAGAGAATATCTAAATTATAAAATACAGGAAATTAACTGGTAAAGAAGTTGCATTCTTTCTTTCTGGGTAGAAGGGCATAGCATGACTACCAAAGGTCAGTCATGTGTGACTCCCAGTGAGCACTCTGCCAAAAGCCACAGCTCTGCTGAGCTGTGGGATGGAGCTGCTGAACAGGTAGCTGTGAGGAAAGGACATTCATCCAAAGCTCTTAACTGAGCACTACCACAGGATATGTAGTTAATAACAAAAACAGCTGCTCAAGCGTTCTTGGATGCCATAATTAAACTGATAAATCTGCAGGGACAGATATCTGTGATGAAGGGATCTGCCATTAGTGGATTTTTATCTTTAGTGATCATCTGTGTATCCGTAGCATCTGGCTGAAGAATAAAGCTCCATGATTAAAATCCACTTGGCATTTTTTATGAAAGTAAAAAGAGCTATATTTTGTTTTAGTACTTTTAAAGGAAATTCTTTCAAGCAGCAAAACTGGTAGTTTTCCCTACTTTTTTGTAAACTGAATAGTTTTACAGCAAAAAACTGTGACCAGTTAGTTTTGTCATCACCAATCCATGCAGCAAGTGTACAAACATAGAACAAGTTTCTTTTGAAGCAAATTACTGTTTTGTGTATGACTTAAGTAATTGCTGGGAAAACCACTGAATTCTTAGTGTTGTGGCTCAGAGAGGAGTGTGATTTCTTTTATCTCCACAACTCAACTTTCATTTTAATGGACAGAAATTTGTCTGAAGCAAGAACCATGTCCATTATTATAAATTCTTTGCATCATTGCCAGGTAATTTTCAGATGCCAGCTCTATTTCCCAGTCCCTGTACAATAATGAAAGTATGGACACAAACTATACTGTTTTGGGCAGAATTCTGGGGGCACAGAGGGCTGTGTTCAGTGTATGCAAGTTTGTGTTTCCACTGAGCACTCTGGAAGTTCTTTCCTCGAGCAGTATCGAACTGCAGATCAGAGGGTCGCGTTCATATCTTGTGTCCTGGAAGTTGTCCAGCTTCCCAACAAACACTCATAAATTCAAGGAGTCTGTTCTGATTCTGACACCAGCTGGAAGCTGCAGTAGCAGATGAGAGCTTGGACTGGCTCGTGGGGAAATAATGCATGCAAAGGACAAACACATGAGTTTATCTTAGTTAACCAAGTAAGGAGACGTTCCTTACTCAGCATTGTCCACAGTGCTGAGGGATTTTCCATGATGAAGGTGACTGCTTTGGCTAATGGGTCCAACCAACGTTAATATCTGGGTTTGGGTTGTTTGGGTTTTTTTCTTGGTTAGGAATTTCTTCTGTTGCTAAGGTAATTAAATTCTATTGAAATAACAACTGTAGTTAATGACTATAGAATTGTGAACAAAACTTTAATTTAGCAGATGTTTGTATCTAGATTATGGATCATACAGATTTATTCTTTTCCTAATTTGATGTATATTTCTATTTGATGTATAAAGTAGATGGGTGGATGAATAGAGATGCAATTTTATTTTAAAATTTCCCAGTTCTTTAATGATAAATTAGTGCTGCATTTGGAGAGGGTTTTTTGAGAACTTTGTGGGAGAATTGCTTTCAACCAGTGTTTCTTATTGTAGTGGATCAATGTGGCCTGTATTTTACAATCTTTCTTCATTGGTGGTCATTACAAACTATTTTCACTTTCTTCTTGTTATGATATGTAACAAATTAGGAAAGTAAATGCCTTAGGCTAGATGGAAATCTGTAATAAGTCATCATATGTACATCATAAATGCTGTGATCATGGTTCAGAAACCCTGTGGAAATTCTGGCCTGAAATATTTTGGAAAATGTTTCCAAAACCTGCTGTGCTCTTTTCTTCTTCCAGATTAATGGTTTCTCTCAAAACGCAGGTTAACTTTCTAATTATTTTTTTCCAGTTCTATACTAAACTACTGGTGTACTTCAAAATTCACTGTGCGTGAAAGCTAAGCTTCCATTAATTCCATTAATAATATATTATATTATTT
>VRYO01000638.1:7597265-7624525 GCA_009812075.1 Sialia sialis | reverse complement strand
AAAAGATAACCAACAACTAAGCCAAGAGATTGCAAAGGCCATAGTGTCATTCCTGTTTCCAGAACCAGTCCCCCATACACATGGTGCCAGTTTCAGAGAACCTAACATGAGGTGCAGGCTGTAGAGCCATGGGGAGCAGGACTGCAGGGCTCCCTCCAGCTTTGTGCCCTGCAGTCCGGGGCCCTGGAGGTGCCACCTCTGGGTGCTCACTCCTGGTCCCTTCTATGCTGTCCCTGGTGCAGCTGCCACTCGCTGTGCTGCCTGTGCAGGGGACACATCTCCAGCTCTCTTTCCCAGCATTATCAGCACCGCTGGAGCAGAGGATCCTGTCAGGCTCTGTGCTCAGGAAGAGCTGGACATTTGCTGGAGATGCCTTTTGCCCATGGAGCAGCAGGAAAATGCAAATTGCTCTTTCCACTCCAGGACCCCTGGCTGTGAGGCAGGGCAGGAAAGCAACACCACTGAAGGATGGAAAGCTAATCACCAAGTGTGCCTGTGCTTCTGAGACTGCTCTGTAAGCAGTGTGACATCTTGCTGTGGCTGTTAGGATACTTGTGACACTGTGTAAGGCAAGAGCTCTGTGTGGTGACACCATGGCTGCAATGTTGTACCTCAGCACTGCCTCTGCGTGTGTGCCTTTCAAACTCTTGTACAAAAGTGCCAGGGCATACAGATAAGACAGAAGTCTGCTTCCTTTTCCTAGGGTTCGGTATTTGTTGCCAGTTTGGGCCTCAGTGTCTTCCAGTGTATAAAAATTATCTTTATATGGGGATAATTAGGAACATTTTTGTTGAAAAACTGAACTTTGTTTCCAAAAAAGGTTTTGAAGGATGTTATCCAGTGTGCAAACTCAGGTCAGACTTGCTGAGCAGACATGCACTTTCTTTGAAAAAGAGAGTTTTTTAAAAAATTTAAATATTTGTTTTGTTCTAGATGAGCCAAGTTAAGATAAATTCATAGACAAGCAAGTTTTTTACCACAGTGTTGAAGCTTGTGTGCACAAACCAGAGTATACTTTTGTATTTTTTTCTTTTTTAATATTAAGCTCTTTTAGAACTTCCCTGCATGTTTGTATGCATTTACATACATTTCATATACATATGGTCTGTCATTTAATTCTCTGCTGCGTCATTACACAAGAATGCCAAAGCTGATTCTAATTGTTCAGCAAACTAAAGGAATTTAGGGAGGTTGCCCAGAAATTCAACGTTTCTTAAATAAAATACACATGTATTTTAAACCTTTTAACAGACACGTTCTGTGCCATACCCCCTTTACTAATATTAAAATAAGGCTTATCAGCACAAGCTGCAGAAGGTTTTGCTGCTGGAGCCAAATCCTGGGATCAGCATCCAGGCCACGAGCCTGCAATCAGTTACACTTATGTTGAACTTCATGCACATTTGTCATTCTTTTGAAATCAGCAGGATTATTCACCTCCATAAGACAAGTATGTGTGGAACTGATTCTGTGAGCAGACCTTCCATTTTTATGGGCTTTGTTATGAATCTGGGAGCAAAAAAAGAAAACAACCAAAAAAACCCCCCAATCTGCATTAGGAGCGGAGAATTCAGCTCCTAGGGATCACACTGGAGACAAAACTGTGGCACTCAGGCTGCTGGTGTCAGGGAAGGAGAAAAGGATCACGCATGGCCAGTGGTGGGAGGCGTGTTCTGGGGAGAAAGGAGATTATGGGAACTAGAGAGCAGAAAGTTATTCCGTTGGCTCCCTGGCTGAGCTGAACCTTTTGAGCTCCTGTGAAAAATCACAAGCACATCACGAAATGGTAGGAATGGTAGGAAAACACTACAAGTGTAGAAGGAAGGGGATTTTTGATTTGTAAGTTCATAACATCTGTATCTTAGTAAATATTTTGATCCCAGAGTTTCCCAGGCAGTTTAATTGAACCTGCAGAAGGATATTTTTTTGGCTCATCCTAAATGATAATATTAATATCATGTAGGAAACATTTTATCTTCCCTAGATACTTCTTTTTTACGTCACTTCTGGAAGTGCTGTATGCATTTTCATGTGCAGTAGTTACAGAATCTTTTGTTATCTGGGCCAGTATTTAGCAATGAAACTTTAAATGTATGTGCAAGTATGATATTATTGATCTGATTTGCTTTGATCCTTGAGGAATTTTTGTTTGCATGTTTGGGATGGAGTCTTTTCATAATAACATGCATGCCCTCCCTTCACTGCCCAAATAAAAGTGCAATAGCAGCTCTGAGGAGCTTGGACAGACTAAATGAGATTTTGTTGTGTTGGATGAACGTAACTGCTGCAGGTAATTAACGCTTTTCATTTGGAAGCATGAGTTCAAGCACTTGAGGGAATTTGGAACGATATTTTATGTTTTATTCCAACTAGTAATGTAGAAAGGAAATGAAATAAGACTAATTTTATTTTCCATTTTTGCTGTCTCTCCTCTCTCTCTGTTCTTTCTCTTGTTGAAAAACTATTGTCATTTATGTCATTAAAACACAGAATTATTGCCCCCAGACTTTCAGTGAACCACAGCTGTTGACCTTTTTTGTCAAAAGCTTTGAATACAAAGCTACATTGGGAACATTTGCAGCCTGTGGACCATGACAGTACTGTAGACTTCTCCCCTGTTCTAACAGAAGAGAGTGCCAGAGGGTGTGCTCACATAGCGACTACATTATTTTCTGGCAATTGTGGTAAAGATTTCCCTGCTTTGGGTTTTTCTGCCTCCTCTCAAGTGTACAGTCATCCTTCAAACCTATTATACCACCTTCTGAATGCTGGGGCTTTGTCCCTTAGGCTACATAATCCATTGTGTAAAATCTTTACCAGTCCTGTACAGATATTAAATTAAGCATTGCAGCTTAACATGAAGCGTGTAGATAGATACTTGAAGCTGGATTTAAAAGACATCTTGATTTCCTTGTGTAATAGTATATTACACTAAATGGGAGGGTTAAAAATTTACTTTTTATAGTACAAAAAGTGCTAATTTTCATTGAACTTATGAATATTAAAGTATAAAATAGTGAATACTAAGCATGTGAAAAATTCAAGATGTCTTCACTTGAAATATGCCATAAACTATTTTATTTTTCTGGCTGAATAAAATAAGCACTTGTGAGCAGTACACACCAGCTGCTGCATCTGTAGGGAAACCAAGTACTTTCCCACAGTACATGCTGTGTATTTCATTCTTACAGCATTTTATTTTGACAGGTAATCTTCATTCTTCTGCAAATGGAGTCAAAATTTAGAGGATAAGTAAAAAGCAAAGGCAATATTCAGTGTGTTTCACAGTTTCTATGAATTTAAGTAGAGCCATATTTTTATTGACAAATGTGAGCATATGTAAAGCTCTCATAAACACATAGTCTATACATAGCATGAAATGTCAAGTTTGGACCTAAATTTTTCCTTCTCTGTGCAGCTGATATTACCTCAGTCTTTCTCTTGTGAGTGTATGTGGGAAGCAGAAAGGTTGGTAGTGGAAGGGAATTCTGCTTTTTTTCTTGGGCTAATTTTCTCAGTGAAACTTGATCTGTCCTGGTTACATTTATGAGACTTTGTGAACAGAGAAGGAGCAATGTGATGTGAATGCAAAGATCATGCATTTTCAATACAATTCATTAGATTTCGCTGCAACTTATATACAAAAAACCAAAACCAAACCCAAACCAAATCCTTTCATAACTGAGGTTTTCAAGCATTACCATAATTGTAAGCATACACTTATTCTAAATAGTCTTCCCTTAGAGAATAAACAGGTACATTTTTTTTTGAATCCACAGTCAAGTCCACTTAGAGGTGCAAGGAACAGAAATTGTACTTGCAATTCAACTGGTATTTTGAAATTATTCTGGCAGAAAAGAGGCTGCCTTTCAGAAAACTGTTTTCTATACACTTCCCCCTCCCATCCCCCCTTTTCTATAATAGGACAATACACTTCTTTCAGCCCAGCCTCAAAGTTCTTGAATATCCTGAAAATCAAAATCAGGATTAATGCTGGAAATGTATGCATGTATCCCAGAAAGTTTAACCTGTGACCCACAGGCTTCTGGTCACCCCATATCCCAGGAAACAATGCTGGGCACATCAGCCACTGTGATTAAACAGGAATGCAGGCTCCTCTGCCTTAGGTAAAACCAGACAACTACAGCAATGTCCAAAAGACTTTGCAGCAAAAAGGGTGAAGAGCAGCAACAGGCACTGAAGTCATGGTTTATATCCATGTCTTTATTTCATCCAATAACCTCCTTTAAATTTACAGCAATTTTACTGGAAGACCTTTGTGTTTGAAATGTCTACAGCTATTTACAATTAGAATGCTTGTTCTACTCTTATACTAGAGTAGTTAATGGTAAATGACATCAAATTCCTCAAGGCTGTGTGATGGGATGTGGATCTCTGACTGAGGATGCACTTCAAAGCCCAGGGATGAGCGAGGGCTCCTCAGTGCTGAAGGCTGGGATGGGAAAAGGGAGAAGGAGCATCAGGACATTGGCTCCTGACACTAACTCTGAATAAAGCACTTAGGTAGAGTCAGATCTGTGTCAGTATTTGAACAGAAAAAGTACATTGTTTCCACTCAAATCCATCTTCTTTCCCTAATTTAATAGACCTTTATACTAATAAGAGGTACAAATTTCTTTTCTTTTGACAGCTGACATAGTATATCAATTTTATTTTGTATTCTCTTTATTTCTATTCTATTGAGAATGGCATAAGCCCCACTGTAGGAAAGGAATAAAATGCTAGTTGTATATATGAATTTACCTGTAGGTTCTTTGTTATACACTAGGACACAAAAGGAGAGTATATTCTGTCATTAATGTGATCCTGTCATCCTGCAAAACTAAAGCTATAAACAATTATAATATGCAAAAATGAACATGAGGATTTGTTATTGGACAGCATGGCAGTGGAAATGGGTATGGACTAAGTAAAAAAAGTAAAAAAAGCAGTATGTTAAATAATGCAAGAGGAATCACACAAAGAGCTGAGAACTACAATTTAAAGTAACTGGGATCTGGGAAGTAGGGGTCAAATCCAACCAGGATCTCAGGATCTGAGAGTTACTATACCTTTCATATATTGGTAGTTTCTATTTATATTGGTGAGGTAATTACCATTACAGTAATTTCACGCATATGAGGCACACCCTTTTGACTGAAATTGTGATCAGAGCCTAGAAGTGCAGCTCATAGGCGTGAAATTACTGTAATCTCCAGAAAACAAAAAAAGCTTAGATTAATAGAAAGACCCTATCTGCTCCCTTTTGTGTTTTGAAAACAGAATTTTAAACACAAGGGTGAGCTGTTCTTAACATAAATATTTGTTCTTTTTCTTTAACCTAAAAAAGCCCTGTTCAACACATTTTTGGCTGCTATTTCCTTCAAAGTCCTGATAATATGAAAGGGATAAGTCTCTTCCTGAGCTAAGCTGTCAGGGATCCTTCCATCACTACCTGTTGCCTGAGGCTGCTTTGTCCCAGCCCAGGTTGTCCTTTGCTTGTCATCCTTACATAAAAATTGCCTTCCTCCAACTCTTTTGACAGGGATTTTTAAAAAACTACTGTCTGAAAACACAGTATGGCCAATCTTCCTCCTCTCTGAGCTTTTTTGCTGCGACTCTCTCCTGTGTTACAATTTTCTTCTGTTTTGAAAAATATTCATTATGTCCCAACTACCACTTGTTTCTATGGATAGGATATGCTTGCAAAAGACCTTGGTGGAGTATAACAACACTGGGCATGGCTTTATTTTGGGGAAGAACTCAGAAGTCCCAGAATAGAGGCCAGAAAAAAGGCTGAATTGCTGAGTCCTGCAAAGGTGGGGATTCCTGTGCAGAGCAGGGTGTGGCAAACATGGGAGAACTTGGAATGGTGAGGGCAGAGTAGGAAAAGGTGTGAGAGAAAGAGCAATTCAGAGTTTAAGGTAAGGATGTACGAGATGGGAGATTAACTCCTGCTCTGGTCACCTAAGTGCACGCATTACTTTGTTGTGCATTTAATCTCCTGAATCTTTTCAAAGTGATCTCTATCATCCTATAAAGTACTATTTTTTTTCCTAAGAAAAAGAATGTCTGTATCCAGAAAAGGAAGAAATACCTTACTGCTATTACTAATATTGGTCGGAGGATAAAACTTATTATAGCATTGTTTTTGAAACATGGGGTTAAATTTTTTAGGTCATATGTGGGATGTTAAACACTGACAAATATCCCAACTCAGATGTGCCTCTCCACTTTGCACCCAGTGTTCTCTTTTGTGTCAAAACTGAGCTTTATCAGGGAATTATTGTGTTGTATTACTTCGTTACTGGGCTAATATTAGAAGAACATCAAGGCAAAAGAATTTTTTTAGAAACGAATTAGAAGAGACTGCAAAT
The DNA here is from genome assembly GCA_009812075.1 of Sialia sialis. Taxonomy (NCBI): domain Eukaryota; kingdom Metazoa; phylum Chordata; class Aves; order Passeriformes; family Turdidae; genus Sialia; species Sialia sialis. Next base: position 7,618,148 of record VRYO01000638.1, on the reverse strand, counting down.
CTCAAGACAATGGTCAATCTTCAAGGACAATATTTTAATAATAAAAATAAGAAAAGAAGTTTTTCTGGAAGAAGTAGGAAACAAGTAGGAATTAACTGGCAGTTTTACTCTCCATGCAATATTCTTGGAAAACAAAAAACAATAATGAAAACAAAGTAATTATGTGTCATGTCATAAACTAGATTCATAGGCTGAGATATTTTTGAATCCTTGACAAGGTTGAAATCAGTATATATATGTATTGCCAAAATTAAACACAAGGATGACAGATTCATAACACAAGCAAAAGAACATTTTTGAGCACATTAGATGCAAAAACATTGGAAACTATTAATCTGATTTAATTGTAATCTTTTGCCAAAAACATTAACGCATTACCTTTGAAGAGTAATTGGTATAAAGAATATCCTCAAAGAGGAGCATTTCCACATGCCTAGGCTTTATTCTGCCCTCATTAAACTTCATCCTGAGATGACTATTTCCTGTCTATAGCATAAGGATTATTCTTGTTCTGCAAACATCTTAACCTATTAGTTTTGTCACATTATGTTCTGTGATGCCTCTTCCAGATGTAAATCAGTTAATGACAATCAAAGGGAATGCTTAAGCCCTTGACTGGTTTCAGGTTTGCCTTTCTCCTTTGTTTAAGCAGGCAGGTTGGAAGTTCATTCTGGTCAGCCTGTTCAGCAGGTGAAATGGGCACATTTGTGAGCATTAATTGCTTTCAGGCTGAATAGGAATTTGTACAGTACAACTGAAGTTCAACACAGCCATGAATTAAGGACTGATGAGTGCTAAGAATGGAAAGAACCTTGGGCAGTACTGTCATCTACATTACTTCTAGTCCCAGCTTTCACTGAAAGACCCACTTAAGGAAATCCTGGTAGTTTAGCATCATATTTATGCATTTCTGTGTGACCCTGGCTTGCAGTCTTTCTCTGCAACTTGGAATTGACACATTTTTAACTAAGCATTAGCTATATGTGCATCATGATGAATCCCTGATCATTAGATGCATGAACTGGATAAAATCAAGACTTGTTGTTTTTATCAATTTATATCATAGTCAAGTGAACTGATGCCATTGTCTATGAAGTGGATTTATTTCCTCATGAGCTCAAGATCAACCAGATCCTTAGAAGTCAAGATGATGTCACAAAATGGAAGATATATTAAAAATAAAGTCTAGACTTACTATCTCTCTCTCTTCCCTCTCCCTCCCCTCAACATGCTCTTTTCCCCACCCACATTATCTCATGAACTTTGCTTCTCACCATAAATTTGTCTGATACTGACATTTCCAAGATAGTAAGTCTAGACTTCTGGAAACTCTGGAGACAAATGAAAAAGTCATCGAGGTGGTTCTTAAGTGTCTTGGGCAGTGTTCCCAAGGCACCTTTGACGATCAGTGTTACTTTCCCATTTCCACCCCATTGTTAGAGGTCTTCTCCATTCGTTTCTGCCTGAAGCTGACCCTATGGACCAGCCAAAGCCTGTGACAGGGATTTTGTGGGTATGTGATCCACTAGGACGTTGCCTCAACTTCTCATGGCCTCTATAGTCACAAAAATTCTTAAGGATCTTTGCCATTTTTATTCAGTTCCTGGGGGATAATCCTGGCCACACGAAGCCTGGTGAAGGACATTGGCTGGTTGTGATCAGCCACTAGCAGCAGATGTTAAACACTGCACATGATGTACAACCTCTGCTGTGTAAGCAGCTTTACCTGTTGTTACCCAGGGCACCTGAATTTGATGTGTTTGGACACTCTTGTGCAGCCGTAATGAATGCTGTGCTGCTACTTAGTAGGATTTTATCTGGGGTTTGGTTTATTTGTTTCATTGCAGCTTGTAAAGTGCTGACAAAGCCAAAGGAGCAGAATTGCATGAGAGGACATCTGTTTTGGTGAGACAGGAGCCCAAGGGCCACTAGAAGGGGTCAGGCTGCCTGCAGACACACAATGTGCAATATTAAAAATATCTCCCTTGTTCATGTCTTTTATCACTTACTGCTAACGAGCCTTGGACAGATAGAGCTTTGAGGGATGTCATTTTTTTTTACAAGAAGAGTTTTGTCTCACAATTAGTGGTTTGAAAGTTACAGCAGAGGATCGCAAAGCCCTGGCTAGGTTCCCTTTTTTTCACAGATATTATATTGCTTTGTGGTTAAATAATGTCTAGAGATGAATATTCCAAGAGGTCAGTTCTTCCTGCTATCAGGTGTTTTCTGCCAAATAAAGAATTTGATTTTTGAGACATGAAGGAACACTGCACACCACAGATCTCTAAGTGTGGGAAGTGTCACATTTCCTTTTGTGAACTGGAATTGATTATAAAAATAAGAGTTAACATAACTCTTTGGATGGATATTTCCATCCATTCTGTAAACTGTTAATTGCCAATGACTATGTGTTTAGAAGTATAAAATTGGGTAATATAATGATTTCTTATTTCAAAACATACCAGCTCAAATGCTTTAACAAAATTTTCAACTCTACTGTGCTTTTTTCCCCCTGCTGTTATGAATGTCAAGTATATATTACCTATATTACACATAGCAGACTAGACTATATTTACAAAGATGTTTCAGAGGTGTGTTTGGGTGTCTGTAATGCAGTCACCAGTGCACAGAGATTTGGTTCAGAAGTGCCTGACTTTGCACAGCCTGCAGTACCATCAGCAAAGCCCTGCTCACTTACATTTCCCTGATGTTAGATGTGTTTTTACTTCTGCTCAGCCCTGAGGAACCTGTGCCAGAGCTTTGAACCCTCTGTCTGTGTGTTATTCTGGATGCACCAGTTCCTCTTGTATCTGCTCTGCCCATGTGTTCCTTTGACCTTTCTGGAGAGGTTGATGGATGTATTTTTAAGTATCTGCAAGTAATAGTAATATATGCTAAAATTATATATTTTTTGCAATATTCCTGCCAAAATGAGCTACAGTGGATGGCTTGTGTCCACATTACTTAGGAATGTGCATGCTCATAAAATTTTACACCGGACACTTGACATTTTGCCAACATTCATTTGCTATCACATCACCATCACTTCCCACTTTAAACTTGTTAGTACCAAGTGCAAGTACAAGCAGAGCTGCACAGTGCTGAGGACGTGGTGCATTCAGAGGGGAAGGGGAGATGAAGTCACAAAGTCTGAGTGAAGGTCTATCTAATCAGCATGGCAATGTTTGAGTTTTGTTCATCCTGCCTTAGGCAACTGCATGAGATGGGTAAAAAACCAAAAAAATCAATAATGGTATTTCTGGCATTTGCATTCTTATGTCTCATTAAGAACAATTTTTGCCAATAACAAGTGAGAGCTTCATTAATATGCACATAAACTGTAGTCCAGGAAATTACAGGTCAGAGGCATCTCTAGTGTCAGGAAAATACAATGAAAAGACCTGTTTTCATGATTCTTTTATTTAAAATAATATTTCTTCCTTAAAATAGAATTATAGCTAAAGAATGAAAAGGAATGTTGTCAAAGAAAACTATGTAGCTCGTATTTGTAACTAATATTTTGGGATTCTGCCACAGAACACAGTACCAAAATCTGTATTGATTTTAACACTTAGTTCAGTTGCAAATTTTCATTTCATTGTGGCAATTACTTAAGCTGGGCTTTTGGTTCACAATTCTGTTGCATTCAGGTTCACAGCACAGGCTAGGGGCATGCAGTACAAAATAATTTCAATTAATATTTATGTTATTTTTAAACTTTGAAGGCATTTCTACTCTAGTATGTTACGAAATGTCTTTTTAATTCTTTTTCAAAATGTATGAAGTTGTTACTGTTGGACCTGATCTAGATATGCCACATGGGAAATTTGCCATACACCTACACATTCATACCAGCAAAGATCTGCACATGCACAGCTGGCATGGGGAGCAGATGGGCTTTTCTGGAAATGTGCATCCTTGTTATCAAGATGACTTTTAAAGGAGATGGACTTATTAGCCCTTAATAGCAAAGTATTCTCAATTGGAGGTGGTATTTTGGAAAGAGAAATCTGGATTCTGAGAGGAAAGCATATGAAGTTAGAAGGAGAGGAAAAAAGTTTATATTAGTTTGAAATAAAAGGAAAATATAGAAATAAATGCAAGAGGGAATATAAGAAATGTAAGAGGGAATAAAAGAGGAATGAATGATCCCCAAAGCTTCTGATGATTCCTCAGTTGTCCAAATTTTTGTACTTTACCTGAACCATCTAGACTTCTACACTGATTTTCTATATTACATCTGTATGAGTTCATGCTATAAGAAACAGAAGTACTTGAAAGAAAATGAATAAACAAGTCTGGTCTTTATTAGCAAAAGAAAACAAAGGACTAAAGCAAAATTAATCCCCTTTGTAACCATATAAAGTTAAGAGGCACAGTGTTATGAGACAAACAGCAGAACAATTACATCTGAAGTCTGTAATAAGATTTACAGCATTATATTTGAAGTAGCTTAAAACCATATTTGTGAATGTTTTGCATTTTATATGAATCTTATGAAAAGATACCATTTTTCCAAGGTTTCTGTACTTTAGGAGGAAAACCTGTAGAAAAGGACAACTTGCTGCACTGCAGTCAGTTCAAAATTTCCTTGTAACCCCGTTGTTACTGGGCTTTGCTACTTAATTGCATTTATTTTGTGCCATGCAGTCACTGTCTGCTTAAAAGATAAATGTCAGATGTTGCAGGAGACAGCCCACATCTCATGTACAATGTTCCATTGCTGACCTACCTCCGAAAACAGAAATGCTTCTTGCACTGGTCAAGGGCATTCAGATATTGGAGTGATAGGCATGTGAGATAGGACTGGTTAAATGCTGGAAAAAGGGGATGTAACACAACCAACTATTTTGTTATTTCTTTGAAACTCATGATAAATTGCTCGTGGCATCTTTTCTTAGGCAGCTTTTCTCCCTGCCTTGCTTCTGGAAGACCTCACCCCTCTTCATGGGTTGTTCCTGTGCTAAATAGGCTGTGGACAAAATATCAAATGCCATTTACTGCCACAGGCTTTGAGAGATTTCCTCCGATTCTCTCACTGAAAAACTGCAATAGAATTCTTTGCAGGATTGAGGGTAGCAGGGCTAAAATTCAGGCTTTGGCAGGATGTGGCACACTCCAACAGGGAGGCTGAGTCCCGTAAAGCTCACACAGCCTAAAGCCAGCCCCAGGTCCTGACCAGGAATTATGCAAGTGCAGTGGATATTTTCTCTGTTCCATGTCTTTGTAAATAAATAAAATCCCCATGGGCTATTCTGAGAATGAGACAAATTGGAGTGAAATACCAACTGCATTATGTGTTTTAATATATGGGTGGGTAACAGTAAATATTATGTAACTATTAAATTTTGGACAAAAAAGCAGTGCCTTGCTATCCCCTTGTTAGGCTCTCATTCCCTGGGGTACTGAACACTCATTTTCTGTAGTAATAACTCAGCCCATTAATTTCATCAAATTATTGCATCAGATAATACATTTTGGTTTGCGTAGTTTAAAACTAGTAATCCCAAAAGATTAATAAGGGTATAAAAGTAACTAGAATTAGTCAAATTTCACAAAAAGATTGCCATGGAACTATTTCTATTCTTGTTGTCAATCTATCAAAAGCAGACAAGGCAGAATTTAACCCTGAGTGGTGTAGCAACAATTCAGGATTTCAGAACTTCCCAGTTTCCAGAAATTCTGCTTGGCAATTGTGACTGTACAAAACAGAATGAAGATCCATGTCCAGTGCATTAATTCCATGCTCTTTGCATCTTAAAAATAAAGTTGCAGTTAAAAATAAAAAATAATATCAGATATAATGCATGAAAATCCAGATTTGATAAATTGATTTGAACCGGTCACTTAACATGTAGATCATCCACAAAGAATTTCTGATGATGGATCTCTTGGACTTCCATTTTGAGAAAAGCAATGTTGATTAGTAGCAATCCAATTTTTTCTGACTTTTCATTTTATATTGTTTTGTTTTGTCAGAATAAATTTGTGTACTTATCTTTGAAGTAAAGTGTTGACTCTCTGTCTTCCAGAGATCTTTAATCTTGTTCTAAACAGAAAATTAATTGTACTCTGATCTTGCTGGGAATGCAGCCTTCAGGGTCAATTTTTGGCCACATGGAAATATGGACAATTGAAATTAAAAAAATATATGTATCAGTCCACCCATTCCATCTTCCTACTCCCTAAGCAACAACTTCTGCTGTCATGCTCCCAAACCTATTAATTTTGGGTACTATCTCACCTGCAAAGATTTTTAGTGTGTGCAAGACTGGAATTAAGAACATACAATAAGGAAGTTTATCTTCCAGTTAGGCCTGGGTTGTTAGCTGGAGTGGGTTCTGAGTGGCTAATTTATGGTAATTTAGGGATCTACATTTCTTTAGGGTGGAACATCACTGCAGGGAGCAAGGCCCTGCAGTCCAGCAGTTGCAGCAGCGAGTGAGGATTATTGTGCTGCAGGAGGTGGAACAGACTGTGTCACCTCTGATGCTGTTTCAGGCTTTATTTGTCTTATCTGTTTAGAATGCTTTTCACCGTGCCATTCCAAAGGCTACTTATTATACAAATTTATGATAACCATGGAGTTAGTTAGAGGCTTATCCTCCCTTTGGAAGAAATTTTCTCTTCATCTCCCATCCCAGTGCAGAGTGAAGATGTGGAAAGGCCACATTGGCACCGACACAGATTGCGCTTTTGACTTCCAGATAAATGAAAAGCAAACAAACATGTCTTTGTCTGACAAGTTCTGTCTTGGGCACACCCACCAATCCCTCATCAGCCAAGATAAATTGCTTCAGAGGGAGGACTTCCATGTTCACAGAAGGAATGCAGAAATTCTTTCTATTTTGTACATTCTTGGCGTCTTTCCTTTGTTATCAATTTCACGTCCTCTTTGTGTTTTGAAGCTCTGCTTGGGAAAAGAGGTTATAAATATTAAAGCTTTGCACAAATTCCTATGGATGATTTGGGATTTTTTTCTTTTTTTTTTTTTTTTTGCTTTGGCTTAAATATTTTTTGTTTCTGCTATTTTTAGCTCAAAGCTATCCTTCCTCATCCAAGCTGTGTATTTTTAGCTCGTCCAAATAGTTGGAAATGTTGTTATTCATTAGACAGAGAATACTTTTGGCTTTCTTCTTTTCCAATTCTGTTGTAGTATTATCAGCACTGAGAAACACACATTCAAAGCAGATTTTACAAATACTATATGAACGATAAAGAATTTATATTTTGAAAGTACTTTAATGAATCCCTTACCATAAACAGTAAGGGTTTTTAAGTACTGGAATGTGTGCTTTAAGTTGGACTTCATGAAGAAACATCCAAAGACTTTGCTCATAGTTGCATAGGACTTTGTAATTAAAATTTTAATGTGATCAGCCTGTGCTTGATATGGATTCTATATTACTGTAGACAATGCAAATATGTTTCTGGCATGACTTGAATTGGATGAGAACTTCCATTTTCCTCTCTCATAAACATTTACAGCAGTTATTGACACATAAAAGGTCAGGATTTCAGCATTTAACTCTGGGCAAATACATACATATTATATTGAACCTCTAGCTCTGGACCCCATTTTTTAGCTCACATCCCTTTTTGCACTGTTCTAGGGAAAAAAAAGTTATGTGGAACTTTTCTGCATAAACTTTTCCACAATTCCTGTATTTTCTTTGTTAGGTTTATAAATAAACAGACCTTTTCCTTCGTGTGGGCAATGTACATCTCCCTCTGTCATTTCCCACAGTCACCTGAAGCTCCATAGGGGAACAGCGGGAAAGGATATGGAGGGAGTAATAAAAGGAACAGTCCAAGTGCAAAGCAAAAGGAAAAAGAGACCTTTCTGTAATTGGGAGGTCCATAAATTACTGTAGCCCTGGGGTCAAATATTTGTGTGTGGAATTGCTGGACCATTTAAGCAGCTACTCATTAAAACCATGTAAGTACTCCAACAATCAAGCTATCATTTTACACTGATAGTGGTACCTGCTCCCGAGGAGGGAGAGCAAGTGCACATTGATAAGGACACCCTAAGGTAGATTCCCACAATCACAGCCCTTCTCCACACAAATATTTCCTTAAAGGCATGCTGTCAGGTAAACTTGCAGATTTTTAGCCAGCATCTGTATCCTGACGTTAGGACCTGCTCTAAGACTAATGGGGAAAAGCCTACAAGAAATACAGAAAATTTCCCTGCAGGTTGCTCCACTTTTGGGTGCTTCAGCCTGTAGTGCAGCAGGAGCAGTGAGGTTTGCCCATGTGAAGACAGCAGCAGACATCCCAGGGGATCCTGCAGAGCCACAAAGCCATCCTCAGGGTGATGGGTGCTCCTGCACAAGCCCTGCACTTCAATCTTCCCTCTTCCAGTTTCTCAGGCACGGGGAGGAGGGAAAGGATTTGCTCAGCGATGGTAGTTTGCTCACAGTTTAATTAATCCTGCACTGTGCTCACTTTCTGGCAGCTCTCCAGTGGAGTTGAGCAGAGATGGTGGATATCACTCATGCCTGTACCTGCCCTCTTCCTCTTGCAGGGCTGGGAATTGCTGTGCAGGAGCAGCAGTGCCACCCCTCAGTGTCCTGTCACAGAGGGTCCCTCAGCTGTGCTGCTGCTGCCTGTGTTCAACACCGGGCTAACCCTGCTTTTCTTCTAATGCAGCCTTCCCTCTAATCCCCAGGGGTGTTTTATCTCTTTTCTCTTTCTCCATTTCTGTATTTAAATTTGGTTTTTCAATTTTCCCTTCCAACTTTCAATTGTAACTGTTGTGATCCAGCTGCTGCTTTGTTCTTTCTTCTGATCCTTTCACCACCCTGCTGAGGTGAGGTCCCTCATTCCTCAGCCCCATGTGATGTGAGTGGGTGAGCAGGGAGCAGATGACAGAATTAATTTGCAGGTGTCTCCCTCCTTTTGCTTTTGACATCCTGTCATTTGCCATGTCCTTATGTCTAGGGGGTTATTTGTCAGTGTTGTGCAATCCTTTTCTAGGTTAGCATTGAGCAATCTTAATTATTTCACAGACAATCTTTACATAAGGAGATATTTGTTGAGGAAAAAGACTTTCAAATGTATTCCCTTTAAAAACAGTTGAATACAGTAAAATGAAAAAGGCAGGGAGGTAATGGCATAATTTTATGGCTTTTCTGCAGCTTCTCTAAGCCATGAGAATGGAATAATTTGCAACAGAACAAAAACGTACAACTTGAAAAAGTGAAGATAATAACAGTAAGACACGGCTGTGTGTTCCTTTTTAATCTTAGGAGATGACATATGAAAGGTTTGGTCTCCTGTGCACACAGCTGCCTCCTGGTGAGGTGGGGCATGTCTGTTTGCTGAAGTGCAGGGTGCCTGACTCACATGTGAACTTCTTCTTTGCACTCTTATTTGTTTACAAAAACTGGGAGGATTTACTGCATGTATCAAGTGTGCACTTAAATAGCATCATATTTATTTAATTGCTGTTTGATTTTCTTTTCAAGATTTTAGTGAGCTTTTAATTATTTGTTGGGATTTCTTTTTTTATTATTATTATTCTGTTGGGTAATCTGCGAAAAATTCATTGTTCTTAATCATTGATATTCTGCCCTCACTTTGGAAGGAGAATGCAAATAAAAATGTCCAAGACTGTAGGTCCTGTGGAAGATCCTTCATCTTTGAGCACTATAGATATTATTTCCTTAGAATACTTCAGTTATGCCTAGCCTTAAGGGAAATCATCTTTCTCTCTCTTTTCATTATTTCAAACATTTCTGAGAATGACAAGTGGGCTTAGGTGAACACAGTACGCATTTGGGGAATGGAAGGAAGAATAAGAAATTTAAATGACATGAGCACCAATATTCCTTTTTATGGGCTTCATGCTATATGTTGTTGTATGATTATGAAGAGCAGGTATTGCTAACAAGTCATTAGAAGGAGACCCCATTTTCTTTAGCTGTGGCCTTAAATGCATTAAGTTTTTAGTAAAATAAATGTATGCACATCTGTGATGCAATAGCTAAAGGAAATAACAGCTGGAAACAAATTTGTAATTCTTCAGTGCTCACTCTGAAGATAGCTGGTTTTTATGTTCACTGTTACAGTACATATCTGACAGGGAAAAAGAATCCAAAGTGAATTATAAAAACCAGAAATATGTCTCAATTTTTTTTTTTAAGCTTTCAGGCTCCATACTGAAACTCTTGCTGTAAATTATGAATATGAAAATGTAAATTTAATATGTTTGCAGGCCACATTTTAAGACCAAATAGATTGATGATAATTTATTCTTCATAAATTATATAAGTGTTCAGATTACTTTCACTGGTTGCGTGTTCCGAGTGACTTTAGTGGGAATTGTTGGTACTATGATTCTTTGAAAACCAGGGCAAAGACAATGCTGTGAAATGCTTTTTGTGGAATGGTTTGCAGACAGATGTGCAAAATTCAGTTCTGACACAACCAGAAATCTCCAGGAAGCTCCAGCCTCTCTCTGTCTTTGTGGGAAGATGGTCTCTTCTCTACGAATCTATTTCCAAGCATTCCAGATTGTTTAAATTGTATTTCACATCATGTGAGGCTTTTACAACAAACCTGACATCCTTTCTGTGAAACTGAAAATGTCCTAACACACTGGTGCTGCTGCTTGCTTTGCTTTTTAAACTAACTGTCTGATAAATCACCCTTTTAATATTAACCTGAAGATGGGCCAAGCAAAGCTGAACAGGCTGAGCTCCCTCTGAGATGGGACAGAGCATCTGACCTGCTGGGGAGGGTGACAGAGTGAATGCTGAAGCCAACCTGTCTAATAAGGACATCTGTCACAGTTCTGCCTGTCACAGAAGGCTCTTTTACATGCTCTATTTATAATGTCGTGTTGCCATTTTATTGTGCCTTTAACAGCTATGCAAGGGTGATTAAAACCAGTCCCTAAGTTTCCTGTGTCACTTTTCACTCATCATCACTGCTCTGAATGGTAACAGTTTAAACCTTTCCATGCCCCTTAGCTAATGTCTGGTAAGAACATAACACTGGCCTCTTTCTTTTTATTGCAAACTTCATGAATCCGTATTATTAATTTTTCATTGTCAAGCTTATGGGTGCGATCCAAGTCTGGAAATTTAAATAACAATTAATCTTCCTTGTTTTCTGGTCTTTGAATTCGTCTGTGCAAAACTCTACTTGACACAGCATTACTCTAGAATTAGTTTCAGTGCCTTTGCCTAGCAACACAAATACGTTTTACACTTTCCAGGTTTCCCCTGTTAACTTCTCAGGCTGATTGTTGTCCCCAGCACATCTTTGTTTGCTATTTATTTGTTGCTGGTGTCATGGCTCTGCACAGGCTCCTGGGCTGGATGCTCCCCAGGCTCTGTGTGTCAGTCGCAGAGGCTGGGGCAGTGCTGGCAGAGCAAAGCCCAGCTCTGCCACTGCCCTGGCCCTTCCCTTCCCTTCCCTTCCCTTCCCTTCCCTTCCCTTCCCTTCCCTTCCCTTCCCTTCCCTGCCACTGTCCCCTGCTCTGACCTGCCCTCCTCTGCCAGGGTCTGAACACCCCCATCTCCTGCAACAACCTCCTGCTTCCACAAAACTCAAATATTTGTACTGTTCTTCTTCAGGCTCAGATGGAAGTTTTTGCACTGAGCTTTTGACACTGCACAGAATAAGCTGAATTCAGAAAATAGAAACATCTCTATGTCCTTGCATCCCTGTCCGCCTGTGTTAGGGGCTCAGCTTTCGGAGGGGCTCTTTGGAGCTCTCCTTGCTGCCAGCCAACTCCCTTCACCTTTGCCATTCCACAGTAAGGAGGGTTTATCCTTTGGCCCAAAGCCTGTGCCTTTGTTCACCCTTTTTGCATCATCTGTCTTCTTGACCCACCCTATGGTGGATTTAAAAGCAGTGTTTAATACTGTGCTCCCTTCAGATTGCCCCAGGAGGGTGGTTCTGCCTTCTCAGGCAATCCTTCGCAAACTCACTGCCCAGCTCAGCACATTCTTGGAGTGTTAGCAACTTCTTTGCTTGTTCTGTAGTTTCTCTGGAACAGAGGTGTCAGAGGACAGTGTCCTCATCAGATTTACTTGGGGTGTGGAATGGAGGGCAAAGAGTGAGGACGTGAGGGCCCAGCGCAGCTTTGCCACTGCCTGTCTGGTGGCAGCTGTCCTGTGCGTCCCTTCCCCAGCCGCTGGCTTTGCAGGGACTCTGTGGTGCCCAGGCAGCACCCTGGGCTGGGCTGTGTGGGACAGCCTGACTCGGAAGGGAAAAAAGCAGCAGCAGGTCAATCAGTGCTGGGTGCTCAGTGAGGGCCCTACAGCTACAGCCCAGGTTTGTCATTTCAGAGCTGCCACCAACACATTCTGCTCCCAGTGATGCCAGCGGTGCTGGGAGCCCTGAGCTCCAGCCTGGTTCCCTGGCTGGGTCTTGTCCTCCCACCCCAGCCCCTCTCCCACAGGATTTCAAGCAGGGACAGAGCTGTGAGCAGAGCCTGTGCTGAGCTGCCTGCTCATGGTGGCCTCAGTGTTTATATTTGCTTGAGAGAGTCAATCCCTTTCAGGAACAGCAATGAAATGTTTCTGTAGAACATCCTGAGTGTGTGGGGGGGTGTGTGGTTTTGGTGGTTTTGCATAATATATGTGATTCTCAGTTTTGTTGATTTTTAACAGTGTGCTGTGTATATTACACATGTGAGGTTACCTGTTTGTTCTTTCTGTGGACAAAAAGAAAGCGTTTGACTGGAGGTTGCTTTTCAGTGCACATGCCTCTGCTACACACACATTCATGAATAAGTTACAGTCTGTATTGGGAAATATATTGTGAATATAATTGGCTTGGTGAAATGAAACATTTACAATGAGTAATAGAAAGATACTAAAGAATTATTTGAGAAAAAAAATGAAAGCAGGAAAGGACATGACCTTCTTATGTTAGTGATGGTTCTTGTTATTACAGGAATGAGAGGCTTAATTCCTGGAAGTGCTAGAGTTTTTTTTGTTGGCTGAATGTGTCCTTCATAGTAGTCTGTTTGTCATCCCAACCTTTTTCTGAAAATGGAATTCAGGTTTGTAGCCAAAAACGGAATATTTTTTTACTTTATATTGAGGTTATGTAACAGATGGTGAGTTTAAATGTGCTCAGTGCTTCGAAATTATTTGATGAATCACAAAACTGAATAACACTTTTTCCCTCAGATTATGTTTTGATTCTATCCAGGGATGAGTAAAATTGTTAAATTAGAGAAAACTCTATCTGAAATATTAAGCACGTATTTGAATCAGGAAAATCTGTTGGGATTTTTATTAATCCATTTGTCTGTGGCTGGTCTTGTAGTAAGAAGTACTTGAGATCACCAGAGAAAAATGTGCAATTTCTGAAATGTTTAAAGAATAGCTATAATTTGGTCAACATTGAAACTGCAAACAAAACCTTCAAGTTCTCCAAGAGTTCAACTGTTCTGTTTTAACTGGAACCAACATAAAGTATCTCTCTTTAAAACCGCTGTTTTCTTGTATATTTGGAATCAGTGGGAGCCAGATTCCTTTGGAAATACTTGAGAGGGTCTACTGGGAAATTAGGTGTCCAGTTCATGGAGCGTCTGTCCCTAATGCTGGTGTGATGGACAAACTTAAAAGCATATGTGCAGTGTGGGAAGTTTCACACCATGGACGTATCCAGTTCCCGCTGGCACCATCCATCCTTTCCTTGGATGTCCTGGAAGTTGCCCTTGGGTGCTTGTGCACCTCCGTTGGATGTAGGATAAGGTCAATGACATTAATTACAGTAATTTCACGATTATAAGCCGCACCTTTTTCATTGAAGAATCTAGCCTACCCCAGTAGTGCGGCTTATATTCAGTGCGGCTTATCTATGGGCAAATCCCAGGGAAATGCCAACCCAGAAGTGAGAGCCGGCCGGAGAGGGCGCCTGGGGCTGCCTTTAAAGGCTTCACTGGTCTGTGAAAACTGTTTGCAACTTGAGCACCTGACACCAAACCCGCACTGGCACGATTCTGTTACTAATTCATTACTTTGTTACACATGGGTCCTCCCAGTAAAAAAAAAAGAGGTGCGGCTTATAATCAGGTGCAGCTTATAATTGTGAAATTACTAGGTCTCAGCAATGCACTTTTGCTCCAAACACTCCCTGGCCATAGTTCAGTCTGGCCCCTTTCAAGAAGCAAGGCTAATCACAATATTCTCCTTGGGCTGGGGGGAGAAAAGAGCAGTGTTTGTGGTGTTAGCACACATGGGCTGATTTGGGAGGTCTGAGCACATCTCAGTGCCCACACAACAATCAGGGGCAGGACAGGTCTCTGAAGAGCTCTGACAAAGGCGTTGGCCACTGGCCAGCTCTGGAGTTCAGCTTAAGGATTTTCATTCAGAACAAACTCCATTTCTGCAGGCCTAGGAGAAAACCTCCATTATCATACCTCAGTGTGGATATGTTTTTAAGGCAACGTACACATTGCTATGGAAGAAAGCAGGAAACGCAGAACACTTCTATCTCACAAGTACACAAAAGTATATTATATATACAAAGAATACACACTTTTGAAAGGGCTCTTAGGCCTGCTTGTGATGTTTACATAGAGACTTAGGATTGCCATTCTAAGTGTATTGGCAATATTTGTCTGAAAAAGAGATGTCATCCCCTGAATATTTATTTTTTAAAGTTATATTTTTACTCCATCTAGTAGCTCAAAGCTTCTTTTTCTACAAATTGCTCTATTCTCAAAGATGATAGGTAGATGTTAAGAGTTCCAGCTTTTCTTCCTGGTATACCATGTGTGTCTCTATTTGCATTCTCTCAGCTCATGTTTTCTCACATGCAGAAAATTATGTAATTAGTTGTGGGGTCTCATACCATCGTTTCAGAGATGTTTCCCATTTAAATTAAAGGCCTGTTCTTCTACCCAATCAGTAATTGTCTAGATCTTTTAAGATCTCCTTCAGCTTGATTTAATTGTTAAACATTAATTTAGTGGGAAAAAGGCTTCAAAGGGGAAAAAAAGAACTGCTGGAGGGGCAAAATATTAATAGCTGCTTAAAAGCAAAACAGTAATTCTTCCCTTTCTAAGCTTGCAGCCCTTCAGGCCTAGTGGAAAAGAAACAATTGACTGTATTACAGGATTATATAGGTTTCATTGACTTAAAATGAACTGAAAGCAGCTGTAGGGAGATTTACCTCAAGTCTTTATTATTAGCCATATGAGGCAGAAAGAAAAACAATGTTTTGTTTGAGTCAGAAAATACAATTTTCAATGGTGGTTTAGAAAAGGTTAGATAAAGAGAGCATTGCTTTTCAATAGGGAAAAGGTGAATAGAAAAATTCTGTTTTGCCAGCATTATATACCATATGAAAGATTTCAGCCAGCAGAAAAAGAGCCTATATTATACTTGTAGGGTCTTTGTTTTGTTTCATTTCTGGTGGATAATCTTGGAGTTTAGTACACTTGATATCTCTTTTACTTACTAATGACTGTAGTACTTCACTCCTTTGAATACTTCTACCATGCAAATGGAGATAAAGATCAAAAAAGTGCTGCTTTTTTTACAAAGAAAATCCTTCTAAAGCCTGTCTCTCATTGAAAAATACATTGGTACAGATTTCCCCCTAAGTTTTCTCCCTTTGGCTGTTAAAAATTCTAATTAAGAAAAAACTGAAGAGTTTTTAGAGAAAAAACTTGAGAATGCAAACTCAGAATCTATTCTAAAGATCCAGAATATTTCCCTTCTGTGAAATATTGAAAATACTTAGGATTATTTCATATACCATAGACTTTTTTTTAACCATACATGTAATTAAAATGTAGTTAACAGTAGTTTTTCTATAACCTGTCTATGCTCAGTGCCTTCTGCAATTCAGGGTGTTGCTTTCACTCCAGTGATGTGCTGAGAATGGGAGCTGCTCCCTCTCAGATAAAAGTGTCCTGATGTGTTGGGGGATAAGGAATCTGTAACCATACACAACAACAATAAAAACTGACACCTAATATCAGTGATAATATACTCCTTTATCAGAAAATTTAAAACTTGCTGCCCTATTGGGATTTTTGATACAGATTTCTTATTTCTTAAAACTTACCTTTGTCCAAGGTCACATGTGTTTTGTTAGGTGGTGGTACTGGAGAGATTCTTAAATACTTAATAGGCTTTTTCTTCCTCTGGGTTGCTCAAGTGAAGTGCTTTTATATAAATGTATCCACAGCAGTATTCATTGTGATGCAGGATGGAATTATGCAATTTTGAACATGATGTTAGCAGTGCATTATATTATATATTGCCATTGCAGCAGCAACATTTCAGTAGAGCTGAACTTGATTTAGAGATTTTAAAAATAAATACAAAAAAATAAAATCTGTGGCCATTGAAGAAAAACTGGAATTAAATTCTCACTGATACCCAAAAATATTTTCTTAACTGACAGCCCAGCCACTCTTTAGCTGCTGTTTTTGACTG
This sequence comes from Sialia sialis, assembly GCA_009812075.1. NCBI lineage: Eukaryota > Metazoa > Chordata > Aves > Passeriformes > Turdidae > Sialia > Sialia sialis. The sequence goes on along the minus strand of VRYO01000638.1, from coordinate 7,601,727 downwards.
GAGCAAAAATGCAGTGTTCTGGTATAAGGATGAACAACTTTGTGTAGCTGTGAGTGGTTATGCACCCACTTACCCTTAAAGTTCCTTCTTCAAAGGAAAGTCTACAAAGAAAGCTGTGGCTGATTCTGTCTGCAGCAATGTACCTTTGAAGTGTATATTGCTGCATCTGGCATTCTGTGCGTGCAGAGGTGGAGTTTTCCCATGTTTCAGAGTTGTTTCACACTCTCATATTCAATTAATAATGGTATGCCATTGTGTTATTTCTCAAACTGTTTTCAGTAGGACAGTGTATTTTTGAAGTATCAGAAACTGGAGCTTTTATAACCTGCAGCACTGTTGTTTTAAATGTCTGTTTTGATTCTGGCATATTTATGGGAGAGATGATCTCAGCTCTAACACTCATGGACCCAATTGAAATACCACTTTTTCTCTTCAATTCATGGAATCATAGAACGGTTTGGGTCAGAAGGGACCTTAAAGTTCATCCAGTTCCACCCCATGTCATGGGCAAGGACACCTTCCACTACACCAGTAGCTCAAAGCCCCATCCAACCTGGCCTTGAACACTTCCAAGGATGAGGTGTCCTTCTAATTCTGATATAAATCCTTTAGTAAAGGGTTAGCTTGCCACAGCTGCATAGCAGCCATTTAAAACCTGACTTCAAACTGGTGGACCCCAGTTTTGGATCTTAAGTTAGGGAGAGACTGAATACTCAGTGGAAATAAAATATTTAACTTTTTTTTCAAATTTGCCATCCAGATCTATTATTTATGTTTTTAATAGACATGCCATGGCTCCTTATCAGCCTGAATTCAGATAATACTGTGTATGTTTATCAACTTAAAGAAACTGAAAATGATGTAACAAAAGTGTAGAAGAAAGTGTAGAATTTACATTCTGCTTTGATTTGTAATTTGAAAGGGACTTCTCCAGGTTCAGTAGCAGCTTTTTTGGATTTTATAGTTGAGAAAATCTTTGACAGAGATTAAGAAACTTGCCCAAGGTCTCAATGGAGCCACTGACACAGTCAGAGCTGAACACTGAACTCCTGCCTTGTTCACAACATTTAGTTCTCAGGCTGGGAGGGTACACTTGTTTGGAGTTCTATCCTGGAATCTCACCCCATTTGCTTCTCCAGCAAGAAATCCCAGTCTTCCTTATCTCCTGTAATTTCCAGTAGGATCCTCCTCCCCTGTGCTATCAGCACACTCCTTATTATCAATGTTTCTTCTAACAAGAAGTCCAAGTACCTGACACTGTGTGTAGAAAGTTGGTGCTTCCATTCAGGCTGATGGTTTTCATGCTCAAAAGTATTCACTTCTAATTGAGACCTCCAAAGATAAGAATTCAACAAGGATTTGATGTATTTGTTGCAGAGGTGTTGTCAGACTGGCTAAGTCCCATCCTAAACATTGATGGGGCTGGGGATACAAGTGACCTGAAACACCCCTGCATGGTTTGCACAGCTGCATGTGTAATTACTGGATATGTGCATGCATTTACAGTGTTGGAATTGTATGTCTGATGCACTTTTAGTTACCTGTTCATCTGTTAATCTGCTGAAGAGAACAGAAATATTGAACAAAATGAAATGTTACCAATGAGCCATTGTATTTCATGCTCACAAAAAGAAAACTCACCTGGGTGTATTGTGAATTTGGGTTTGTGCTCCTGACAAAGGAGATGCTGCTGGCAGGACAGGAGTAACCTCCCTTCTGGGAAGTGACTTCTGAGGATTTGTGTGTAGGATGTACAGAATGTTCAGCTTCCTTGGGCAATGTTCTCTGTTCAGAACTGTGAGGGACACGTTCATTGTGTTGTAGTGATCAACAGCAGTTATGAATTATTGAAAGTTAACACGCCTGCCAGGCATTTCAGGGCAGTAACCTGTAACAAGAAGAGGCACATTTCCCTAAATGAATACATTTTCATTCACAGGGTTATTCACTTAGCCAGCATTAAATGTAATCCTCTTTGAATCTCATGGCCACCTCCTACTCTAGTCCTGTCAGTTTTCATCTCCTGCAAAATCATCAATCCAGCATTCAAAAGAATAATAGTTTGGTTAATTCACTGTGTAGATTTCTGTAAGAAATACAAGAGGAATTTTATAGAATTAGAGCAAAATAGCTCAACTAAGTGGCTCCAATATTTACACCATAATTAAAGTATTCTTTTTAATCTCCTGTCTCTCTCCCTCTCCCTTTTTCCTTTATTTCACTTTTTTTCTTTCCTATTTATTTATTTTTTTTAAGATGGAAAGGTGTTTGTCTCTAATACAGCATCATCACCTCTTTTTGTGCTGATTTCATGGTCAGACAAGGCAGATAACACTGCTGGCCACTGCGATTTGCTGCACACCAGCTTTGCAGAATATAATGGAGTGGGACAGTATTCTTTTTGATGTGGTTAATCTCTGTTGTACTTGTGCCTCTCCTGAAAACTGCACTGTGTCAGAGAGTCTTTTGTAGCCAACGGTGACAGGAAGATCAACAGAGAGAGGTTGCTCCATTAACCTCTGAAGTAATGAAGTTGCATTGCAGGCAGTCAACACTCACCCTGCCAATTTATTATCATTTAAGAGGAAGTGAAACTACTTCAAGCCACTCTAGTGCCCACATTTTGATAAATGCCCAGAGTGCTAATGTTCTAATGCTAACCATCAGCCTTGAAGGGACCTCTAATGGCGTAGGATGCTGTGGCTGTGTCTTCTTGCTCTTGCAGAATGACCTTCACAGGATCAGCACCAAGGGAACAGGCCAAGTCTGTTTACTTCCATTCTGAATATGCAGGTGTTGTTTTGCTGGTGGTGCCTCCAGTATCTTTCCATGTGGAAAGGCTGAAAGTAGATAAATTATTTGATAAAAAATTTGTGTAAACTTTGAAGGGTACTGAGTTAAGATCTCCAGGTTTGCTTTTATTTAATTCTTGTTTCCCAGGCAATGCACATTGTTAAGGGGATTACTTTCCATCTTAGAAACGGACATACCGGAATCTTGGGAACACGTGTACTCTTTGAATTTGTTAAAATCTTGCAGGATTGCCTGACCTTATAAGAGTTTTGTGATCAATAGTCAAATCCTGTGGGAACAGCTTTCTGAGGAAGCAATAACACCAGTCTCCCCCACCTCAGCAGTAAAACAGGCTTGTAAAAGAAAACATTGCAAAGCTGGCATGACCAAACCCCCATTCTTCCCCACTTCTGCTCCTAGGCATGCTCTTTGGCACATATTTTTTCCTGCTAAGGGCAGTGTAATTTACATGTCTGGCTTTCCATAAGTAGTGAAAACACTTTTTATATATAAAAAATCCAGGTGGTTTCATAGCCATATCATACATTCCTTTTCTCCCAGGGTGACATAAGTAGTTATTTATCCACGGTATTTGAGACACAGAACCAAGGTGGTCAGCTAAGTGCAGCATGTTGCTGCTGATTCCTTGCAGGATTTCTGATGTGTTTGTGTTTGTGCTGTGGGCCCAGTTTTGGCTGCAGATGGGGCTCTGAGTGCTTGCTTCCTGGGACTATGTGATGCATCTTGACTGAAATAATTTGGAAGACTCTGGATAGATCCTTTTAGTGTCTGGGAAGAGAATGCACTCAGAAAGCACAGGGAATGTTTCCTGAATTGTGTGGAAGAACATCATTTATGAAGAGAATACTCACCATGGCCTTGTGCCATGTGTGTGATGTTTCCTTGCCTCTCCTGTCCATAGCCTGCATCCTGCTCTCCCCCTGACCTGCAGCTCCTGCTGCTGCAAAGCAGATCCCCTGCCTTGCTTCCTCCCTCCTGCCCAAGGAAGAGGCTGCAGCTCCTTGCTGGTGCTTTCCCAGCTGGAGCAATGGTTCTTCCCTGCTCACACACCCAGTGAGCTCTGCTGAGGGCCAGAGCAGTGGCTGCAGGGTTTGGACAAGCTCCCTGTGCTGGGCTGCCTGCCAGAGCCTGGGACAGAGCTGGTGCCAGGGCCAGGACCACAAGCATCTCCCACATGTGCCACAAAGCTGCCTCCATCCTGCAGCCTGCGCAGCTCCAGGGGTTTTTCTTGCACTCCCTCTCTCCCCCTGCCATGATATGTTCTTCTCTGTACTGAGACAACAGGTGTCTCCAAATTCTCCCTTCTGTTTTTAGGCAAGCAGGTTTGGGAAGGGCCCCCTGCCAGGTTGGAGCACAAGGTCACTTTGGAGCATCTGACACACACACAGTTGGCATTTTCAGCTGCCTGGGGCTGGGAGCTCTGCCCTGGGTGCACCTGGAGAGAAAGCCACCCTGCTGCTGGGGCAGCACAGCCAGGGTCATGGAGCTCAGCAGCACGGCAGGGAAATGTCAGGGCTGTTGGGGAACAGGGTGGGAACCTCTGCCACCGCCACAGCCCGTGATGCTGCAGCTCCAACAAGGACACAGGGATGGGAAAAGCTGTCAGGAATTCCACAGCAATGCTAAAACCAAGGAGACACGGGCAGTC
>VRYO01000638.1:7566282-7596265 GCA_009812075.1 Sialia sialis | reverse complement strand
CTTATATTCAGGTGTGGCTTATAATCGTGAAATTACTGTACTTCCTTAGCAGCATCCACAAAACACACCAAAGGTGTTTGGGACAGAGAAAAGAGATGGAGTCTGTGCTGCTGGGAATTGCAGAAAGGTGTTCTTGGCACCATTATCAGATTTTTAGGTAGTGAGGATGTTTTCATTTAACACAGAATTAGTTTATATGTTGTATCTGTTTTCAAAAAGGTGAGATGAGATGAGATAAGCAATAGTAAATTATAAATTATAACTCTACAATTTGTTATTAGTTTGCATCTGAGTTTTTATGTGATTTAAATATACAGCTCACTGTTCTTAGCTTCCCTTCTATGTTCAGCCAAAGAGAACTGCTGAAGAATATGAAATATATTATTTTATTGGCACTGAATCACAAATGAGTCAGTGAACTTTTTTGCACTTACAACTAAAATTGGATTCTAACTTCCAAAAATTTATGACAATTGCTCCTTCTTGTGGCTTGAATGTTGACATATAATTAATTTAGGATTTCTTCTTGAGATTTCCTGTCTAGGTTTGTACCTGTCACAAAAATATCCTTGGAAGTTTATCTAACAGCTGGAACACCACGAGAGTCGATTGAAATTTAGCAGAGATTTACTGGGGCCAACAGGAAGTGCTCTGAACAGGATGGCATAAATATGCAGAAAGAGCTCTTTTATTTCAGCTCTTTTAAAGGGTCCCAGTACAGGCTGATAGTGGTGTAATGCTGAAAAATGCTGACACTGTGTCAGCCAGCAGCACCAGCACAGCAAAGGATTCCACAGGCATGGCCTGGCACTTTGTTGAATTATGCACAGAATGGAGCTGTGTCTGTTGCCTGCCCTCCATCCCAGCTGCCCTGCAGGTTTCAGCCCATTCTTTTGAGAAACCAGGTGTGTTTAATGGGAATTTCCCACAAAATGGCCTGGAAATCTATTTTGTTGCTCTGCAGGACTGAGGGAATTCTGAAAATGTAAAATCTAGGTTGCAGTGACTTAAGGGACTGGGCAGATGTAATTATCTTTAGATAAATGTAAAATGAAGCATATGGGAGAAAAGCAATGCCAAACCCTAAGACTGCACTGTAATTATCAGGACATAATGTTAGCTATATTTCTTCAGGTTAGAGATGTTGGAATTCCTGTGCACTGTCCTCTAAAAACTTACCTTTGTTTCCAGAAATAATAAAAAAAGGGAAACAGAGAAATAAATAGGTGGAAAAGAAAAAGCTATTTAAACACATAGGGCCTGGAGGGTTCATTCCCTCTTTCCTTCTGCAGAGGGGTGGTGGAAGGTGTGAATTGTTCCACACGTTAAAATTTGGAAGACAGATAAATTAGAAATTATTATTGAAACAAGCTGTGTTTTCTACAGTGGGCCTACAAAATATTGTCTGATCATTACTGTGGTAAGCCTGATGATGGAAGGTGCACACCTAGTGGAAGTAAAAATAAGATTTAATGAAATGAAAGATCCTCAAGTGTTCTATTGGAAAAAAAAATCTGCAGAGGACACAGGTGACCCTCTTTCCTCCTTTTCCACACCCCCTGTTTGTTTTTTTCTTTTTGCATGATTAACCATTAAGCTCTGCCAAAAAGATATTCCTGCCTTAAGCAATAACTTTCAATGATAAAAGAATTGATAAATTACACTTAGGGTATATTCTAAAAAAAAATTAAAAATAACTTGTTCAAAAGAACAAGTAGCTTAATTTAATAAAAGTTAGCTTGATTTGATCTCTGGAAATGTTTAGAAAAAAAGATTTCCTCATAAAAAATGTAGTGAAACTGCATTCTTTGACTTAATCCTCGCATTTTCCTAATACAACATGCTGCATTCAGATATGAAAAATAATCCAGCTGCAAGTTTTTTTTCTGAATTCCCCACATCTTTTTTGTTCAAGTCCAGTGTTCTTTATACATCACAGGCAACTGTGTCTAGTTTCCAGAGTGTAAAAATACTAATGTAGAGGTGCACCTAGAAGTGGTGACCTATATATCTTCAAATTCCTATAGAAAATCAGGGAAAATACGCAAGTGTGAGAAAAGAAAAATAAGAAAATTAGAATTAAATGAGCTAGATAATTTTGTTTGCATTTAAAATATTTAATGAGAAATTAGGATATGTTGTCAAATATGGATTTATCCTCTTGAATTAGAGAGTTGGCAAAAAACAAAGTTTCTGGAAATTAGCCCTAGAACGATCTTGTCTTTCTTCTAGTAGGTTCAGTGGGGAAGTTTTTTTTATAAGTACCTGTTTAGTTGCTGCTCTCCCTAAAATTAGTGGAGAAATGAAAAATGTTTGCACTGCCATCATTATTCTTATTTTCCAAGTTGTTTCTGTTAATTAAGTTCCATTCTGGGCTTTACCTTTTCCTCAGTGGTGTTGACACATTTGTGCACGCACATCAAGAGTCTCTTCTGGGTTTTGTTTTGCTGTTTCTAACTAGCAAATTACTGTCCTCAAAACTGCCTTTTGTGAACTACTCTTCCCATGTTTTATCTTGTTCTAAAGCTGCAAGATGCAGGGAAAGCAGAGGGTGATGGTGTCACACCATTTCCAGCTGTTGTCCAATGCCACACTCAGCACTGAGCTGGGCACAGGTTGGCAACAGAGCCTGACAGAGGGGAAATTTACAATGGAATTTAAAAAAATGTGGGCAGAAATAAAGTTTAAGCAAGTAGAAGAATAGGGAGAGAAGTCAGACAAGGTCTGTGCACAGCTGAAATGCTAGACTGAGAAGAGAAAGAAAATGAGCATAGAGAAATAAGTGTTGACCAGAAAAAAAGCACTACTCAGTGTAAATTGTACTTAGCAATTAATTGTGGTGATTATTCTGGCTCATTTATTTCCTTGTCTTGTTTTGCTAAAGTTTGATTGCTATTCATTAATTTTTTATATAATAGTATCAAATAGAAAATATCACGGTTGTAGTTTTATATGATTTCATAACGAAGTTCATGTTTTTAGCTGTGCATGTTTACCTGTCATTTGACACTTGTGTGGATGCTTTGAGTATCTTTGGAAATCTTGCAGTCTAAGCCTCTGATCTCTCCAACTCTTACCCACATCTATGTTTTTGAGTGTACAGTGATTATAAAGGTGGTGTTTGAAAATTGGAAGGGAGCAAAATTTTGCTTACTGCTGTTTTATCATTTCCCTTTATGTAATACTCATTATCATTGGAATGCTGATAAATGCGGGTCCTCAGTCTGCACGGAGTTATGTATGTGTGCCTTTAGTTAAATCAAAGCCTCCAAGGTCCCATTCAGGATAGACTCTTAAGCCTTCTCTTAATATTAAATGAATTTTAAAGTCTCACATAGGGTAAAAATTTAAAAATTAAAACATATGCTTGTATGCTATTCAGAGCTGGCCCCTAAGTCTTCCCTATCATGCACTGAGAAATGCGTGGGCAGAGCCATAATTGTGGAGAAGCTCATAATATTGGGGCCTAAATTATAAAAATTATTGCATAATTAGACCACACAAGTTAGATTTCAAAATGCTGCGTGTTACTTGGATGGGTATTTAAAAAATAAGTAGCTGTTGAGCATGTATGGTCCTGTTCCCAGTGCCACACACAGTCATTGTAATGCTTTAGGAGTTTGAAGGGCTTTAAATGGATCCAGCATTGGTCTTCAAACAGACCAAGCCTAACACTCCCCTTAGGTTTATTTCTTTCTTCTTAGCATTAGAAGATGCAACTGTAACATCAGACACCATTTTTATAAGCAGTTTCCTATCGTGAGCTGTGTAAAACCAAAAATATATATTTAGGATAATTTGGAGGGGAAGAGGGTAAGAGTGTATCTCATGTGTTGTCAAACAGGCTTTTTGTGTGCAATAGAACTCTGACTATACTTTGATATATTGATTTATTTTATATTGTTATAATTAATACAATAAGCATACCTCACAATGCCTTCTAGCACAATCACTATTTAGATATACCTGATAGGACTACTTCAGTGAGTGCTGGGTTATTAACTAGCAGGACAAACTAAGGAAAGGTCATGTTAATGGTTTATCTAAATTATAAAGTATAGATGGGACATACAGCTGTTGGTACAAATACTCAGATCCACAGAGCAATACTCTGAAGGTCTTTCTTGGCTTTAGAAAATGAGAAATCTGAGGTGATTGGGAAGGTAGGAACAAGCCATGAGATGCATTTTTATTAAATTTCTTTCTATTGATGGTTAAGGAAAAAATAACCCCAGCAAAATATCAATAACTTACTGGAGCCGTGTGCCTGAAGGACACCATGCTATGTCCAGCATTTCTAAGAGGACTTTTCTGCCCTGGCCAGGGATCCACCCTTTTCCTAAAGGCAGAAATAGGCACGCACATAAAGCACCTCAAAGCTGCACTCAGCCCTCACCACCTCTCTCCTCCTGATTCCATCCAGCCTTTGGGTGCACCAAAAGGAGGAGCACAGCCCTCGTGTGCCTCCTCACTGGCTGGGATGCTTTTGGACTCAACTTCCTCTCCACAACCACCAAATTTACTAGTATTTACTCTGGTACAACATCTAGTAACCAATATGCTTCTAACAACAGTGTGGTAGCAGCCACAGTAACTAGAGTTGTCCAAGCACAACACAGTCAATTTTAGCTATTAAATATTGACTGACTCTGGGAGGATGCATGAGGTGAAACCCAAATCATACACCCTACAACCAGACAAATATGTGCAAGATTTTAAGAATTTCCTTCTAGTCACAAATTATCAGCAAATCTCAAAAGATGGCAGGGAAAAAACCCACCTCCTACAAATTCTAGAAATTTCCCTCATCCAGAGAAAAGCCACAGCTCTGACCTTGCTTGGCTCAGGCAAACTTTTAAGAACGGCAAAGAAATGCTCCTTCATCACTGGTGGCCAAAGAAAGAATGTGCTTTGCCCCTGACATAATTTTCATCCCTCCAAAAGGAGTGGCCAGTCATTTGTGTGGGTCAGCAGGCTGGAGCTCAGGGAGCCCTCAGCTGTCCTGCCTCAGCAAAAACCCCTGCAAAAACAGGGGACAGCACCAGGGAAATGCCTGTGCTGCAGACACAAAGAACAAAAGATTGCCAAACCCTCCCCTCCTTCAGCTGTGACCTGTTTTTATCCCGCCCTGCACATTTCACCTCTTACATAAGCTTTGGCTCAGCTGGGGAGGAGGGCAGAGGCAGCACAGGCTCGAGGGACAGACAAATGTTTCAGATGCACAAGTGTTCAGCCAGCTCATCCTTTTGCTCCAGATCTGTAGCCTGGCAGCTCTTGGCAGAGGTGAATCTGCAGGGACTCATAAAACCTGGGACCACGACACAGTTTTGAGAGGCAAACAGAGCTCTCAGAGATGAGGGACCATGAGCATCCTCAGCAATGTGCAGTAGAAACCTTCACTGTTCCCTGGAAAAGTGTGGTCCTCAAGGAGATGGGAAGGTGTGTTCTTCTGCATATTGGGGTTTAGAACTTAAATCTACCCCTCCTTATGTCTGTAATACCTCCTTTCATTAATTTAATTAATTATTCTTTCTTGTCCCTTTCACAATTCAGATTTTAAAATCTGAATTAAATGTATATTTTATCTTAAAGAAATGGGGGGAATTAAGTACAGTGGGGAGTTAATATTTAAATAGGTGGATGCTCATAAGTGAAACCTAACCCAGTCGGGATTTTACTGGCTCTGTTTTTTCCTGTTTTTATTTTGCAGTGAATTTCTAGTAACAAAGATTTCTCTCTCCAGTGAAATTTTCTCGTTTAAGAGAAAACAGCATCTTGAGGTTTCCTGTCTTTTTCTTAATTAAACAAAACATGCAGCAAGTTGCAATTAAATTTCAGTTAACAAAGTGCAAAAATACACCCACCCTCCATCTGCCAAAAATAAATAGTTTGAAAAGTAATTTCACATCCCTGACAATGACGACTGTGTTTATGACATACTTCTGGTGCCATATTCCACTCTGCTATCGCTGCCAGCTTGCATCCAGTATTTAGAAATAAACCAGAAACACATTGAACTTGCTGAACTAGATGTTGCCACACTGCCGCTCTAATGGGCTTAGTGACCACAACCTACAGGGGCCAGAATGTGTCAACAGCAAAAGGGCCAATCTCAATCACTGTCTGTGCTTTTACAAAGTTGTTACATGTTTAATTCTTTGCAGCTTAGTTCTCCTGCTGTTTTGGCTGCTCCAAACCAAGGCTCGTATATTGCAGCAGCCCTCTCTACCTCGTATAATGCCACAAAGGTCCCAGCAGGAGACCTTTCAGTGGAGCAGACAAGCCACAGGCGAGGGCAAGCAGGGCATCACAACTTCCTAATAAGATGACTTATTAGATTGGGGGCTTGACACAGCGTTTATTTAACCACTTCTTTTCCCAGGCAGCCGGCGCTGTGCGCGCTGTGAGCTTTGTGCGCGCTGTGTCTGTGTGTGCTGTGTGCGCTGTGTGCTCTCTTTGCGCTGTGTGCGCTGTGTCTGTGTGCGCTCTTTGCGCTGTGTGCGCTGTGTGCGCTGTGTCTGTGTGCGCTCTTTGCGCGGTGTGTGCTGTGTCTGTGCGCTGTGTCTTGCGGTGTGTGCACTGTGTGCTCTCTTTGCGCTCTGTGCTCTGTGTGTCGCTCCGGGCGCGGGGCCGGGGCCGCTCCGCACCCGCTGCGCTCAGGAGCTCCGCGCTCGGACACTTGTGCCCCGTGTGCGGCTGCAGCGTGGCCGCTCGGTGCGGGCCGGCTCGGGCCGGCAGGGCGCGGGTTAAGCGCGGCTCAGGGCCGGCAGGGCGCGGGTTAAGCGCGGCTCAGGGCCGGCGTTTCCTGCCCGCACTTGCCGTGGCCCGAGGCGGTGCCGCCGCCGGAGCCGGGCGAGCCGCGCCGGGCCAGGTGGCGGGCAGGCACACCGTGTTATTAGGCAGCACCGAGCGCGAAACCTTGATCTTCGAAAAAAAAAAAAAAAAAAAAAAAGGCAAAAAAAGGCCCCTAATTAATCCCGCGCACGAGAATAAATAGCATTCCACATCAGCCGGGATGGAAAAGGCACCTTCCAATTTCGCCAAGTGATCCCTGCTATCCTCGGCTTTCAGGATCACCTTGGGAGCGTCGCTGTTAGTGGCACTTAAACGCGAGAATTCTTCTTTTCTTGTCACTTCAATTCGATTTAAATAACAACAACCACAAGAAGTGCCAATGGTCTCGATGTGCTCTATCTTTAGGAAGCCATAAACGCCTTGACAAAGAGCCCCGCGCAATCCATGGAAACTCTCCCAGCAGCTTCACCCAGCTCAGCCCACTGCCAAGTCCTGCTCTGAACCCATCCTGAACATTCCCTCTTTTTAATTCAGAGCCCAAGTGACAGATTGAAGGATATGTACTGAGTTTTCTCATGTTTCTGGAGAGCTTTGATTCGGACTGGACTTGTTTTATGAAAAGAAAAGGATTTTAAGAAAAAAAAAATAGCTGTATTTTAACTCATATAGCACTTGTCTAATTTTGATTTATAAACATTCCCAGCAGAGAAGGCATCCTTGTCCAAATAGTCTCAAGGTTCATAAACTTCATCTAATTTTATGATATAATTGTACAGTAGTTTCAAGGACTCTTACTGTCTAGAGGGCTTGAATCCATTTGATTTTATTCATCCCAATGGTATCTGCTTTTATCCCTAACTAAGATTAACAATTCTGGCATTACAGCAATATGGAAAGTTCATCACATTCGTGCAATGATTCTACCACCAGCTGCAGATCCTTCTGAAGTTTACTGTGTAATGAATTTAAAACATAAATAGCAACAAATGGGATAAATAATTTCTTTGCCAGAATTGGAGCAAAGTTAATTCTGTCTTTATAAATAACTTTTTATGCTGGTGGTTTTTTTTTGTGAACCTTTCAGTATTTAATTAAATCACACAGTTTCTGGATCTGTCTTTTGAATATGTTTTACTTATGAATTTATAATCTTTAAACATTTTTCTAAGTAGCTATAAATCATTGAAAAAAATAAAGAGAGGAATGGTTTTAGTTTAACAATGCAGATAAGAGGATATTTTCTAGTATCTAAAAAATAGACCTCAGAGTTGCTTATTCAATATCAAGAGTTATCATTACCAGTGATACTTCACATTATTACAGAAGAGGGATTTGTTATTGGGATGTTGTAAACCATGTCTGAGCTCTTTATTTTCTGGAAGGAGTAGAGCAGAACATCTTTTGCTGAGGTGAACCTGAGTGTTGTCAGACAGTTGCAAATCTCCCAGGTAACATTTCCTTAAGTGGAATTTTTAAGAATGACTAAAATTTGTTCTCCTCCAAGCAGTGTGTTTACTTTCTGTGTCCAGTGTTCTCCAGATAATGTGCAGTGCTGCACTTACCTTTTGAATCAAGAAACTTCCTCGAGCATTACTTTAACCCGTGGGCTTTATTGATTGGAGATGTAAAAAATTTCTATGGCAAAACTTTGGTTAGATCTAAACAAGAAAGACTAACATCAGTTTTGACAACAAACAAAACCAGTTTTTGTTCTATCAGTTATGTTTAAGAGATTCCAATTTCAAACCAAACACAACTTGTGGTTATTCTGTCAGATATTTATATAGCCACTGGGGCGCCATAGTTATGCACCGCATACATCATTGTATTTTTAAAATGTACTTAATGAACATTTTTTCTTTTCTGGTAACTACTTCATTGCCTTAAATGAATGCATTCCAATAGAATTTGTAACAAATGAGCACTTTGTGTTTGCATTAATGCCAAACACGTTTAACAAATTTTTAACAAGGAACACTGGCAAAAAGCCAAACTCCTAGAGGGACACTGAAGGAATGCTATAAATTTAAACTAGATTTTACCTTTTCACTCTGCTCAACAAGTGTCTTAGGTGTCTTTGGCATCTCAGCATTGAAAATTTTCTACGTAGGTTGGATACAAATTTATGCCTTAATTGTTTTTCTTCTTGGCCCTCCTTGCAAGAGATTTCCAAGTCTATATAACAGGCTTTAACAGGTTACTGTATTCTTTAGAAAGTGAGAGGTGGGTTTTCCTTCTGTCCTCAAGAGTTAGGCCAGGAGGAAGCAGCAAAAGCAGTATTTATTGTTGGGGCTGTAATGACAGGAGGTTCAAACAGCACACACCATGCCATTGTCACATCCTGTGCGGAGGGACCTGTGCAGGCGCGAGCACTCAGCAGATCTGTGCTACCCAGTTCCGTGCTGGTGCTGAGCTGCAAAATCTGGGCTGTGATTGTGTTTGCAATGCACTTCAGGGGCAGGGGAAGGCAGTGCTTCTGCTGGCCCCAGCTCTGAGCTCACACAGAAGCCACGAACAGATTTTTGGCTGCATCAAACTTCTGGGGGGTTTTTCACTTGTTAAGTTATGCCCACATGGTACATGTCAGTACAGACCTTGGGAATCACCTACTCTGTAATACATGTTCATATTAAAAGTGTTACAAGTAGCTCCACAAACCACATGCTTGCTCTTTACTTGTAACTTAATATATTAATTTAATTTTTACTGTGTTATTTCAGTTTTAATCAAATGCAGGAACTGAAAAATAATAATACTTAGCACTCATCCAAGACTCTTAAGGCACATTACAAACATTAAGCCCTGCAAATTCCTGTGAGGAGCTTGATGTTATGCCTGCTGTAGCAAAGAGCAAGTTAAGCACAGAAAAATGATACGACTTTTTCCTTGGCCCCACAATAGGCTGGTGGCAGGGACAGAATTTGGAGTGTCCGGGCTTTGTCTTAGCTAATAGAGTCATTCTTTTCATGGTTTTGCACAAAGGTAAAAATTGAGAATGCTTTTTTTTCTCCTTCCTATAATTTACTTTATGTTGTTGCAAGAGGCACAGGCCATCACTTGAGAAAGACTTTATGAGTTATAGCCTTATTCCAGTCTAGTTACTTGTTTGCAGAAAATGAAATAATTTCCCATCATTTGTTGGTGCTCTCACTGCAGTAATGATGAATGAGTCTGGAGAAGGAAACTGAGGAATTCATCCTGACAGCTTTTTCAAGGATGTGACATTATGGTACACAGAGCAGAAATAGCCCTCACAGGTTTTCATTAATGATATCCTCCCCTACTAACATTTGGGCAGATACCAGTTCCCTGCAATAAAGTGCCTATTCCCTCCCTTTCTTGCTCACTAATTACCATATCAGTTGTTGGCCTTTTATGTAGGTACCATGTGTAACAGGTTAGGAGAGGGCAATTTAAGCCTATGTGAATGGGTATCTGTTTTTGTATCTGGGTGCTTGTTGCAAACATTTGGAAAGCATATGGAGCATAATGGACATTAACCCAGATGTCAAAAATAGCCTGCATTTTACTACTGTTATTAAACAGTTTCCCCTTTAACCCCTTTGTGTTTACCCACCCTCTCCAGCTTGTTTCTGCAAATCACTGCTGAGAGGAAAGGATTGGAGGTAAAAAGTACTAATCAGGCAGGTGTCTTTATCCAAAGGAAAAACAATCTGAACAAATATTTGTGGGCTACTACACTTTTATACCTTCACATCCTTCTGCTGTTTTCATTGACTGGTATCTAATGGACTGTCAGAGGTGCCAAAATCATAAGACATTAATTTCAGCTGGGGCATTGCTGAATTCAGGCCCAATGCATGTTGCCAAACTTTATTTCTGTTTTAGAGGTTCAGTGACTTTTACCAAGTACACCATTGAAGAAACAAATATAAATTTAATTTACTCAACCTCAGTTGGTTTTTGACAGCAATATCCTTTTATATATTTATTTGACTTACTTGAGAAATACTTTGCATTTCCTACCTGTGGTGAACAAGTTTTTGTTACACTTCCAATACATATATGGTTTCCTGATGAATGGGTGGGTTGATTGAGCGGGTGAGATTTATTTGGGGGCTTTCATTCTGTAGTAAAACCCCAATGAAAATCTGAGGAGCAGGCTGGAGAGGGAGTGCATCTTGTACTTTGCTGCTGTTCCTCAGATTGGACACTTTATTTCTGGGTTCTTATTTTTTCTGAGCATAGAAGTGTTAATTGAAAAGGAACTTCAGCTTGTAAAATAGCAACTGGATTGAAGATTTGCTGTGATTACGTTGTAGTTTAAAAACCCTAGGCTTTATTGTGCTGCAGTTTCTGGAATGTGCTCTCCTCATTAATTTCTAGGTGTGCTTCCTCTGCCCCAGTATCTCTTTGAATGACGATTAAGAAATTCTCAGCACACAAAAGAATGGGAGCTATGCACAGCTCACCAAACGTAATGCATGCGCTGACTTACAGTTTTCATAAAAAGTTTGCAGCGATTTTATGTGCCAGAACTAGTAACATGATCTACTTTAGGAACTCCCTGGCTTTCCAGCTCTGCAGAAGTCATTTTTAGACTGTTCAAGGGCCAGATCCAAAACTTGTTAAAATCGGTGGGAACCTTTCCACATTTCAGTGGGCTTTGGATTAGTCCCTAAGTGTTTTAACCAGGAGAGTTGTACCAACCTCTCACTGCCAAAGTAGAACTGTTCATCTGTGTTTGTATGATATAAACTGTTCTGTGTGCTTTCCAGCAAGATGTGAACTTGAAAATAGGGGTTTAAAATAATACGATACTTTATTCTGTAAACACTGTTTCACCTTACTCACAAAATAATTTATCTGATAAATACTGGATTCTGAAATTTTAAAGGGGAGTTTTAGTTATGCAGTTCTATTTGAAAACATGACAATTTTTCAGCTGTATAAAAACCCCTAAGCATTGTATGGCAAATTCTTTTTCATAAAATGGGATGTTTTGGAAACTTCTGAGGTTACATAAATGGAAGGGCAATAATGGAGAATCCCATACATAATGCATTTCAAATTTTCTAGAAACAAAGTCAGTGGATAAATGAACAACTGCCCTCTAAATTTAATTCCATCTAATTCCTCCTACTCATCTGATAAACAGATAATGTGAATACGTCCAATTCACTGCTCTCTGCTCAAGAATTCTGTGCTGTTTGCTTGCAGCAAACTGAAGTAACAATAAAAAACCATTGAGGGCTCACTGTGTAGTCACAATCAGTCTCATCCAGAGCTGGTGGAAGGCAGGAAGATCCTTCCCACTGCTGAGCTGTGCTGACACCTCCCTCCTGCAGCCCCCTGGGTTTCAGCAGTGCCAGGCAGAGCACCTGTGATTAGTGGGTGTGTGGCTGAAAACCTCCTGACACATTGCTGGGTGTTCTAACTTCTGCAAACCTGAGCTTCTTGTATCCATAAAACCTTTCTCCACTGTTCTGCAAATTAAAGTGAGCTTAAAGTGCTTGAAATATGACAGGAAAACGGTGCTTCAGTTTTGGAAGGCTGGTAGAGGTATTACACATTCCCACCTGCCACGGAACTGAGTGGAAATAAACTAATGTTTCCCTTGGTTCCCACAGAAAAATATTTAATTTATTAATAGCATTTCCCTTTCAAAGGTACTGTGCTTATAGACAAGATCAGAAAACCCACTGTTTACAGAATCACAAGTGCAGCAGAATTTGACATCTTAAGAATTTAAAATATTTCCCATTTAGGGGGAATAGTGTCATACAAATCAGCAATAAAACTAATTGCTACCCTATGAATGTAAGTGGGTTCAAATTGAATTTAAATGCCTTACTTAATCCTCAGCCCCTAGAAAAGCATTATCTGCACTCACATACATGAGAATCTTGATTAGATGATAGCTAAGATGTTCTGGACACTTCAGTCATGTTGTTAATTGGAATATTTTTTTTCCCTTGTTGCAGTTGTCAGAGGAACTAGAGAAAAAGGACGAAAAAACTGTAGCACTGGAAGGTAACAATGATAATCTATTGCATTGGATCTCCAAACATGACCATGATATCCTGGAGAAGATCACAGATGCAGAAAATGAATGCTAAGGTTGATATCTAATGAAATGCTGCATTAATTAGCATTTTCTCCATTCTTTCTTGTAGTCTATTGTGAAATTAGATACTTTGGAAAATAATGAGGGAGACTCAAGCAGAAATTATAAGAGCTTCATTTCTGTCTTTAATGGGTCTTGTGAGTTACTCTGTTTTTATAAAGAAACCATCTGTTCAGAATATAGTTGTTTCATGAAATTCAGTTAAACAGGTAATTTAGCTAATTTTTGGTAAATTAATATTGATTTTAATAAGTAATTCAGATTCCCTTAGATGTGGTATCTGCATTTGCTGATTTTACCTAGTCTATTCTAAAGTATCACTTCTATTGCACTAGATTATCAAAGAGGTATTAGTAAAATGCTATATAAGGGTGTTGGCATTAACTTTACCCCCAGTTAGATACAGGCTTTTCCAAAAAAATAAAAACAAGCCTTTACCCTCCTCTGTTTTCTTTTATCTGCTGATAAAATACTATGAATTAAAAACAAACCAAACCAAATATTAATACTATAACCGGTATTAAGCTCTGGGCCAGGTTGGAAATGAAATCAATTTTTGGTACTAATAACCGATGACAAAGTTTAGTTTTATGAAAATATGGTGTGTGTCTCTGACAATGCATAGGACATCTAATTTGAGCATAAATATATGATTATATACAGGATGTATCTATTCCTGGATGGTAAAAGCTTGAGGTGTATATAAATACATATGTGTGTATATATGGACATGTACACAAGGATGTGTCAACCTTTTACCATCCAAATGCATACATGATTTCAACAATGAAAGCTGGGACTCTTAAAGAAACAAACAAAATCAAAACAAAGAGATTGCTGTATATGCACTAGGTCTCCTGTAAACGTGGAACTGTTTGTTATTGTTCTCGACACTGAAAAACAGTCTCCAACATGGACCCCAATGAATCTTAGATGTTAAAGAAAATACCAATGAACAAACAGCACTTGAAGGCTGTTTGTGTCAACAAAACATGTCTAGTAAAATAAATTTAAAGCACATGCAAGGCAAAATAAAAATGTGAAGTCATTACATTGAGTGAGAGACTCTTAACTGACAGTCAGATCTCTCCCACTTCTCAAGGAGAGGTTCCTTCTGACTCCACAAACATTTTCAGTCAGTCTGGCAAACATGTGCAAATGTTCGGCTGTTTTGTTGAGGCATCTTTTTGTCCATGGAAGAAATGCTTCCATGCTGATGGCAGTGGAAATAGAATATCTGCATTTTTAAAGGACAAACAATAAATTTAAGCATGGGTGGCCTTAATCCTTAGTAGTTTTTCTTTGCTGCTGTTAAAAAAAAAAAATAAAAAGAAAAAAAAAAAAAAGAAATTAATGGATACTCCTAAAGTCTTGCACTGAATTTAGAAAAATTTTTTTGAACCTGTGGTGCAATTAACCCTAAACATCCTACATGAGCCATACATAGTAATCCCCTAAAGATTATTGTCTAGAGATTATATTTTATTTATTTGTACCATGATTATTGGTGCAATCAAAGAGCAATTTATCTGAGCAGGAGTCCTGCTGGATGTTACTCTCTTCAGTAAATAGAATAAAATGTATAGAATTAGCATAGCGTAGAAAATCTCAATTTCATTCATGTTTAAAAAGTTTGTCCTTTAACTATCAATGGCATTTTAGATCTTTGTTTTTGAAACAGCAAAGCTTTTGGGAGTATATTTAGCACATATGACAAATGTTGCACTTGGAAACTCAGACAACAAAACTGGTTTCTCATGACAAATTTGTTGTCGCAGTAGGGGACAATCGTCTGTGTCTCTTACAATCAGGTCTTTACCTTAACTCTGCAACCGAATACTTGAAGTAGGATTTAAACTAGGGGGAAATAGGGTCACAGATACAAAGCTGTATAGTTAGATATTTATATGTATGTGCCAATTTTGTCACAGATATTATTTTAGGGGCATTTTTTGCTCCACTCATGTTGGTATGAGTATTGATCTAAACTTTTATCAGGGCCTAAAAGTTAGCCCCTTAAGAGGAAAATTTTGTCTAACATTGAGTTTTTCTTTCTTGCTTTGTTTTGTTTTCTTATTTTCCTTTTTCTTTTCATTTCACGTGATATTCTATGATGTTTGGAGAAAATCTTTTCATATCCTAAAATAGAATCTCGGGGTTTACAATAAACACTGTGATGTTGGGAAATATTTTATTTGAGCAATGTTTGGTCGATTTTTTTTTCCTCCCCTCTGAGTGTAATGAAGCAAACTGACTTTTGCTTAACATTTAAGATAATGGTTATTATTTTAATGTGAGATCAGTCTTGTACTGCACAGTCTTTCTTTCATTTAAATGTACAGTATGAATTTTGTATTTAATGAATTTTGTGTATCCAGTATGCACGTACCTGCACATTGACTTTCATTTGAAAGTGGGTTTCAATTTACTTTTTAAACAGTGTTTATGAAAAGACCTCAGATGTGTTGACACAAATTATACCCGCAATGTTTCTTTTGTGTGCGTAGGGTGACGTTTGAATGTGATGTTCTGCAGCAATGGGTCAGTATCCCCTATTTACCTTAGATCCTCATTTGATAGTGCTTCTTGTAATAATTTTTTCAAGTGAGTGGCATGTTCTGGATTGTGATATTGATATATGGTTAAGGACATTGATATGAAACTAAGGAATTCCTAGAAATTACCAGTGGGCATGTATTAGACAGTCATTGTAATTTAATGTCTTGTAGAAGTGTAAAGTACCAAGGTATTTAGAGTTCATAACATTGTTATCATGTGTATGGGAAGTATTTAGTGTTGATCAGCTTGTTTATTTTCATCAAATAAACTTTTTCTTTCTGAAATCAGTGTTGTGTCATTAAAAGCAGGTTTAATGACTGTAGGAAAATGTGTGAGAGATGTTTTCCACATGGTAAATCTATCACACTCCTTATTTCTCTAATTGCTACCATTCAAAGTAATTTATCTTCCTGTTGTTACTATCACATAAACTGTTTAAAAAAGCATAAAAAAGAAAATGTCTCGTAGGCCCCACTCCCAGAAATACTTACGAGCAACTTTACTGAAGTGAGGAACCATTTTCTGGATTGGGCTCTTAGAGAGCAATATGCTTTTGAGTGGGTTTCTAAAACATAATATTCTTGTGTGACCCTGTGTAATTGCATAGAAAATTACATTTTGTTTATGTACTTTACTGACCAAAAGCCATAAGGTGTGAAATTCCCTGCACAGTCAGCTCCTTTTTCAGCTGCCTGGTAAGTGGTTCCCCGTTTCCATTATGTTCACTTTTTTTAGAAAAGGAACTTTTGTTGACCAGGAATTTCTTACCTCATAGAACTCCCTGGACCAGCTCAGGGCACACGCAGCAGGAGAATAAAAGGTAAGTAAGTATGCATTTTACTTTGCTTGTTTAAAACCACACAGTCTCTTAGTTTTAAGCTCTGTTTCTTTACCTATAAATTTGTTTTCTCCGTAAGAGAGTACTATGCACTAACATAGGATATTAAGTTTCACTTTTAACTACAGCTAAATATACAATCATTGTGTATTCTACTTATTCCTACTTAGCTTTGAGCTGCAATGGTACAAATTGAATTGCAGTAGCTTCTATCTTCTTTCCAGACCTGCACAAACATCTGGAGCAGCTGGTTCTGTGTTCTGTTGGGGTCTGTATCAGGGGGCTGCCCATCCCATTGGAGACACATTTTTGATTCTGTTTTCAGTATTGATCAGTTCCTGCTTTAAAGGCAGCTCCTGCTTTCCCACCTGGTGACGGGGACAGTGCGTGCCAACGCGTCCTACAGGAGCTGGAGAGGACCACAGTGGATTTGGGGAAACTGTCCAAGGCCCTTAAAGCCTATTTTCAACAAAGATCTTTCCTCTGTAAAAAGCAGCTGTGAGGGCCCCAGGGGAAGAGCAGGACTAGCAGCTTTGTGTCCGTGGCTGCTGCACAGGTGGGGAGCTACCCAGAGGGCAGCTCTGGGTGCAGGAACATCTCCACTAATGTTGAAGTTTGAGTTCATGCAGTCAAGAGCTCCTCCAGCTCTGAGAGAGCTTGGTTAAGGATCAAGCTCTTCTGAGCTTGAGGTTTCCTCCTCAGAGGGGCTGTTTGTTCACTCCAGACTTGAGCCAGAGTAGTTCAAGGTTTGAGCAGGCAGAAGGGTAAGCAGTGGGGGATGCTCAGGGGATGAAGCTGTGTCAGCTTGCATGTCAAGCCAACACGTCAGCTAAGACACGTTTTGAGAGTCCCAAACAGCTCCATGCCAGCACAGTTGGATAAAGCTGAACTCCTCCTGCATCCCAGGCTGCTCACACTGGGCTCAAGGTCCAGCATTTGTTCCTGGAAGACCCTCACTAAGCAGCACACACTGGGTCCTGCCCCGTGCAGAAACCTGTCAGAAGTACAGAACAGAGTGGTGAAGAAGGGCGTGTGTCACCTGTTGATATTCCTTCTCCAAACCACAAAACTTTTAATAACCAAAGTATTAAATCACTCTACATAAAGCCAAGTCAGCTCTAAATAAGTAATACATTTCCCATTATGAAGTCAGTGGGAGCTCTGCACATAGCCAGGGCATGATTTGACCCACAGATGAAAAGTACTGCTGGTGAGGGGCTGCTGTGCAGATTTTCCTCCTGTGAGATTACAGTGATATTATTTCATGCTCATAACTTTCCAAATATCTCTTCTTCAGATGCGCCTTTTCAAACAAGAGGCAACCTCTGCCTTCATCACAAGTGGCCCAGGGCACATTGTTTTAGCTTTTGTATGGGGCTGGAGGCACTGGTGCCCACCCTCGAGGATGCAGTTGCAGAATCAAGGGCTAATTTTGTTTGGGTTTGCATTCCTTCCACTCTTTGCTCTTGAAAATTACTCTTTCTTCAGCATGAGACTGTTCTAACCCCAAATCTCCACAGATGCAAGGGAAAAGCAGGCACAAAGCCAGTGCATCCTAAAGACAACGCGTTGTATCCCTTTGAAACGTGCACTTGAATTTGTGTTGCAGACAGTTGTCTGTTCCCATGAAGCCGCAAGTCTCAGGACAAAGAGAAGAACTTTGAACTCACCCAGTCCCAAATGGAGGCGAGTGTCCAGCTTTGGAAAGGCCGTGCTTTTGGTGCTCACCCCAGCCAGGCCAGGAGACAGCAGATGTTCTGGCAGCTGCAGCGGCCGTGCTCTCGGGGAGCTGGGGCTGGGGGAGAGCAGCCAAGCTCCTCCAGATGGAGCACACAGGCAAGAGGCGAGTGGGAGGCTGCACAAGGAAGTTTGATAGCTCCAGATAGCAATGGGCTGATGAGACGTGGCTCCAGAGCACCTAAGCAGCTTCTCAGCACCAGTCCCCAGCTAACCTGGTTCAGGGAGAAGCCTTCTTGCCGTGGGAAAATCGATGGGAGGAAATATCTGCGCAGAACACATGATAATGGAGCATGGTAACTACTTTTTATTTGAATGTAATTTGGACAAATGCATTACTCATAAGTGAGTTATCCAGGCCTTGCCAAATATGTGGTTAAACAGTTATTATAGCAAATTACACCATCATCTAAACACCTCTGTTTTGGCTCTCAGTTGTCTCCTTTTGCAATGAGGTAGTTTTTTTCTTCTTGATTATTTTGTCTAATATTGCTGCCTTTACTGTTTTGGTTACCATAGAAATAAATAATGACACAAACAACAACATGCATACAAGTGAATAAGAGCATGTTCTGAATTTCACGAGTAGAACACCCTTGTTAATGAAGACCTTGATGGTTGCTTAGTTCTTAACATATTTCTCATGTCTATTGATTCGTGTCCTCATATGCATTTTATTATGGGCTTTATATTTCATTTTAAACTTCCAAAAATAAAGAAAAACAGCTGAAGTACATTTTTTTTTAAATGGCCAGATTTTGGTTAGAGGTTAACAAAGGCCAAAAGAGAACACAGATCTGCCCCCAAGCTCTTGCAGTTTTGTTTTGTTTTAATAAAAAGATCCTTATTACAATGCACAAAGGGTCACAAAAATGCAGCCATTGCAGACCAGGCATATTCCTTGTACAGCTCTGCTGCCCTCTGCACCTTCTCCAGGCTTAGATCAACCAAATGTGTGAGCGCAGGGCTGTTGTCACTCATGATAAGCGTGTGCATTAAGGGGCTAATCCAAACTTCACTGAAATGAAAGGCCATTGATTAAAAGTAAATTTCTGATTGTAACCCACTTTCTTCTTTCTGAAGCAAATGTGTACATTTACAGGAGCATGGGGCCAAACTGTTTATTGTATATATCAAAATTCCAGCTAAATGTAAGTCAGATCAACAGGCTGCCTGACTTTTTGAATGCTTTGTGATAAGAAAATAGATCTTAGATCTCATTACTCAAGTTCATTTACAGTGTATTTTGTCTATAGTTGCCCTGACTTATTTAGGCCAGCACTCAACTCCTACCAACCCTTAACACAATCTTTCATGGTGGTGCCTTTACATTATGATCACTTATCTCACTGAATTTATTACAATTTAATGAATATCATTCAGTCCATTGGTTACTTTGCTATTGCTAAAGGTAAGTCTGCTATTGCCTAGAGGAATAAAATGCTTTTTTTTTTTTTCCAGGTGTCTGTTTTCTAAAGCAAATTAAATTCTGAGCAATCTTACAGCTGGGATTACTACAGGAGAAAGAAGAGGCAAAACCCCCCACCATAATTGTTAACTGCCAGGACTGTCCATGTAGGCAGTTTCTGGAGGATTTGTTCCAATTCTGGTGCCATTCACCATGTCAGAGCTGTTCTCTCTGAAGTTAAACAACCAGTCTCCGTATCTGAGAGCTGAAGGTTGTAAATCTCCCTTGTGAATGTTGCCCATGACAGGGAAGGAAAGACTTGCATAATTACCACTTGTACTTCCTCAGAGAACATGAGCTCAAGTCTAAAGCAAGGAGTTTGGTCAATAAAACATCAGAGTCTGAAAACTACAGGAAAAGACCTGTCCAGCTCATATGATAAGAATTTTTTTCTTTCTTTAAAGAAAATTAATATTTCAGAGGAAGCCTCTTTCCCAGACCTGATTATTTTGCAGATATTCTTAATTTTTCTTCAAGGTTACCATCAGTTAATGCAATTTGTAGCTAAGTTAACTGAGATGTCTTACAGTCTTCCTTCTCTGTGAAGCATAGCAGACTGGATATACTCTGCTAAAATACAGAGAACCATTTACTGAGCTGATTATAAATGTTATCATATTCTGTAGTGTCTGTGAACAGGTTACAAGTTTAAAACCAGGAAGCAGGAGAAGCACCTTGTTCCCACGCTACTGAAATCAGGAGGAATTACTCTCAGTCCTCCTCCGGTGGGTGAGGGATATCAGTGCTTGGTATTTGGAACTATAATTGGTCAGACAGCGTATAGAAGAATACAAGTGCTCATGCGAGCAAATTTCTACAGGACTTACAGCCTGAAATCAATTATAAATGCATTTGGGTTAATGTGAATGCTCGTGGTCATACTGGTACATTTCACAGCAATCCCTGTCCACATCTGTTCTCTGCACAGGTCACAGGGAGAGATTTGGCTAAAAATGGTCATGCATTGCTGCTCTTCTCCACTGCTTTTTCTACGTCCTGCACTGCTTTGCACATTTTTTAGCTCTAAATTCTCTCACACAGAAGTTCCATATGGAAAACTTGTTGATGGAGGAACCCTGTGATTCTTCAGTGCTCTGCCATCTCTGGGGGTGCAGAGAGAGCTTGGCATGAGGCAGGAGGCACCTAAGGTAAGACTGACTGAAATTGAGCACTTGCTTCAGACTTGGATTACCCATGTGTCCTGTGCAGTATGAAACACCCTCCTCCCTTTGATTGCTTTGGGATTTGGATATAATCAGCATCTGGCACTACAGAGACTGAAATACAAAAAAAAATTACAAAATTTTCTTGATATATATTACATTATTGTTATCACTGAATCAGGCAAAGCAGGAAATATGAAAATTGGTTGTTTAGAAATGTTTTTTCAGAATTCACTTGCCTAGTTTGACTCAATTATTTTTCCCTCTCAATTCTGAAGTTACAAATACAAATTATGACGCATGCAGATTTGGTAAACTCCGAGGATCTTAGAGAGAAACTTAGAGAAAGAAACTTAGAAACTAAAAAAGAAATTGCATTAGAGGGGCATTTTCTGCAACTGGTTTGGTCTTGCCACCAGAGCAAGTTAGGAGAAGAATTTAGATTGCTTACCAACACAGACACTGAACTGCAGCCTGAAAATAAAGTAATGTATTTGAATTGAGTAATTTATATGAAAGGAATGGTGCCTTGATGTGTGCTAGCCCAGTACTTCCAGGAAGGTCAAGCAGAAGAATGATGCAGATTTTAAAAAAAATCAGATGTTTTTATTTTTCTAAATTTCTTCCTATTTGCATATTCATTTCAAAGCCGCTGCCTCAGACTGTGTTATAAACAAAATGGCAATTGAAGAGATAGTTTTGATGTGATGCACATCCTACTTGCACCGCAGGAATGAAGATGAAAAGGACACATCTTTTGAATGCCACATCTTAGTAGAGTTTTGTAATTATGCTACACAGACAATATTAACAATTCTTATTAAATACAGGATATCATCTTGAAATGAATACCAGACTTTTAGGAAGGGCTTTGTTACAAACATTTCAAAAATATGATTTTACTTTGAGTTAGCTTTCAAAATCCAGTCCAGATATATGTAAAGAATATAGAACGTAAATATATTTTCTAAAGTACTACAGTATGTGAAATTTATAAATTGTTACATGCTTTCCTTTCCTAATGCAGCTGTGTGAAGCTTAGTCTCAGATCAGATAGAATCTTTTAGATAAATCATTTATGACTAGATGACTTCTTATCCAAAAGTCAAATATGTGATCATTTACAGAGGTCACTGGCTGTATTCTGCTCTGTGTTCCATAATCAGCTGAAATAAACCCCAAAAGTCCCTCCTGAATGTATGCTCACAGGGTCACAGTATAATAAAATACCGCTCAAATTGTGCTTCAGACAAGGAATGCTTTCCCCGAAAGTGCTCTGCTCTCAGGGACAGGACTGTCAATATGCATTGCAGTGCAAATGGCAAGTATAAAGTCCAGCATTTGGAAGGGGAGTGCCCTGCCCACTTAGTGGCAAAAAGCCCTGCTGTGACACACATTTAACTATTTAAGGGGCTTTTACAATGTATATTCTATACTCTTTTTACAGAGGCAAGCTGGGACTTACAACCAAGGCAGCTTTCTGATACAGAGGAAAAGTACAAAGAAAATACTGAAAATCTTGGGAATGATTTCTGAACAAATACAAACTGATAATTCAGGGTAGTGGAGAAATGCTATCAGATTATATAGAAATATCCTCAGAACATCTTAGCCACGATCATGCAGCTCCCACAATAACATCACAACACTATTAAAAAAAAAAAAAGAAAAAAGGTTTAGAAATACACTTAACTGATCATGAAAAATGTAGTAAATGTTCTGGATAAAACCTTACAGAGTGAATGAGGTTTGGCTTTCCCCTGAAGTTCACTACAAGCAGCAGTGGATTTATCAGTACATCCACCTCTGTAACCTCCTCTGTATGCTTCAGATAATCTGGAAGGAAGTGTTTTATGAAAATGTTGGCAAAACGGATGACTAAATAAGGAAAAAATGCAAAATTGGCAACCTGTAATAAAGACTATTAGATAAACTGAAGTGCTATGACTATTATCAAGCAATTAAGTGGCTACTCCTGCAGCTGTTCCTTTGCTTGGCTGCTTTGTTGAAAGTGATATCATGGAGTCACCACTCTGCTTTGAATTACAGGTTATTACTGGCTGGGTGGAAGAAATGCTGCCACCAGGACAGGTGCCAGCAAGGCAGGGCTGGCAATTACCATCACACTGGGCACTAATGAGTACCTGTCACACTCTCCCAGAAGCACAAATAGAGCTACTTGATGGAAATGCTTGCAGTGTTCTGTGCCATGACAAAGGACTGGAGATCATCTTCCATCCCGGCGGGACTGTCAGCCCCAGGAGCTGCTCAGGTGCTGTTTCTCTGCCTTTGGATGAAGAAACAGAACAAGAGGAGTCACACACACACAGGCTATGGACTTTGGCACCAGGACCTAGAGAAGCTGGAGGGCAGTGAAGGCCTCAGCTCATCCACTGTGCTGCCAGGTCCTGCCTGGAAGGACAATGCACTTTTCACCACTGTGGTCCTTATTTCTTCCAAGATTATACCCCAAACATCTCTTGTCAGGTCACACCTCAGAAAGTGACTCTCTACAGGCTCCAAAGAGCAGAAGAGAATAAGAGGTGGGTCATAACAAACCAATTTCCAACTTTCGAGGTTACTGATTTTAGCCAGAGAACCAAGTGCCATGTGCCCTTTTCACCAGTTCTGTATAGAATCTTAATACATATTCCTCAGCCTGGTCCCATGTGTCTGCTGTCTGTGTATCCTTATGTTCTTCACTGTGGGCAAACATTCATGCTGCTATTTTCAAAAGTCTTCACATTTTTTACTTAAATTGAGGAAAATAACGTAGAGCTAAAATAGTACCTTGATCATGAAAAAAACAAAGATAATAATATCACCAAGGTCACAAGTCATAAGGTTTGCCTGATCAAATACTTAAAATTAAGAGCTCAAAAGTCATCTTAACTTTAAATATCTTTTAAAATTAGTTTTAAATAGTGCCATATTTTAAATGAACTGGAAGAATCAAGGTCAATTGACAGACTACTATGGAGCTTAGAAGGGTTAAATTTATCAGATGTTTTGCTCATGGTGCCTAGATTAATAGCTATCTTCAGAATGATATTGGCTTTAGCAGTCATGGACAAATATACATTGGCTTAGCTGTTATGACATATCTTTAGTCCTAAGGAAATGATGAATTAGCTAAGTACTCTTTAAGATAAGTGCCATATAGGGGCTGACCAGAATCCCTTCTCTCACTCTTAAGCACACTTTACTGATGACATGTGTGTGTACATATCCTAAAGAAATCCTTGGAGATATTTCAGGTGAGAGCTTCAAACAACATCCACCTACATTCCTCCTTGAGCTATGTGGAATCTGAGGATCTAATATTGCTACAATTATAAACTCCAGCCTAATCTTCTAATCTTCTTGGAGCTAAGGAGTGCTATTCAGGAGCGGGTGTGGCCCCAGGCAACCACACATGGCTGTGACCGCGTCAGGAGTGGGTGTCACACTGGTCCATGCCTATAGGAAGGGGCTCTGGAGCCCTTTCCTCTCTTCTCCTTCTTCCCCATTCATGGTCAGTTCCTTTGGTGTCAATAAAACCTCCTGAGAATCCTGTTAGCTGCAGGTGATGAGTGTGCACAGCGATCACACCAGCAACATGAAAATATGCCCGGAAAATGGGATTTAAAAACCTGCTAAGGTAAGAGTCCTGCCTCCTAAAGTCCAGGGGGATGTGTTCAAAGAGCAGGGATCCCAGAGTGATCCCTCACCTCTACAGCTGCTGCTTGGGAACTGAAGCACAGCCCCTGCGTGGAGAGCAGGACTGGCTGTTCCACAGGAGGGATGCAGAGGGGCTGTGGAAAAGAGCCTTGTGCTATCCTGGTCCCACTGTGTCCCATGCTGACCCCTGTGCAGCCATGGCTTTCCATGTGCCACCTCTGCTGCAGCTCTCTGAGGAGGAGCCAGGACACCTCTCTGGGCTGGAGGCAGGGGAACAAACTCCCTGCCCTGGAAAATGAAGTCTCTGTGTGCCTTTGTGTGTGTGTATTGGGGAGAGTTATGTTCAGGGCACTCAGAAGAAACATGTAAGAGCCCTCCAGAGTTTATGGGAGGTGCCTTTGGCCCCAGTGAAAGAAGGAACTGGTAGCATTAGGAGAGGGTAAGTACTCTGTTGTTAAGGAGTGGTGGTGGGATTGTTTATTTTTCCTCCCATAAACGTTTTTTTTTTAAGGTCCTAATGGAAACAAAGCAAAGTATTATTCCTCTAAAAGCACTATTCTTTAAGTAAACCAGACTCACTACTTGAAACATTCCAATGACATATGGTGGCAGCAGGGGGATGGCCGAGATGTGGACGGGCGAGGTATCACCGAGATAAAGACCCACACACAGAGACAGAGGTACAAGGTGAGAGGAGAGGGACATGTGCCCCTGGGAGTGGCAGGACAGGAGAGAAAATCCCACATTCTTCTAGGGGTGTAAATTTATCCCTTTATAGTTACCTTCAACAACCTTACTATTCCACAGACCAAGTTTAAAAATGTCAGAATCCTCCCACAGTCTCCCAGACAGCTTTCCCATGTCTTGTTGGCAGCAGGGCAGTCATTGAACTCCTTGAACACCTTCAGACAGCTTCCCTGCCACCAGCAGCTGCAGCTCACTGAGCTCAGTGTGCCAGAGCCAGGGCAGGGCACAAGCTGGGGCCCATGGCACCAGCCTTCAGAACAGAACATTGCTGTGGGGCACCAGAGCCTTCCCTGCTCTTGTGAGAGGGCATTTTTTACCATCTTCCACCTGGCTGAGATCATGGCAATGGAGCCCTGTGCTGCAATAGATGTTCATCCAGTTGGCATCCTGGTTCTGCAGCTTTTAGTTACTTCTGCTATTTATTTTTTTTTTTTCGTAAATTATTTTCTCATCTCTTTATTTTCCTCTGTGATCCAGCTCATGTCTTGTACCTGGGCTGTGCTTTCTGCAGTTACACTGAGGTTTAAAGAACCCACCTGTGTTTTTCACATGAAAAATGAGTCCACAGCTGTCCTTCTCCAGCTGATAATGCAGACAAATGGGGGCTGTTTGCTGTGCATTTCACTACTACTAACAATAAATTGATATAGTTATCAATTTAAATATAAAATGTTTTGGTTTTCTACAGGCTTTACAGGTTTGGAGATTGGTGTATTCACCTGAATTTGTTACACTTCATTACCCTGTAAACTTCCTCTTTTGCCTGCTGCCTCTTATTTGCATCTCACAGCATCTAAAGTATGTCTTCATCTGGTAAAGATGAATGCTAATCTACACTCTTATTTCCTCCTCTCCAGTGGTTTGTTGTTATTTATTGCTGCTCATGATATGCTGGTGTCTTTCAACATCATGAATTTAGGATTTGAGAGATGGGAAAGGAACAGGGTGGGGGTACATCCATACATGGACACACATCGATACTTTCTTCTTTGTCTTCTAGACTCTTAACTTGCCAAAGTCTGTTCAGAATTTAGGCAAGCTAGAAATACAGAATTATTGTCTAAAAAGAGAGTTTCCCATGATATTTCTTGCCTCTACTGGATGAGGATTAGGAAAATAAAACTTATTGCAAGATTTGGCACAAAATTATCATGTTTGGCATTTCTTTTGTAGTTCAGCCATCTTTTGGATGACAGGGTGGTCTGTAGAAAAAAATCAACAGCATGTTTTGGGAAAGAAAGCAGCCTTAGGAAAGTACATATATGATTTTGAGGCAGTTATATCTAAATCCCTAGGAGCTTAAAATTAAGTCATCCCTGGAGTAGATGGCCTGGTGGGCAGAGTGCAGGTTACATGTTCAAAGTGATGTGACATCTTTGCTCTGTCAAATGAGCATTATGGTATGATCCTCACCTAAAAAAGCAGATTCACTGTAATAATACCAAAGCAGCTGCACATGGGCTGTGCCTTCACAATGGTTCAGTGTCAGATGTATCAAAATTCCTACGTTATATACATTCAAATTCCATAATAACCTAAAAAGACATAGGAAAACACCTCCTTTGCTTGAAAGTTCTGTTTCCCAAACAGGTTCCTCATGAGGAAAACCCTGCCATTGGCCAAGGTGGAGAGATGTAAATCACACAGCACCACACATTCCAATGAACACAGGCGTGCAAGATTTTTATGTGGCCACCCCTTTGTTAAAATGCATTACCCTCCAGAAAAATGGCAGAAACACACTGAAAAGACCAGAAATAATTTACTTCTGCCCTACAGAGAGTTGCAGAGCTGTAGCAGACCTAAATCTCTAAAATCCTGCAGTGCTGCTTTTTGAGGTTCTGCTGCTTGGGCATTCAATGATAACATCACACTTCTTTTGACATTACTCTCAGAATTTTTTTTTTCTCCAGAGAACACTTCGATGTTGGCAGGAAAGCCAGACAGGTCAACTGTCTGATTACTTTTAGAGCTCCATCACTAACAAACCTGGAAAACAAAACCTTGGGCAGCACGAATGCCTGTAACATTGTCAATACTTCTCCCTCCTGCCCCCTCTAGCTTCACCCAGCTGTTTTAAATAGTGAGGAGAAATTAAAATTCTTAAAGCCTTGCAGGATGTTTGGATTTCTGCCCTTTATTTCCACTTATATGCGCCATAGCTTGAAAATTTGCCCGTGATTTATAAATTCCCCCTCAGTTCTCTTTTTAAAAGCAGCGACCAGGAATCCCGGCAGAGAAAACGATGTGGTGCTGGCTTCGCCCATTGCCAAGCTGCCGCTCACAGCCCTGCCCGTGAGGATCGTCCCGGGCTTGGCGTTTTCTTGTGCCCGATGACATTATGCAATTACACGATGATAAACATCATTCGGGAATACAAATGCGAGAGGTAAACAGCTCGGGGCTCTTTATTAGTTTATTCCAGGCGATCTTTCTTGTTTTACTGCCCGGCTCCTCCCCCTTTTACAGTTTTCTGCTATTCTTTACTAATTCTAGTGATTTGAGAAATGACCTTTAACCTACGCAGTTTGCAGACTCCTAAAGGGGATAATTGAAATGCCACAGTAAACCAAAGGCAATAAAATATTATTTACTAGGCATAAAACTAAGGTTGGTCTTCTTAAAGAAACGAACAGCCCCCTTATTCCTTCTCCCTCCCCGGACCTGGTGCTACACCTAATTTATAAATTCCTCACCAGGCGTCCCGAGGAATGAACAGCAGCCCGGGCAGTGCGGGTTCCTAGCGGAAAAGCCCTTTGGATGTCAGAGAGTAAAGAAACCTGCCGGGAGCGATGCTGCTCAGGTGTCGCAGAGCCCCGGGCTGGTCCCCGTCCCCCGAGGGCTCCGAGCCCCGTCGGGCTCCCGTTCAGCGCGGCTCCTGCGGGGTGTTCGGGGCCATCGGGGCCCGGCGAGAGCTGCTGGCCCGTCCTGCCACCGCGTGTACCGCTTACCTGTCGGGCAGTGCCCCGGCGGGCCAGGAGAGCCAGGGCTCGGCAGCAGGTGGGCTCGGGCCGGCCGGGATGTGCCTTCTCCCCCATCGGCCTCCTGAAGGGATTTTGTTCGCGCTGGAACGGCTTGGAGGGAGTGAATGCATTTATTGATAGCGGAGCTGCTCTCGCAGCCTGGTTGGATTTCCCAGGGCTGCTTTGATAATGTGCCCCCTCCCCCGCATCCCCTGGTGGACCCGCAGTTGCAGACGGATGCAGGGGAAACGTGCGGAGTTACGGCGTGGCTGGAGGAACGCTCCCATTTCCTGTGCTCGGCGCACACGGGACGGGAGAGGTGCAATAAAAACCTGGGGTCTGCAGAGGGGAAAGAGCGGCGAGGAGGCAAAGGGTCCGTGAAGCCCCTCTCTCTCCCCTGTAGCTCTCATTGGGTCTTACTCGATTTAACCCAAGCAGTTTTGTCAACAACTTGCCAAATTTACAGCGGCAAAAAGCCGCCGCAGAAGGAGGAACGCGAGCCGTCGAGCTCGCTCCATCCCCCTTTTGGCAGGCGGCACACGGGGCCTCGGAGCATGCGACAAGCGGGACTTGTCACCCAGCCGCCGGCAGGAATGCTGGGGCATCCCTCGGCGCGGCCATGTGCACCGCACATGTGTACACATGTGTGCGAGGGGGAGCGCCGGGGGCCGGCCCGCCACAGCCGCGGGTGGACGTGGGTGTATGTGTGTACAGATATATAGATACATATATACAGATAGATAGATGGGTGTACATGGGCTGTAGATGTGTGTATATGGATGCAGATGGGTGCACATGGATGTAGATAGGTCCATATGGACGTACACGGGTGTATATGAGTGCATATGGGTGTACGTGAGGCCCCATCCCGGGCCGGGATGAGCAGCCGGCGGTGCTGGAGGGGCCGTGAACCCCCGCACGCATCCCGCCGGCCGGGATGGGCGCACGGGACACTGCTTTGCAGGAAGAATTTGCCCTCACGGGGCCTCATGCTGAGTTTGAGCAGCAAGAACGGCCCGGTGAGGCGGGATGGGATGGGATGGAGGAGCGCAGTGAAGCGGGCTGACGCGGAGCGGAGGCGCTCGCCCGCCGCGGGGCTGCGCGGGGTCCCGCTCGCTGCCGTGCAGCTTTAAAATCCAGCCCCGTCTGCAATAGGCCGGCCCTGGGCGCATGCGCTGCCGAGAAAGTTTTCCAGCTGCCGTTGGCTCTCTTAACTTTTTTTTTCTTTTCCTTTTTTTTTTTTTCTTTCGCAGTTTTAAGCAGCGGGGTGAAGAGGAGCGAGGGAGAGACGCGGGGGGAGCGGGGCCGGCTGCAGCGGCGGGGGCAGAGCCCCGCGGAGGAAGGGTCGGCTGCCGCGACGCCGCCTGCCCCGGCTTGCTCTCCCGGCTCCTCTCCCGCGTATCCCGCTCCCCGGCGCTGGGCGCCTCTGGCACCGATGGATTGGGGGAGCCGCAGCTCCTGAAGCCCGGACTGCTCCCCTCCCCCTGCCCCTGCTCGCCTTGCAGGATCAGTCGCCCCGTAAGACAGGCACACGCGTGCACAGCCCCCCTCCCCCTTCCCGCTTGTGCAGAAAGTTCTTTTTCTGTTTGGGCTTTTTCTTCTCCGTGTAAAATGGAGGGAGCCGGCCCCGGGATGGCTCTGCAGCGGCGGACCCCCGGCTCTGCACCGCGCAGCCTTTGAGCAAGTGAAGGGGGGCGGGCAGGGGGGAGCCCTGCACCGCTCGGCTCCATCGTCCCCCTCTGGCGGGCCGCTCCGCGCCGAGCTGCGGAGGGGGCGGTCGGCGGCCGGAGCGCCGGCGGAGCCGGGTGGGAGCGCGGGGAGCCCCGCGGCGGCACCACCTGGGCTGGTGGGACGGATCGTCGCCCGCGGCGCTTTCGCTCCCGCTTGTGAAGATTTTTATTTGCTTCCGCACAATCACGCCCACGGGCGCTGTGTGCGTGTGTTGGGTTGGCTTTTTTTTTTTTT
>VRYO01000638.1:7532369-7563079 GCA_009812075.1 Sialia sialis | reverse complement strand
CCCGGCCGCCGGGCAGCTCGGCGTGCCCGGGCTGACTGCTGGGCCGGGCGGCTGCACAGCTGCCGGTCCTGCATGGGCATCGCCTCCGAGCTCCTCGGGGTCCAGCGCTTCCGTGGCGCTTCTTTGTTCCTGTCATTATTTCCAGGAGTAGCAGACGCAAGGAAAGCGCGCTGTGCGCTGTTGGGTGTCGCGGCTTGCCCCGCGCACACCTCGCTCTGCCTCGTCCCCTCTCCGTGCGCCCTGGGCGTTCGCACCTTTGCCAGGCTGAGCCCTGTGGGGCGGGCGGGCTCTGTCTGCTGCAGCACCGGCCCCCATTTAGCCACCCCAGCATTGGGCACTTGGGGGGCTCATCTCTCCCGGGCAGGACACGTTTCAGCCGCACGGCGCGGGGAGGCTGCAGCCCCGGAGCGGTGTCGGGGAGCGGCGCATGGGGGTCCCCGGGATGCGGCAGCTTCCCCGCGTGTGCCTGGGCAGGGTCTGTGCCCGGCCCCGCTGCCAAGCACTCCGCTCCTCCCGGCCCTTCGCAAACAGAAATAAATTAGAATTAAGAACACCTTCAATTCAGCGTTAAGGGCCTTTGGAGAATGAATAGGGAATAGGGAGCCCCCAAGTGTCGGAATGACCTTTTTTTTTTTTTTCCTTTTTTTTTTTTTTTTTTTTTTTTTTTTTTTTTTTGTCTCCTTTCGAGGGGAGGGGAAATAAACCCCGGGAATGGCTCTGGGGAGCGACTGAGAGAGTCCCGTGTGAGGACCAGACGGTGATCGCGGGACCTGTCGGGGGAAGCGTTTGACTTCCAAGGCGGCAGCCCGGTTGTTGCAGGGTGCGGCTCGGGACGCGGAGCTGCTCCTTGTCGCTCCTGGTACCTCCCCGGGCCGGTGCGGGCCCTGGGGCTGCCGTCGGGCCAGTAACCGCGGTGCCGTCACCGCGGTGCCCGCTCGGAGCTCGGCGCTGCCTCGGCGATCGCGGCGGGCGGGACCCCCAGGCTGCGCCGAGATGTTTTAGGGGACGGCGGGGCAGGGCAAGGAGCGGCCGCATCATCCGGGCGGGAGCCCTCGGGGCACCGGTCCCGTCCCTCTGGGGCTCGCTTAGCAAACCTGACGCCGCCTTTAGCCAGCCGTGAGCCTCTCGTGTCCCCGGCGCGGGCAGCGATGGGGTAATGCTGTAGCCCCGGGGCAGCGGGGATGGGTCCCGTGTGCGGAGCAGCTGTTGCGCCTGGTCCGTGCCGTGCCGTGCCGTGCCGTGCCGTGCCGTGCCGTGCCGTGCCGCGGCGGGCGGGGTGCGGAGCGGCGGGGCCGGGGCAGAGGGACGGGCGGGCGCCCCGGGAAGGCGGTGTCCGGGGAGGGGTGGGGGTGCGGGGGTGGGTTCTGCCCGGTGCAGCGGGAGCTGCGACGTGCCTGTGTCTGGCACCAGAGCCTCGGCGGGGAGAAGGGCCGGCGAGTCAGAGTCAAGTTAAAAGGGGCCCGGAGACTTCCGTTGTTTAAACTTGAATGCTCGAAAATGGTCTGAGAAGCAATAAACAATCTGATCCTTTTTCTCCCCCCTCTAGAAATCCAGTGCAGTATTAATCCACGGAGGTGCTGTGGGGACAGTTGGCAGCACAATGGCTTCTCAGTACCTCGTAGTGGCTCTGGCCGTTTTCTCCTCTTTTACCCAGGTTGTAATAGAAGCCAGCTCTTGGTGGTAAGCATCTCGTATCGACTTGGTTTTGAAAGCGGGTGTCAAGATTTGCTTGCTTCAATGTCTCTGTGCTTCTTCTGTACTTTGTTTCTGCGGGAGTGCGGCAGGAGCGAGGCAGCAGGGGAGAAGCGTGCTGCTTGGAAAATGTTGTGTAGGAAAAGGAACGGGTCTGTCGAATGAGGGTGAATGTGCAACATCTCGTCCTGTAAAATACAGTTTTTA
Source organism: Sialia sialis (assembly GCA_009812075.1). Classification (NCBI taxonomy): domain Eukaryota; kingdom Metazoa; phylum Chordata; class Aves; order Passeriformes; family Turdidae; genus Sialia; species Sialia sialis. The sequence goes on along the minus strand of VRYO01000638.1, from coordinate 7,561,180 downwards.
GTATGCTGTCTGGTGGATTCTCTATGAATTGTATCGTCTTTAAATTTCTATAATTGTTTCTCTTTTAAAAGAGACATTTCAACTCCCTTAGATGTTTTGCATGTAGAAGAGAAAGTGCTGATTTGGAAGGAAAAACTTAAAGTTTCAATTTGAAGTTTTCTGTAACTGAAATGTTTACAAATATATTTTGTTAGAAAAGAGTACATTTAAATTCCTGCTTTGGCAAATTATCTGTATAGTGAACGATGTTGAAAGTTCTTGAATTAGGTGTTTCTCTGCTCTTTCCAGTGATGCCTTTTGGACTGATAGCCACTTTTTAGTTGAAATGTATCATGAACACTTGAAGAATTAAGAAAACAAAATTGATTTTGTTTAGAATGAATATACTTGCTTGTATGTTTCTGTATTGACATTTGGAAGAAGCTAGAAGTAGGCTATAGCAAGTTTCTAACTTCTGACTTGCTAAGGGTTTCCCTATTTGTTTATAATAGATCAGACTGGAAAACCCAGACTTAAATATAAAATATATGTTAAGACGAATTGAGATTTGGAGAGCTTTTTTCATTTTTGCTTTATTTATTTTCCTGGCCTTGCAGTTGTTTGGCTCTTCTGTTAATTTTACTGTGTCAATTTAAGCTGGTAAAAGGCTGTCTAGATGCAAGTCTTCCAAGTGTGTGTCATATTCAGTCTCTAATGTATGGTGATAACCACATGGGTGGAAACTAGTAACTTCTGTCCTGTTCTTAAAACAAAAGTTTGATATTTAAGTGTCTGGGGTTTTTCCTCACTTGCTAACAAAAACAGTTGTATACTCACATATAAGATGCAGTTCTGTCTGGGATTTATGGATTTTTAATTTTTTTTTTACTTTATTTTATTTTGAAGTCCTCTGTTTATTAATGCAACTCTTTCTTTGTGCAGGTCTTTAGGGATGAACCCCATGAACCCCATGAACCCTGTTCAGATGTCAGAGGTGTATATTATAGGAGCCCAGCCACTGTGTAGCCAGTTAGCAGGGCTTTCCCAAGGACAGAAGAAACTCTGCCAACTGTATCAGGACCATATGCAGTTCATTGGCGAGGGTGCAAAGACGGGCATTAAGGAGTGCCAGTATCAATTCAGACATAGAAGATGGAATTGCAGCACTGTGGACAACAACTCGGTTTTTGGCAGAGTCATGCAGATAGGTAGGAAGCAACGTCTTTATGATTAAACTCTTGTCTAAGGATATGTATGGCACACACTGTTCTGCACTTGAATCTCTTGCCAGGTTCTTACTGAGTGCTGTATACAATCAAGTGTTTCTAAAAGTTGGCAAAGGAGTTGGATTATTTTTAGCTGGAGGTGATTTCCCACCACTGTCCAGCCATATGTCTTGGAAAACAAAGTAGGAATATATATTTGCATATGGGAATAAGGGAGAAAGGAAAATGAGGCCCTGAAATCTCTTTTGTAGAAAACCTGAGACAAAACGAAGGCAACCTACAAGAATTAAAACCATCAGCGTCTTGTAAAATTAAAGATGTCCATGTCTAGTTCCAAAGTTAGCAGCTGCATAATAAATCGCTCCTGGTCCAGAGGTTAACTGAAAATTGCTGCTCTCTCTATTAGTGTTTATAGGCAATTCCTCCTTGCTTATTTCCAGATACAGTATTTTTTTTTTTCTCTTTTTAAGGAAAACAAATTTATTTTTAAATTACTGTAGCAGGGTAATTTTCACGAGATCAGTTCTATCATGGTAAAATATGTGATTGTCTTTGTAACTGAGCTTTAATGTAATCACATAATTGGTAAGAGATAGATTCTTGTTTAACATATTATCACAATTTGATGGATACACAGATCCTCTTTGATATGGGCTTCTCCAGTGCTCCTGTGCTGCTTGCCTTTCCTGGCATTTAAGGACCTCACAGTATTTTAAAGTCATTGGCAGAATTTTAACCAGTGCTGTTGAACAGGATCCATGGTGAAACCTTCATCTACTTTCTCAGTCAGATTGCTGATTTTGTGTAATCAACTGAAAAACACCCTATTTTTCTGGGTGACACTTGAGATCTGAGAAGCAGTGAGTGGTACACTGGCAAACGCAGCACTGCTTTTCAGTTGGAGTTGTAAAGTAAAGCTTTTATGGCAGTGATTTTCTGCCCTGCTTTAGAAAAAGAGAAAGTTTTAAAATCAGTCTCAGTCTGGGTTTGTCTGTAAATGGGCTGACTCCAGTTAAAGTTGAAGGAATACATAAATTCACATTTGGTCTCAGTTTTTGTTAACAGTTTTTATTTGGAGATTGTCAGACAAATAGAAAAAAGTCTATTGCATGAAAGTACTGAATTGGAACATTTGATTTTAGATAAACAACCTTCCCTAGCTTTTTAAAGCACAGTATTAACCCTCCAGAGAGAGGGTTTTTTTAACTTACCCAAGCAAAAGTCTAAAAACATGAAAGCAAGTTTCTTCTGTACACCTCTCTGTTCTAGTAATCTAACAAATGTCAGAAAATTAATCTGTTTAAAATTCAGCCCTTCATCCTTCAGCCCTTATTTATTATCCAGTCAAGTGAAAATTAGCTCAGGGTGTGAAGGAGTGTACAGGATGGGGCCTGTGATTTGTGGTGTCTGTCTCTGGAATCAATGTTTCTGCCCTCGCCAGGTATGACAGATCTATTTAAAGGTGGTTCCTTTCGAGTTAAATAACTTTGCCGCACCCTTTTGCTGGATGTGACTGTATTAGCTGATGTCTACACAGCAATTCATCATGTAATTAAGCCACTTATTCTAATTGCAAATGGAAGCGAGGTTAATAGGCGTATTCAGGAGTTAGAGCACGAAGAGTGTGTTCACTGAGAGCAAGGACGGAGCTGTAGCAGTTGTGGTTTTCACGCTGGCCCTCGGTAATGACCACTTGGTGTTCCTGTGCATGGAAGGAGGAGTGGGCACTTCCAGAGCCTGATTCCATTGCCTGCAGCCTGCCATGCCCTGTTTGGGCAGAGGGATACTCAGCAGGGGCAGGTTCTGAGTGCACACTGCTTGGGAGAATTTGCCACGTGCCCTTGGTTGCGCCCCAGAGAGCTGCCGGGCACGGCGCTGCCCGCCGGCCCCGTGTGTCAATGGACAGCCTTTCTGTAGGGTTTACCCTGCAGTTAGCTAAAGCTGTACAAATAAACCTGCCCTTGCGTTTGGAAGCTGCCTCTGTGGCTTATTGAACTGTAAAGTTTGAGGGCCTGTGTTGTGCTCTGCTCTCCTTGGGTGCTGGTTCCCCTGCGATCATCCATCCGCTGGCTTTGTGGCCAGCCCTGTGCGGGCTGCACGTGGGCTTTGCACACACAGCTAAGTGCTAACAGGAAACAAAATCACTGCATCCTCCCCCTGCAGCTCCCTGTGCTTGGGGTCCAGTTCATTCTGCCTTCAGCCTGATGTTGAATGCTGTTAAAATGCAAGACAAAGAACATTTTGTATCTTATGTTCAGGTATAAGAGAAAAAAAAAAAGGTTCTGTTCTTGCAGACTTATTCAGATCAAGTGTAAAGCTCAGCGCCTTGCTCTGTGGGTGGCTTCCTACAGTGTGTGTATATTGAACAGTTCCATTTCTATGTTTTATATATATGGGAGAGAGGGGACTCGAACGTGTTTGGAATGTGTGTTTGCTTGCCATGGCTACAATAGAGAGAAATCCTGGACTGTGGGAAAAGACAGATATGTTTGACAGTGAAGGAAAGCACAGTTGTGCCTAAAGACTGAAAAAAGAAGGAAAAAAAAGAAAACTCAGAGTAACTCATGCGTGTAGAACCATCGCTCTTAATGTGTTCCTGGGGTTGATGACTTGAGGCAGTGTTGGCTTGAAGTGTACTTCAGCAGCTGATGCTATTTTGTATTTTGCCTAAATGTTCAAGGAGGGAACTTGCAGGGCAACTCTCCTTCCTGTACCCAAGCCTTTCCTTCTCCTTCCCACTAAGAGTAAGTTCTTTAAAATTTGTTCCAGCATAATAATGAAAACTAGTCAAAAATAGTCAGCTTTATGAGTTGAAATCCCGCAATAAGCGGCAGAATTAACCATGTGAAAGCATGAGCTAACTAAACATGAAAAAGAACAAAAATGGAACGGAAGAGGCGAGTCCTGTGGTCCAAAGCAGACCACGTTTCTTTCCTCTCAATATAGTGGAAATTTTGCTTAAGGAATTAATCCAAAAATGTGTATTACAGAGCAAATGGGAACATTAAAATCTGTATGAGGTTCCCCCTGCTATATTTTGCAGTAGATGCAAGGCCTAAGTCACCACATCAAGCCAATGCTTTTTTAGCTGAAAATGCTACTCCTGTAACCCTTTATACCCACAATTAATGTAGATACTTCCAAGAGCAGGTGTCTGTGAGTACAGACCATTGTAAGGTAGCAAAGTGCTTCGGATCTTCCTTAAGTCTCATCTTTCCTAACATAAGATTTCTAATTTTTCCCATTTAAACCCAGCCTCGATTACTAAAACTAATCCAGTGGATGACAGCTGTTGTATTAACAAAGCTGCTCTGATCATGGTGTCATCGTGATGTTAAATATGAACCAGACTTCAAATTATTTATGTTTCAGAAGTGCTTGAAAGCTCCTATTAGATTTGACCTGTCATGATGCGTCTCGCACAAAGAGATTTTGCCTAAAAATGTTGCTGTCTAAATATACATGACTTGCCCAAATATGTGGCCTCTTAAAGTCCTAATTTTTCAAAGGCCCGTGATGTTCCCTAAGTAAAATCATGTAAAATCAAGATTAAAAGCTAGCTTGATCTATTGATTAGACTGAAGATTAGGAATAAAACTTAAATCATATAAACAGAAAAAAACTATTTAGTCTACTCTCAGTCATTCTGAGAATCTTGGAAAAGACCCATTGGGATGATGTCTCTTAAGGAGAAAAACAAACTTCAAGTGTTGCTCTCTGGTGCAAGTTTTGTGCTTTATCTGCAAGCTTTGCCAGCTGTACTCAGAACTTGTGGCACTCTTGGAAAAGTGATTGGGGAGGTCAGACTTTAATGATAAGGGATCATATACTGTCAATAGGATGATATGTGGCCATGTCTTACAGTAGGGGTATTCCAACGAAAGTTCCAAACTTGAGGTTTTCCATTTCCATTTAAGGGCACCAGATGCAGGAGAAAACCTTCAAGGCCACCTTGTGCCAAGGGTTTTTTCTTCCCTGTAATTTGTAAAAATTATTGTCCATGGGCTCCTTTGCCGTATTCACGAGAGCTGGAGTGGTGGATAATAACCAGCACAGGTTGTTGTTAGTTTTAAATAGTCTCCTCCAGAAGTGTCTGGCTAATGTGTAGGGTGGAAAGCTGTGTGTTGTTCTGCTGTGTGTTTCTTTCGATACCAGGAGACTTTGTAAAATGCTTGAACTTTAAATAAATTGGAATAAGTGGCTGAAGAGCATCAGTCACATTTGAGAAGCAGTAATTTAAGAACCGGACTTTCAAAGGTTGTGTTTAACATCTCTTTCTTCTAAAGGATGGGGAGCCTGTTGCCCTTGCCTCCCCTCACATGCAGGCATGGCTGCTTTGGCCCAGCATGAATGAGAAGTGACTGCTGCTCTTGACAAGCTGTGTGTGCTCAAGTGCCTTGGCTTGGCTTGGCTTGGTCCTTTCAGTGAGGGTGTTTTGGGCGGATGGTTCAGGGTTACTCTGCCTTCTAGCATGGGTGGCTCTGGAGAGCCTTTGTCCTGCTGGCCCATGGGAGGCTGGAGCGGTGGCTGTCCCCTAACCCCCTCGTGTCTCTGCAGGCAGCCGGGAGACGGCCTTCACCTACGCGGTGAGCGCGGCCGGCGTGGTGAACGCCATGAGCCGCGCGTGCCGCGAGGGCGAGCTGTCCTCGTGCGGCTGCAGCCGCGCCGCGCGCCCCAAGGACCTGCCCCGGGACTGGCTGTGGGGCGGCTGCGGGGACAACATCGAGTACGGCTATCGCTTCGCCAAGGAGTTCGTGGACGCGCGGGAGCGCGAGCGGGTGTACCAGCGAGGCTCCTACGAGAGCGCGCGCATCATGATGAACCTGCACAACAACGAGGCCGGCAGGAGGGTGAGTGTCTGCACTGCAGCGTGTCCCTCCACACTCTCCTCATCCCTTCCTCTTGGGAAATAAGTGCTTCAGCAGGGCACAGAGCAGCCTGGTTTTGTTTTGGTGCACAAAATGAGAAAAAGGCAAATCCGGGGTGTGGGTGGGTGGGGAGCGCATGAGTTGGTGCTGGTTGTCTGACAGTCCTGTTGCTTTCCTCGTGGGGGAGGCTGGGACCAAAGCGTGTTGTGTTTCCCTCTGTATTGTTTCATGAAAAGTGCCCTGCTCGCTGTGGATTCTCTGTAGAACAGGATTTTATTAGTTGGTATTTCCAACCAGGGCAGTGTGTGTTGGAAGGAAGAGGGGTGTGCTGGGCTTCCCAGGCTGGAATTGTGCCACGGGATTGTTCTGACTTTCTTTCTTTGCCTGGTCTAAGAGTATGTGGAAAGCTTCTCTATGCTATTAGAAACCATGGTCTTCTGTGGTTGAACATGTCTTCATGGTTTCTTTAATCTCAAAAATGCTTTAAATGAATGGGTGTAAACTTTTTTTTTAATAGTCTGAATATGAAGAGCCAAAATCATTATTTTCCTAGAGTTTGAAGTGCCAGCAATAGTCGGCTAAGACTTTACACTTGTGTTCTAAGGTAAAGAAGGATGAAAGATAATTGAAAATTAATAGTATTTAAATATAAGAGGAGGGTGTCTGAAAGCAATGGACAGGCCAGTTACTATTAGCACGATGAAGAATTACACTTTCACAGTTGCTTACGGAGACTCGAGGAGTTTTCTCCTTCCTCAGCCTCATCTTTGCAGTGCCATTTGGCACCATTAAGACTCTGTAACTGCTGGGTGGAAGCTGTCTACAGTATCATCTAGTGTGTCAGACCCCAGGATTTTTGGGGCAGTGTCAACACTGACTCTTATTTTATTTGTACAGGGCAAGCGACTGAGGTTTCCCTGCCAAAGCTTTGTAAAGAGGATATTGCTATGTAGCTCTGACTCCCACCCATAGGTGTTTGGGGGTTTCTTCTTGGATGAAGTCTCTCTTCCAGAGCAGTGTTTGGGATAGGAGGAGGATGCTGAGCCAAGAGTAGACAATCAGCTGCAGCTGAGCCAGGAGCAAGAGGAATCTTAACTCTTTCCCTAATTGCAGCCTCAAGCGGAGATCAATAGGGAGAGTAACTCAGATAGAAAATAAGGAGATGTTTTACATTTCTCAATGAAACAGCAAAATCCTTTGCTGGCGTGAGAATGAATTCCTAAAATTTGAGTGCAGCCTGAATGGTGCTGCTGTCTGTGTGTGTGCTGTTGAGGCTATCTCCCTGGTGGGGAGAGGCTGGTGAGACTCTGTCCTCCTCCTGGCTCTTCAGGGTGCATGGGTGTGTCAGCTGTCCTTCCCTCTGTGTTGGAGCGGGGAGAGGATGCTCGGGTGAATACTGTGGAGGGGCCAGTGGGAATAGGACAGAGGGCAGGATATGCTGGTCTTTCATGGTGGTTTCTGCTTCTCTCCCCCGCTCCTGCAGACGGTGTACAACCTGGCTGACGTGGCCTGCAAGTGCCACGGCGTGTCTGGCTCGTGCAGCCTGAAGACGTGCTGGCTGCAGCTGGCCGATTTCCGCAAGGTGGGCGATGCCCTGAAGGAGAAGTACGACAGCGCCGCCGCCATGAAGCTCAACAGCCGGGGCAAGCTGGTGCAGGTGAACAGCCGCTTCAACGCGCCCACCATCCACGACCTGGTGTACATCGACCCCAGCCCCGACTACTGCGTGCGCAACGAGAGCACGGGCTCGCTGGGCACGCAGGGCCGCCTGTGCAACAAGACCTCGGAGGGCATGGACGGCTGTGAACTCATGTGCTGCGGCCGGGGCTACGACCAGTTCAAGACGGTGCAGCGAGAGCGCTGCCACTGCAAGTTCCACTGGTGCTGCTACGTGAAATGCAAGTTGTGCACAGAGATCGTGGACCAGTTTGTGTGCAAATAGGGCACGGACGAGGTGGGAGGAACTGCAGCCGCCCTCTCCCTTTCCGCAGGACTTATCTCCACTTTATTTATAGAGTCCAACGAGTTTTCGTCTTCTTTTAAGAAAAAAAAAAAAAAAAAGAAAATTAAAAAAAAGGGCGGGGAAGGAAAGAAAAAAAAAGAAAGAAAAAAAGAAAAATATAAAGGTTGCAAAGAGAAGTGCCTGGAAACCCTCTCTGCGTCCATCCCAGAACTGTGTGAGGCTTATATTTTTGGCAATAATGGAGGAGAATCTGAGAATATTTATTTTACAAAGTTAAAATAAAATTGACTTTTCTTACAAACCATAGAGTAGTTTGAGGGGAAAATCTGACATATGCTAATTTAGATCCATGGAACGTAATACACGTGCAGTAGGCAGAGCAACCATGTAATGTGCTTGGGATGTTAGAACAATCCTTATGGATGTGAGGAACACACAGACCTGGCCATGACTTTCAGGTTCAGACACTAGAATTTCCTAGAATAGGGTGTATAAAGCTGTTCAGTGCATGTAGGGCTCTGTAAATAAGGGGTATGTTCATCACAAGGTGTGATGGTGCCCACCAAGGGTCACCAGAGGGCAAAGAGCAAAGGATCAGAAAGGCTTCAACTGCGCTATCCCCAAGTCACCGGGGCTGGTTCCAGAACCGAGCAAAACAGGGAAAAAAAACCCAGAAAAAAAAAAATGCCTTGGTGAATAATAAAGATGTTCTTCAAGGCAGAGCTTGGCCTCATGAGCTCAGTGTGACGTTGGAGTGTCTCGTGTGCCGGAGCAGCCCTGCCCTGCTCGGGTGTGGAACAGCCCGGGGCAGGCTGCCCGGAGCACTGGAGCTGGGCAGTGCTTACAAACAGCTTTGCTTTCCCAGCCTGGAAAGCCCACGGAAAGGAGAGTTCCCCAAATCTGAAAATGCCTTAAAATGGTGTAATAGCTGGCTGGCTTTCAAAACACAGCTTGACAAATAAGTCCTCTAATTTTATGTGAGAAAATAAATCATTAGATATCCGCTCTTGGAGTGATTGATTTCTATTTTTTTCGCAGATTTTGGGAACGCTTTCACTCAAGGAGACAATAGTTTCGTATTTTAATAACATTAACTGACTATTATAGTTCAATGAAACGTTGCAGCAATACCAAATTTATCATCCTATGTCTTTAATACACATGCTTTCGATAATATATTGCAGATATACACTACAACTGTTCAGATATACTCGAGCAGTTACATATATATGGGAGAACTGTGGTCTCTGGTGTCTGATACTTCAAAGCTTTTTGTACATATATATTTTAATGATTTAGAAAATAATAAAACATCTAAATTAAAGGGGCAGTTCATCCCTTATTTTCTTTTTGAGATCTCTTCAGGTGTTTAGATTGATTCTAAGCTTTTGGTGGGTTTTTATTTTTCTTTTGTTTTTTTTTTTTTTTTTTAAAAACTTTTACCATTCAGAAATTTTAAGGATGATCACAAAGAAGTAAGCCTCTTCCCAGTTTCAGGACTTCCGTGGGTGGTTGGTAGAGGCAGCACCCTGCACTTGAATCGATACCAGTCTGGAGATCGCTTCTATTCCACTCTCACATGAAGGGCATTATTGATTATTGCTGAAAGGAGACACCTTCCAACTCCAAAATGTGCTGCATTCGGCCCTTGCTTTTCAGTTTTTGAACAGAGAACTGTTTGTCAAACAATATGTGTTCCCCCCATGCTGTGTAGTTACACAGGATTTCAACTTTGGTTTAGAAGCCACTCTTCCAATTCAGTCTCATCCTACAAGTTAAAGAAAATGGTTTTGCAGATACCAAGTGAGGAAAACCTTTCACTTTAGCCTAGTTGTACTAAAGCCTTGACTTTTCACAAGCCTTTAAGCTGTATCATTAAATTCATCTTGATCATTTATCAGCTTCTTAATGGCGCTTTATTGCTCTTAATTTATTGTACAAGGACATATTTACCCCTCATCTTCAGATGTTTGCAAAGAATATCTTCAAAGTAAGAGAAATAAATAAAGCACTAATTCATTGAATATGTCACTTTGGTTTTTATTGTACAAAAACCATGATCTTTTTTTTCATTTGCTGAATCACCTCATGTTCCTCATGTTTTAGTGACTTCTGTCTGAGCAGAATTGAATCTCATGATCCTAGCTATTAAAACCCTATTTAATGTAAAATATTTTACTTGTCATTCAGATATGTAAATCTTCTATGTCCTTTCCTCTGTTCTGTACATTTAATGTACATATTTCTGTCTTGTGTGATTTGTATATTTCACTGGTTAAAAAAAAAAGAAAGGATTATGCCATAATTGAAGATAGAGTATAAAAATAAAACTTTGGTTGTATATTGGGAAGTGGTTTTAATTATCTTTCAGAGGAGGGTTTGTTAAGACAATGAGCAGAGTTGATTTTTAAATTTACTACATGGTAAAACAGGGAAGTGTTTGTTGGCCAAACATACAAAGTACATTTTGAAGTTTTATTTCAATATTAAGAAGACTTACAGATGTAACTACTTCTTAAGTAGAAGGGGATAAAAACCCCAAACCAAAAAACACACCAAAAACCCACTCAGAACCCCCTGTGACTGAGCTAGGAAGCATTTTAGAGATGGGTAGCTCCAGGGACCTGGGTTGCTACTTGTGTGCTCAGGGCTGCCTTCAGGGATTTTGGGGCAGCAGGTGAGCAAGGGTTTCCAGCAGGAGAAGCCCTTGGTGCTGGGTTTGTGTGCCCTGGGTGTGTGGGGTGGTTCCCAGTTGCAAGGTGGGAGCTCTCCAGAAACTGAGTACAAATGAAGGGAGGAATCCTTGAAAAAAACCAGCGAGGCAAAGTGCAGTGAAGGATGAATGAAGTATTCGTGTTAAGGAGGTAAAGCAGAAAACAAAAAATAATATGAACCCCAAGCTTTCTGTTCTGAGACTGGCTTCTCTTCGAACTGATTTCTTAAGTCATGATTTATTTATTTTTTTTGCTATGGGTAACCTGATGAATTAGTAGCCTTTCTTTACCTCTCTTCTCTTTTTCCTTTTTTTCTTTTTTTTTTTTTTCTTTTTTTATTTTTTTCTCAAGGATAACCTTCTAACATATCGAAACTCCTTCTGGCTGCCAAGAATGTATTATCCCACAAACCAGTAGACCAACATCATGTGTTTAAAATAGCGATTCTGGGCAAATGCAACGTTCTGTGGTCCTATTACTGACATCTGGTTCAGTTTTCCTCCACTTGTATATTGACCAGTATTCTTTATTGCCAAAACACAGCCCCTATTTAGGAAAGTCAGCAATTTTTTTTTTGACTGGATTGTATTCAAGCTCTTCCCAATAACAGAAAAGTTACCAAAAAACTTCTTTATTGCCAGCAGTAAATAATCTGTATTCAAAATAGTCATTATGGGCTCAGATACAAGAGAGTTGTTTTTAATTTGCACCAAAGTTTATCTGTTTAATTTTGTTAAAAATGCTGTTTCAGAATCTTGGTTTTTTTAACATTAAATTCAAATGTTTGTGTTTGGTTATGTCTTTGTCACTCTGTTTTTGCAAAGTACCAAATCCTTCCCTCAGGTGCTACCAGGAAGTGCACCAGAGATAAGAAACTTGAAGAGAATGGCAGCTTCAAGTCAGGCACTGCATGCAGGATGCAAGTTAAAATCCTTCCTTTCTGAAGGATTTGTTTGATAGAATGACAGAAAGATGATACCAGACTTGTAGAATTTGATACTGAAGCTGACACAAAGGCTGCTTTCCTTTGGATAAGAAGTTTTGAGGAATTATATCTAAACCATTAGGATATCCATTGTAAAAGTGTGGTTTTGGTCAATCAGAAAAAATATCTAGTTTTTTTTCGACTGGACTGTATGCTAGAAGAAACTGAGAGCAACGAGGAAAAAGGAAGCTCTCATAAAAATAAAGGTAAGTGTATTAATGTAAAGCTTATGTATGTACTTGCTGACTGTGGTAGTCTTAAAACTATTTATCTATTATTGAGGTCAGTTTGAAAGGCAGGCCAGATCTGTTCTTTTGCTTTTCAAATTGTGTTTAAAATCCTCAATGGGGGAAGGGGGGTGGGAGATCTTCTCTACTCCAGACTCTGGTATGTCTGTTTATGTTGCAGCGGGATAAAGGATCCACGTAGGAGCACAGTGAGAGGTTTGTACATGAAATGTTGTTTTCTTTAAAGGTGTGATTAAAAAATCCATTCTGTCTCACGCTCTGCTCCTGTATGAGATTGCGTGTGTGCATTTGTATATACTGTGCTGGTATTTTCCAATTGTGTTGGCCAAATTCTGCTTTTAGTTATGGTTAGGCATCTCTCCTGACTCTGGTGGTGTCATATGAGCCTGACATTTTTCGACCAGACGTGAAGGCCCCCCTGCTCAAAGAGAATGCATATGAAATATATCAGCCTTTCTTCTGCTGGCTGGTTGTTTAAACATGGGTAACTGAATTATTGTGAAACAAATTCTGGGGCTGCAGCTGCAAAAGCAGTAATACGGTATATTCCTAGTGATGTTTCTACGCCATACCTCCTAATTTCCCAGTTGATTTCCAGCGCAGACAGAAAGTCTAGAATGCATGTGGTATGTTCCTCATCATATATTTTATAAATGTAAAATAATGATTTGTCAATTACAGTTCCTATTCTGGAGATAAACCGAGCTATTCCTGCTCTCCTGGTTTGTTGACAGCCCTTACCTTTGGCTGTGTGGAGCAGCGTGAGGTGAAGCTGCTTTGGGAGCATCTCTGGGGGCCAGGCTGTGCTCTGTGGATGTTGGTGCACCGATTGCTTTTGTAGCCAGTGTTGGTTTACCTTGTGTTGTCTTTCCCAGCAGTCCTGCTTTCTCAAATGGTAATTGAACAGCAGCAGTCAAAATAGTGTGCTGACGGAGAACCTCTGGCCACTCCATGGGCAGTTATTCAAACACTTTCTGAACCGGTTTGACCCATTGCTGATTTATTCCAGATCCATTGCGAGGAATTCTAAAAATGCAAACTCCAGTGTAGAGTTCATAGCGTGGCTCACAGTTCTTTTTGGTTTTGTTCTCTCTTCCTAAAGCACTCCATACCAACCATCCATCTTTTTTAAAGTTTTTTTGTTTTGTTTTGTTTTTTTTTAAAGCAATTTTCTTGAACACCCTGAGCAAAGGCTATGGTCCCCTCAATAAAAGGTGATAATTTCTGTGCCATTCCTGCAATGAGTCCCAGACCTCAGTGACAGGTTCCATGGCAAGAACCACTTCCAGAAACCACCCTTCCCTCAGGGTTTCCTCCTGCTTCTCTGGGGCAGTTGCTAGCAGAGTGCAGCAGCTGCAGCTTGACAGTATTAAAAGCATTGCCTGCAGCTTGACAGTATTAAAAGCATTGCCTGCAGCTTTCTGCTGCTTTCTGCCTCTTCCTTTGCCCACTCAAGCAAGCCCATCTCCTGGTAAGTCTTCCTGTTGTTTTTCATACAGAAAGTTGCAACTTTACATGGCTTTTCTCAAGTATGGGCTGGGATTTACTTCCCACGACTATTGATCTCAGAAGAGCTAATGCTTAGTAGGCAAATATTGCCAGGGCTTCTCAAGTATCTCTTTGCTTTGTAAATCAGCAGCCTTGGAGGAGTGAACAGTAATCCCTGAGCAAACTTGAACTGGTCATTATCTGGGGCAGGGAGGCTGAGGTCATTAATGCTATAAAATACTGTTCAGATGTGTTTTTGTGCTTTTTTTGGGGGCAAAAGGATTCACAGCATGAAAAAGGAAGTTGTTACTCAGTGAGATGTGAACTAGTAATGCTTGAAGGAAATGGGGAAGAGTCTAATTTATGGAGTGCAAATTCACTGACCTTGTTAGCAGTCTCCATTGGTGTTGATTGCCATTCATATAAAATTGAGAATATGTGTGTTTCTGCATATATGTTTTCTGGATCAAAGTAATCCCTTGATATTTTCATCTTGCAGAGTACATTTGTGGGTAAAGGGCCTGCAAGTAAACCAAGTTTGAGGACTTAAAGAACTAGAAGTAAATCCACCACCTAAGAGACAGCTCCAAAAAAGCACTATGAGAGAAAGATAGCAGTGCAAGATGCTTTGTTTTAAGAGATGGTGTTGCTACAGCTGTCAAACAGGCAAATGGTTGCAAGTGTCAAGGACAGTTTGTCCACTTTAAGCCACAGTGCCAGTTGATTTATATATGTACAAGCAGGCAAAATCCAATGACAGGAGTCTGGGTAGTTCCTTGGTAGTTACATGCATTATATGGAATGCTTGTTCCTTATGACTCTGGCAATCCCCAGTGAGCATGATGACATGCTTGTACTTGCAAATAGGTGATAAGATTTTCTAAAAAGTTTGTGAAAGTGTGACAACTTACATTGAATTTTATATATGGGTTTTTTTTTGTTTGGTGGCTTTTTTTTTGTTTTTTTTTTTTTGCTACAGTCTTCTAATATCTATGGGAATCTGAATAGTTGATAAAAACACGGAGTGAGGGTGAATGTCTTGGCACAAGCAGCAGCTGTACACAGCCTAGGGAAAGAGAGGTGGGAGTTCATTCCTCCTGATGCTGTCTCTTGAAAAGAGCCAGTCTTGATCCTGCATAGCAGATGCTTTGGAAAAGAAAGACAGTAGGACTTCATGAATGAAGGATGTAATTCATTCATAGCAAGTACAAGGTCTGATGTACTTGTGCTGCCTTTGCCATGTCATTTGCATGCGATATATATTTCTATATGAGCATGTCAAAGTCTAAGATCTTTGCTCAAACGTAAGAATTTTATTACAGCAGATTAAAAGCAGAATAAGCTCTAATGAAGCCAGATGTAATAGGAACTGAGTATGTCCCTTGTTCTTACATTCTAGTGGATTTTGTTGTTACCTTGTTACGATTCAAACCTTGTCTTCAGGATTTGGCTGACTGAAATGATAGATTAGTCATTGTGGGGGATTTTATGGATAATACATCACATTCTTTTTTTTTTCCTTTTTCTTTTTTTTTTTAAGGGATGATAGATGCCTTTCCTGGAGGGTATTTTTATCGTAGAATCTGCTTTAATTTGTAATATATTTTCTGATCCTCACTGTGGTTAGAGAATATGTGGATACATCTATGCCTTGTGTAGACTCTGTCATCTCATGTCTTCTTGTCCTCCTTGGTGGTGTATATTTTGAATACTTTAGGTTACTATGGCTTTACATTTTTAAAGTCTGACTCTTGAAAGTAGAGATCTTGCCAGACCCCTGGCTTGTGGACCTTACTGTAGGAGATTTGTTGCCAAGTTTAGTGGAACCACATAGCGTAAATAAGAGTGGCAAAATTTTAACATTTATGTGAGGGGTCATCTTGACTGTGCATCTTAAAAATCTAGAAAATTATATATTTTCTTTGTCTTATTCTCATGAAGAA
Organism: Sialia sialis; assembly: GCA_009812075.1. Taxonomy (NCBI): domain Eukaryota; kingdom Metazoa; phylum Chordata; class Aves; order Passeriformes; family Turdidae; genus Sialia; species Sialia sialis. The sequence continues at coordinate 7,545,766 of VRYO01000638.1, read as the reverse complement.
CTAAAGACACCCCTCCTCCATGCCCAGGTGAACTTCTGGAAGGAATAAAAGACCAGTGTCAAATGGTAGCCAACTCTTTCCCTCTATGTCATGATCCTAATGTACTTTTATTATACTTTGAGATCCTCAGGCTATGTTGATCTGCTACATGATTATATAATGCTCCAGGACACCTGTGTAAATAGCAAACAGAGAGGCTTTTTATAGATACTAGATCTTAGATAAGTTACTCTAAGAAGTAATATAGGATCCCAGCTGTAACCCCCTGCTATACATACCATATATTTTTGGTTGGTTGTTTATTATAAGAAGTACAGAAGCTTTTCCTTGTAACATAATTTTTGTAAGACTTGCATGTGTAAATATTAAATTTGCAAATATTAAATGGAGAAGCATTAGAAAAACCACTAAGTGAATAACTTCACATTCCTCATTCCTTACTCTGATGCCGATTTCCTTAAATGTTGCTCCACTAACATTCAAATCTGTGTGCTGTTTCAGCCTCAGAGAGGAACTATGCAATCCCTGAGCCCTGGCCCTCTCGGGGTGCAGATCTCAACCAGAGATCTTTAATGGTAACAGATGTTTGCTGGAATCCTCCTCAGGGCGCTGATGTTCTGGGTCAGGAGCTTGTGGTGTTAATCAAAGCACCCTGTCCATCAGTGCAGGCTCAGGACCTGGCCCTCCACTGGGGCTGCGTTTGCCCAGGAGCTCATTCTGCTCTAGGAGTCCACTGGGAGAAAATCAGTAGAAGCTCTCCTCCCTCAGCTCCGTCCCATAGTAGGAATATCCTGGTGCAATTAACCTGGCCTTTGTTAATGACACTACACTAGGATCTAAGAGAGTGAGTTTTATTAATTTTTTTAAAATAAATACCCGATCTTGGGAGAAGCAAACTTGCTGCAGTGGTCCCTACAGGTACAATTCTGGACTGCTGACAAATCACAGTCCTCAGATTCCTGAAAAAACTGTCCCTAAAATCTACAGGAAAGAATATTGAATAGTTGCTATCTATCTATCTGTCTGTCTGTATCCCGTCTATGGTTGCCTGGGATGGTAAGGAACTACAGCAGTGAGCAAACTGTTGTTTACCAGCTCATACAGGGAGGTTGTTTTACATTATCGCATTTTAATTATTTACTATGGCACCTATTGGAGATGAATTATGGTTTTCCTTCTGAAAATAGGGTGAGGAAAATTGAGGCAAGAATAGAAAAATGAGGATGTGGCAATGCTGGCACCATCCTGTTCCTATTTGCAGTGCTAGCAGAGGGCTCTGACCATATAGCTGTGATTAATAGTTGGTGTGTGGCTTGCAGCTGACTGACCCATGGCTTCCCAGGGACTCAAGGGTTCCTTATCCAGCCATTTCTTGCAATACAGTGAAAGGAAAATAACTCACGTGGGATATTGCAATCAACAAGAAAGTGCGAGGTAAATTCAGTGGCATTGATGACATTTCTGCTATAAATAAGCTGTGTACAGTCTTTTAGACTCCAGCTGCTTTGAATTGTTGTGTGCATTTCTTAAACCATCCATAAGTAAACTAGTTATGATCTCATTCTTACCCAGGCTGATGCTGGTGATGATATGCCTTTCATATTGTAGGGAAAAATGGGCAATAATATCAAAAGTGCTTAGTTAGGATACAAAAACACATATGCAGCATGGCTTACAGGACTTGAATTGCCAGACCATCAACATATTAGAGTAACTAACAATGTGCCACAATTAATTAATCCAAGAAGATTTTTTAGCGATTGTTAATTTTTTCCCCCAGTTCTCAGAAGGATTTGTCATGTTGGTGTTTATTAATTTAGCATTTGATCTGAAAAAAATTCCCCAAACTTCAAAGTTCAGCCTGTTCTTTAGGAGCAATCCAAAAATATGTTTCTTCAGGCCCCAGGCATTTCTGAAGTAGCTGAAGTTAAACAAAACACATTTCTCTCAAACTCTGCAAATGTTCTAAAAGCTTTAAAGTAGCTCGTCCCAGGGAGCTGGAGCAGAGAGGGAACCCCTGGGTTATTTTTGTTGCTGTGCAGTGGCACAGGGCTTCCTGGCGGAAAGCTCCAGAATTATCACTTTTCTGTGTGTTTGTGTATGTTTTTCCTTCCTCTTTTCACCTCTGAGCTCCTCTCTATGCTGTGCCTCGATCCCCTGTTGAGAAAGTCTGGAGAAGGTAAGGGTTAGATCATCCTTCCAGCAAGGATAGGCTGAATTCATGTCTGAATGGGAAGATGACTCACATCACATCACATCACACATGATTTTTTCCTAAGCTCCATGTTGGAAGGGGTGAAGAATGGCTTTCTTTCCTTGAGGAACTCTGTCAGCATGCTGGGCCCTGGTGGAAGTGTTTCGATTTCATAAACTGTGTTTTTACTTTGCAGTGAAACATCCTTGGGAAACCAGCCTGCATCTTGCTGGTTCCTTTTGCTGGTACAACAGCATCCCTGAGGTTATGAGTGCTGTGGAGAGCCCTTCACTGGAGTCATTTTGGTGTGGTCTTGATTCATTTTCCCAAGCAAAGATTGGTATTCACATAAGATGACAACATGGCTAATCTGCTTTAAGAGCAGGCTCTGAACATATAGAAGCATTTCTAAGGGAATTGCTTCATTACTCTGAGGAGGCCCAACCCATGCTAGTAATTCTGCATCCAGTTTGGTTAACACTGGTGTTTGCTTAAAGGTTTTCCATTTACAGTTCTCTTCTGGAAATTTCTGCCCAGTGCGTCCCGCCTTGTGAGAAGCTCGTTCAGCTCAGATTTAAGTGAGCAACAGCACTTTTCAGGACTTGGTTGTCATGAAATGTGTCTCGCAGTGGGGAGTCACATTAACTTCTCCCAGACAATTGCATTATATGTTAAAATATGTGCTGTAGCCCTTACATCACACGATAACTAGTTGTGCCACGTCACAGGCAGGAGTTTGACATATGTTGCAAAATAAAAGTTGCCAGTCATGGACACTATTTTGGATGTTTTCATCTCCAGCAGTGCTGACATGATCTCTACCAGCAAATCGTCTCCTGCTGAGAGCATAACACAAACACCGCCAACACCCTGGTTCCAGATGTGCTACGTGGCATGGAACCAGTGACAAATGATGCTATTTCCATCCCCTATGGTCATGGACAGAAAAGAGGGCACCTTGATATCTCAAAACATACCCTGAAACTTTTTGTCTCAGTGCTGTTGAGGGATGGGGTTTGTTTTCTGTCACCAGGCACCTGCTTTATGCCAGATGTGGCCTTGCTGGGACCCATGGTGTGACTGTGCTCTTGTGCCCCAAAAACACCCTGCACAGCCCCTGAAACTGTGTGCCCAGGGCTGTGGCTGTGTTAGCTGCTGCCTTGGTCCTGTAGGGTGTGAAGCACCATGCCTTAGCTGTAGAGTTGTCCTGATCAGCCCTTCTGCCCAGGAAAAGAATTCTGGTCCTTGGAAAGTAGTGAAAAAAGTGGCACATCCTGACTGCTATTACACTCTTGAGCACTCTTTTTTAGGTCTTTTTGAGATCACCCTTGAAATGGTGAACAAGCTGAGTTAGTTGGCCACAGCCCTTTCCTTGAGCTCTCACTGAAATACAAGCAAATATAATGGAGGCTGTGGTAGTGACTGCAGGTTGGGGTATTCAGTCTCTGTTCATCTATTGCTACAGAAAAACTCTGCTGTGGTGTTAATACCTTTGTCTCATGCTCCCAAGAGAAGTAAATTACCTTTATTTTGATTTTCTATGGAAGAAACAGCAGTGCTGTTTTACTTTGTGGCATTTGAATTGGCTTTTCAGAGCTTATTTGACTACCTGCTGCTTTTGAGAGAGGCAGGCGGGCCAATCAGGTTTTGCATGGTGAATATTTGCAGTAGTAAGATACAGGTAATTAGAAGGGAAAATATTTAAAATAGTTGTATGTCTTAATGTCAGTTCAGTTCTCTTTTCTTTTTCTTAGTCATTAATCATTATAAGTGGATATACGTCAGAATTCATAGCTAGATTCAGCTCTTACTGTGTTTTTCATTTCTTGTTAAGTTTTTTGTATTCTGTAGCTCTATGAAAAAAAAAATTCCATCTGCTTTGTGCTTTGTTCTCATGGTGTAACAAAGTGTCTTGTGGCAATAAGTAGTTGAATTTCCAGTCTGTTTTTCTCTGGGACATTGAAATAATACATAATGCATAAGGCTATGGATGCCAATGTGAAAGAATGGACAAGGGTTTCACATCTGAAAATTTGTGATAATATGGCTACGAACCAGCCATCCAGTTATTAATTGGATCTCCTTTGGGCTCAGCAGATGAAACTGCAAAAAGAAAAACACAATAGAGCAAAAAATATTAGAATAGACTAAGAAGCTTGCAGGTTATGAGTAGCTTAATCAGGAAATCCCACTGTGCAGGCTTTTTTCCCTTTTCCCAGTGTTGGTACCAAAGGAGCAGAGCTCTCTTTCGCAGGGAGAGAAATTTGCTGTCATTGGGCAAATACTTCTGAAAAAGCCCAGGGGATGCCACCTCTCAAACTTTATTTCTTGGTTATTTCGTTGTGAAAAAATTTTAATGGCAGTACAAACCTGAGGGAAGCTGGAGTGCAGCTGGGAGGTTTGAACCCTCAGGCTGGCACTTGCTCCCAGGTTGTGTTCCCTGGCTGCTCACCATGTGCACAGTGTCCAGAGCCAAGCCAAGCCCTCATCACACATGAATGTTCTGGCACCAAGGGCGGAGAGATGAGCAAATCCACGGGATTGTTAAGACATGGCTTTGGAGCTGAAGGGAAGTCTTGCCAGTTGTCTGGAAAAAATGTCACAGTGGGTAGGCTGTAATGCAACTGTATTTTTACCTACTTCTCTGATTTTTTTTTTTTAGAAATGTGATTTCAGAACAAAGTATTTACTAGAACTCAAGCTGGCTTCATGGCTATGTCTTCTTTTTCTCTGCATGGTATTCCATCCATGGTTTACTAAGTGGTGCAATCTTGATTTTTCTCTGCGTCACAAGTCTAATGGGTGAATGGTGATAAGTTTGTAGCTTTGGAGAGATTTTCTTGGCAGTTTCAGTCTATATTTCTGACAGGAAATCATTTTCTCCCTTGAGTTATGATTGCTGGGTTACATGAGTGCAGTCTAACCACTGCTCAACTGCTGTTTGTCTGCTGTCTTTCTGGTCTTCGAGAAGGCCAAACTGCCCCAATGTGGAACATAAAATTAGATGAATGCTGCAGGAAGGGAATAACAACATCATCTTCTGTGATCTTTTGCGACTTTATTTTACCACTTCTTATCTGAAAAGCATCTTCAATTCCACTTGGAGTCAAGAATTAAATTTGTTTAGAGAGAGTTCTTCCCATATATGGAAAACAAATGGAACTGGCTCCATTTGTGTGGGTTTTGTTTTTTTTTTTTTAATGGAAGATCACTGTGTTCTGCTACAGATGTTTGCAAATGAACAAACTAGAGTAATATGTGGACCTCATCTTAGATCTCCAGAAATCTGCCCCGTAACATGGCCTGTGTCATTTGGCTAATCCTTGTGTAGTCCACATGAAATGAGTAGTCAAGGCTATAAACCTTGTATTTGGAAGAGGTTGCAAAGTTGGGGAGAGGAGCAATGAAAGAGAGACAACTGGAGGGAATCATGAACTAAAAGTAGTAGAGGTCTCTCCTAACCAGTGCCAGACACAAAGCAGAATCCACTCCTATCCTTCTTCCTCGTACTGAGCAATGAAAATCCTCATGGCACTGGTGTGAGTAATGGCTGAAGAATGGGAGGGAAGAGGGGCTGAGCCCAGCCCTGCTCCAGAGCAGCTCTGTCACCGCCTTCTGCAGCTCCTCACCACACAAGGCTACAGCTGTCAACTGCGATGCTCTATTGAACTTGCTAACGTAATTGTAAAGATCATCTTGAAGTAATTTGATTTTTGTCTTCATAAAGTCACGCAAGTGTTGCTGATTTGTGTACTTGCTGTGTTTATTTTTGTTGCAAGTTCAGTTCTAGTCCATTTAATTAGGAGGCCAGAGGGTCATCTCCCCTCGGTCTGTGCCAAGCCATCAGCAGTTCCCCCACAAGGTGTAGTTGGCTTCAGCAGTGGGCACAGGCTGAGCCCTTCCTGAGAGGGTGCTAAGGGGATGGGTGACAGCCAGAGCCCCCCCAGTGTCCCTGCCCAGCCCCTCTGGGCACTGCTGGCAGTGGCCAGGAGAGAATAAATCCCCATTTCATGGTTCCTGCTGTCACCTGGGAGATGTAAGACCATGCTAATGCAAACAAATCTTGTTAATTCTCATGAAACACATGCAGTTACAGCCCTGTTAACAGCACAGCATTAATTAACTGAGTGGTGCTTCGATTGGGTACTTATTTAATTTCCTTAACTCATGTTCATAACCCATAGCAACACAGAACATGTTGAGCTCCAGAAAAGCTGTGAAGGAGAGCTGGAGCATGTCCAATAGGTTTTCTTTCTTTGAGGAAAGAAACTAGACACTGGTGCAGTGGTGTCTGATGCCTGTCCCTAATAGTTTTGAAGTCTTGCCCAGTGATGCAGCCTGCGTTTTCCCTGGGAATAGAAGAGGTCAGCAGGCTGAGGGAATTTAATACATGAGATCTGGAATATACCTCTAACTCTTCCAGCTAACGTGCTTCTTAAAGGCTGCCAGTCTCAGGTTTCTGTGTGAACAGAGGATGGATGATATAAAGTGGGGTATAAGGGAAAGAAACACACTGAAGGCTGAGTATTAAAGGTACCCATTAATAACCAACTTATAAATATTTGTTTCTGGCTCAAATACAAGCAATACAAGCTGCAGTCATCTTTGCTGTTCTTGAGTTAGGCTTGCCTTTGCTTGGGAGCATTTTACTTAACAAAGTAGATAGGTTGATTTTTATGAAATGAAAAATGCCTCTGTAAAACACTGTTCTGACATGGAAATAATAACTAAATGCTTTCATGACACTGGAATTTTCTTTAATGTTAAAATTTTTCATGACAATATTATGTTAATGTGGGTTTTACAAGAATTCAGAGTTTCCAAAACTCCATAGGAGATCATCAGGTCGTAGAGACTGAGTTGCTCAGACTGTTAAGGGAAGTTCACAGCACAAGCCAGGGAATGGGGTCAGTACTCAGAATAACGTGATTGTCGCAGTGAGGTGCTTCACTAAGGCTGATCAGGAGAAACTGGGAAATTAAACTGGACACAGAGAATAGGAGCTGCCCTGTGCTCTCTCCCCAAGGCTTTGGCAGCTGTGAGCTGCTGTGTGTGGTTTGCTCGGGTGGCTCAGCAGCCCAGCACCCTGTGCTGCAGAAGGAAAAGCTCCCCCAGCCCTACTGACCTGGTGTGGGGAAAGGACTCCTGGAGTCTAGGACTCCAGGAGTATTATAATAAAGAGATAATACTCCTAAGAGACTGCTATTTTTGCCTCAAAAAACCTCCTTGTCCTCTCTGGCTCTTGGACATTGGCTGCCAAGCAGGAGAGAAGTTATTTCAAACCTGTATGGCTAAATCCCTAATGGCTGACTTTAATCTAAGCATGGGTCTCCAGGAGTCTGGGGTCTCTAGGCACTGTCAGCAGTGCTGTTTGTATTATGGTTTGTTCTTAATACAAAATAAGAGAGTACATGGCAGTGACATGGGGAGGATGTGGAGCAAGGGCAGTGCTGTTCACTGGGGCACTGCTTCAAAAGACTCCTGAGTCTTGGAAGCAAACCTGCTGCACCACCCTGGACTGAGGGGGCCTGGGGGAAAGTGTGTGTCTGCAGCTCATTTTACACTATGTATCTGTAAGGCTGGAAAGTCTCCACCATAAGATTACCATTTTCCATATGTTAGTAGCTAAAAGCATCAATGAAGACACCTCTCAGCTGCTCCCTGACTCCCATGCCAATGAGTGAGCAACTGGTTTAGCGTGGCAAGTAAATGATGAATCAAATATGCAGAGTCCACCACATTGTCCTAAAAGATATCTGTGAGAAAATTCCAGAGGTTGCACTATAAATGCAAACACTCTGAGGAGTGCTACAGAAATTTTTTCTTGTGGACAATGACTAACTTTGTAGAAAGCATAGTAACATATGAGCGTCTCCATTTAATCAAAATTCTTTCTTAAGCTGTTGTCTACAAGAAGTCCCTGCTTTAAAGTTGAATCAATACCAACTTATTTTGCTACAGTGACAACTCACTCTGTGTGGAAGTTTTACTTCAGTGATTATTCATTTATTGGCAATACAAGCACATTGAATAAACTGTAAAACCAGTACCATTAAATAAGTAATACAAATAAGAGATAAAAAATACTTTTTCTGAATTGAGGTGTGTGCACCACACACCTTGTTGGCCTATTGCTGATTTCTTGACGCTGATACATTTGCATCCTTCCCTATTGAAATATGTCAGGATGACATTTTTTTTAAATTTTATTTTTTTAACAGCTGTGGATTGGGATTGGCTTTAGGACCTGCTAGGATGCTGTTGCAAATTCTGTCATTCCCTTGAGCCTGATCTTGCTGTTGGCAAATGCACTCGAGTTGGCAGTGTTTCACGGGAAGAGAGAGAAATCTGGTCTTTCTCAAAAGATAGTTACCTATGAATGATGTGGATGTTGTTAAATATTTCTGTGCTGCTACATATCAGGTTTAAAAGGAAACCTTTATGACCGTTTTTTTTATCACTGAATTTGAACAAGATACAATCTATGGACCGAGCAGTGTGAATAGGACTCTGCCTACTTGTATATGCTTTTAAAGAGCACAAAGGCTCGTACCAACGCGGATAAGAATTATTTTATGCACAATGCCTTTTCAGTCTGACTTCTGTTATACAGAGGTATTTGAACTCACAGGGTACTAAGAGAAAACACATGGTCAGCTGAAACATGAGAGAGCCTTTTAAGCAGCGTGTCTTTCAAGTCTGCAGCCATTCCCTGTTGGCCTGGGAGCCGCCAGCTCGCAGCGAGGGCGAGGCCAGCCCTCCATCCTTCTGGGAAGCCACCACAGCCCCGGCCCACTGGGCTACTGGGAGGCACAGCCCTTCTGGGCCAGGGGCAAATGAGAGCTTGAGGAAGTGGTGGCCTTCCTAAAGTGTCATCTTTGTCTAGGGATGAGGCTGGATCACCTCAGGTTTTGATAGCATTGCTGCAAGAGTAATGTCCTGGCTGGATTCCAGATTAATTAAGGTGGAAGGGGAAGAGCTGATGGCTCTGTGTGTCTCCCACCTGGTTTCTGCTTTCTTTGGTAGAAATAGCCAGTGAAGGGAACATATTTTCTTTCCCCATGTAGAAGCCTCAGTTTAGGGTGGAGGTGCTTTCCTTTGACTTCATGGGACACTTTGATGGTTTGCCAAGCATGAAAAAACAGGAGACACTATTTTCCTACTACACTGTATGCCTTAGATGTGATGAGAAAAAATGATTTTCTTAAATTGCATGGGATGTTTGTGGGATTTGATCCCTGGGTAATAGCATGTGGTTTTAGGGCTCTGCATGTCTCATTAGTTTTACATAACCTCCTGCTCTTTCGTGGTACCACATCCCCCAAATTCTTCATCCTTCTCCCACTTATGTTCCTATGCCTTGTGCTGTCACCACCCACCCCCTCCATTTGTGAGAACATCTTCCCATTTTTGTAGTAAACAGACTCCTACTTTTCTTTCTTCCGGAACTGTGTTTATAATAAATACTTCCTTTAAGACTTTTGTCTTGGATCTGTAAAAACTTGATGCTAAGCTTTCAAGAATCTAGTGGTTATCTGTTATGTACTATTCTGTCAGCACTCTTAAAGACCTAAAAATATTTTATTAACGTAGAGCTACAACACAATTCAGTAACAGTGTCTACCCAACAAAGACCAGAGCATGTCACAGGATTTTTGGGACACAATGTCCCAGTCACAGTACATTTCGTGGTGTGGTCAATCTATACTTTCCTTGGGGAAGGAAATAAATGTGAGCTATGTACTGTACAGAGCTGAGCATGTTGCTTGTACTGGATAAATTGCTAAACAATATAACTGCTTCTCCAGCACTAATGATCAGAGCCATCCCTAATTATGTTAGTGCCTTGGGCAAGGAATTTGGGTAGCCTTGCTTCTCCAGCCCTGCTGTGGCCAGGGCTGCAGTGACACCAGCACACCTCACTGGAGGCTGCAGGAGGCACTGACAGGTAGAGAGGTTCCTGTTGAGGGCAGAAAGATGTTTTAGCCCTAATTTTGAAGTGATTACATCTGAGCATGAGAAATCACTTTGTTTCCACTTCACTTAGCAAAATGCAATCAATTCCATATTTTCTGTGAAACAATACTCTAGATGACATCACAAAACCAGCCTGATGCCTGCAGTCCTGGGCAGATTTGGTTGGAGACAGATTTTCCATGTAGCCATTTTGTGCAGCCTCAGGACAGAACCAAAATTCCCATCTCTTTTGAAGGCTCAGAATAAATAACTTTAAATTTCTCCCATTGAATTTCAACATGTTTTTTATTGCAGAACTTGGATTTTCATGCCCTTATTTGAATTGTACATTAAAATCTGTTACTTGCCAGCATCCCACCCACATGTAGTACTACGTCTCATGGAAGTCATCACTTAGCTGGAAATGTGTGCACCATATGCATGCTCTCAACTCCAAAAGTAGCACCCAAGGGTTTTTTAAACTCAGCCCATAATCTACAGACACTGTAAGAAAAATATAAAAGATAAAAGAGAATATTTTAAGATGCTATAAAATCTTTTAGAAACTATTTTAAATCTCTCTGTTATAAGAAATCTGAGGAACATTTATTTTTCTCCTCAAACAGGAGAAAAGATAGGAGAGTGTCCAAAAACTTTTGCAAGTATTTTTATTGCCTTGCAGGAATAGGAAATGGGAAGCTTGGAGGGAGCAGGGGGAATGTTGTTTGTTTTCCCAGATTGAGATATCTAAAAGTTTGGAATCCCTATGAATAATATATATACAATGACATACTTCTGGTTGGGCAATGTTAAAATACAGATGGTGTGGAAGCTCCTAGTTGCACACTGATACCATAACTAAGCCTTTTGAAAGAATACTGCACACAATGATGGTACCTCTGTAGCAGCTGCAGCTGTTCTTGCTGAACAGAGAAGGGTTTCCTTGTCACACATAACATTTCTGCACATCAGTCCCCTGCTTGGGGACCTTTGCTGTCCTTTGACAGAGAGGAAGGGAAGCTGTCCTGGAAAAATTACCTTGCTAGTCTGACAGTGTGAGTAAGATGAGTGTCTGATACTATTTTTTAAAACTACTTAAATATTACAAAGACTAAGGACATTTCTAAAACGACTTCAAAAACAAGCAGAGGCAATATGGGTATCAAATGTCAGCATTGTGGACAGTTCTGGTTGGGTAACATTTTATATCCTGTTGGCTCAGTTCTGTATGACTACGCAGGGTAAAAGGCAAGGGAAAGTCAGGCAAGTAGTGTTAAACAAAGTTCACTTTATTTTGATAGCTGGGTGTGCATCTTTTGTTTGAAGCAAGAGATCAAAACGTGATGCCATCGCTGTATCAACCTGTTCCAACTCTTTGTGTTGCTGCTTAAAAAAAAATCCCAAAACAAACTCACAATAATAAAAAAAAAAAAAAAAAAGGAGGAATGCACTCCAAGAGATGGAAGGAGCTTGGGTCAGTGCTAAAAAAAGTCAGCACATTTTAGTAACTAATGGTCTCAGTAGTAGCTGGTGCCAGCCTACTGATGACGTGGGCTCAGCTTGCTGCTCACAGCTCGTGCTCTGGAGAGGATCTTGCTCTTTACTGAAAGAGTTTTCTCTCCTCATTTTAGCTCTCACAGTCACTGTATTTGTTTATGCGTTTTTGCTGTTCCAGGCAATAGCTCATTATTTAATCAGGAAACCTTTTTTCATTTTGTTTTTGTTTTGTTTATTTGTTTAAGAGCACAGTCACATATGTCATTCATCAGCTTGAAACTGAGGAGAGGCAGTCTCCTCTTTTTTTTAGGTTTCATAAATTATTTTGGTGATTCTTTCACAACCCTGCAGGTGACAGTCACCTGCACACTCTGTAACTCAGTCAGTTCTCAAGTAATAATTTCCAGGAAGTTGTTAATTAAATCCCCCAAATGACCAGATCTTGTCTGAGACTTCTTTACACAAAAAACACACCCCACGGACAGCTACTACAATTAAATTATTACATACAATAAAATATAGCCAAATGTTTTTAAAGCTCAGCACACATGCAAGTGCAGACACTCAGATCCTAGGCTAGGGGCTCAGAAGAATTTGTTCTTATAAAAGATTGCTCCATACTGCTTGCTCTAGCTCCCACACGTTTCCTCCTGCTCTGGTACCCATTACTGGCAGACACAGTGCAGGGAAGAAACTGTCTCTGGATGGGCAAGGACTCCTCTTGTCCTGGTTTCAGCTGGGATTGAGTCAGCTCTGTTCCTAGTACTACTGCTGCAGTGCAGTGTTTAGGATAGGAGTAATGCTGATACCACACTGCTGGTTTTAGCTCTTTCTGAGCAGTGTACCAGTCAGGGACTGCTCAGCTTCTCCTGCTGTGACAATGCATGGACTGGACAGGGCAGGGACAGCAAGTCCCAACTGGCCAAAGGAGTATTCCAGGCCATATGGCACTGTGCTCAGTGTCTCACAGGATCACTTAGGTGGGAAAAGACCTTTAAAGTCATCAAGGGCAGCCATTAAGCCAGCACTGCCCAGGCCACCAGCAGACCATGACGCTGTGTGCCACATCTGCACATCTTTTAAATCTCTCCAGGGGTGGCAACTCCACTGGAACTTCAAGCCAGTTCCAGTGCTTGAAAAGCCTTTTAGGGAAGAAATGTTCCAATTAAAAATATCAAATTAGGGGATTAAACATGTCCTGTGGCAACCTGAGGGCATTTCCTCTCCTCCTGTTTCTTGTCACTGGGGAGAAGGACTGACCCCTTGCTACAAGCTCTGTTCAGGTCCCTGAGCCAGAGCTGGGGAGGGAGGTGACCAGCTACTCCTCTGCCTCTGCTGTGTCCCTCTGCCAGGTGCCATCAGCCCTGTCTGGGCTGGCTCAGGGCACACAGCACTTCAGAGATATATCCCTATCCGTCCGCTATTTGTCCTGCTTCAAAGATCAGTGGAGCCTGGGAGATGTTTTGATGTCTCTGGAGAGACCAAGGACTCCAAAACATTGGTTAAAGCTTCCCCAGTGACTGAATAAGCTATCTCCTAGGTGCCTTTATGCCAGAGGAACATCACAAATGCGCTCCTAATAACTCTCAGGAGCTGATAAACCCTTTGAATTTTAGGAAAATCCCCAATGTGTTTTTCCTATTAGACAGATGGATGCTTTTTATGAGCTCTATGCTGAAATGCTGATTTTTGAAATTCCTACTACAGAAGTTGCTGCTTGTTCCGTTAACAGATCTTATGTTTGGTGTCA
>VRYO01000638.1:7518924-7531369 GCA_009812075.1 Sialia sialis | reverse complement strand
ATGACTGTAGGTCAGATTCTGGGACCTTCACATGAAGAAGAAAGCAGTGTGTGTGCAGCAGGGACAGCTGTGCCAGAACAAGAGCCACCAGCTCCCAGCAGGCCAGGGAGCATCCCTGTTCTTGGGTGCCTCCTGGGGAGCCCTGAGCTTTGCACAGCTCCCAAAGGAGGGACAGGGAGCCCTCTTCCTCAGCACTGCTGACATCAAGGCTTCTCTTTCTGCTGATTAAAAAAACACTTCAAGGAACAGAAGGAGGAATTAGAAAGGCTTATTTAAATATATACTATTAACACGGTATATTACAAAATTTAGAATGTATCTTTCTTATGCAAATAAATTCTTAAAGTGTATATTCCAGTTTCCCTGCAATAGCTTTCCTTATTTAGAAGGAAATATGATTTGCTCTCAGTTTATGGAGTTTGCTTAAGCATTTTTAAATTGAAATGTACTTGAGCTTCTAAGCAATCCATAGAGGCTTTGTTGCCATGATGTTATTACCAGCTGTCCACATTTTATGGGCATTTTGCTCTATCTCATTAGAGGAAATCCTCGGGGTGCACTCTGTGGAATTTTGTGTATTGACCCAAGTGTTTTGATTTTCTCTTTTCTAGTGAACTTTACATTAATTTGTAGAATTGATGTGGTCTTGGGCTACATAAACATTTGATACTGTCCAGAGACATTTGTGACATCAGGAACACGCTGTCCTTTCTGCTGGTTTCATGATGTGAGCCCTACAACTCACTGCAGCTCCTGCTGGGCTCAGGCTCAGATACAGCTGAGCTATGCCAGCCTTGGAAGAACCCAGCCAACACATGGGTGCACAGATGGGGTAGAGATGGCAGTCTCTGCTCATGCCTGCTTTGGGGCTTGGTTCAGCTTCTCTGGAAGTTCAGTCCCTCCCAGTAACTCCAGGGAGGGTTTCAGCAGGTGAGAACCCTCTTACACAAGCAGGTGCTGTTTTGTGGAACAAAACAAAGACAGGGGTTCACAAGTGTTGTAAGAGGAATCTGGTACCCACACAGCACACCCTGAGCATCTGGATGCAGTATCCCCTCAAGCCCTGATGCAGAAGTGAAGGGTAAATCCTGGCTCTTAGCTCAGCACTGACTCCATCCCACTTCCTGAGCAGTAGAGAATGTAAAATATCTGCCAGGGCCTGGGCTCTGTCTGAGTCCATGTCAGGGCTGTTGTGCCCTGGGCATCACTTCTGGGCACCTGTTCTTGTGGAGACATGGGACATCAGAGAATTTATTGGAAGCATGCTTGGTTCTTGGCTAATGCTTTTAGAAAGCAGCACAGTTGTAGAGGAATGAAAGATTTGATATCAGTTCAAGCTACTGTGGAGAAATACAGTAATTTCACAACTATAAGGCACACTGGACTATAAAGCGCACTTTTGTTTTTTGCAGCCAGGATCCGCACGCAACAAAGTAACAAATTAGTAACGGAATCGTGGGGTTTATGGCAGGTGCTCAATTTGCAAACATTTTTCACAGATCGGCATTGTCTTTAAACGCAGCCCTAGGCACCCTCCCCGTGCTAAGGGCCCCGGCACTACTGCCTGCCCCCAGCACCAGCTGCCGCAGCTGCCCTCGTGGCTCGCACTTCCAGGTTGGCAAATTTCCAAAATTTGTCCATATATAAGGCACACCGGATTATAAGGCACACTTCCGGGTTTCAATCAAAATTTTAGTCAAAATGGTGTGCCTTATATCGTGAAATTACTGTACTTAATTACAACTGATTTAATTCAAATACTGGAATTTGAAGGAAATGTGTGATATAATGTATCAAATTATATATGTCATCCATGGGGAAAATTTCTTAAGCATTTATGTTTCGACACTTACTGCATTGCTGTATTTTAAGAAAAGAAATGATACTTTTCCCTTGTAACACACCACACGGGATTTGAAGCACTGTGCTCCTTTTGGCATCACCCGATTTGTGCACTGTTTTTTCTCAGCAGAGAATTAGCTTGATTGAGAAGCAGAGTTCATGCCCTTGTGTGTTCCTCTTCTCTTGAAACTGCTTTATATTTTTAACACTTTATTTATTCCTACCTTATTTACATAATTGGAATTTTTCAGTTATATTTTTATTGCAGAAAGCAAGTGAGAAATAGAATGTTTTGGCCAAATTAACCTACTTCATGTTAGTTTGGCTGGCATGTTAATTTTCTCAGTTTGATCTGAAATAGCAATTACATCATGATGAAAGTGTAGCACAGGTTTTGTCTATACATTGCATGTGTTTATTAGCAACTTTGGAGTGTGTGGGTTAAATATTACTTTCACTTGATTATTATTTGTGGCACTGCTCTATTTTGACTGTGTATGCATATATGTATATGCATATAAACACACATATGTTATATAAAAGATGGCAGTGTGTGGTAGTAAATACATTTCTTGGCATGAGCTTGGAATGTCAGCAGTAGTCATGAGTAGCAAATTTAATTCTTGCCAAGCTAACATAAGAAGATAAGCAAATATTTAATATTATATATGGTTGTTTTATGGGCTCCAATCTGCACACGTGTCCTCTTTTTACTGCTTTTGTTGGAAAGCTTTTTCTTCAAATTAAAAATCTGATTTAAAATTTTGTGTCTCCAGGGAAAACTTCCACCCAATGACCAGTCTTTTTCCTGAGCAAATCTTCTCTGTTAGTGATGGGAATCAGCTCAGTTGAGGACAAAAAAATAATAGGGACTGGGTTTCTTTGCTGTTTCCTTGGGTGACATCAAAGTCCAAGCCTGTAAATACTTCTGTATGTATTTAACTTTGAGTACTCTTAATGATTCCAATGAAATTCCTCATGGCAGAATAGTTAATCATGGGAACAAATGTTTGCAGGTTTGAGTCCCAAGGGTGTTTTTGCTCTTCAGCTGCCCCATTTCAGCATTTTGGTATTCTCCTGTAACTCCCACGTGTGGGAGTGGTGTGCACTGATCAGGTTATACCATATCTCACAAAGCAAGACCAAATACATCAGTGTGTTTTCTTCTCACTGTCTGTTTTTGGTCTAAATACTCCTTTACTGACTGCTTTAAAATGTTGGTTAAACGTACAGGGGAATGGTAGAAACCCTAATCAAAAGCTGCAAGGTGGGGTCATTCATAGGAGGAGAATGAAATGCAACATTACCAGGATGAAGTGGCTGGTTTGATTCTTTATTTTTAAAGCCTTATTTAGCTCCACTCCACTATTATATAAATCTTTAGGGAAAAATGTTAATGCTGATTTAATATGCATTTAGTAATCAGAGTTTTGCAAGCCATTTGTGGTGTTTAGGTTGACAGGACCCAGCTGGAGAATTTACAGGTGAGCTGAATGCAAATATTTAATCCTGGTTCATCTAAAGATGGTCTGTTAAAGCCCAAAATGAAATATGGATAAAAATGGTAACATTTCCTCCCTTAAGCCTATCAAATAATGTACTCTTAATTTAGATACTTGCATTTCAAAATAATTTTTCTATATTTAACAAGTGCTCTAGGGAAGTGCTTATGTTTTCCTTGCAGTGTGCTGCCCTGTGAGTGGGTTTGTGTGTCGTGGTGGTAGCCCAGTGCTGGAGCAAATGGGCTGCCATTCCAAATCACCTTTTAAGTGCTTTTTAATATCTCTAGGAGATGAAGGGAAAAATAGGGGTATTGTGATTTTCATCCTGATTTACAGTACTGTATTTACATAGAATTTATGAAATTCAGTTTAATGTTGAGTTTGTTTCATCAGCTATTTATTTGGAAAATTGCTGAGAAATGTTGCACATACCTTTTGGTTTATTTTAAATAGACAGATTTGCTTTAAAAGAGGTTTTAATCTTTATCACATCTGTGCTGGATTTACTACACTTCCTGTAAAACGTTTTGTAAGGTAATGAATATAACATTAGCAAAGCCTACCTTTTGTGTGTCAGTCAACATGACTTGATTTTTCCCCCTGTTATTCCATTAGATTTTTTTGGTTGGTTTTTTTCTCCTAAAAATATTTAGACTTAAATACATTTTAAAACATAATCTAGATGAGACATATTTTAAGTGAACCATCAAAGGTGCTTTGATAGTAATGGAAATGATATTTGTTAAATTTTCATTCAAGCATACATTTAAGTTTCTAGATTTTTTTTTAAATCAAAGAAAAGAGAACCAGATACCTGCATTATTACCTTAGTTTAGAGTAGCCTTATAGTTTGTATTCTGCCTATGTTTGTATCTTGACTTCATTTCTATTTTATAAATGCAAATAAGAATGCTCCATGTGCAAATAAAGTTGCATAGCATATATTTTCTTAAATATTCCATTTATCTGGATAGTTTTTAAGGGAGAGTGCAGAATATATATTCTTTTTCTATGCAGTTCTTCATACTAGAGTGAAATATTGCTCTTTTGCACTTGTCCAGAGCTGTGGTGACTGGAGTTTTCTGCCATTAGTTTTCCATCTGGAAATTCAATCCACCTTCCCAAGGGCTGCCTCATCCCCCACTGAGCAGCTCTGAAAGGTGCTGGTGGGGGGAACTGGCTGTCTTCCTGTTGCTGCAGAATGGCATGCTGTGATTTAAATAATCCATCCTTGAAACTTGGACCTTTCCTTCTTGGTAATAGATTATTCCTAAATGAACTTTAATAAGAGAGCTGGCAGGTAGTTAACAGCAGCAAAGGCAATCATTCTGAGTGTGTCAGAGCCATAAAACTTAGGAAAGTAAAATATAATGAGGTTTTTTGTCTTATCTGCAAGGTGAAAAGGATAGAAATCGAAACGAATGGATTTGAGGACCTCATAGAGTACTGTTTATTTCTTTGATAAATATTACAGCTTGTGCCACATGCCAGTGGAGCAGTCATTTTTTCTGGACATTTAAGCAGTTGTTTCATCTGGTTTGCAAGCCTGAGCTCAGATGTAGCTATTGCTGCTAAACCTGGTACCTCTCCCACTGCCAGTGTGTGACTCCAGCTCCAGAATTATTTACTTTGCATGTTTACTGACAAACTTCTGCTGGGATTTTTTTCTTGTGCCAAGCATCACCTTCATCTGAAAATGCAAAAGGTCATAATGATATGACCAAAACCCCCCTGCCCTCAGTGGGACTTGTTGTAGCTGCCTGCACTCAGGAGGTGGAGGGGAGGTGAGTGCTCACCTGGGACAGGCAGGGGGAGATGAGCCCTGGCCTGAGATTTCTGGGGAAAGCTCTTCTTCCCCTGCCAGAGCAGCGGCTTTGGGTCTGCCACAGCCAGGTGTGAACAGTCCAGATTGTTCCCTAGCCCAGACACCTGACAAACACCCTGAAACTGCACCAGCCAACCCAGATTTTTTTGGCCAGTGAAGCTGCAGTGGCAGTGAGTTACTGCTATGTAAGTTCTGCAGAGCTCTGCCTGGAGCTTGGCTCACTCTTGTTCTTGCCAAAGCTTTCTCAGAGGGTGTTTTGGGTTGACTTTTTCTTGGGACTTGGAGTAATGTGGGAGTGAAGACAAGATGCCTCAAACAGGGCAGTGACAAATGCACAAAGAAACAGTGAAAAATGAGAAGACAAGGATCTTAAGGAAAAATCATAATAAACATTACATACGGGCTGCCCACTTATGCCAACTCAGCTTTCGGGGTGTTTTTCTAGACTCAGTTAATATATAGCACAGGTTTCCCTTCAGTTAGGAAAAACATTAAAAATATATTAATCATCCTTAAACAAAAAAACATGTGTTTGAATGACAGGGGAAAAGCACGCGACATCAAAGTAGATGTTTCTGAATTTTGAACACTCTCTCCATACCTTCCTCCTGAAGTAATTCCTAAAATTAAAAAAACATCTCTGCCACCCTGAGGCCTGGCACTGGTGCCTATGGATCACTGTGCTGGCACCAGGGCAGCTGAGCCCCAGGTTTAGGGGATGGATCTGATACCTCGGGTGTTTGCAGGATGATGCCCCCTTGGTAGCTAAATAATTCCAGTTCAGCTCAGAATCCAGAGAAGAGGACTGTCTTCTCTCCCAGCAGATGAAATGGAGTAGCTGTGCTGTCAGAACGGAGCAGCAATATGACCTTTAGCTTGCATTTAATGTGGGGACTTGTTTGTCATCCGCTGCAGCAGCATTCAGTGACAGAAGGGACAAGAATGCGGTGGGGGAATGGAACAAACCTATTCGCATGCAACTCGGGATATCTAAACAAGCTGAATTGGGGCTGTAAATGCAGAGCAGTTGCTCTATGCACCAAAACTGCTCTTGTTCACTGAGGTGTCTGTTTATGCAACATTAAAGCACATCAGGATTAGAAACCCAGTGCTTTTAGCACTGTAATAGAGGTGAGTGGTCCCTATTCCCACAAGCTGCCCTGCCTAAGACTTTGCACGGTGCCTCTGTTAACTGTAACACCCAGACTTAGACTTAAACATGCATTTTAAACATGCATTTTATCTGGCCTCTATTCAGGAACCATGGGGGCAGTTTAAACAGCTGCTTCACCGAGGTCCATGAGCCAGACACACTGAAGATGCTTTCTGAATTAGGTCCCAATTGTGTGGTCAGGGGAAAGAGGAAAGAAACAGCAATCTGGAAAGAAAAAAGAAGAGATTTCAGAAGAAATTTGTGCTGATTTACACTCAGATGCAACTCAAGAGGTGTCAGAATAAAAACCTTAAATTTAAGAATATTCAATAGATATTGCACTTGGGAAAATGGGCTGGCTGATATCAGAGGAACACGAGTGCCAAACAAAACAGATTTTGAGAATTTCTTCTCACTTTGGTTATTATAATCTAGTTGCCAAATTTATCTGAGAGAAATGTTTTCAGAAAAGGACTTCAGAGCTAATTCTAGGTGAATATTTGACTTGACTGAAACGAGACATTAGTATGTGCAATGAACAACTAGGTTCTGTGTTCAGCAAGAAGGAGAGTCAGTTTAATAAAACATCAGAGCACATAAATGAGGCTATTGGGGCTCACTTGTCTCTTTGTGGAGCTTTCCACCCCTGCATGAATCACAGCAGCCCCTGGAGAGTCTCACCCCATCCCAAAGGTAATAGGCTGCCTATGGCAGCTTCTTGACAATTTATGAGCAATTGTTAGAGAAGACAAGGTCAAAAAGCCATATTTCATCCTGGTAGCAGAAGTGCTGAGCAGATGGGGGTTAATTCCCAGCCTTGAGCCCCCTTTGAGATAGTCCAGTCTCTGAGATCTTCCCATTGGTGTGGAAGGGCCCCCTATGCTGGGAACCAGCTCCTACAGACTGCATTGCATTTTGCATGGTGCTCCTCTGGCAGAGATCAAAGAAACCAGCACCCAGTCCTCCCCAGTACTGCAGGTCCTCAGGCCACTGTGCAGAGCAAACATCCCTTTTCCATGTTTTGGTTCTCTCAGACACGCAGAACTACTCTTAGAAATCCTGCTTCTGGACTCATTATCTGCTTTGTCTATCTTGTATTGTAGCACTTTATTTTCCTTGAACAACATCTTAAAAGTGCCAACATATCCAGCACAGCTAATTTGCAGACCAGCAAACTTGTTTCCAGCACCTTCTAATCTCTTAGAGAAAGACTTGCTTAATTTTTTGTAGCAGAGCCAGTCTGTGAGGAGTCTGTTCTTTCACGGATCAAACCCTGCTCTGAAGCGCCACTGGTTCCCCATCTAACATACCCATCTGCCACACAGGACTTGCAAGGATGGATACAATTCCATTAACTGCCAGACTGCTGAGGTGGTGTTGGAAGTTTGTTTTTACACATGATGAAAACAGAAGTCCTGCTTACCCCTTTCTCCAGCAATCATCAGAAATTTCCAGAAGAGTCGCAGCCAAGCAGCTAGAGACAAGTGACTGCATGGTCTGACTTTCTCTCTCCTCTCTGTGAGCTGATGGGGAGGAAGAAATGGCTCTTGGACCTGTGTTTTTGAAAGTATAACAGGTAAAAGGGAACTAGTACATTTATGAGAATTAGTCCTTTGGGGACTGTTAAAGCCCATGGTGCGGGTGAAGCTCCCAGCTCTGGATGTCCTTGTGACTGGAAGTTCAGAGGGCAAATGTTGGAGGGGGTGACACTTGTCTTTAGGTGTATCTCCAGATTGAGATGAACCCTCTCTTTGGCTGCCAGGGCTGCTGTCAGAGGCACCACAGAGCTGGGTGAACCTTTGATCTGATGCAGTACTGACACCCTAGTATGTAAAGATGGGTCTTGTCTTCTTAAGGAAGTGAGCAAGTTTCTGTTGCAAATTTAGAACAGCCACTCTCACCATTTAAAATACACATCCCTGCTTACCATACTTCTGGATGTAGAAGTCTCTGAGACTGAAGAGCACCAGGAGCTCAAAATCTGTGCTGTGGGGTATACTGCAAGCAATTATGGGTCTAAAAATTCCAGTCATGCATCCAGTATCTACTGCTCCTCTCACCTTGTTCAGCCCTTGAAGAAAAAGACAAATGCTCTTTTCTTTCTATGCTAATTGGACTGAGGAAGAAGATAGCTGGTAAAACCTACTGATAAGATTTAGACAGAGGTGCCAACAATTCCCAAGAAGATGTGGAACATAAAATGTAAAGCTTTTCCCAGAAGAGCAATTTCTAACCACACTGTTAATTCTGCAAGACAAATGCAAGAGCAGTACTTACTGTTTACTCTGTCAAATAAACTTCAAACACAGTACAGACCTCCTTTACTCCCAGGCATAGACAGGGACATTGCTGTGATGTCAAATTTGCCCACCACTGCCCCAGCATGTTTTACTTTCTAATTTATGGGTTCTCATTTGTTATGCAGTTTCCCTGTTCCCAGACCTTCCCCACAGCACATTGCTAATGAACTCCTTTTCCCTGAAGATAGATATTGATAAATGCTGAGCAGGCAGCAGGCTGCCCTTTACAGAGAAGTTTCCTCCCAGTAAAAGCTGTAATGGCAGCAGATGCAGTGTAGAATCAAATGGGATCAATATGCTCTGCTCAGACTGAAGACAGGCTTACTCTGAGCAAAGCAGAGGTGAATCCAAAAGAGATGTTCCAGGTCTCATATAATGGGGATTATGAGACCACTGAGCCATATAAGATATTTTAAAGCCTATTCAGCAAGCTTGCTGGCAAGCCTGCTGCATAATCAGGTATCAGATGGCCAGTGGTGTGGAGTCCATCCTGATAACTTCCTTGTTTTCTGTGATACTGAATGCAGGAGCATCCACAAGAGCTTTGGAGTGCCGCAGGAACTGTCCTCTGCCCACCCTGCCTATGAGGGCATTGCCTTTCCTGTGGTACTCCTCTCAAAATCAGAACCCGCCACAAATGACTCATTTTCCAATGAGTGATGGGGCTTTGAAAGGAAAATATAAAAAGAGTTAATGGAAGCAGGGGGATGTTTCTGAGTCAGCTGGCCATGTAAATTTTGAGTGGGGCTTCCCAAACATAACTTCCAATATTTGAGTTAAGTGAATTAACAAGGAGCTATTGAAGCAATGAGCACTGGATATTTGGCTGCCATGATGTGGTTTTGATCATAGGCACATTGGAGGACCGCACAAATTTCCTTTCTTTACTAAAAGTCTTAAAGTACCTCATTTGTGTTTTGGGGTTTTTTCAAACTTGTGAGATAAAATATAACTCCCCTATTTTTGGTATTGATTTTTACTTATTCTCTCAACACTCCTTTCCTGTGATGTGATCTAATTTTGTCTGCTTTCCTGATGGTAAATGAAAACATCTTGGGAATGCAATATGGGCACAGGCACAAACTTTAAAAGCAAGGAGGGATCAAAGACAGTGCTGGCTAACCACTGAACAGCTTCTAATTAGCTTTCAGCTATCTTTATAGAGAGCAAACTGAATGATAAGGAGTAATTATTCATACATAGGCCACATAATTTAGACAAATAACTTGTAAAACACTGCAATCAACCTGCATTACGATCTCTTTTTAAATTAGGATTCATATTTGGGATTGGTGGGAGGATCCTTCTGGTTTAAAAGTGGGGAAAGATGTAAGCTGTTGGAATTAGAGAAGAAAAAGCATAATAATTCACCTGCTTATCTCAATAAATGCAAGCCAAATGTGGCATTCTTGCCTGACTGCATCATTGCAAAGAACTAACCTTGCCACAGTGAAGCCTGAATATCTTTCCCTATCTCAAAGGAGATGCACAAAACATTCAGGATAGTTTCTCTTTGCGTCACATTATGTGAAGCAAGTGTTGCACAGTTAATTTGCTTTCAGCATGTATTGTAAAAGCCACTATACCTCCAATTTCAGTGCAGAATTTTTCTGCACCTGGCATCTCCTTTTCTAGGATATTAAGATATATTTTTTAAGTGGTACTTTATTTGTTTCTTTCTTTTTGGGGTTTTAAACATTTCTGGGTCCTCCCTGACACTTGCACTTCCCAATTAATGTGTCATGCATGTTTAGTTACTGCGCTGTGTGCTTCCACTTAGAGATACTAATAAAGATGTTAAATAAAATTGGTTTTAATATTTATCCAGCAATCACTTGCTCTTTGCCCTTATAAGACATTTATGACAACACACTCTTATCCATTGCATTTTTTCTCTCACTTAATATTCTGCTGCTATATTGGTCTTGGCTGTTTCTAATAGAATCTTCCCTAAATTATAATCAAGAGTCTGATACTAAGAACCTGCATTTTTGTATATAATTGGATTTTTAAAAATCTAATTGAATTTTTGTCATTTGGACCTTTCAGCTTGTATAAAGCAATGTAACAATTTCTCCACTCACAGCCTTGTTTGCTGCTGATTACTTTGCGTCATGGCAAGGCCCTTCATCATCTCTTTTGGCTGATTACTTCATTGCTTCCTAAAGGTAGATTTATTGCACCATTCCTGCATGCATCTTTCCCTCCCTTTCAATGATTAGCCATACCTTTGCTTTCCTGCTCCTCCCACAGCTTGTTGCCAATTCCCGCTCTGCTTAATCTTTGGAAATTACTCAGTTGTTACTCATAATTCAACTGATACTGAAATGTTTTGTGTCTCTTTAGTAAATATCAATTCTCAATACTAATACATCATGCTTGGAAAATACCAATACCATAGTAAGGACCTATTAATGTACTAAAGTGAAATGAATATTAGAAAGGAATAATTAATTCCAAATTTTAATGAGATCAGTTATTTTCGTTTCTGAAAATGGTCAGATTTGGTTTGGCATTCAATTGTAGATGCAGAATCAATCTTCTATTTATGATGTTCCTGAGAACACACACTGCAAGCAAATTTTTAAAAAGATTTTTTTATCAGTACAATCCCATTTTTTAAAGGCTCTTCATGAATGCAATATGATGAAAAATCATGGGAAAACAGAGGAGTGTTTGAGGATGCAAGCATGGTTTGGATGAACAGTGCAAATACTTGTAGTGCAGGCTGGGTTTTCACTATGTTCAGGGAACCGGGGACTTTACATAAACTCCAACTTGCACAGAATGTGGCTGCCAGGTTTTTTATGAAAAGGAGATGACAGGAGCACATTCGATTTATTTTGAAAATGTATTGGCTTCCAGTCAAATACCATACTGGTTTTGAAATTGCTTTCCTTGTTTGTAAGGTGTTACACAGTCCCAGCCTATCTCTTTGACAGTCTTTGTCCTCACATTCCTGGTCAATCTCTGTGATTTACTCAGTTCCAAGAGTCTTCTAAAGAACAAGGACTTTAATTTCTTATTGACAGTTTCTTCTCCACAAGTTGAGATTGTCCCTGATTTTTGCTGCAGCCCTGATGGAGAATTTCCCTGAGCCAGTGGAGCAGGGGCTCTGAATTCTGTTGAATTCATCTTTCTGTCTGACATTGTCTGCAGTTGCTCTGCACTGCACAGAGTAAGAGAAGAATCAGGATTTTGCTTGTTTGGAAATTAAATACGAAGTGGTAACTTCTTTTTCCTGTTTAGCTTTTCTGATGCATTGATTATACTTAAAACAAAAAAAAAACCCAAACAAAACTCTAACCCAAAACCATCAGAAAAAGACCCAAAACCACCGAGGGTTAGTTTTTTGTGCCAGTCATTGTGCAATATTTTCATGACAGCTGGTAGAAACACATTTTTTTGTCCCATGTCAGACTTCATCTGATTTTTTTCTTTCAATTATTATGCAGGAAATCTTTACAATTTATGACAGGTTTTTATTCTGTAAAAAATTAATATCAGATACGCTTGTGAGTTTATTTCTCCACCACATTTTTTTCTGCTTTTATTCTTTTCTGCTTTTTTTCCTTTGCTCTCCTTTTTTGCCTGCACTTTGTATAAAGCTCTCCAGTCATGATTTTACATGTCAAAAATGCCTTTTTCTGCCTTCCCACTCACACATATTGAGAAACATTCCAAACTTTTGATAAATTAGAGTGGTAATGTTGTAATGCTCCACATTTTACCATGTTTCTTCAGCTTTGGAAACATTTGAGCTCTTTGGAGTGTGCAGCTCTTAGCATGACAGTGACATCAGGGGAGAGGGGAAGAAGAAGAG
>VRYO01000638.1:7475953-7517924 GCA_009812075.1 Sialia sialis | reverse complement strand
TTTTCCATGAAGAAGCTTTTCTCTGAAAAGACAAACTCACCTTGCTTTCTCTACTAAACAGGTGGTAGATGGGACTGGAAATTTTTGGTTTATTTTTACAACCACTTCATTTATTTTCTCCAAGTCACTTAAGAACTTGATTTATTCTTTTTTTTTTTTGCTTTCCCCACAAGGGTATCATCTTTCCTGCTGTTGTTTAATGTTTTACAGTTTAATTAAGTTCATTCCATAATTTAAAAACCACAAATAGGCATTTTTTTCCAACTCAAATAAGATGGTAGCTTAGGATCAAATAAGCCACCGCCAGTGCCACCCAGTGCCACCCAGGACTGTGACCTGAGTGGGACCTGAAACCTCTCCACCTGCATGCCCCAGCTCTTGTTTTCCAGGGTTTTGGACTTGGGAAATGATTTTTTGAAGACATAGATATACAACAATAAAAGCTTAAAAACTCCCAAAACTTAAAAAAGGAGGTGATTACGGGACAAGCCTTTCATCGGCAGGTACCAGGCAGAAAGAAAATGAGCAATTTACAATTGTGCTACCAATTAAGTACACGGGAAAGTAAAAATAAATGCCTTCTGTTTTTCTTGCCTTTTGCTTGTAGGACGTAGTTGTACAAAAGTAATAATAATGAATCCCTGCTTTCCTTTTTGCCTGACCACTAAAAATGCTTTTTCTCCCCGGGGAGACAGACCAAGATACTTAGCCAAGGGTGTGTTTTATTTCTCTCAGTACTTCTGCTGCTCTTTTTTTCTTAAACCAATGTGGTGTATACTCATAATTTTTTATAAAGCACAAAATAAGAATAAACATAGCTGTGCATAGTTACAGTTCTGCAAAACCAGGTTCCTTTCCAAGAGCTTCTGTTCCCTTTGCTCCTGCTCTTATTTTTTAATTTTTCTTGGACAGAGGGTCCTACCTTTATTCTTCTTTCAACATTGCACAGTAAAGTTTCTGTCCAGTTCTGTTTTGTTTAAGATGTGTGCATGAATTCCATACTGGTATTAAAGAGTGAATTAATGGTGCTGACTTTTTTACAAGACCATGTCAATACCTCTTGTTTCATGTTGGCAATATCCCTTCAATGTTACACTTACTCCTGCACTGAGGAGCAGCAATTTTGCTGATTTACTAAGCTTGGTGATGTGCACAAATGAAGGGAAAGATGAGATACTGCAAAATATTTCTACTTGTGGTCTAATTGGAATATTCAGAACTCTCCTGGGCAAAATTGGAGTGCTTTGTAACTAAAACAAGCGGAAAATTTGTTGTAGATATGTTTATTTGAAACAAAATTAGGAATAGTTTGCCTTTGTGCTTTGCAACACTTGCAACAAGTGGAATGGGTCAGGGAGAATTATCTGAACTAAATCTGTCTTTGGCCAATATCTAGATGAAAAGTGAGTGAACGAACTAATGTTCTGTGTTAGAAAGTTTTCATTTTATCTTTTAAGTGCTTACAATTTTTCCTCAAATTTACTCTTGGAATCCTAAATTGTCTTCAATCCACCTCAACAATTATATGCCTGGCAGTATCCCAAAGACAGCAGCAGCCCCTCCCATGGTGAGATCCCAGGGTAAGAAAATAATACAAAAACACAAACAGGCAAAGAAAGTATTACTATCTTTCTTAATGTATGTTTTTTGCAAGCAAGGAACCAGTATTTGCAAGAGGGGGAAAAGCCTTATAAAATACTAACCCAAAGCTAATGCTTTTGCTCTCTTTTTGGGTTGCTTAATACATAATAATGATCCTCTTCTGTACAAGCTTCCTTTGATATTCAGACTCCATTGCAATGAACTGCTCCTGTCTCAGAAAGAAAAGCTGCAATACCAGATGGGAATGAATAAACACAAATATATCCAACAAAGGCAGTCCTGAACGTGATGTAAAGTTTACTAGCAACGAGTAGAAAGAACATAAATACAATGTTCTATAAATCAGTATAACTATAGAAACACCATTAGAGGGAGCTCTGTTACTTAGACCAATAGTTTCAATCTGACAGACTGGTAATCAAGCTGCAGATTTGATTAAAAAATAAAATAACTTCAGCTCTAAGCTTGGCCATCTAAAGAACTCTCTGAATGTGGGTATGTTTCTGGCTGAAAGAGCACATTGGTGTCAGGCTGCTCCATACAGTAGTATCTGTAGGAGCTCTAAAACTCAGTCCTTTTCATTTTCCTTATTCTCCCCTCCTTCCGTCTTCCTCAAAGTGCTGGGACATTGGCTTGAAAGTAATTATTCTTCAGTCTTTCAAGTGTGCTGTTTGTCCACTTTTAATTTTTTTGTGCATAATAATATTATTGTACAATATTATCTCTACAGGATGCAGACTTGAAAGGAAAATCAAATTGTATCTTAGAAATAGCTAGTGATGAAATGTAGAAATAGTATAAAAGAAGTGAGAAAATATCACTCTTACTATATATTTACTTTAGAGGGCATGAAGTATCATTCTGTAATTACTGTTGCATTTTTTACGTTGCTTATTTTTCTTTCTTTTCTGAATCTTATAAATACTTCACATAGTTTATTAATCAGTTAAATGCTAGTCAGTGAAAAATTATTCTGTTTGTTTCTTACCAGCAGTAGATTTGATTAGATTTCCCCACCTTTGATCCATGTAGTACTTAATGCTTGTTCTTGAAGGGGGCTTTTGGATGTCAGTTCACCTCCTTCCTCGTCCAGTGATGCTTAAACCAAAAACTGCAGAAAGGGAGAATTCTAAAATAGCTTCCATTTTAATTTATTTTTAAAAACAACCCAGCAGGGAAAAGGGACTTGACTTGGGTCACTACCAAGGAACAGGTTGCAGTCAGCGTTAATCTCTTATTACAGATAACAGTGTGTCCATGCAGCAGTTCAGTGTCAGGCACAAATTCTCAGCAAAACAGGCTTTGCTGGCTCTGCTGTTGACAGAACAACTGCTATCTCCCAGGGAGGGTGCTTATGAAGATACCCTGAGATGGGATCATTCTCAATATTTTAAATTCTTGATCCTAGAAAGCCAATATATTTCATCTGTCTAAAAGCAGAAGACAGGGGAAATAAGTAAACACAGAAAAGGAACACTGGGCTCTGCTTTCTGTGTCTAAGGGCAAAGAGAGGAGCTCTTTTGTGGGTGTGCTGGGACACAAGGCAGTGCTTAGCCAGGCTGGGACAGAGCCTCTCACATCCCAAACCAGCGCACTCGCTGCATTTGAGCCCTCGATATGAATAAGTGAGCCAGTTTATAACATGATGTAGTCCCTGACTAGTTGCCACAACTGTAATATTCCTTGAGTTGCTGAATAAACACGGGCTGACTGAAGAACACCAGCCATATCCGAGCAAACAGCCATTAGCACTGAGGCTCTTTTCCTCCTCCTGTGTGGCCTCTCTCCTTACACTTGTGGTAGCTTGTCAGCACTTTCTCTAAAGGTAACACAAAGCCCCCCGAACCTCCCAAACAATGAAAAATGAATTACCATAATGTATAATAAATAAGAATCGCCTCTTAAATCAGTCAGTGGCTTTGTTAAAGGGGTCCCAGAGCCTTTTGCGTTTCCAGAGCTGCTATGAAGAGAATTCGGCCACGCTATCCTCAGGAAAGATGGCTGGGGCAGTGGGGATTTCTCTTTTTTATTTTTTTAATTGTGAGAAGACAGCAGCATTCAGGGGAATGAGTTGCAGTGACCAACTCAGGGACTCAGGAATTACAGACAAAGTTGTGAAATAAGTTTTAATAATAAAAAGTGGTGTTTAAAATTAATTAGTCTAGATAACCTGGTGGCAGCATGCTAACACCTTGGCTCACCCTGTGGAGTGCCTAACCCAGGAATGTGTATTTCCACTGAAACGAAGCCCTTTGCTCAGCATTTTTTTCCTTCTTTTTTTTTTTTTCTTTTACTTTTTTTTTTTTGGTGCCCTCCCAAAAATCTATCTCTGAAAGCCAGATCCCATACAATGGTAAGATAGCCAAGATCTGGTCCTTACGAGAAACTGAAATATTTCTTCCTGAAAGTCAAAGGAGACATGAAATCCGAGTGCTGACAAATGTGGGCAATATTTGGGAAAATGTTGAACCAGAATAAGAAATTAGCTAATAACACTGTTATTTACTTTGCCTGAATTTCTTCACCCTCCCTGGCAAATCTTTTTTTGCATCAGAAGAGAATCTGGGTAATTTGACACTTCAGTCACTAATGGCAAATACAGCAGAGTACCAGAGGCTGTGCTTTCCCGCATTTATTGTCCAGGAGCACTGATTGCAGGCAATTGTATTGATCCATTCAGCCACTCGTTCCACTGCATTGGAAAATGAATTAATTTTGACAGGCTCTGGCAAGAACTCATTAGTCTGTAGCTTAATGCTTAATAAACTGTCATCTCCCCTTTAACAGTGTAAGACCAATTGCCAGACAGCCTGGGGATGCAGGGAAATCTGAGGACTTCATTTTTATCAGAAATTAGATTAATAAAATACTGAATGGTATGGGAGTGAATGAACAAAAATGCATGCATGAAATAAGTAAGCAAACAACCTACCTGCAAAATGGAAAGAAAAATTCTCAAAAACCAGAAAAATAGAAAGGGAGATTGGAATTTAAACTTGTATCAGAAATTTTGCTGTGGCAAAAGCATGAGCCGCTGTTTAAAGGTCTTGAAATGTCATCTTCAAAATCTTTTAAAGACAGGTTGTTCCTGGTGGTTTCAATGGTATAATTTCCTAATTTAGACTAACAGTGTCTAAAGCTTCTTATCATGTTAATTTTCAAAATTTTGTGAAGGTGAGATAAAAAGAAACGTACATGGAAAAAGCCATATATGCAATACTCTTTTGGTAAATGATTGATTGTCTTCTTTGCCTTCCTCTATCTGCTTTCAGATGCTGAGATTAACCATTACTTTGAAAAATAAAAATGATTTTTTTCAGGCTATGGTAAATGTCTTAAATACAGAATGATTGTTTTAATAATTTTTTGTTGTGTTTTCAGATGTGATTACAAGATACTGTATTTTACATGTTTTCCCAACAAAGCTCTTGACTTTAATTTGAAGTGCCATCTGGAAAAAAAAAAAAGAGAAATACACTGTGTAAAATTGATAATCCCACTTCTGTATCTATGGTATTTACTCTGCCAGATGTTCTGGCCTTTCTGTGTCTACTCTTTGTGAGGTTTTACTCTGGGTAAAAGTATAGGAAAGATGTCCATAGGTGGTGCTTGAAAAAGTCCTGCTCAAACATGTGGGAAACAGTGTGAAATGGATTACTGTTGCTATATCAGGGGATTCTTTTTTCTTTTTGCTCTTATTCCAACTCATCATCAAGCTGTTGTCCAATTCTCTCACTTGCAAGTAAAATTAATTTCCTTCCTGTTTTATGAAAGAAGACAGCTTGATGAAATCACTTGAGGATCCTAGTGACTCTTCCAGCAAGCAGAATGAAATGGCAGTCCCATTTCTAATGCAGCTGAACCAGGTCTTCTGCCTCTTTATGTGGCAGGAGCCTTGCCCTAGTGCAGCTGCCCCATCACAGGAAATGTAGGGAAGCATAACCTAGCCTCCAAATGCTTCTTCCCTTCCCATCTTCTTCAAAAGAGTTTGGGCCTCCTGAAACTGCTAATCTGGGACAGTTTATGGAGAAAAGCAGTAGCATAACTCTGTGGTGTCTCCTCCATGCAATATGGTGAGTCTATAGAGAGTTAATGTCTGAAGCAACATTTATCTGTGGGATAGCATGGATTGTCTGTGCTAGAAAAGATTTGGCAGTTTGCTATTCTGGCAAACTTTCCTAGTGTAGCCACAGCTTATACTGGCAAGCGAGTGTTTTGTCTGTATGTAGTTTATACCAGTTCCCTGAATTAAATGTGCTATACTGGCAGACTCCTTCCCCCTCCCACCCACACACAGCAGCATCTACTTTGGCATTCAGTACACAGCAGCAGTTTTCACTATAGATCTATTAGTGTAAGAAAAATCACACTCCTTGGTAAAAAGAGGCTGAAAGTGTGGAAAAGTTGGGCAGAAATCTGTCTTATTACTTTGTAGGTATATGGGAGAGTTGTAATCCTGTATATTTGGTAAAATGATTTACCATGCCACTAGTCCAAGAATTGTACCTGCACTGGTTTACTACTACACTTTCCAGGTGGAGAGCCTGGAGGCATTTCTTCCGGGGGTTGCACAAGACTGGGGGGTGAGAAACTACAGCCATTGATCAGTTTACTCTTACAAATAACCCTCTTTTCCCTTACAAAAACCCCCCTCTTTTCCTGAGGGGATGTGGAGTTTGAAATGCTGATGGCACAGAAGCCCTTGTCTCTGTTATCTCATTTTATGGTTCTCTTTGAAGGGGAGAATTTCCCTGCCTGTGGCTGAGATAACAGAGAGATGCTAAGTGGTGGGATTTTTCACAGCACTTGACCATATGCAATAAAAGGTCAATTTGGACACACATCCCAGTGAACTTGGAAACATCAGAGTTTTGCTGTTTTAATGTGGAAATCAAAGTGTTTCAATAGCTCTCCCAGCAGAGCTATTACCTCCTAATTGCTTTTTTCTTCATTTGCCCCCCACCTCTTAAAAGCACTATGCCTTACTACTTACTTTTAAGTTTAGAAAACTGTAAGTGGGTGGATTGGGATTGACTCTTGCCTGTCTCTAACTGGAGAACAAGGGTTCACAGGTGAGGGACTGTGGGGACCAAGGCCCAAAACCCCAAATTCTTCTTGAGATGAGCAGATACTCTGGGCTGAGAATATTTTAGGTGTCAGGCTTTCACATGGGCTCCAGCCACCACTGGAGAAAGGCTCATGAGAGAGACCCTATGGGGGCTAGAGAGCAAACCATTCTGAGGCTGAGAATCAGTGGAGCTGAAAAGGGAAACTGAGAGAATGCTCCCAGGACTGGGAGTATTCAACACCCTTCCCTTTTTTTTTTTTTTTTTTTGTCAGGGGTCGGTTGAAGGGAGGTTGATTGTTTTGTTTTGTTTTGTTTTTTAGTGTTATTTCCCTGTGCTAGCTGAGAGATTGCTGCAGGCTGGAGATGGTTAGATTCACCCCAGTATGGCTGTTCTTATGTTCCTGTGTATATGGGGTTAAATCTGCACAGAATTCAAATTTCTAGAGGCAGAATATATCCATCTCGTAATGTTCTTACCATTAAGTAGTAGTTTATTTTTTGCAGAAACACTCAGAAACTAAGGTTCCTATCCAGGTACCTCCTTGATAAAAAATGTTTGGCACAGTTAAAATTTTCAGGTTTCGAGTAATATATTGTTAGGAACTGAAGATAGCAGCACACAATAAATCCTTTTTTGGTTTTGGCTGGGCACCTAAAGCCATCTGATTGAGCCTGGAAGGAAGTTTGGCATTGCTGCTATTTAGGAGATTGGCTAATGCAAGGACTTGGAATATGAAAACCAAATCAGAAGAAATATTTCATCTTCATATGGTGGTCCCTAGGCTCAGTCCTGCAGCCTTGCTCATGCAAAACCAACTCCTCATGCAGCTTATTCATATTAGGGGGAAGATCTCATGATCGGGCCATTTGTTAGGATCAAGAGCATTTCTCCAGCTGTTTGGGGCCCCGGCATGTCCTTCCTCACTGGTCCATTTCTGCCGGTTGAAGTCACAACAAATTGGTCAGCACAGAGGTGCAGAGGGCACAGATTTGCTCAGAGGCCATGGGGAAAGCACAGACATGGCTCTCCCAAAATCCTCCCAGCCCTGGTGCATGGACAGCCTTCTGCCCTGGACTGTCCTGTGCCAGCAGCCCAGGCTTTTGCCAGATTCACTCTCCTGTTTCTGTTCCATTGTTTTATTAATAGTTATTTCTAACTCTGCCACTTTCCCTGGTCTTGCCTTCCCCTGGTTTGTGTTTGCTCAGTCTCAGAATGGACAGGGCAATGCCAGTGTGCCCGTGTGGTGCCAGCCATGCTGCTGGGCCGGGGATGGCAGGGTCTCAGGGACCCCAGGTGACACCAGTGAGGACAGCTCCATTTTGGCCCTTGGCTCGATGCTTCCTGGCCCTTGGAAGGGACTGGGGACAGATCCTTTCCTGCTGCAAGGCTTTTGTGGCCAAGAAGCCCCTGGAGCACAGCCCTGTTGTACTGTGGGGAGAGAGCAGGGCCTTTAAAGCCCTTTCAAACATCAGTCAGGACACTGGGATGGGTGTGGGGCAGCTGACCCCTAATGGACTCCATATTCCCACAGGTGCTCAGTGGTGCCACGTGGCCTGGCTGCCCAGGCTGTGGGCTCAGCACAGGCCTGGCCCCAGCCAGGCAGCCATGTCAGGCCCTGTGGCTGAGCAGCCATGTCAGGCTCTGTGGCTGGGAGGCCATGTCAGGCCCTGTGGCTGAGCAGCCATGTCAGGCCCTGTGGCCGAGCAGCCGTGTCAGGCCCTGTGGCTGGGAGGCCATGTCAGGCACTGTGGCCGAGCAGCCATGTCAGGTTCTGTGGCTGGGAGGCCATGTCAGGGCCCTGTGGCCGAGCAGCCATGTCAGGCCCTGTGGCTGGGAGGCCATGTCAGGCCCTGTGGCCGGGCAGCGCTGGGGCTGTGGGGAAACACAATCCGCTTTCCATCTTGTCAGCACAAATTGTATCACTTCTTGCTCCCTGTGCCTCTAACTGTGCGGTTTGCCTTAGCTTGGAAGATACCTTGCCCTCAGCAAGTAAATAAACGCCAACTAAAATAAAAAGGAAGCACAAAGCAGTAATGAGGCTGCCACGCGCCGGCTGTCGGAGCCTCTGGAGGCTGCATTGGGGGAGCAGTGTAAGGGCTGGAGTCTCTTTTAGTTCCCTTCGAGCTTCAAACTGCTTGCAAATTTACCCAAAGATTTGAAAACTTAGTAATAGTTTTACTTCCTAGCTCCCTTACCATTTCTTGAAAACTTTTAAAGATTCCCACCCCGTTAATTTGAAAATGGATGTATCGTAAAAAGAAATATACCTTACCACTGAAGGACGGGATATCTGTTGGCAAACATTTCTCACAAGCATGGTTTTTTTCCTAAAAAATGCATTATTCCTAAAATACACTGAAGAAAATGAGAAATGGTTATATTTTTTTAAGCATAGAGTTAAATCCTCAAGTCCTAAGTAAACAGAAAGAGATTTCACTATAAATGGAAAGAGCCTAGAATTAACTTTAAAGGGCCTTTATGTGTGAAGAATGTAGACTTCACAATAGCCACACCAACTACACACTTGTAAGGAGAAAAAAATTATGTAGCACACTGCTTACCTCTATTTGAATAATTTCCTTCATATGTTTTCCCATCAAGATGGTGGTAGGTTAAACACTTAATTTATTTTTGCTGTATACTCTTGTTTTCTCTGATGCCTCATGCCAAACTGCTGTGGTAAAAAGAAGTCAAATATATTAAAGATGTATATTTTAATTAAAAATATTAGAAGAAACATATTACTGTTACTTTTTTTTATTAACTGCAGATTGTTGGCTGACTAGGCAGCAAAGTTATTTATTTGGAAGACATATGTTATGCTATGAAATAATACTACGAGTAGGACATTGTGTTTGATAAGTGGTTCTGTTGGCAAATTTCTTCACTTCTGCTGTGTTGTGGGAGCACTGGGGAGATTCTCTCATGATGCAAACTGGCAGGGCCCTACCAACACTGATCCTGAAGTCACAGTGACCAAGGGGACCAGTGTGAGCAGAAAGAAATCAGGTGTGATGAGCTAATTTAGGGCTGTTATCACTAAAATGGTCAGTAGAAAATAAGGCAATGACAGACTGCACATGCCAGGTTTTTTTTAGGGTAGAACTAAGAGCTTAATTCCGTAAAAGTTGTTTTTCTTTTAACTTTTTAATAGCTTAAATGACTAAACCAGGCAAGAAAAGTAATGAGTGGTTGCAATAGTATCAGAGAGAATTATAATAAAGGAGGTACAGATACAACCTAGGCTATTTTTATCATTTTCTTCCCTTCTTCCTCATCTTTATCAGTGTGTTCTAAGTAAACCTGACATATTTATATATGTGAAACAGATGCAAAATGAAGCAGTTTTGTCTTCAGTTATGACCATGTTTTTTCAATCATGGACATGATTTATGGAAATGTTCTTTGCTGTAAAAAATTTCTTTTAAAATCCAAACCACATTAATTATAAATCTAACATTCAATTTCTTTTGATACTTTGGGGAGTTTGGGGAAGTAAATTTTTAATGCAAATAAACAGTTTCTTTAAAAAATCAGTAATCATTAAATGTTGAGATGAAACCAGCACAACACTTCTTGGTGAAACTACTAGAGAATTCAATTAGATGTTGAGAAAATTAGCTCTCTTTTTGCAATAATATTATATGTTTCAGATTTATATCTGCTATGGTATATTTGGCACCCCTGGGGCCAACCAAACTGTGAAAAGCTGTTGATGTTGGCTTCTTGGCTGGTCAGCACCTTCAGGCTTGGGCTCAGTTTACTGTGAAATAAACACTAAACATTTCAGAGTTCAAAAGAGCTGTGTAGAGGTGTAGGAACTGCCTGAGATCAAGCCATATCTCCAGTAGAGACCAGGAGAATTTGTAAGATCAGCAGCTGGAGAGAATTTTTAAATCCTGGGCAGGGCCAAACTATATAATATCTCCAGCACTGCCAGCTATGATGACTTCTTCACATCTCTTACAAGGCTCAGGGTTTTTCTTCACTCCTCAGTCCTTGAAGCATGTACAAATCAAAGTTAAACAGTGAATTTCTAGACCTTGTGATTACAAACAGAAGCCTGGAAATGTTAACCCAGAAAGCAAATAAAAGAGTCTTATTTTTCTTAAATCTCACATTAAAATAGTTTTCCTGATTTTGGGGGCCTCATTCATAACTCCTGAGTGTATAGATCTGGTTACACCAGAAAGTTAATTCAGCTTTACAGAATGAAACCCTCCTGACAAAAGATCTCTGTGGTGCTCTGGTGGGCTGTGGTGAGCTGCTTCTTCTCTCCTCTGCCTATTTCTACCTGCTTCAAAGACTGCTGAAAACACTTGATGTATTTAACTGTACTCCTGTTGCCCATGAGCAACTACCATGCCTTGAGCACCATTGAGGGAGCTCATTTCACATGCTCATCCTCTTCCTATCCGTTCAGTTGACTACAGGATATTCTCTCAATCTCTGTTTTATACAATGAAGTATTTTTAAGGTATCCATGTAAAGATCTTTTCCAATGCCTGCATTATGACATTAAAACTTTTCTTTACAAGAAGTGGCTTTTGCCCAATCTTTCAAGAGTAGGAAGTGGCAGGGAGAGCTGCTGGAAAAGCTGGGAGAATAGCTTGTGTTCAAACCAGCTTTTTATGAAAGTTATTTCCCCAGATAGCTGGGCTTTGTTGGAGATTGGATCTGCAAATTACAGCTTCTGTGTAGCTGAAAGCTCTGATAGCCACTGAAGTGCTAGGGAGGACAAGGGAGGTTTGGAGTCTGGAAGAAAGGAAGCTGCGAGTCCTGATGTCTGTGTTAAACAAAAGCAGCATTACAGAGTCTACAATTGAACCCCCAATAAACCAATTTTGAAAGCCCCGGCTTCCCTTATCCCCCTCCTCACTGTCTCCCTTTGACAGGAACAGGAGGTACATCTTCCCAGGAGTGTAAAGATGTCTGGTCTGGAAAACATGAAAGAAGAAAGCCTGTATGTTTATTTTGCACGCCATAGATTTTAGGGCCAGAAAGCATTTTCTTTTTTTTCTGATTAGAAGATAATATCTTGTTAAAAAGTATATGAGGCTTCAAAGAGGGAAAAAAACAAACCAAATTCTCCTCTCGACCTATAAATACAGTTTGAAAAGCTGCAACAATTCATTGAAGTTTACTGTGATAACTTGATTTTGGCCTCAGTCTTGAAGACTTGGGTATTTTGGGAGTTGCAGGAATCTTGAATCTCCCTGGTAAGCTGTGAGAGGAGAAGTATGAGAGCATGGTGCAATGCTGACAGGGCGGAATGCAGCATTCCTGCACATCGGCAGTGTCAAAGAGTGGAGTTTATCGCTGCTGTTTTGTTCTCCTCCATCAGTAAACACAATCTCTCCACTCCCTGAAGTGAAATCAAACCGCTGTAAAGAAACTCGTGAGTAACCAGGGTAAAATTTCCACTGAATTAATCATATATCTGGTCCAAAATATTTTAGATATAAACAAAAGAGGATAGAATAAGATCAGCCAGGCACATAAACATTTCCAAAGTGGTTGTTTTCCAGATAGTTTTTGAGCCACAACTGGCAAAAAACAGGGTGGTTGCACAAAGCTAGCTTTGAAAGAAACGGATTGTCATCAGTTTACACCAGCTGAGGATATAATCTTGCATATTTTGTGACTGTGCAATGGTTATGGATACATTTGAAATATATCCAAATGTCCTTGGAAAATATTTTTCCATCTGAAGAAAAAAGGGCAAGAGCATATCTAAAAAATTTTAATAGATATTCTAATGAAAATCATCCTACTAGTTTTAAATAAAAGGAAAGAGCTTTAAATCTACATCCAGTGTCCTTATCCAGATTTCTACTATATGTATGAGAACAATAATTTGTATGACAGTTTTCGTATTCTTCTTTGATAACATAGTAAAAATAGGAAGGACAAGTACTAATAAATCAGATCAAAACCGGAGCTGTTGAA
This sequence comes from Sialia sialis, assembly GCA_009812075.1. Lineage (NCBI taxonomy): Eukaryota > Metazoa > Chordata > Aves > Passeriformes > Turdidae > Sialia > Sialia sialis. The sequence goes on along the minus strand of VRYO01000638.1, from coordinate 7,505,304 downwards.
GAAGCTAAAGTCACAGTAATTTGGGAGAGACTAGAACTCCAGACATCTCAGATGTGGTTCAAAGTCTTTATGATATACAGTGTGAAATGTGGGCAGGCAGCAGTTCACACAGCAAGAGGTAAAGTGGATGACAAGATACAGTGGAGTAGGTCAACAGTGAAATATTCTAAATCCTAAATTGGGGTGCTTGAGCAAGCTATGAAATGCTGAAAATTATCTCTTTACATCTAAAAATCAGTATGCAGACTTTGGGAAGTTTGAGCTATATTGTTGCATGGTACCATTTTCTATTGTGTGAAATGAGCCCAGGCTGAAGTCCTAAAGTTGTTCATGCTTCACACACAGACACCTGACAACTATTAAAATCATAAACTTCACCTAAGAGGCTAGGAATGTCACTTATTGCTTTCCTACGGTACCTGGAGGAAGAAAGTGCATTTAATATGTTAGATTGAGAAGTTTTTCCTCAAGGCACATATTAAATACTGGTAGTATGCAAACTGTATTCCTATTTATAGAGACATTTGTGAGAGTGGCTACAGTCTGTAGCTCCAACAGCTTTTGTCTGACATAGCTCCTATAAAGGCTTTCCCTGACACAAGGGTGTAAAGTCCTTTTGGTGAAAGCCAGTAATGATCTGAACTTTTGGTGGAGGGAACATATTGAATGTTATAGAGTTATTTTTCTTGTAAGTGACCCTGAAGAAGGACATTAGAATGTGAGAATGGCTGTATTTTTCTTGCCAGGGCATAAGCCATTTTTTTTATATGACATGCATTCTACTCATGCTCCAGCAAGCCAGATAGCAACTGGTTCTTGGGAAGTGCTATTTGTGGTCAGAGTAAAAAATCAGTGACAGCATCTTTTGGGTTGGAAGAGTCTAAGCAGTAGCAAATGATGGTTTCTCGTTTGTTACTGAAGCCTTGGAATTTCAGGTGAGATGATAAGGGGGAACTGAAAAAGTACCTCAACATTAGTTCTCTGTCCCAGATAGCCTAATCCCTCGATTTTTTTTAAGTGGCACGTCTTGTACTGACAAATTGTGAAAAATTCCAAACCAAGTCACACAGTGTTTCTCTAGCCTAGTAAAATATTTTTGCTGATGGAGAGTACAAGTGCTCCTTGAATGACCTCTGTAACCTGCTGATACAAGTGCTGGATACCAAACCCAAGTCCTTGCGTGGCCTTGGTTCAGAGCCAGGACCTACAAGGCAGTCTTCTGCACGTCTGGCACGCATCCTTAGCTACCAGACTATTTGTTATTTCTGGATGTGTCCCTGATTTTCATTTTGTAGCTGTCCTGCTTTGTATTAACTAACTCTTCACTAAGCAGGGAGGGAAGCAACAGGAGTTGGACACTCCAACCCTTGGTTTTGTCACTCCCTTGGTACATTATCTAGAGAAACTCCTAAATGCTGGTTTATGAAGTTCCTGATAGCAAAGCTGTAAAGCTCCAGCTGCCAAAATCAGGAATTTGTCTTCTCTCTGTTAGCTTCAAAACACTCTCTTGCAGACACAGGACTGAACAGCTTTGTGTAGTTTAGCCCCCAGCTGTTTCCTCTTGGCAAGGTGATGGTATTCCTTGCTTCCTGCTGGAGGTTGTTCACATTATATAAATATATATGTTGGGGAGCAAGTCCTTAAATGCCACTATCAGAAGTTAGTCCAGATTGATTGTCCACTTCCTTGTGGCTATGGGAGAGGGTGGTGATGGATTTTTAAACCAGTCTTGGAGCCTAGACTTTGTCCTGTCTCTGAGTAGTTAGGCAATTATCTGGAGCTGTTTTTGCCAGCTTTGTACTTCAAAAGGTAACACTTTGAAGTTTCATTAATTCTTGTTTCATAAGATCATAGCTCATAAATGCATGCTTAATTAGTTCCTGCTTTGTGAGCTGATGCTTTGCACATTTAAAAATTCGTGGGGTTTTTTTTTTTTTGTATGACAACTAGCAAGTCAGTTAAATTTGATATTATGCATTTTGTCAGTTCCCATGGTGTAACAGTTGGTGTAATCTGCAATTTTATTACAAATCCATGAACTTTTAAAATGTTCCTCCTAGCTGGTGCTGTGTTCATGTCCTTTGGGCAAAACAAAACCCTAGAGTGTGGTAAATAACAAGCATCTGAGTAAACGTAATGTGCTTGAGGGAGCTGATGCAGTTTTCTGTGCTGGTGTTAAAGACAACTCTGCCAAGTTGTAGTCAGCTCCATAGGACCAGCAGGCTGTCTCTGGAGGTGAGGGCTGCCTCTGGGGTGGGACACCCTTTCAGCAGGAAGCGCAGAACGTGCCAGCTGGAGTCTGCTCAGCCAGGAGAGCTGCCTGGGAACAGGATGTTGTGTGCAGCCCTTGTCCTCCGTCTGAGCACAGCAGAAGGCACCGATCACAAATCACTCCCCTTGTATTTATTTTCACAAAAGACACAGCCTGGCTTGCTCATAGAAGTACTGATAAAAAGGTTGAGGCTGCAAGTTGTGCTTTAAATGACTGGTGACGATACTTACATATGGAATTATTCATTTTTTTTTAGAGGAGCTGAGGACTGTCCTTAAATTTACGAGAGACCTCAGCAGCAGGTGGGAGCAGGCAGCAGGTGAAGATTCATATCTCCCTGCAGAGGCCAGAGCTGTCAGCAGAGCTTGTTGAACATTAGCACCAAATGAGTATTCTATGCAAATAGCACTAGCACTTCCACCAAGGCTTAAGTCATATATCTGGCACAGTACCTGCAGATGACAATGACTTGTTTGTTTTATTAGATCATGTGCTACTCTCCCAAACTCAAATAAATTATTCATTTCTGAAGAATGTCAACAGCTAATGAGTGCTTGAACAGTTCACAAATGCTCAATGCTCTCTGGAGGGTTGGATCTGTTATTGCTGCAAACTGGTACATTTATTCATGTTTATAACTTACACAAACGAGGGCTATTTCTGCATCTTTCACTTTTGGAATGTTTTTCCTTTGAGCTGGCGATGGTGAAGAATATCCCAATTAGCATGGCAAATGATAAACTAAGTCATATACACTGTAAAATTGTTTACTATATTTTTCAAGGCAGAAAAGTAATTACAGTCCAGACTGAGCCTGTACTTTGGATGGCAAGATCACTTCAAGATTGCCTTGTTCATGTCTAAAATTTGGATAATGGATGAATTAGAATAAATCAGACAAGAACATTCAGAAAAGATTGTAGGTACTATTTAGTTCTGTGTTTTCTCCTAGTTTCTTCTACGCTAATTGGACTGTGAGTGTTATTTCACCAGATTGTTTCCAATTATGTTTGTTTGGATAGCAAATTATCTTTCTGAAGGAAATATTTGCTTTTATGTTGAAACATTTGAACTGTGAAAACTATGCATGAGGTTTTTTTCCTCACTAATAAGGTGAATTTGCCAGGTCTTCAAAGTGGTTAAAATTAACTAATAAGGAGATGAGAACAGAGATAATATTTTTAAAGTTATGAAGCAGTTGTCAGAGCAGAGCAACCATCACAAGTTTTTCACCAGCTGTTCTAGAAGAGCGACACGAATGTGAGATTCTGCTCTCTTAAAGGCATAATAATTTCACATTACTGTATTTGCTTCCAGTCAATTTCCAAAGATCCAGAGACAAGTATCATTGTTCTTACTTGGGGAGAGGGAAAGCCTAAATCAAAGTCGAAGACCTGAAATTTGCCAGCAGCTCGCTGTGAATTAGCAGAGCTAGAAGCAGGATTTATATTCCCCATATATGTTTCATATTATATGAGAAAGCCAAGTAGTATCAAACTGTACACACCTCTTTGAGTGATGTGTTCTTTCAAAGAACTCAAGTGCCAACTGAAGTGTGAAACAGGAGCTTTTCAGGACAAGTTTTGTCCTTTCCTTTCTAAAGATATTAGGTCTGTACAGAAGCAATGGTAATAAATCCTACTGCCCTACTGCAAACCACAGCAGTCAAGAGACAGCACAGTGACAATTTCACACAGAGATGTGATTTATCACTGCTTTTACATCACCATTACCAAGGCCACAGATGATGGAATGAAAAAATTATCCACACATGCCTATACACTGTCCCTCTGCCAGGTTGTAGCCAAGGTCTGGGTCTGTCTAGTTCAACGTGACTGCAAACACAGTCCTGACAGTGGCCAGGCATGGCAAGGCATGTTTGCTCGCATTCACTGAGCTGTGGATGAGCATGTTTTTTTACCACTGCATTAGCAAATGTAAATTAGTCACGTTCCAGATGTCAGAATTTAATTCAAGGCAGAAAAAGAGATCTCTGTCCATTTGAAACACAAGTTTTATGAATCACTAATATGATACCTAAACATGAATAGTGTTTAGAAAATAAGTAAAATTCTTCAATGTCCATCATGAAGACAGAAATTAATGTGACACTGTTCCTATTTCATGTATCATACAGAATTTCTGGTTTTTGAGTTCAGCCATTGTTCTTTGAATTTACAGCCATATACAAAATGCTTGTATGAAGCCCTTGTGAAACAAGACCTAAAAAGCTGAAAAAAAGAAAGAAATATTTAAAAAATATATTCCCCTAACAAAGCAATTTACTGTTAGATTCTGTTCTTGAATTTTCAGGAACTATCTGTGTTAAATACCATTTCAGTTGTATTTACTTCTCTAGTAATTAAATAATTTTTCCAAGATATATACTAAGCAAAGCAAATATTTTAAGTGTTCCTTTCCTTCTTAACCACGAGCTCTCATATATGAGACACTACTCTCAGCACAGGCTCACGAATTAGGGGGGTTTGATAGGAAAACTGATAAAAGTTCCAAAACTGAGAAAAGTTGCTAAGGTCAGTGTAGTCAAAGACTGAAGTTTTAATGACTTTTTATCTGCTATCTGTTCAAAGCTGGATTGTTTAAGTTTTCCCTTAAGCATCTTTCCCTGAAAAGCACTTCTAAGACAAGTACAGGTAAATTGGACAGCCTCATAATTTTGTCAAGGTTGTATTCAGTAGTAGTTTCAGCAAGGGTTTTGTATATTGTGCATGATATTGAACTGGAAATACTGATATGGCTGCAAGAGTTGTGAGGCAATGAAGAGCATCCAGACTTGTACATGTGGAAGACAATGGCTTTATTCCTCTCTCTTTCAAGACATGTTGAAACGGGTATATGATAGGCTAAAGAAGATGTTTTGCTGAAACATGAATCCAATTCTTTGCTGTGCCTGTGGCAGAGCCACATTTCAGCCATCACAGCCCAGGTTTTGTGAGGAATTGTTTTGCACTGGCAGGAGCAGATGGTGTAGGAGATATTCAGAGTGCCACCCTTGGAGAGTTGCACTGGTTAATGTGGAAGGTGCTGTGAGCAGCTCTCTGCAGGAGAGGCCCAAGAGCCAAGGTCTGGCTGAGGGCTTTCTTAGCCAGCCAGGTCAGCAGTGTGGGACATCTCCAGGAACAGCACAGCAATCAATATGCCCAGCATCTGCTGCTTTTCTCTGAATTCATGACAAACCATAGTGCAAAACTGAAAACCAAAAAGATGACACAGGTGTGCTGGGTGATGCTCCCACCACAGGCTGACAGCTACCTCAGACACAAGTAAAGCAATTATGCAAACCGGCAAGGTTTCCAGAGAACCTATATTTAGTTAAAAAAAAGCTGAATTATTGTCTCTAGTCACTATATTGGTGATCCACATGTTGTCTTGATCACTAGTCTTGTGGAAGAAGTACAATAAATCTGTGAATCAGTCTTTATTGCACTTCAGCAGGTGTACATGCAATTTTTATGAAATCAATTTTTCATAGAGGAGTAATGAAGAAATATTGAGGGTGGCTCATCTCTTTTGTAACAGAAAGGTGGCCAATGGCTTCAGAATCTTGTACTGAAAAAATTTAATAGTGTTGACTTCACTGTTGCCTCTTCACAAGTGATAGGGGGAGACCTGGACATCAGTTTACTCTTGGATAAAATGCCAAACCAAAGAAAGCCTTGTATCTCCTCTTACCAGCTGCAAAATGTATATTGGAGGAAATTCTGTCCCAGGGCCTTAGCTCATGTGTGTGGCTGCATTTAAGTGAGCAATGAAAATGTTACAGGAGCCCTGGTTTAATTGAGCTCTCTCTTCCACCTACTGCTTGAGCACTGCCTTACTGGCAGTAATAACAAATTTTGAATGCTAATAATGTTGGAGAAGGAGGAATATCTAAATATTAAGTGGCTACTCAACACACTATTTTAGTTAAGAATTAATTCAGAAAGAACAGATGCCCCCAAAAGAAAAATGTATCTCTCTCAATTGAGGTGTTAAGAGGATTAAGGATTAAATAAGCACAAGATCAGAGGCTAGACTAGGGCCAAAATAAACAAATCTATTTAGTCAGGTATAATAAGCGGAGATCAGAAGAAATGAGAGGAATTAGAAGACAGTAATGAAGAAGGTGACTTGCAGAGAATATTCAAGATACAGAGGTCACAGACAGAGTTTCTAAACCACAAACCAGAATTATTAAATTGAAAACAGATGACATGCAGAAAAACAGGCCATGATAGCCAGATGGTAAAATTCTGTGAAGAACTGTCTGAGGATAAAAAAGCCCTGTTAAATAATATTGTTTCGACAGGTGGCAGAGAACCATGACATGAAGAACTGAAACAAAATTTGCAGTCAAAAATTCAAGAATAGACTAGTACTAGGTACCTTGCCTAGTCAGGGTACTAATACATTCTTCCCAGATTGAATGTCAGTGCTAGAGATGACTTGGTCCAGGTAGGAACACAGAAGACTTTGTATTAATAATCATTGCATTACCAAGAGAAAATAGTGGGAAGATTTGTATAACAACAAACAACTTTCTTTTATTCTCTGGGATCAAAATCAACACTGGAAGCTTTTAGAAAAGGTTTTCAGAGATGTCAGTGATCCCCAAAATCTGGGGTCTTTTTCCCCACAGAAAAATGATTAACTTTGAACAGTGAACTGGTCTCAGAGACAGTTTCTAACATTTCACACAAATTTATGATATTTGTCCATCTCTTCACAACAATGGGTTGCCCACTTTCAAGAAAGTGGACTACAAGACAAAACACTATCCTCACTAAATTCCATCACCATGAAAACAGAATTCCACATCATATGCAACCCAAAGCAGCACGTGTCAAAAGAGACCTCTGCTCTTGTCACTCCTTACATTGTTTAACATGATCTTTCAGACTCTGTGCCACACATCCATGTTTCAGCAGTCTTTATTTTCTTGCCCACTTCCCCACTAGCATTCAAACAGTCACCAGCTAGTGTGTAAGGTTGTCTTTAGGGACCTGAGTGCTTTACATTATAGATCCTGAAATATTTCCCTGTAGCTATGACCTCAGTTTGATTGAATTCCTGAATGAGTATATTTGTAAATATCTCTAGACACCTAAATACCCCTAAACCCCTGACTATCTGCTTCAGAACAGGGCAAGATCTGATGTAATAGAAAAGGGCCTTACACTGAGCTGGGGCTGAGTGAGTGCTGAGGAAGCCTTTGGGACAGGAGTTTAGGAAGTCCTTCTACCATTTGCCCAGATTTCAGATGAATTCAGCTACACTGAGTGTCAGTACCTTAAGGCATGGAGAACACAGTGTGCATTGCCCATGTTCCAGATGAGCACTGTGCTGGGGGCGATGTGGGCTGTGGCCATTCCCTCTTTGCAGAGATGTGGGACAGGGACAGCTGGTCCATGGGATGGTGGCTCAGTCACAGCCCGAGTCCTGCTGCAGAGGCAGGAAGGTGGGCTTGGGAGAGAGCTGGGAGAGGCGGGTGGTCCAGGCACCAAAGAGCAAGAATCCCTGCAGACATCCAAAGATAACTATCTGACTTGTGGGGCAGAGCCCAGAGATACCAGGATTAACTAACTTAAAAGCAAAAGATTTAGCCAGACAAAGATTGTATATAATCCAATGTATACATAAACGCCTCTTACAGTGCCCAACCAGTGAGCCAAAGTGCTTGGAAGTGACTTCTTAGTGGGAAACCACGATATCTAATGGTTCTGAGAGATGGGTTAGAAGGCATGGTGTCTAGTTTCTTGCTTGTGAAACTTCTCAAGCCATTTTTGAACACATATTTTTAGCTCAAGTAAAACTGAATTTCAGTGAAACACGGAGTAAAGGCTTTGTCCCCCTGCACTGTGTGAGGGAAGCAGACGAGTGATGTGAAGGATCTATGCAACCATAGGTAATTATGAAATACATATGCAGGTGGTGTTTGGGGACACAAACTGTGGTGTCCACTGATAGCAGTTAGTGTAAAATCATAACTTCACAAAAACAATATCCAACCTTTAGCACAATGTTTTCAGGTAGGGCTTTTTCCTTCTTTTGTGGCACACCTACTCAGCTGTGTGCATAGATTCAATTTCTTGTTAATTATGCTGCATGTTAGATGATATGGTTAAAAACCCGATCTGCTATTTTCTACTTCACCAGATGAGGAAAGAAAAGCCCATCTCCTTATAAATGTGAGAAATTAAACAGCAATGAAGGATGTACTGGATGGTGGGCTTTTCTTTTTCTTCAGACAATTATTATTTGGATTCAACTTCTCTCCTGAGTTAAAGGCTTATTTATTTTTTCAACTGCCAACAAGCACTACTTTGTTAATTAGAGCCATTTCACAGGTGCTTGTGCCACTTCATGTCCCAGGGAGACTTGTCTGTGGGATCATGAGAATTTTCTAATCATAACTCTGAGAATTTGATGTTTTAATCTATACTGCTGCCCTTTGCTAACAAGTACTGAACACATAGCATTTTATTATCTACAGCAAGATTATGTCTGTAAGAAGATATTGCATGCTATAAAAATCCAGGGAACCAGGATCATTTTGGTGCTACATTATATGCTAATTAATTACTTCTAACACTTGGCACAAAACAAGAAGAAAATCTTAAAATCAGCATATCTGATTTGTAGTAATCCAAATATGTAACTAATATTACCACAATATTATGGTTCAAGCAAGGCAGGGAGAAAATAAATTCATAGCTGAACCACTTTAGGGGGAAAACATTCAAATTTAATATACCACCCACAAGGAAGCCAGAAGCCATGTTTGCTGTTGTTAAAAAAACAAAACAAACAAAACCTCTCAATACCTACTCACCCTTTTTGGTGCTGTGGATCAGATCCAAGGAATAACATCATATTATCACACCAAGTGAGTGAAATCATGTTAGCAAGTGTTTTTATCTGAGTGTTGGTGACACCTAACAGATATTCCCCAGGGCACTGGCAGGTCACAGATTCATTAAAGTATTTGCTTCCCTGAAAAACAGTGATTCTTAACCATCTGTAGAAAAATTAGTTTTGCTAATCTCTCTGCTGATGGGCCATTCAGACACTGGGTCCTGTGAGTGCAGCTATAACTCATTAATTGTGATGTAGGAATAAAGCATCACAAACCATGGGAGAAGCAAAGAGAGCAGACCAAGGGGCAGGAAGCAGGGAAGCCTGTAATGAGAATCCAAATGGGTAAAATAGCACTAGAAGAACATCCAGATAAGAAGGAAGAGAAAGGAAAGGAAAAACAAAAAGTAATTATTGAATCCAGTTGATCCTGTGATGGAGTCTGTGTTCTTTTTCTGCTCTCTGTCCTTTGTAAGGGTAATTGCAGTTTTCAGATAGAGTTGTGGTTTCATGGTGCATCCTGACACTCAGCTGTAATCCCAGAACATTTCTAAGAAATTGCATAAACCCCCAAACAATCTCACAGTAGTGGTAGTTGGCAGAGGGAAGGACCAGCGATGGTATTTCTGTCAGGAGAAATGCTTGGAGTCTGAGCACTGCATTTGACAGCTGTGCTGAGGATGGCAGCTGTCATCCTGCTGCAGACACAGGCTGAGCAGCAATGGAGAGGAAAGGGAAAGCTTGAAAAGTTGCTGTCTGGCAGGTAAACACGTGCTGTAGGCATTTATGTAAAGAGCTGTGTTCAACCTTTCCTTCCCTACACTTGGATGCACTCTCACAATCGTGTGTAAGAGCCCTTGTCTCTGCTCAGATGCAAACTCTCTGGCAGAACATTTAAAATGGATGTCTTTTTGAACTTAATGGAGCTGCCTCCATGCTTGAGGCTGAGCTGGCAGGATTGGAGGCCTGATGGTGTGACAAATAGCAAAGGACCCCTGAAGGGCTGCGGAGGCCAGATTCCAGCTCTAATCAGATGGCACCTCATTGCTGCACAGACACAGGGCAGGGCTTGCACTCATTCTCTAATTTCTCCAGCACAGCTTATGTCTCCTGCTGTCCCCAAAAATAAAATTAAAAAAAAAACACAAGAGAGGAGAAAACAATAGCAAAGCATGTCTCGTACTGTGTTTGGGAGGTGCCAAGCAGCTTGTGGAGGCTGCTGCTGCAAAAAACGAGCAAATGACAGTGATGTGAAGTTAATGAGGATCAGGACAGTTGGCGGTGGAGGTTTCTGGGCTGCAGGAAGGAGGGGGGCTCTCAGGAGGTCCCGATAAGCATTAGCAGTTTGGGATGCTCAGCCAAAACTTCTGTGGTTTGCCTGTTAGTACTGAATTTCTTTTTTGTTCAGCCGTTACTTTATACTGTGCGGTCTGGCCAGCAGTTGTACAACAGCATTTAAAATATACAACATGCTGTGAGACAGAATGCAGCTACCTTGTCAAGGATGCCAGCATTAAATTACAAAGAGGCTAGTATGTTCCATATATGGGATATGGCCACTTTGCCTGGAAAAGTCCAGATAGCCAACCTCTGTTATTGTTCAGTTTGGGATGCAGCAGCTGCCTTGAGCAGAGCGAAGGAGGGGGAGGAAGGGAAAGGAAAAGGAGATGGGTGATCCCAGTTGGGTCTACCAGAAGTCTGGCCTGGGAGAGAGAGATGTGCTTGGTAATCTTTCTTTGAATGAATAAAATGGAAAGAAAAGTAGTTGTATAATGCCTCCACAATGCTCATGCCAGGAAAGTGCAAGGGTTGTTTGCAGGATGCATATAGCAAAAACTGTGATTATGGTTTTTGAAGTGAAACAGTGGAGAAACTCTGCATTTACCTGTGGGTTTGGCTTTCTGTCCTTTATTTTTTTAAATTTGCTGAAATTGATTTCTTCATGAACATTACTGGCTTTTAGAGAAAATATATAGAGTATGACATTTGAACAGCAACACTGCTGTGACATATCATAATCCATAATTGATGCTCTTTTTGTAGTAGTTAATTCTGTATTAGTGAAAATAATTTTCATACTCTTAAAGGAGGTGAAACTGAATTTACTCTAGAAGCTGTGTGACAATTACAGAGAAAATCTTAAAACAATCTTGTAAGAGAAAGAATAAAAAAGACGCCAGATTAACTTTGAACTTGGGAGTCTCCCACACTGCAAATCAAGTGCATTGTCATACAAAGCACAGGTGTACAACACATGTACAGGTTAAAATCTAGTCTCAAGTGCTGTGATGACAGTTTTGGGTTCATAATGCATACATCCAAAAGCATACTTGCATGTCGGCTATAAAATCAGGTAGGACAGGTATACGGGAATTTGTTTCTAAGTTACAGTATTGTAAATGTAGCTCTGCTCTGTTGATATCAAATAAACTATTCACATGTGAATTTGTTCTAGAGTTCTTTCATTTCTTTGGGATAATAGTTTTGTAGACACCAATAAGTAAATACTTATGTATCTGTCGCTGTTATAGACACAGAGAAAATTATCTTTTCTGTGGTCTGATAAGAGCAGAGGGAATTCTCTGCAGGAGCAAGTCTGATACATGCTGTGGTAAGGATATAAAAGGGCTGAAAACCCCTTGGAGGTTTCACAGCTTTCTAATTGACATAATGCAGCATAAATGGAAGAGATGAGTTAAAATAGATTGGAAGTTTGAAGAAAAAAGCCAACATAAAGTTGTTTATCTGACATTGACAAAATAAAAATCAGTTTGCATCAGAAACATGCAGAAAGTAATTTTTCCCACCTTACTGAAGTAGATTTCAGCAAATTTTTGTTAATAGCATAGCAGTTGAAAGTAGTAAATGTTTTAGGTAGTGATGAAAAATCAGTGAGATTTTTTTGATTGCAAGTTTTCAGAAAAAAATAGCAGTTTGAGCTCTGTGATCCAGTTTAGCACGGTCCACGTAAAGCTTGGCACAGGATCAAACTTTATGGGCAGAAGCCTTTAGAGGGTGTGTGGCATAAGGATTGAACCCTCAAAAACAAAGTGTGCTGCCTGTGTTTTGAGATCCACCACCTTGGGTTGTGAAAAGAAAGGGGAAAATTTGCAGAAGGAGAAAAGATGTTATGCAAACTCTAGAAATGAGTCACTTTGTTGGTTTTGTTCATAGCGTGCACCTAGAAGCCCTGAGTCAGCTCCAGGCCAGCACTAGGCACTGTATTCCACACATAAGAAATAAGGAGATTGCTGTCATCAGGCTCATACTGGCTGGGAGAGGTTTGCCAAACTGTTCTGCCATAAGAATGCACTTGTTGGCCAGACTGGAAACAAGAGAGAATTTCATAAAGAACCCAACAGAAGTTTTGCATCAGCTTTGGTTTCTTCAGGCAACAATAATACCAGAACAGAAAATAAAAAAAATAAAATAAAAAAGAAAGATAGTGACTATTGGGTTTTAATCATCTTTGGAATTAATTAAAATACATAAAAGTGTTAGCAATGAGCTGTGTCAGCTTTGCTAAAAGGCTGATCAATATTTACATAATTCATTCATCCTGCTGAGTGAGAAGCTGGCAGTCAGAACAGCATCACTTATGCATAATACTACTGCAACAGGAAAAGGAAAATATTTTCTACATCCTGAATCAGTTATTTAAGGCCTCTCTACCTCCTTGGGAGTATGACAGAATCGATCAGCCAAGCTGAACAGCACTGGCATTGCAAACATTTATTCATACCATCTGGTACAAAGTCAACTCCAAGTAACAAAGGATTTTATTTTCCCACAAAGGCTGAAGGTTACATAAATGTTACCCACATTCTTGTGGCATCCCAACATGTTATTCTCACGTGCTGTAGAGAGATTGACAATTCCCAGACCAGAACAAGGCAGACAGCCACGAAGATTCCTGCAGCACAATTGCTTACTAATACCACTAAATGTGGTATTTTAGACCCCTTGAAGAGCCGTATTGCACAGATAATATACATGGCCCAACATGACAGGGAACACCTCCAGTGGTTAAATCCAAGGGTAGTAGTGTAGGATTTTTTACTGATATGGAATGACCACTAACTTGAACTCACTTATGGCTCTGATTCATTCAGCTGCTCATACATAAGCTTGGCATCTTGAACTTGTGAAATAAATACATATTTGATGCTTCTCCAGTGCATAGTCTGTCACACTTGCTGCTTTTTTCTCCTAAATATTCAGATCCCCACATGAAACTTGTTAACCTTCATCATAGCTATAAATATCCTCCAAATGAATTTTAATACTTAAATCTTTTGTAAAGGGTTCTGCAAAAAGAAAAGTTTAAGAAATACAGACAACCCTTCAGAGACTTTAATGATGTGGGGGCAAAGTATAAAGAAAATGTATTTTCATAACTTCCCTTCCAGAATCTTGTGTACTTTATTTACAGACTTACTATTGAGGCATTTCTATAAAACAGTTTCAGGCTTTTAGGGCACAAGGACACACTGGGGTCTGAAATGTGGCACATTTGCTCACCTTCTGCTGATCTCTCCCATGCATGAGGTAATCTGATGGCCCAGCTCCTCCAGCAGCTCCCACTCCATGCAAGGGGCTGCAGACACAAAGCTGCCAGGGAAATTTTATATTTGAACATTCAGGAATGTAGTCAGAATAGTTTTTTCCCTGAAAGAAGCATTAAAGGAAAATAAAAGAAGAGTGGAAGGGAATTCACATATGCTTTGGGAGAGAAAACACAAGCAGAAAACTTTTTTTAAAGAGGAATTTTATATGTTTTACATGAAAATGAAAGATCTGTTTATCCAATGTGCAGCTCATTCTTCTGTTTTCATGTTGCTTTATTCAGAATGTATTTTTCATGTAAGATTTAGCTCATGCTTGTTTTTTTCCCGAGATATGTGAGACATTCTGAATCTCTCTAAATGAACAGCTACAAAGAAAATTTTATATTGGCTGCTCTGCTTTGATGGAGCAGGTTTTCAACTGTAAAGCCTATAGGATCACTATGATAAAGGGCATGGTAATCTCTAGCTCTAAAGATTAATCAAGAGTGTAACATATACTATTGATTTTTATTTCCACTAATTAAAAAAATATCCTCAATTCCTTTATGAAGCTACTGAGATCACCTCTGAGTAACAGAGAAAATGGGAAAATCAGAACGAGACAGTAAAAACTTCCCAACAATCCTTTAAAGCTCTTCCTTTTAAACATGAGATGTGGCCACACACCAGAGCCTTCTATTCAAACCTGTGTTTAGAAGCTGCTATGGAAATTTCCGTAATGAAACATCAGACCAAGACCAGCTCTTGCTGGATTCAGATGAAGATCTCTCTCTTTTGACAAAGCTATTAATGCCTCAATTAGGTGAGAGTGTTGAGTGTTATCTCTTAGAAAGCAAATTCGGAAGTCCCAAAGTCAGACACTGTCAGAAGCTGCAAGGGCTTCTGGAGGAAGAAATCACTGTTTGCATACTCTGGTTATTTCTTTTCCTTAGTCAGGCAAAGCACTGCTAGGCATATGTCTCACCCACAAGCAGGAGCATGTTTGAGAGTTTGGATTTCATAATGGCCTGCAGCTTTCTAGGTAACTCCTGAATGGCATGGGGCACTCTGTTTGTGGTATGGGCAAAGAAGAATTTTTATTTTCTCTTGTAACAATTTTATCTCAATATAAAACCTCTGACTGTCTCTTGAACATTGCAATATTTAGTCAGTTAAACAAGGCAAAAATCTGGCAAAAAAAAGACCTAATTTATCCTTGTCTGACTGATTCCCAGTCACCTAAGAAAAGAAGCTGTCAAATAGAAAGCCAAATCCTGTAGCACCTACACAACAGAAGAAAGCAATGGGAATGTTCTCTGGGAGATCAAATAAGGACTAGAGTGTTTGATTTCTATAGCAAGAATAGTGCACAATTTCCAGATGTTTATGACTTTGAAGAAAAACTGGTTTAGAGATAAGGATCTCAGAAGAGCTCACACTGAGTGCTGAGTGCTGCGCATATGAGACGGGCAATACTTCAACTTCTGATCCATGTAATAAAGAAGACTTTCATTTAAGGCACCAGACAAGACTGTCTGTTGGTCATGTGACTCAGAATTTTCTTAATGGCATTGTTTCAGACTTCTGCAAAGCTAAAATTTAAAAAAAAAAAAAAAACAACCAAAAACAAAAACAAAAAAAGGCCTATAAAGCCACAGCCCTTTCTATTTCTGTTATGAGACAGTTTGGTCAAAATGTTAACATTATTGACCATATTCCCAGCTTGACTATGCCAGGGTCCTACCAACACAACACTTCACAAAAGAATATATTTGGTTCATATTTGTGTGTTGAATGAGTGGAAGAAACAGTGTTCTAGTGATTTAACTTATTTTCTTGAGATCCCATAAATAGATTAAGATGTCTAGGTATGAGTGAAGACCATTGGTGAGACAATCATTGCTACTTTCAGTGTTTATATTGCCATCAAAGAAGGGTGAGGAGTTTGCAGGATTGGGATAAGAACAGGAAACAAGAAGGTGTTTGAAAACACAATCAACTTCCTTGGTGTAAACAGAAGTAATTTTACTCAAACAGTCAAAACCAGGAAATCAATAATTTATTCTTTAGACTATTATGGCTGTTTCTTGTAATTCTTATTTGCCATTTAGATGAAAGGTAGGAATATCCTATTTCCTTGGTACATGAGTTCTGAACCAGAGGTGTCTCCCTTCCTAGGTAGAGGGTTCAGAGACAACACCGGAAATGCACTGGAGGACCTGATTTTTCAGAATATTTTAATTTTATGTCTAGAGTTTGATAAAATCAGTTAATTATGAAGGAATCTTTTTTTCATTTTTGACCTTCAATCCTGAAGTTTAACAAGAAAACAACAGTTCAGATAGTTGGACATTTGGAAAAAACCTAGTCATCAGATAGAGATCGCTATCAGAGTTAAACTAAACTAATTCATAAACTTGTGTAATTTAAGTAGAATGAAATGCAGCACATGCTTAAGTGTCTCAATATTAATCTGGTCCTTAAAACAGGCCCACAAAATAGACTTTAAGGGATGGATCTTTTCTTCTCCTAGCAATGGAACGTCTGTTAGGGCAGTGAGAGCAGCCTCCCAGTGAGATCATATCCTAACTCACCAGCTCTGCAAGTGCCAGGCACTAAGAAACTGCTACAAGACAACCTGTGGCATGTTGACTTTTCAATCTGATTTTAACATTCATTGACCAGACTATACAGTTAATATTTTAAAAGATTTTGCTATTCTCTCCCTGTAAATCTATAGTTTAAAACAGGCATGTCCTTTTTCAAAGCTTCTATAAGGAAGAGGCTTGTGTTAAACATTTGTCCCACTGCTAGCTTTAAAAATTGCTTACCTTTAATATAGTTACCACAATATGCACAATTCATTTTTGCACAATAGGAGTCCATCTTTTTTTCGTCTCCAGAAAATATGCAAAAGCAGGTGGCTATATTTCCTGAGAAAAATCTATTTGAAATATTTACTTGTTTTAAAGTACACTTAGGAATCTTAAATGATCTCAAGAAAATTGTGTTTTTTCTTTTCACCTATAGTTTTAAATATTCTCAAAATCTAGATTTTATGCATTTTATGTCTGTGCTATTTATGTATTATTTTCAGATTAGGAACAAAAAATCCAAGTAACAGTTGTGAAATACAACATGCGGTATTTGTTTTTCAAGTAGTTTGCTCAGTGGTTGCAGTGGACAGGGAATGCCTAAATACATGTTTATGTGGCTTAATTTAATTTCATAATTATTGTAAACTACTGATACTGTAAACACAGCACAACATCTGAAAGGACTTCAGTGGACATTGTGGAAAAATGCTGTCCAATCTATTTTAAAAGTGTGAAAAAAATGTCTCATGATTTCACAATTATTTTCTTGGGTTGATGTCTTGTTAGCTTGGTTAGGCGTTTTTTTTGGGTTTGTTTTTATGGTTTTCACTTAAAGATTCTGGATTGCAATTTTTGGAATAGTGAAAGAGAGGTTTGGTCAATGAAATAATAAAATCTTTTGAATCCATATTCCTAGATGAAATCATAGTTTTACAAAGAGCCCTTTTTCCTAGTGAAGTTCACAAATTAGATTTTGTTACTGGTAACGTTCCCATTTTTGGCAAACTGGAGTTTTATGAGCATTTTTGGCTGAGAAGCCCTGTAAATCTGAAATAGCTTTGCCCTCCATGCGTCCAACCATGAAATGACACAAAATATTGACAGAAGTGAGCCCCTTTTCCATGAGAGCTCCCTGGCAGGTGGGTGGCACGGCAGGTCCCCGGCAGCCTGGATGAAACAGGATTCTGCACAGCTCCTGCACACAGCTCCTAGCTCAGTGGATTTTGTTGGGATTTGAAGGCATTTAACACCTTGGGGTCAGCCAGCCCTGGGGGCTTGGATCACCCAGCCTGTGGGGACCAGGAGGTTCACGGTTGAACTCAGTGATCTTGGAGGTCTTTTCCAACCTAAATGGTTCTGTGGCTCCAGGCTCTTGCTTCCCATCCAGCTCAGAGCAGTGCTTCTACCACCTGACACAGCCACTTTTACCTCTTGAGCCCCTTTGTGATTTATTAATTTAGACACACTTTTAAGCCTCGGAATGGAGGGATGGATGGACATGATCCAGCTGGGGTTCAAGCTGTACTCCTTTTATTCTGTCACAACTCTGCTCTCTGTGATTTCACTGGGGTATTTAAGCACACCATGCCACACTATGACCAGGGGACTTTCCTCCTTTGTATTAAAAATAACAAACTATTGAATAGCAGGGATGTTTTTTGATTCATTTTACTCTCGTGAAGAAACAAATGATGGGCTCTAAACCAGGAAATTCCCACACAGATTTTTAGAACCAAAGACACAGTGGATGAGGTGGAAGGGAAGGTGAAAGGCAGATGAAAATTTATTTAATCTTCTTTATCTGGGAAGATGCTACAAATGTGGACATGCATTTCTATGTAGAAAATTTGAAAGTGTTGCATAACTCATATTTAAAATAGTAATTGAAATGTATAGTGTTTATTATGTTCCCATATGTTTGCAATCAAGGTATGTCTCTATTGGATGGGAAGCAAAAAGCTATAATTTGCTTCTTAACATCAGAGCTATTGCACATTCATTTAAATCGCTTTATTTATCTTCTTCCCCATAAAGAACCTTCCATACTGTAAATTTATTGAATGGTTAATGGTCCAAAAGTATGGGGTTCATTACAAAATGAAGTATTTATTGCAGTGTTAATTAAATAAAAGCATTGTAATCTTTCCAAATTGAACAATTATGCTCATTTGAACATTTTAAACAGAAAATCTTTTATATACTAATTGAGTTGCGTAATGAAAAGCACGTGTAATGGAAATTTTAATCAAAACAAATACTGAAATAATTTGAACACTTTTTTGCAATATAAAAGGTCTACCTCAGTTTTTATTAGAAATATTATAACAGCCAGATTAGTTTCAGAACTCATGACCTTTGAGTGCGGTATATTATTTCTGAGCTGATAGGCCACCCTCACATACCAGTTGGCTAACCCCTTAAACATCAAAGTTACTGCTTGGCTACCAGCCCCAAGCCATGACAGGCTGGCTGCGAGCCCAAGCCCTGACAGGCTGGCGCAGGGCCCGCAGCGGGGCTGACAGCGAGGGGCTGATGAGCGATGCTGGCAGCGCCAGCGCCAGCGCGGGCAGGGCGCGCAGCGGGATGCTGCAGGGAGCGATGGCTGCATGGCTGGCTGCATGGGTGCATGGATGGATGGATGGATGGATGGCACCTCGCCCTCCACGGCCTGCTCACACCCAACTCTTTATTTTCCCACCCATATCTGCAATTAGATTTCAAACAGCTCCGCCGCCTCGCGTCTTGTTCCCTTTTCCAGGCTATTCTTCGGCTTGGCTCTATTTCCCGTTCTGAACTCGTGCTGGCTTTGATTTATCATTTGCAGACAAAAGCTGAATAATGTGTGTTCATTCGTGAGTATGAAGAAAATTCCTGAAAGATGAACTTGCAGCTGAATATTTTCTGTTCACAGGAATACACATAACCCAGCCTCTTTTACTGGGAGTTTTCTTGTTTGTACATTCAATTCCCATTTTACAATGATAAATTGAGGAAAAGAAAAGGGGCTATTTAGATATTTTTCTCTGCCTCATGTAGTTGCACTGTAAGGGGAGTGGTCCATTAGCTGACAAGAAGGCTTTGCTGGGGTTATTGAGAGATTTAAGGATAAATCTCCAGAAAAAAACACCATGTAATTAAAAGGTATCAGCTTAAAGCTGACAGCATATTGATGAAAATACTTTGGAAGCAAATTCCTACTGAGTTTATCCATAAAGTGAACAATTTTTTATTGGAATATAAAACAGTAATCCCTTAAAATGACTGAACATATAGTTTTCTGTAATAAAATTGACCTAATTCTGTAATAAAATGGACCTAATTTAGCACAAGTGCAAAAAAACGCAGTTTTATTAAGCAAAGAGGCTATATTTTAGATCTAAACCTCGAAAAACATCATGGATGTGAAATATATGCATAGCAAGGGATTTTAATGGAGATAAAATTGTATCTAAAATGTAAAATCTGCAGAAGTGTTGAAAGCCCCTGTGCTGGGGATGATTTTTACCTAGTGTGCACTGACTGTACAGGATAAAGCAGGTTATTCCTTCACTCTGACTCATCCCAGGAGAGCCTATCAGCATTAACAATCTCCTCTGTTACACCTTCTGTCTTTGGAGCTCTTGAGTGGGAGGCTGAACATTACCATGGATGGGCATTCACAGAATACTGGTGAGGGTGAGTGATTACCAACAAGTTATGGCTCTGATATGTCCAGATCACTGCTAATGGGATGTGACAAACCCCAGGGAAGAGTCAGCTAGAGCAGCCTTTCATATTTCAAAAGCTATTTTCGTCCCTTCTCCCAGGAAGTCTGAATGAAGTAGGAGGAACCTCTCACAGTGAAAACTTGTTCTTATTTTTCTTCTATTAGTTTGGAGTGGATGTTCTGCTGTTCAGAGCAGAGTCAGTGCAAGCAGGAGGGAATCTGGCTGCAGACTTTCTGAAGTTATCCCATCACAGTCTAGCAAGCTAGATGAAAAAAACCCCCACAAATGAGGAACAAATATGCAGAACAATATATATGCAGATCACAAAGCCCACCTTTATGCATAGGAATGATTAATGCCATGACCAAGGATAGTGTTGAAAATATGGCCATGTTGTTATTTATTATGTATAGCTTTTACCACCTAAACCACTGCAGAACAGATTCTTCTTTCCTGGATAGCAGAGAGAAAACATTTCCAGCCAGAATAGATTTGACTGCTTAAAAATCCAGGTGACCCAAACTAAAATGACTTCACAATACAGTTTAAGTTAATATCCAGACTTTACTTCCTAACTAAGACATCTAAGTTTCACTTAAGAAAATGGAAAGGAGAGAGGGGAGTTTGTTGTCTTTTTTTTTCTTTTCTTTTTTTAAAATAAAGTAGGGAAACCATTTTTAGTCTTATTGCAACCATCTGTGGGAAACACCAAGATGAATGAACTCAAGATAAAGGAGCAGCAGACAAAACATCACTGTGTGCACCCACCAAAAAGCGTGTTTGAGAGTTCAGCAGCTCATGGTTCATTCCAGGGCACTGGGATAGGGAGTATTCTGCAGCCCTAAGGCAGAGCTGTGGGCAGCCTCTAGGGAGGGGAAGGGGGCAAAGCATGTCCATGGAGAATTGAAATTTTTGCTGCTGAGGGCCTGCAAGGCATGGAGATGAGGGTTTTGCTTCTGGAGAAGAAGCTCTTCCTTCCCTCCACAGGCTCTGACCCTCTTGGACAGCACCCACCTGGCATGGTGCAGGGGTCCCCAGTCAGCTTTTAGTAGTGCTTTTCCTGCAGAACAGAAACAGTACAGTAATTCCACTCCTATAAAGCACATCCTTTTGACTAAAATTTTGTTCGAAACCCTGAAGTGAGCCTTATAATCCGGTGCGCCTTTTAGTTGCAAAATTACTGTAGATTTTTGCCTGTAAATTAAAATACAGTATTTTCACAATTATAAGCCGCACCTGATTATAAGCCGCACATCTGGGTAGCCCGGAAGACCGCAGGATTTGTCCATATATAAGCCGCACCGCAGTTTTTATTTTTTTTTTAAAGCGAGGATCCATGTGTAACAAGTTAGTAACAGAATCGCGCCAGGGTTTGGTGTCAGGTGCTCAAGTTGCAAACAGTTTTCATAGACCAGCGAAGCCTTTAAAGGCAGCCCCAGGTGCCCTCCCCAGCCGGCTCTCACTTGCAGGTTGGCATTTCACTGGGATTTGTCCATAGATAAGCCGCACCTGATGATTAGCCGCACTACTGGGGTAGGCTGGATTCTTCAATGAAAAAGGTGCAGCTTATAATCATGAAATGACTGTATTAACTCTTATACTGCTAATAACTGCTACAAGAAGTATTGGGAACTGCATTGCGTGGCCTGTTCATGAGCTGTGGCAGCAGATCCCACAGAGGGGACCTGCACAGGAGTTGCTGCCTGCTCCCCTTGCCCCCACCCCACCAAGTGTCCCCACTGAGTCCCACCAGCTCCCTCCTCTGCCTGACCATCAGGCCTGGCAGTGGATTTGACTTGCTGGGACATTCCCTCCTGTCCTTCCATGGTTATCCACAAGCACAGCAGTGTTTCGTGGAGAATGAAGAGATGGCCCTGGTATTCCTAATTCCTCTCTTTACTGGCTTGGGAGGAAGGCAAAGGGATAATGTGGTGAAGCAAGCATCTTACCTGCTAAAATGCTCCTAAACCTGGTGGAGTGCTGGGAGCAGAGACTTTGCTCATTGCTGTAAGCAGAGCTCTATTCAAGAACAGAGACAGAAATCTACCCCCTCAAAGCCAAAGTCCAGCAAGATACAGGAAGGAGGAATAAGGGTTACAACTTTTATCTCAAACATATTAGCAGGTGTTGAAGGAAACTCAAATTTGCCTACTTCCAGGGGTTATTTCAGGATTATGAAAAAGTGACATAAAGAAGGGCTGTTTCTCCTGCAATTGCCTCAAATTAATCATTTTAATCTTATTTTTACATGATGTCTCATGTTACTTGGGATTTGGAGGTAAATCTCCCAATTGTTCCTGCTAGCCAGTGTGTTTCCAGAGCACAGATTCCTGGGAGGTGTGCTCCAGGACACCTCTTGGGCTCCTGCCATCACTGTGAGCCCAGGCCACAGTGTCCTGGAGCTAAATCCCAGAGGAGCTGCCAATGTTGCTGTGGGGCCTAGAGGATGGCACCCATGGTGTGTGCCCTGCTCCTTGCTGCCCCAGATGGGGCAGTGAATGTGCCCAGGGGGTGGGCTCACTTCTGCTGGGAAAAGGGCTCAGATGTGCCCAAATCTTGGAACAGGGGAGGGAGCAGAGCATCGCTGCTGCCTTTTACAACAGAAGGTGTTAATTTTGGATCTCATCTAGGAGCCTGCCATAGAATTGTCATTTGAGTTCTACTTACCCACCCTCCCTAATAAGAACTCTCCCTTGTAAGTATTTTGTTTCAAATATATTAAACCAAAACCAGAGTGTCAGCTCTCCACTGGTGCCACTACAATTTCTATATTTTACCAATTTAATTGGAGTTAAATTAATCCAGTTCACTGAAATCATCTCAGTTGATTGGAGCATGTTGCTAATGACCCCAAGGCTGTGGCTTCCTATGGGCCATTTGCTTAGGAAGCTGAACTCAATGCCCAAGGTGGGTCCCATCCAACTCAGACTATTCTGTGATTCTTTAATTCCCAGTCTCAATCAGGTTTAAGAACTTTGATGCTGAGCTATGTGCAGGTTGAAAAACCAGGTCATATCTTAGATATCCCCCTTTTTTAAAGGACAAAAAAAGTGAGTTAAAGAAAAAGGAGACTGTCTTAGCAGAAGTTAAATGCAGGGACCTGAGTAGGGGTTTGACATATTGGTGGCAGAATAAATATCCTGCTTTGTTAAAGCTTTCTAATATGTTTTTTTTTTTTTTTAATCAATAAGTTTGGTATCACTCATTAAAGACATTTAGCTGTTAATTCTCCTTAATTTTGGTGAGAGACAGGCACTCAGGTACTCTGGAAAATCCCACAAGTCACACACCTGCCTATTTAGGTAATTGGACATGTCTAAAAAAATATTAACATTAAATGGAGAAAATATCTTCATCACAAAGAAATTTGAGGTCAAAAGAGGCTAGAATATAGTAAGATTTTTTCTTATTGCAATAATGTGAATCAGCCTTAAATACCTAAAATGGACCAGAGGGACGGGGTCCTGATAGCTGGCTGTTAATCATTGGAGTGGTCAAAATGGGCCAAATTCTACAGCCATTACTCAGGCAAAACCCCCATGAAAAATCAGCGTAAGGTTTGCCAGGGTAAAGATTTGGACTTACAGTGGGTGATTGCTTAGTCTTTTATCATTTGTTAGATCAGCAAACTCCTCTCAGCATGCAGCGTGCACATAGGATATAATTTAGACCACCTACAGAACAGCTTGTCTGATTCCTAACTGCAAGCCATTAAAAACTAGAATGTAAATATGATATTTGAGCCAGTAGTGCCATCAACATAGCGTGGATTTCTGCTCTGAAATCAGAGGCATCTCTTGCCTGACTGGATTTCACAACCACTGTTTGTTTATGAATTGTCTTCTCGAGGCTGTGAAGATAAAAAGACCCTGAGTTGGTAACACACTCCTGATTTAAAGACTATAATTAGATTAGAATATAGCCTGGCTTTGGTTTAGTTGCAAAAGCATGGAGAGGGAGAAATTTTTTTTACCTGGATGCTGCTTTACATTTGAAGCAATTCCCTGATTTCAGCTCCTTGGCTGTGCAGGAGCTGGACCAGCAGTGCCCTACATGAAAGGTAACTTTTAATTAGCTAGAACAGGCTTCGGGAACTAAATAAACTTTGAGCCCCTATTCTCTCAGGAGCCATAGCATGCATGCCAGACCTTCAGAGCTGATCTGAGTGACAGCAGCATAACAAAAACCACTTCAGGAGCTGGGGAGAACCCAACATGCAGAGATCTGGAGTGAGCCATGTGTGAGGGCACAGGGAGGTGACAGCACAGCCAGGGCTGGGAGCCTGGCTGGGAACTGGAGCCCTGTGTGAGCAGCATCCACTGCCAGCACTGCCCTGGCTGGCTCATCCTCCATGGACGTTGTGCACGCTGTTCTTACCATGCTCTTGGTAATTTTAGAGTCACAGCCATTTACAGTGTATGGAATTTCAGTGGTGTTTATATTTCCATGTGAAAACCACGGATATGATGACTTAGTCATTTATGTAACATTAGGGGATAGATGAAGATGGGAATCCTGGCCTCTTTCCATCCTAAAGCATGCCTTATGTTTGTAACGTTATACCACATTTTGTTGGATGTATTTTTGCTGCATTGATGAATTTGTGATTAACGGGGTTTTATTGTAAAAATCCTGTACACAACTAAGAATTACATGCAATTATATGTGCAGAAACAAAGAAAAAAATATTTGGGTTGGAGTGCACAACTTTAATTTGGCCACATTGCTGGTTAGTCTCAACCCAATTGGGGAGTTTTTCTTTCAAAAACAAAGTAATTAAATAGCAGTAATGACACTATTGCATGCAGACTGAGAAGCATAAGGTGGCTTGTTAATGAGAACGACAAAGAACAGTGGAATTAAATGTATCCCTGGTGTAACACAGTTGCTAAAAATCAACATTACCACTGGGACTAATATGGTCTAAAATGGACTGTTTCCCAAGGCTGCCGCTATGTGAAAACTTCTTATCTTTGAGAAAAAGGGAACAGTGACCTCACTTTACATTTGCTTTCCTTTTCACTTGGCTTTTCCCACTGGTTTCAGTGTGGTTGTACAGGTGAAAATGAGGACAGAATTTGATACAACTATGTAAATAGGTACCAAATTTAGTGTCCTGCTGGGAAAATAGAATATGTTGAATCTGCCACTTTTTAAAGGGTTGCAAACAACATGGTTATAACATGGTTATATTAATGTAACTTAAATATATCCAGAGGCTGTGCTAAACTGGTGAACGGCAGCCAGGAAACTCCTTGTTATCTGAGGAATAATGAATTTCTAGAAGCTTCAGTTGTACCTCACAAGATGAAATCATAGTTTTTAAACTAACCTTTCTTTCAGATTTCAGAGAAAGATCCAGATGAGGCAGTGTTCCCCTGCTTATGGTCAGGACTCAAACTCTGTAGTTCCAGGGTAACTGAAGACTCAGAAGTGTCCCTGTGTTTGGAGCACCTCCTGAAGCATGTTGTTAAACTAATACTGAAATACTCACTGAGCAGTTGTTAAAAGTGATTATCAATTATAAGCTTGCTAAATTCAACCTGTTTTGCTTGCAGAAATGTTGCTGTAATTAAGGTCTAATCCAAAAGTCACCGTCTCTGTATAAATAATTTCAGTTCTAGACAGAGAAGCAATTCTGGTGGTTCAGCATGCAAGTGCTCCATGTTGATAAATCTTTATGCATGTGTGAGAGAGGAAAAATAAATTCAGAGAGGAAATCTAATTCAGCTTTACACTTCTAAGAAGTAATTGTAGGCAACGGTGAATAAAAATAAATATTAAATTATGAAACATAGGTTGATGGCTTCCACTTAACAGTTTTAAAGCTAAATTTATGCATGGGAGGATTAATATAGAACAATAACATTGCACCCTCCAGAAGGCCAGAGGTTGAGAAAGAATAATATATCAAAGTTATACTAAGATATAATACTCTATTCCCTATTTTTTTTTTTTTTTGGTGCAGAATAACATGTTTTTCTTGGATAGAAGGATTTTGTGTCAGCTCTTAGCCATTTACAGTTTCTTCTGGCATCCAGACTTGGGAAGCTAACATTTATCTGGTTGGGCTATTAGCACCTTACAGCCCAGTCTGAAACTTTCTTTAGTCCCTATACTAAATAAATTTAGCAGATCCTAGGAATCATAGTTTTCTCTTTACAGATGCCCTTTAACCTCTGTGACTGTTCCTAGCTCTATATTTATTTACATAAAGCACAGTACTTCTGTGAAACACTAGACTGCCTACCTCTACAATCATTTCCCGCTGTGGGGGGGAAACTCCCCCCGATCTTGTCAATATGCTTCAGTTTTCATTTGCCTCCATGTAATCATCCTCTGTGATTTAAAGGGTGGGAATATGTTGATCTTCATTACATCACTGTTTTAAAGGAATGATAGTGTATACATAGCCAGCTTTGGGTGCATGGATTGGAATCAAGTTAATTTTATTCTGAAAGGAATTTAGTGAGCACTGAACAACTTGATTTACAACATATCTCAGCTATGGATCCTAATAATAGTTGGGATGGGGTTTTAGAGAGGCTAGAACTGCAGCTGGCTTGGCTGACTTTTGAGCTATGTTACGGGTTTTTTTCTTGGGTGTAAAATTTACTCTGAAGGTGTCTTATATGGGATGAGCACAGCAGAACTTGTTTGGGGTTTGCACAGTGCAGCTTTGGTAGCCAGACCCAACACAGGCTTTTAATGGGTGCCACCACCCATCCCCACTAAAATCCAGGTAAGAAAATTTGTCAGAACTCAGCAACCCTTCCTAGCAGGCCAGGCATCACGTGCTCCTGCTTCAAGACTACTTAGGGATTGGAAGAGTGTCTGAAATGAGGATCAGCTTTAAAGCCAAATTTTCACCAACAGCTTGGTTGTTCTTGCTGCTTTCACTGCAGCTTGCTGAGTGTGAGTCTCCACGTGTGAGGGGCTCCAGGGAAGGGCAGTGACCCCCAGTTCTCCTCTGAGGTGGAAGGGGTGTCCTCGGCACAGACACACTCCCCTGGCCAGGGAAGGGAGGCAGCTGCAGGCTTCCAGTGCCTGCTTGTCCCTGCTGTGCACAGTGAATCCCCCACAAACATCTGCGCCCATGCAGCATCCAGTGCATCCAGTGCCAAGCTGGTGGCTGAGACACAGCATCCAGAACATTCTGCTTTGAATTCCAGAATGCCTCTCTCTTCACTTTAAGGAAATGCAATCCCATAGCTAATTATTTCACTGCTGAAGGATGGCTTTCCAGGCATGGTACCTTCCCTTTTACAAAATTTATGTCTGTTTTATCTAAACCACCAGAAATCATAATAACTACCCTCCTCCACCTCCCTTTTTTTTTTACACGTAAATTTGCTATCATTCCTTCTCATACTTGAATGTTCTCCCACCTGTCCTCAATTTAATCCATGAATGTAAGCACATAAATCTTTGTGACATTTTGGCAGAGAGTACCTATTTTCAGATGACTCCTTTAGGAAACTCTGAATCCAGGTGTTTGTTTTTTTGTACAGAGTGTTGCAAAAGGGGAATTTTAATGTGACCGTACAACCAAAAAACTGGTTGCATTTGAAATTCTGTAAAAGGGTGAATTAACATGCAGGTAAAATTTGTGTGTCTTTTCCACATCCTGTGTTGTATTCTGAGAGCTATATGATAATTACTGCACCATCTGTAAAGAGAAATATGGAATTTTACTGCTATAAGCATGTGATTACACAAACTTTGTTATGTGTAAAGAACATGCATTGGATATTTAAAAGTCCTTTATCACATTTGACACATAGAGATGAAAAGTGGAATGCTGCTCACAAAATATTATTTGGGATGAGGTGAAAAAAGGAAAAAAAAAAGTGAAAAAGAGCTGAAACAGTTGGCTATTTTTCTTTGTCCAGATGGTTTCCAAACAAAGATCAGAATCTATTTGAAAGTCTGATCATTAGGTCTGGACTGAATAGTTTTGATGTAAGGACTACAAGGACTGAAGTTTGAAATCCTTTTACCCTTAGTTACTGTGGGTCTTAGGGGAACCCCACTTTTTTAAGGTTGTATGATGAATTAGAAGAGAGGTGTTCACTCCTTCTACCAGGTACTGAACAGAGAACAGGTTTCCTATTTATTAAATGATGTTCTTCAGCTCTTGGGAAGGAAAAAATGTTGCTCTTTTAAGATTGTTCAGATTTGTGACCAGGCTGAAGATTCCCCCCACAATTAATTGATTTAAAAAAAATCCTTTGTACCTAACCACATGTGTATGGATCTGTTAAAAAGAAAATACATAATAATCCTTTGTTTTTGAGGTGAGGATAAATCCACAATCCACAGTCTTTTACTGTTCTCCCAAAGGTGAGACAAGCAGCTGGTGGTGCTTTGGTTATTAATAGGATGAATAACTAGCTTGGAAAAACTTGGAAAAGCAGCAGGATGGGGGAAGAAAACACCAACCAAAAAAAAAAGCCAAAAAGCAAACACCAAGAAACTCTGTCATGGAATCAGGTGACTTTTCCCCCTCTGCTATAAAATCTCAGCACAGCCCTCCCCCTTCTGTACAAAAGCCATGTGGAAGCAGATCCCCATCTCTCCCACACCTTTTTCTCTGGAGGCAGCGAGGAGGGAAGGACCACACAGGACAGTGGTTACTCTATCTGTCTGAGCTCACTCTGCTGCCAGCCAGGCCGATGGACTGGAGATAAGGGCAGCGCAGGACTCAGAGCATTCATTGTTCCAGCACTGATATTCCCTACTGCACACAGACCATTTTCTGCCCCTTTAAATCCCGTAATCACTTATATTTTGCAGAACAACAAAAAAACCTTTCTCTTTCCCTAATGGACTAATCCTGCAGAAAGGCTTTGCTCTGAATCCATCCTTTTCTATGGGGCCGCGCTCTCTTTTCCAGTGGAAAGGTTAATTCGGAGCTCTTGGAGCGGGCGGGGAGCGCTCCCGAGGGGCGGCACAGGAGGGGAAGGGAGCTGCGACCCCATCGGCTCCATCCTCATCCTCATCCTCATCCTTGTCCTCGTCCTCGTACTCATCCTCATCCTCTCCCTGCCCCGCTCGGGCTGGGATGGTGCTGGGAGCCGGGACAGGAGCCTGCTCTGAGGTGGATGGATGCAGGGATTTTGCCCATGGATGCAGGGATTGTGCCCATGGATGCAGGGATTGTGCCCATGGATTCAGGGATTGCTCTGATGGATGCAGGGGTTGTTCTGATGGATGCAGGGGTTGTGCCCATGGATGCAGGGATTGTGGCCGTGGATGCAGGGATTGTGCCTATGGATGTAGGGATTGCGCCCATGGATGCAGGGATTGCACCCATGGATGCAGGGATTGTGCCAATGGATGCAGGGATTGTGCCCATGGATGCAGGGATTGT
>VRYO01000638.1:7416404-7465972 GCA_009812075.1 Sialia sialis | reverse complement strand
GCTTATAATTGTGAAAATACTGTAATTAGGGACACACTTATATTTGGATTCATGTCTGTCCACATCAAAACCAAATCCATTTATTCAGAGTTGTGCGCCAATGCAAATGCTGGGAGACCACAGCTTTAATTTTGTCTGATACTGGCACAGAGCAGGAATCACATCCTTGTGGCTCCCTTGGGGTTCACTATCTCAAAGGGAGGGAACAGAGTGAGCATCCAGTCCCGAGAGTCTTCTACAGGAAGATTCCCACCACACCGGTGAGAGAATTAAACTGAAGAAGTCAACTGCATGGTTAACATTTATATTGATTTTTATTTTACTAAGGAAAGCAGTGGGCAGATGTCTATAAAACATGTCTAGGCTTAATCTAGTTGGCCACTGGATGTCACTGATGGCCTCAGAAATACAATGGTAGCATGAAAAAAAATAAATACATGAACAGATATTAAAAGCAAACCCTTTATGTCATCCATAGATTCGAAAGGGAAATTAACAGTGTCTCAGCAGCTTTGAAAGATGCCACTATTGGAATTTTTAGGTACTCAGTGAAAATGTATGCAATGTCTCACTCTGGTGAGGATATTTCTTCATGTAGTAACAGAATAAAATACACACAGTTTTCATAAACTGAAGCAGAACCTCATCATGGTCTCAGACAGCCAAACTCATGAGAGATGTGTTGTACCTGAAACTCACCCAGGTCAAGGTCAAGCTTTTGGGAGAGTTTAAAGTGAACAAAGTATTTTCTTCTGATTTAGTTCTCTTCTTCCCCTTTATATCCCCTGTATATCTTCCCCTGTATATCCCCTTTAACCCAAACTGGGAACTGCTGATCTGTCAGAAAGGAAGCACATTTGAGCAATTTCTGAGCCAGCCTGAAGCAAGAAGTACCAAAGGTCTGGTTTTGTTGGTGTGGGAGTTTGGATATCTCAGAAAATCCTCTGGCTTTTGGGTGCTCACCCACACCAAAAGGAACTCCTGTATTTGGGGACATTTGGCAGCTGTCACTACCCTCAGCTGGTAGGATAGAAAATTGTCTTTATTTTGGTAGATGAGAGTATGATGGTGTCTAATGTCTTCATTCTCTGGGGTGGGAAGAAATATTGCCCACTGAATCAAGCTCACATTCGTGCTCTCTACAGTGGTTTCCCAATTGCTAAACATCTACTGGGCCTGTTGGTAACTAAAACAATTTTCTGGAAAGAGCTAACGTGATTGTTATTTCCCTGCATTTTCCTGGGATAAAAGTTAAATGAGGTTGCACAAGTCTGAGAACTGAGTAACTTCTCTTGGAGTGCCCTAGCCAAAACAAGTGACAACTGCTAATGGAGACTAATTGAAAAAAAAAGATCATGAAACATCTGAACACAGCCGGTGTTGGCCAAGTTATTTTCAGAAGACAGCCCAGCCATAGGCTGAGCTGAGTTCTCAGCAGTACTAGAAAGACACGGCTCCTGAATGCACTCTGAAGAGCTGGAAGTCTGCTGAAACCAAAAAATCAGGGGTTAATTTTCATACTAAGCTCACATTTAGAAAAACATGAAACAGATGTTCATATCAAAATCTGGTATTTTTCCGTAAGAGCCTAACATAAGAAAGAAGTGAAGTTAAAGCATGCATGCTAATAGCTCCTTTCAAATAGTTTAGTCTTTTTCAGATGCATAGATGTTCAGAAAATCTCAGTCTAAGCAATTCTGGGTAACGTATAAAAAGTCTCTGCTGGCTTAAGCTAACAGAGTAACTGCTTTATCTCAACAGGAAAGAACTTTCCTCTTGGGGTCCTCTGCCTCACCATCGAGTTCTTGTGTTAAATTAATTTATTAATCGGTGTGTACATATGTCTATATGTAAGGGTAACACATGGCAAACAGGCAACGTGCACAGGGAGATATGTCCATGCTGAGCTGCTCCCAGAAAGAACAACCCAAACTGGAGCTGGAGTGGGTCTGTGCCAGGCTCCTCTGTGATCAAAGCTGCAGCAATAGTCAGACATGACACCATGAATGAGAAATGTAGCACAAATAACACAGAATCACTGCTGTATTGTACTTAGCATTTTTCCAGCAATTTGCTGTGTTAGTGCTCTGGCCATCTGACACCTGGGCAGCCCCTGGATCGTGACAGGCTCTGCAGCTGCTCTGTTTGCTGCAGCTCACCAGACTCTGGATGCAGCTCCAGTGTGTTTGTCCAGTGTGTCTGTTTGTCCAGCTGACTTCCAGATAGACACTGGAGCAGATTAGAGTGGCTATTTTTGTAAATCTAGATAAAAGTAGAAAAAATGCATGATTATTTTGGGGACATTTGGCTAAATAGTCAGCTTCACTGACACTAGCAGCTTTGTGAATGATACTGAAGATACAGCTTGTACAGACATGTTTTTGTCAGTCTGCTCAGAACAGCTCTAGTTTAATCTAACTACACTTCAGCACTTCTACTGCCTGCAATTCCTTATCCAGAACATTTTTACCAGCTGTGTTGACTGGCTCTTTCAGAGATTCTTGACATTTTGTCTCAAGGCCATGCAGATTTAGCTCCATGAAGGACTTTTCATGTTAAAAACCCCAAAAGGCAGAGGCTGATCAGACATCCAGCAAGAGCTACACTGTGCCTCTGATGCCACTGATTGCAAGGGGTTCATGCCATACACAGCTCAGGTTTCTGTTCCTGCCTCTCCACAGACTGGCCAGTTTTTGGTACCCTTGTATGGACCTTTTCTAGTTCCACTATTTTTGCAATGTAGGGCACCAAGTATTTATACCCGGTATTTAAAAAGTAGGCACAGGGTAGTTCTCAGTTTTGTTTTTCTTTTCTAACAATTTCCTCATTCCTCTGGCTTGCTCTGAACTGGTGTTCTCCCAAGCACATCTGTTCTGGCCCCAGATCTCATTCCCTGGGAGTGCTGGTAAGTACCTCAGTGTCCTCCCTTTGCTCTGTGTGGGATGTGTGTTCATTGCCATACAATTCTCTGCTTTTATTTTTCATAACCTGGTATCAGCAGCAAGTGTTGCCAGCTCATTTGTTGTCCCCTTTCCAATTTATGGTGGTTGCACAGCCAATTTTCATTAGTTAGAGCCTTTAACAGTCTCTGGCATTTTGCTCTGGAACTGCAGGAGGTTTTAGGAGTCTGTCAACTTCAGTTGATCTCTCTGGCACGATGATTATGTGGTCCAGAGTAGGGTCAGTGAACATTCAGGATACTTATGTGAGAAGCAGGGAAATGCCCATGTCTATCCTGAAACACCACAACAGCACAGGATTGCTGCAGCTGAGAGGTGAAATGGGGGTGGAAAGGAGAACACTTTCCCGTGGTTATGAAGCCCTTGTGTTTATAAATGACTCAGTCTGAATAACCAAACTCAAGATGCTCCAAGAGCTGTGCCAGGACATACCTTTGATAAGTCACAGAGACACCTGTACAAAATTCCTGGCATTGGGCTGTGGCAGGAGCAGCTCAGGAAATGTGCAGCTCAGGTCAGGCTTGCTGCAGAGGTGTTATCCTGCTGGAAGGAGAAAAATGACAGCAGTGTGGGCATTTGTTAATCCAGTGAAAGATTGGTGCAGCAAGCATTGAAGTGACAGGATGTGTGCACACAGAGACTGGAAAAATTGTGATAGCTGGGGAAGGAAAACGGGCAGGTATAGTCTTTGGATCATCAGGCTGGCTTTGAGAGCAGCTTCATTCATTTTATACTAAAAATTGATATTGCTAATCTAAGACTAAAGCACACCTCACATACTTTGCTATGGAACTTGAGACTGAATCAACTAGACAGGTATTTATAAAGCAGGTTTTTCCCACTGAAAAAGAATAAAAAAAGCCCAAACAGATTATATTCTCTGATGTTGGGTAATGAATATTATTATTAATGATAATTAATGATTATTTTATTAATCTTATGGAGGACTGTCCAAAAACCACTGAGCTTTGAAAGAGTAAAGCCAAGTGCAAGAAACCCCACAATGGTGTTGGGACAGCCATGGATCTGGCTGGAACACCTCTGCTTGCCCCTGTGCTTTCTCCCATTGCTATTCCTAATATCCTGAATCAAGGATCGAGCCAGGGCTTTAATCTATGTAAGACTAATCATCATCATCATCATCATCATCATCATCATCTTGTAAGTCCCAGTCCTGGATTTAGGCCAGACTTCCACTGCAAACTGCAGTATCAGTTGAGTATTATCCCTTGTTGTGTCAGCAGAAGTCCCTGCTGTGGACTTAGTTATGACAAAACTCTGTATTCACCAGGGCAGCTGATTTCCCCCATATTACGCAGCAGAAGTTCAGTTTTGCCAGAATAAACAAGTCTGTGCCAAGAGCTGGGACAGTGCTCCAGAAAGAGCTGCTCTGGGAGCTGCACTCTGCTGTGGCCCAGGTTTAGGCACAGGAGATTGGGGGATTCTCCCCCAGCACAGATAAGAGTACAAGCCATAAGTTCAGACAGTGAGAGACTGGGAAATGTCCCAATTCCTAACATTACTGTCTCCTAGCCTTAGCAGCAATGAGCTATTGGCAACTTGAGACAAGCTGCCTCATGCAGAGGAGCTACAGGCCAAGGGAAGCTAACTATTTCTGTCGTGTTTAATTTGACCACTTAAACAGTTAATCCCTTTGCAATGTCATTTTTTGGCATAGATACCACATCTGTCTGTTTCTGAAAAGATCTCCTTACTACTACAGCTTTTTAATATATGAAACAGTTTGCATCAGATTACAGAGCCTCAGCAGTAGCAGACACTGTCTGTAGGCACCCACACAGACAGACACACGGACATGTGCACCCAGAGCATGCACAGCTCCTCTAAACATCTCTGCTGGCTCCCTGAACCTCCTGCTTCTCTGGTTTTCCCTCTCTGTTCCCCATCAGAAACAAAACAGAACATGCCCCACACAAGTTGTATTCCTGTGTGCTAAGGCTTTATGTACAAAATCCAAGGTGTAACAGATTACCTTTGATATTTTATATTTGCACAGCTTTTTTGCCTTCTGTTTCCCTGCCTGTGCTGCTGCCCTGTTCAAGTGTGTTTTATTTTGAAGCCATCCTTATTGCAGATATTGCACATACTGGAGAGCACCATGAAGATGAGGAGGGGCTGGAGCACCTCTCACATGAAGAGGGACTGAGGAATATCATCAATAGCAAATCATCATTGATGATAAATAAGCCTCTGCAGGGTGGGTTAAAGAAGATACAGCCAAGTTTTTGTCAGTGGTGCCCAGTGACAGGACAGGCAGTGGGCACAACCTGAACACAGAAGGGTCTGGCAGAACACCAGGAAACTTTCTGTGAGTTTTACCAAGCACAGGCTGGACAGAGGGGTTGTAGAGTCTCCATCCCTCGAGGAATTCCAAAGCCATCTGGACTTGGTTTGAGGTGACTGCCCTCAGCTGTCCTGCCCCACCAGGAGGATTGTGTGCAATGGCCTCCACAGCCCCTTCCAGGCTCAACCATTCTTGATTCCTGAAATAGGATAGTGGTCAGCTCTTGCACGTGGTTCAGAGGGAGACAGGTCTAAGAAATAAGTTTTTCTCCCCATTTTGTGACAAGTTTGTGACAACTGCATTGCACACTGAAATAATATAAATTTTTGATGCAACAGACACTGGATAGAAACTATATAAGAAAATTACTTTCGTGATTAATATCAACATGCACCACATGCCCTGATGCTGAAGAAGCAGCATCTGTGACTGGAAAAACAGGCAAGAACAGTGGTGGATTTCTCTTCCATGATTCCTCTATTTATTCCTCCATGAAAGTGATGAAATGTCAGCTGTTTTTCCACGTGTGAGAAGATCTTGCACAGAGGACTTGTCTAAGAACATACACATGGTGTTTTTACAGCAAAAATAACGTTGTTTGCAATGCATAGGTATATAGTATTTTTTATTAGGGCCGAGAGAATTTTAAAAAACAGCTCAGAAGACATGTGCGTGTCTTTTTTCTCCCTTCTTTTCTAAAGTGTTTAATTTAATTTTAATCCATCCGGAAATAAGAACAGAAAAAGAAAGGGAAAGGGAGAAGAATGTAGACAAAGAGGGGAATGAAAATTGAGCATAATTTAAATAGGAAAACTGAGTTTCCCCTGCACCTTGGATTTATTGTGAAAAGACTTGCCTTTCCAAAAAAATGATTTTTTTTTTAAAGTACATAGAAGTAATGGGCCATGAGAAGGTTATGGAGTAACAGAGTAGCTAGAGTTGTCTGAAAAGACATTTAATTTAGAGCTTGCCAGATACCCTTCTGGCAACTTAGTATTAAGGTTTTTATATACTGCAGGGTGTATCTTGTTCCCTGGGTCAAATTTGGGTGCATTCTTTTGGTGGAATGCATTCTGGGGCAGCTGAGACACATTATTCTCTGGCTATGTCTTGTGAAAGTAAAAGAAGTGGGCAAAAAAAGATGTTTTGAGATAAAATCTGAATGGAGATACTGGGTTTTAGACAGCAAGTAGAGAAACTTGGTTTCAAGGGTTAGAGAAGAAAACTTAAAACAAGAGCATATCTAAAAGGGAGAAAAAATATTATTATATTGTTAATAAACCATTATTAAAACAAAAAAGAGATATTAAACTTACACCAGTTGATTTACTTTCTAAATTAACACATGTAAAATTTTCGCTATATTTCATGTCCCCAATTATTTATTTATATATATCTTATAAATGAGTTATATTTGATATATCATTCACTGGTCTATGTTGATTCATTGTTTGGGGTCTAGTAAGTAAAAGAGAAAGTTTTTACAAATTGACTTAAGCTTTTTTATCTTAGACTTCTTAATATGTTAGCTTTGTATTCTGATTCTAGTCACTCAATGGTTTCTATTAAACACTGAATAAAAACCCTCTAGGAAAGCTATTTAGAAGTGCATGACTTATTCAGTGTGAGGTATCTGAAGATGATTGATTAAAAAAAAATTACAGGCTAAAGAAAAACTTGGACTAAGGAAGAATTTTAAAATAATTTCATCTCTGAGCATACAGTGACAAAAATCACTGGATTGTCTGACAAACCATTGGATGTCAATGAAAATGCTTGTACGTGAAACTTAGTCTTTATTACACACTTGTTTCATAAATTAGAAAAAATATCTAAGATAAATGTTCAGCTCATCTGGTTTGTAACAGAAACCATGACTATGGTGGAGAGGTACAAAGATGAGCTCATTCAAGAATTCTTCTGAAACAATAATTTATCATCTAGGTAATTTTAAAGGTTCTTCATGTAATTGCAAGGGTGGCAGATATAGGCTTTTTAAAAATTACTTTTTGTAATCCCTTGGTAAACTTGTGCTTAAAAAGAAGATTTCACTAATGACAGACTTCCCATCCTGTAAATATTGGGTAAAGTTTTTCAATGTAGAATTGTGTACTGAAATGTATACTGGAAAATTGTCTCTTCTTCCACTAAACAAGGATGACTTCCAGTATCGTTAGCAATTGTTCCTGAGAAGATTCTGTTTTGGATTATATTATATATACAATGGGAATTTATTTGAGGTTTCCCAAGTTTACTAGTTCCATTCCCATGAGCTAACAGACAGTAGATCAAGTGCTTTCCAGTCAAGTATTCCCATGGCAAATCTCCACCAGTGTCCCTTTCATCTGATGCAATGGCATGGTGCCCATTCTTCTGCTTCATCACTCTCTTTGAGAGCTGCAGAGTTCCAGGAAAGGGCCAGATCATGGATGAGACTGTGCGGGAGACATTAAGCCTAATCTTCAAAACCTTATGGTTCTGTTTCAGGTTTTGCTGACCACTGGAAACAATTACAGCACAGACAACACATGGTAATGTCTGACAGCTTCTTCAGCCCCTTTGCACTCAATCACTTGGTGAGTCTTTAGGTTTTTGATTATTGCAATCACGGTCTAAAGGCTGTGTTTGCATCAATGTCCTGGGAATGAGCAAGAACCACGCCACAGGTGGTCAAGATGACTGTTATTAGACATATATCAAACAGGTAAAATAGACTGTTAAACAGACATTTTCTTATTTCTGTCATTATGCCAAGAAATCCATTAACGCCACTGGCACCTACTCATCTGCATTTTTTGTGCTTGCCAGTGCTGAAAGCTCGTAGCCTTCATGATGGTTATAGTTATCACATCTTTAGAAGCACAACTTGCAAAATCTACTTACTCCTGGGAAAAAATTTTCTCAATCTTAGCTTTCACCTAACAGTTTTCAAAACAAGATCTGGGCATCCATAGAAAGTAGAAAAATAGATGGATTTGGTGTGTTTTCATGCAGTACTTCCAACAGACACCATACTGTTAATTCTAGAGAAGCAGAATCTGTGCAGAAGATGCATTCACCAATAAACAAGGGCTGGGTTCAGGAATGGCCAAAATGCCATGAGAAAGGCTCATCTGTTCAGGGAATTCAGGAGTTTCTGAAGGATGGTTTGAAGATGGAAGTTGAGAGGCTGTGGAAGTGAGACAAGAGAAATGTATGAAATGTATGAAAGAGGATTGAGGAAACCCAGTTAGGCAGGAAACCAAAGCTGATGGAGAGACAAAAAACTTACAGGCAATTTCTCACAGGAGAAAGAAAAAGCATAAATTAGGAGGTCAGCATTTATTTCCCAGACTGACTGGAAACTAGATATTGGATGTTCTACCTTATAGAAGCAGATACTGAAAGCTGTTGGCATGGCTCAGGAATAAAGGTGTGAGGACTGGGTACTTACTGCCTTTAACTGCCTTTTTTCAATGGAAAAGACAAAAATCCCAGATCTTCAGATCTCCAGGGAGATGTTTCTTCATTTTTCTAAATGAAAAAGGGTAAGAAAACAATAGCAGCATTTGAATGCGGAGGAATGGAGCTAATTTTTAAAGCTGAGCACACAGTGAGCAGATATTACAATTCTACCTGAAATAAGATATAGAGAAGACTCATAACTGCTTTCACAGGTCACAGTCTGTATGTGCTTTTTCCATGTTTCTCATGTCCTGGTATTGGGAATGTTTTACATTTGTGAGATTTGTAGGATAGAGTTAAGTGAGACCAACAATATGGTAGCTAAACAGGACAAATGCTGAACAGAAGCAAAGTCTCCAAATTAATTAAAATGGGTAGTTGTAAAAGTATACAAAGTGCACCTTTTAAAGGTTTAGCCTCTGTTTACTTTTTATTTAAAAATCTAAAATGTCACTGCTTGGTGTGACTTTTGCAAGCATCTTTGTTCTAAAGTGGCATGAAATTCAAAGGAAACTCAGATGTTCTGCAGTTTTTATTGATGCCTCTGCTTTAGGTTTTGACCCATATATATTTTATGCAACAGTTCTGTCCCTCTCTAATTGACAGAAAAGAAGGTAAAGGCAAAGAAACATTAAAACCCCTGAATTTCTTAAATTATAAAAAAACATTGGATTTTATTGGCACTTTTTGTTCAAAGGTAGTTTGGTTTTCATGTTCCCTGTATCAAAGTAAATTGCTTGGGATGCACTTTAAAAGAGTTTGTCTAATCAGACTGTATTGTGTCCCTTTGATCTGGTGTGCCTGTGTCTGCTTTCTCGAAATGCCTCATGTATCAAGACATTTTGATGATTTGAGAGTTTTACTTGAAATAGCAAACATATACAGCTAAACAAATGTGAAATCCCATGCTCTTTTAGCATGCGACAAAGAAGAGGTCTGGCTAGTTTGTAAACAGTATTTCCAGAAGGTTTCAGAAAACCAGCACCTTGCTATAACCTGCCCAAGCCTCTGCTTATATTATTTATTCTTTTATAAAAGTAGTAGAATTTTGCACCTGTTCTCTTAGCACCTCTTTCTGTTAAAGGTTCTAGGTACTCCTGTAAAAGTCAGCAGAGGCACTGGTTTAATGTATAATTCTGCACAAAAATGAAGTAAAAAGAATAAACCAAGATTGGCCAAACTCTGTAAGTAATATAATGTTTCTTTTGAATTGTGAATGACAATCCATTCTTGGCTTAAGAATAATATAAATACACATTCCTCAGAGGAGAGATGAAGGATTTATGTGGATTTTTCAAGGGTTTTTTTGCAAAGAAGGCACCTTGTTGAAAATGGATGACATAAATTACAGTGGGTAGCTGTGCATTCTATTTCTCTTACTTAAATTCACGAACAGTGACTGCTGTTTGTAGGGAAAACAAGAAGGAAGGTCTTCAGGCACTGAATTCATGCACTATTTATAATTAGTTCCACACAGTAGTTATTGACCTGCTGCTGGATCACTTTTCCCTTGAGTTTACCCTAACCAGCACTGCACCTTCCCCAAACTCTGTCCCACAGCCAGGTGTCTCTCTGCTTTGGAAATGGGGATTTTCAGTCCCCCTGCTGAGGGCTTTGGGGCCAGTGCTCCTCTTGCACTGGCCCAATTGCTTTGGTGTGTTTTATATCTATAGGTCCAGAGTGTTCAGACAGCTATGGCACAATTATTTTATAATTTAGATAGGGTAAGAAATGTAGTGAGAAATGCAAAATCAGAATTTGCTTGAACATCTTTAATTGCTGTTATTCCTTTATTTCTCTTGGAAGTTCTTTGCATTTAGAAAGCCAAGGTGCTTCCTCTTCTGTTCTTGGTAAGCTTCCCCTTCAGAGCCTGGCATGACTCCTTGACTTTGAGGCTTTTCTTCCTGCTTCACGTTTTGTCTCCTGTCATACTACTCTCTCTGTTTCTCTTCCTTTTTTTTTAATCTTTTTTTTTTTTTTTAATGGTGAGAGATTCTTTCATTTTGAACTGCCTCAGCCTCTCTGTGAAAGGATCAAAGCTTCACACTTTGCTCCTTTGCCTCCCCTCACTTTCTTTCCACCCTTCTGCTCTTTCAGAGTTCAGAGATGAAAAAATTATTTTGTCCAAAGTGGAGCAAACTCTTTGCATAAGGAAATTCTCTTCAAATGGATGATTAACAAAGCTGAAGGGCTCTCAAGTATTAATCCTATGCCAAGCATCAGAATTTCTTCTGTCACCACCTTTAGGTTTTAATTCAAAGTAAAAACAAATACAAATGAGACACTAATAAAGTCCTAGTCTCTGAGAGGAACATTTGATCTGACATGAATATAATATGAAACCAAGTGCTGAAACTATACATGGAAAGACACACTGAATCATAAGGCATGTGACAGTTTTAAGCCCTGTGAATCTTTTCACCTGCATCTCTCCTGCATGTTTGTACATCATTTACTGCCTTTTTTCCTCTGGAGTATGAAAGTGGGATAGCATGTTTCACCAAAACGGGATCTTGAAAGAAAACATAATTGCATTTATATGGGTTTTCCAGTAAGAATTCAGACATTCCTTGGCTAATAAACTTATTTACCACAAGTGGTAATGTGCAGGTGTGCATTCTTAAACAAGCAAACATCAGTTTAAAATGAGTTACACAAAACTTGTAAATACAAGATGAATCTTGCATACTGTGAACTTTCATATTGCTTTCTTTTATTGTTCTTTGTATCATCTTGAGTGGAAAGAAACTTAATTAAAATCATAAAGAAGCATTGCAACAAAGCAAACTCATTCCAGTGGCTCTTTTGCCACCTTAGTGTGCCTGAGATAAAAGGTTCTCCAAGATGATTTGATGCATACTTAACCTCATTTGTGGTTGTTTGTCTTCTATACCCAAACTGTCTTGCCACTTGTATTTCTGTTTGGTTTTTCAGAAAGATGTGTATGTCTTTTGATATCTCTTTTTTCTTTTGGATGTCATCTGACTGCAGACCAACGCCAAGCCCTGCATGTACAGTCATTTCATGCGCATAAGGCGCACCCTTTTGACTGAAATTGTGATTGGAACCCGGAACTGCGCCTTATATGCCAGTGCGCCTTATATATGGACAAAGTTTGGAAATTTGCCAACCTGGAAGTGCGAGCCACGCAGGCAGCCCCTGCCGCCGCGCAGGCAGCCGAGCCAGCCGGCGCTGGGGGTGGGAGTGCCAGGGCCCACAGCACAGGGAGGGTGCCTGGGGCTGCATCTAAAGGCTGCGCTGATCCATGAAAAGGTTTGCAAATTGAGCACCTGCCAGGAAACCCTGCGATTGTGCAATTCTGCTGCTAATTCGTTACTTGGTTGAGTGTGGATCCTCACTGCGAAAAAGAAAGTGCGCCCTATAGGCTGGTGCACCTTATATATGGACAAAGTTCGGAAAATTGCCGACAACCCGGAAGTGCACCTTATACTCCGATGCGCCTTATAGGTGTGAAATTACTGTACCTGGCTCAATCCCCACCCCGTGAGAAATCCAGAGATGACAGCCAATGCAAAGAAGAGGCCACACTGCAGCGTGGATGTTGGGAGGGAGGCAGGTTTCCACAGCTCCACTCTCCCTTGCTTTGTCTCACAATGTCTCTCCAGGCCATACCAGCTGCAGTGCCATCTATCAGCCATGCTGTGCCCTGTCCCATCCCTGCACAGGGCAGCTCAGCTTTATAAAACCTCTTCACCAAATCAAACCACACCTGTATTCCTAGGGTGAGACCAGACTGAGCCACATGGCCCTGCCCTCCTGGAACCCTCCTTGAATCCCTGAAAGGCCGTGCCAGGGGCACCACAGTGCCTGTGAGCTCTGCTTTGCCACATTTTCTTGTACAGCAAGGCTGATCTCCACTCTGTCCCAGTCTCACCCAAATGTGTGTGAGGTCAGGAGGACTCAGAGCACTCTGGAAAGGTGAGGGGGTCCCTGCAGGTCCCAGCACAAAGCTGTGTCCAGTCCTCACTCCCAGGGCAGCTCCAGTGGCAGAACAAAGGCAGAGCTTGCAGGTGGCAGCATCTTCCACTTGTAATTCCATTTTCTGTTTGAGAACATGTAACATCCTGGGTTAATAGCATGCACAAAAGTCAACAGGAAGGAAACTAATGGATAAACTCACCACGGAGGCCAGTAAACAATCCCAAATGTAGGTCTGCTTCCAGCCCCCACACTGAATCCATCTTGGCATTCTTCAGCACCAGTGGGAGATCTCGCAAATGTTAAGGGAAAATGAGGGGTAGGTTTTAAATGCTTGTGTGAGATTTCAGTTCCCTAGAACCTGTTTATCTAAACCAAAGCAAACATTATCTTCAGTGACTTGTGCTTGTGACTTATTTCCCGTGCACACCATAGATTAGTTAGGCCTGGTTTTGGATTTGTTGACATTTAATAAAAGCTAGACACTCCAGGGGAAAAGAAATAGTTTTTGTTCTGTAGCCATAGCTGGATTTCCTTTCAGTTGGAATCTTAGCTGGGTGCTCATAGCATTTATATTCAATTAGAATCAAACACAGCCAGGAAAATTGGAATCAAGGCACAGGTTTGTATCTAGACATGGAGATCGTCATTCCATCATATTCTCACATGCATGAGGAGAAGAAAATATATTAATATTAATTTTACTCATATTAAAGCCTTTAGAAAATCTGGCAAAACTATAGATTTGCATGAGTAATCAGAACAGTCATTTGGAGGTTTAGAAATGGAATCATTTACTTAATCCATATGTTTTAGCTCAAATGCTTGTTCTGAGATGAAAATAGAGCAGTTTTAAGGAAGTCAACTGTAAAAAAATATAGATATTTTTAACTTTGGACTGTCTAATAATAAAATATGAAACTAAATAGGTTTACCAGCAACATTTGAAAGAAAAGGTATTTATTGTGAGGTTAAGCTAATGCTATTATCTCGGACTTCTATCATGCATTTCATAAAATATGGCATAACCCTTGGGATCTAATTCTCCAGTATTTTTGGTGGGAGAATATCTACATGCTGGCATCACCACTCTACCTGTATTTGTATTCAGCATTGGAAGGGCTTAGGAAAATGACACTTAAGAAGGCTGTAATACCCATTAACAAGTCCTTCCACAGCTTTCAGGTCTGGCCAAACAGAAGTGTTAAAACACATTTTCACCTAAGAGCATTCCTATTGATCACTTAAATGGCATCAGGAGGCATAAGACAGGAAATGAAATTATTCTACACTATGCCTTTGAAAGTAAGCATTTTATGGGCATTTAATACAATTGATACATACATACACACACATATAGAAAATTTTCATATTTTGTGTGAATTTTAGAAACACCAGATAGAAAATATCTTCCCTTTAAAATGATTTACAAGGTTTATGTACCAAATAATCATTAAAGCATGTGTGTTAAACTGAAAATGTATTTTAC
The DNA here is from genome assembly GCA_009812075.1 of Sialia sialis. Lineage (NCBI taxonomy): Eukaryota > Metazoa > Chordata > Aves > Passeriformes > Turdidae > Sialia > Sialia sialis. The sequence goes on along the minus strand of VRYO01000638.1, from coordinate 7,451,835 downwards.
ACTTTTCTTGAACTACAGAGTTCCTAGTGTTCTGGCTTTATCAAAACTCGAGAACTTTTCTCAGATTTGTGTTCTATTTTAATCACAAGCTTTTTTCATTCCCATTATCCTGTGATCTGCTGCAAACAACCAAGTCTACTTACTGCTGCTAAAATAGGCTGCTCTTACATGAAAGGCCAGTGCTGGTAGTGAACTGGAAATGAAAGGTTTGTTCCAGTAATAAGAAAACCTTTTTCTTAGAAGTATTTTTTTCTAGTGTCTCATAGTGATGGAAAGATCAAACACTATTTTAAACACAGTAGTTCTATACTTCAGCAACAAAATGCTTCTTTATAATGTGCAACCAAAGAAAAGAAACCAACTCTGTTGTTCAACAGTCTCTCTGAAAATGATTTGGCTTCTTCTCTCATCTCTGTGCATAATGAACTCCAAATCTGTGCCTTATTTCTTTGTAACTGCACACATGTAGCCTCCCCCACACGTGTTCCCACCATCAGACATTGAAGTCCTAGGCTAATAGCGGATCCATGGTGCTAGTACATGCTTCCCTGGGATTTGGAAAAAGCCTTTAAATAGATTTTTATTGGTTTGAAAGAACAAGGTTATTTTGTGTTAATAATGGGCATGCATTAGGCTTTAGATAATTGCTTTATGTAACTTAAAGTTTTGCCTTTCAGCTAAATAAACAGTGTATGTGTTCACAGGTGTATTGTCCTCCGGGGCATTCTGCTTTTCAGGGTGGCAGCTGCTGCCAAGGTGTTGCTGATACAGCTCTGTGTATAATTTATTGGAAACAGGTGCTGGCTTATGATGAAGATAGACAGGAAACTAAAGCAGACAACATGTTTAACCACCATTAAAAAAGTTCAGGTTCGGAAAGACAATGTGTCTGAGATGTTTGGTTGATGTTGCCAGCGTCTTGGTGAGAGTTTGCAAGCTCCCAGCAATGCCATAAGGAACAGATTGTGCAGAGCTGCAGGAACTGCACTCCAACGAGCAGTGCACGCTGATTGCACAGACCCTGCCCTTTGTAACCAACAAAAATTAGGCATGTGATCCCAGGCTGGTGCTGAATTGCTTTGAAACGAGGTTGATACCTGGGCTCTCAGACAGGGGATGATGTGTGGGACGTAACACTGGGCACAGGGACATTGGGGCCATCGCAGGATTCTAAAACCTTTTCTTATTTTCTTTTCTTTTCCCCCACACCTCACTGTGTGAGGACTGTAACAAATGACTGAGAAGCACTAATACATCAGAGGAAGCCAAAGTGGAAATTTGATTCAGATTGACAGAGAAAGGACACTCCAGAGGAGAGCTCCCCTGGCTCAGTAGGTGCCCCCAGTTCTGCAGTGATGGGGCAGAGGGTGGGGATGTGAGAGCTGCTGCCCCACCATCAGCACAGCACAGGGAGGGAGCAGCAGGGCAGAGAGAGGTCCAGCACACATGGGAATAGGTGGAAAGCCTTCCTTGGCCCAGTGGGCTTTGGATTAGATCCCAAGTTAAACCATTAAAATTATTTAAATGTTGATTTTTTTTTTCTCCCCTCATCTTACTTCCCTTTGCTTTTATTGTAGCTTTAAATATTTTTTTTAAAAGAAGAAACTTTCAATAGGAGTTCATGAGGATGTTTATTCATGGACAGCAGTTTGCATATTTTAGCATGTAATCTCCAGTTTAATCTCTAGTCTCTATAAGATACATATGTAGTAAATATGCATACTAAATATTTTTAAAAGAAGTTGTTAAAGTGTGTGCACAGTTCTTAAACCTCAAACCTTAAATATCTCAGTGATTTACATTTAAAAAAATACCCAAAGGCATCAGACCACATCATGGACTAATAGCCTGCCAAATTTCATTTTTTTGGAAATGTTTGAGTTACAATATATGAGTGTAAAAAGGCAACTGAAACAACAAAATTTGGTTGAGAAAATATTGACCCCAGGCTGAGACCTTGTACGCCAAAATGTTGACAAAACTTTATACCAACCCTAGCAGGCATGTCATGTTTAATACTGGCAGTATATGGAAAAAAGTTTGGCAATTTAATGCTTGTAATAATTTGAAAAACTTTTATGCAGTGGGTAGAAGCTTTTACATTACCATTCATAATTTATACCAGCCTTCCTTTTCTTACCCAAAGAATAAATGAACTACAGTAGTGGGGACAGAGGGGCTTGCAGAGAAACCCCCCAAACATATAAAGCAATGAAGCCCTTTGCTGTACCCCACCCAAACCCACATACCTGGCTTGGTGTGACCGCCCCTTCCATCTGATGGATAATTCCATTTTCATGTCATTCACATTTCTGGATTATTTTTTCACATGAATTTTTCATAGGAAAGCAAATAGCTGAAATGAAAATAAATCCGTTTAAAGGAATACATGTAGAAAAACTTTATTTATATTGAAACGTCTTCAAATAAATATTCCGTTAACAAACTTGTGTAAAGAATGATAATGTTTCATACTTTACCAAGTGATGAAATACAATGCCAGAAAACAAGAGGAAAAATTTGATGATTGATTATTAGACTCCTTAAGCAAATAAATGTGCACTAGTTAATGATAGTGATGGGAGTTTCAGTGCATCAATGCTCTGTAAAAAATAAATGAATGGCAGGAGTCAACCAACTCTCCACCCTAATGCTTTGCATTTTAGAGGTCTGCTCTCTACCACCAAGTTAACTTGAGAAATGTGGTGGTTTGAGCTCGCACACAGTTATGATCAGGGACTGGACTCACTGTCAGTGTGGTGTGGAACAAGGGTGGACAATGCTGAGCTCACACCTCTGTGCTCAGCAGGGAGGGATTGCCAGGGAGCTGTGTCATGACCACATGTGAGCAAGCCATGCCCCAGTGATTGCACAATGACTGAGAAGGCCCCTGCTTGATTACTAAACAAACAAAACCCAGCAAGCCTCACAGCATCAACTTCGTGGCAGCTGACAAGGGGCAGCACAGACGTTTTCCCAGGGCTGGCTTCAGTCATTTCAAAACATGTATTCCCACTTATACACCCAGGCAACGTTCTAGATAGGTGCTGGAAATAATGACAAAATTATAATGCAGCCACTAAATATTTCATTGTAGCCAATGGCTGTTCTAAGACACGGAAAACCCACCTGGTGTGGGCTGGACACATCTGCTGACCTCAATCCTGCTAGTTCCAAACCAAAGCTAATTGGCAGGAGATTCTTCCAAGGTTGTGGAAACGCAGCTTACAGCCCATCATGACCCAAACCATGATGGAACTTGTCAACCTTGTCTGCCAGGACTGCTCATCCCTCATCTGGAAAGGCTGAGACGGAAGCAGTGGGTTAGAGGCACACAGCCCGCACTGATGACCCCTCCTCACACCTTCCTGGGGTCCTGAGGCTCTGCTGGGATCACACTCTGATGGAATTGCTGGGCAGGGATGGCTGGGTGCCAGCTGGCCTCCCTGCCTCTTGGTGTTTCATGATGGGGGACTTTTTCAACATGGTTCAATATCGCTCATTTGACTGAGCAAGTAAAAACCAATTAATGACTGAAACTCACCTCTCAGCCATCTCAGGAGACACTCATGAAGATTTTGGTAACTCTTCTTCCAAAGTGGAATTCCTGGATGATGCCATTTTCCAGAGTTGTTTGACTTGAAAGTTTTGCATGAGGTATTTTATTTAGCAACAGTTTAGATGCATTATATAAAAAATATGAAGTAATCAAAGTGAAAACAGAGCACTTTAGCTCTGACAAAGCGAACTAATTCTGTGAACATGGGTTAGATTTTTTTCCTCCAAAAATTTTCTTCGTTGAATATTTGGAAATTTTGGAGCTTTGTTCCAGTTTGGAACAAAGCCATATTTCAAGACCCTGCATGAAATGGGTGTCCTATGTTTGACAGGGCTCTAGTTTTCATCTTTTTCTGCTATGAATGGGAAAAACCCAAGGGGTAAACAAAGGTTCCCCTGCTCCTCTCAGCGAGACTTTTCAAAAGTGAGCTCCACTCAAGTGATAACTGCAGTAAACTTGTGCTTTATACCAATCATTCATATTTTCCTATGCAGTAAAGGAAATCTTCATGGTCCCTGCATCCTTCTCATGCCACTGGTATGCAAAATCCAAAATTTACTCATCTTCAGTCCCAAGAGAATGACTGATGGCTGTTATTTTTTCCTTCCATCTCCTTTGTTAAACAGGAAGGGTGTACATATAAAATACAAAAATAAAGAAAAATTCAGAAATGGTGGTTCAAGAGGTAAAAGGTTTCACTGAGCCTATATGAAGGTGCAAAAGATAAAGTTTTTTATTACTTTGGACAGGAAAGAGGAGTGTGGCAGAAATTCTAGAATTTGGGTTGTCTGGCTGGAAATGTGCAACATCTTTCTTTTCCTCAGATCTAGTGGAATTCATGCAAATATCACAAAGCTTGACTGAACAGTGAGAAAATAGTTATGCCTGGAAATGAATGGAAAAGTCAGTCACCCCCAGTGGTGCACTGAAAACCTGACAGCAGACAAAGAACAGGCTCTGGGCGACACAAAGCGAGAGGTGTGGACTTCAGACATTACTGAATAACACATGTTTATCTTAGAGATCATTCTCAACCTGCCTGCTTTGAAGTCTTTTGTCCCATTGGCTGCCCTGCACTGCCATGAGAGCCAGGAGCATCTCTCAGAAGCACAGGTGGCTTTTTTGAGAAGCACAGGGAGAGTTGCTCCATGAAGTGGTTAATCCTCTGAAGCAGAAAAATGGTAATGAACTAAGGAGCAGCAGACAAAGAATAACGACCAGCATCTTGTCTCCCTTCAGAGGCACTGGAGACACAAAGGGATCTTTAATAATGCGAAGTTCCCCATGTACAAAATTCTGCATCACCTCACCTGTAAATGTTGACATTGCCATTTTCCTTGGGGCAGTTCAGGACCCTGAGAGGTGACTGCTTCTCTTTTGTGGTTGAGAATTGCACAAGAAGTCCTTCAAAAACTGCTGCTGCATTTGTTAGTCAATTCAGGAAAGGGATCTTGGATTCTGAGCAACAAAAGCAGAGCAGAAACTTCATTAAAAGATGCATTTCTATTTACAATTCTGATCACTTCTTATATTTATGTATTTTAAAAATTAAGGCTTGTGGAAAGGAAAATATGTGGTTTTCTCCATCACGACAAAAATACTGAAATCCACCAAGTACCCTCATACCTTTTAGTGGTCATGGAAATCATAAAATGCTGCCTCTCTATTTCAGTAGCAAAAAGGCATTTTGCACTGGGCATGAAGTATGATTATTTATTTCTGTCTCTATATGTATACAGTGACCAGTTACATGTTTGCAACAGCTCATTTGCCTCAACATGTCTGCAATGTGGAACTCATGAATCATGCATGTCACTGGTGCCAGCAGACTTCAAAAGTGATTAAAATTCTAAATGTCTCTAGAAATGTTTCTGTCCCTAGAAGACCTGCAGAAGAGGCTTTAATTTAAAGAAGATTTCAGGAGATCAGATCCACTGGATTAAATGATTCTGCACCAAATTCAGTGACTGCATAAACAACACAAATCTTTTCTGAAGGCAGTGGTCATTATTCCACAACTCAGTTTACTTCTCAATGTTTAAGATGCTTGAAGAGGAATTCACATTTACACAAACTGTTGTTCCTTTTAATTTCAATGTCATACTTTTATGGACACACAAAAACCATCCTAATATCTATTTGGAAAAATCTAGTCTTTTGCATTATAACCAAAACACATTAAAATAAAAGGCAATGAATTTTTATCTGTTTAGGACAGGGTTAAATGAATATCATACAAGTCCGACACAATCCTCCTAACAATTTTCCTAGAACTCCCTCTTTGGCATTCTGCATTATAAATATAGAAATGGCTTAAATTTTTTGGTACATACAAACTCAGTTAAGAGCTAAGAGAAATGATGCCACTCCATAGGTCCCAGTCCATCTCACCCTTACAGAAAATACAGTGTGTTCTCCAGGAGTGCAAGCTTCTCTAGAAGTCAAAACCATCAGGCTTTCGGATGGCTCAATCCTGATTGACACATTTGAAGCACTTACGAGAATTACAAAATGGAATAATTTGTTAGAAATGGAACAAAATAAATTATCTAATTCTTTATCTGCTGTGCATAGCGTGGGAGTGGATGGAAAGTTCTATATCATCCCCCTTGACATCACCACATGAGTTTATCTTACTTTAGCTTTTTATTATCCCACTTTCTTGGTAAAAGTTGCGTCACCTTTACCAAAAGAGAGGGCAGCAGAGAATGGGAGGAGGTGACTAATGCATGATCCACTAACTTTTTGGGTAGATTTACCTCTTTCTGATTCCATCATGGTGCATTTGTGAATTATTTACTCTGCTTTTTTGTTCAAGCAGGAACAAACAGTAAGACCAAGTCTATGTCCATGTTTTGTAGCAAATAAAGCACAACTCCAAGCAACCAAGGCCTTGATGCTTTGAATCCAAGAATAGAGGGTGGCAAAAGGGTCTGGGGGCAGTGCTGATGGCTGGAGCTTTGGCATTTCTGACACCAGCACATTTGCAATCATCTCACATTGAGTCCATGGCCAGGGAAATTCAGAGCTTCACCAAGTGCCTTGTGCTCTCAATGGCTTGGGATGATCCATAGCTCTGGATTTCTGCTGACTGTAAAGCTAAATTCTTGTCCTTATTATTGAATAAGACATTTCTTGGAAAAAAAAAATATTCAGTGTTCAGAAGAGGTCTCTCCTGCCTGAAAACTTACTTTTTGGGCAGAGTCCTCAGAGGTGGTAAAAGATGCTTGAAAACTCCTCTCTGAGTTCTCAGCTGGAGGCACACGGGGTTCTTCCTGGCTGATTTGAAAATAGCAAAGAGAGACCAACCTGAAATTACACCACAGGAAAAAAATTCTCCAGGGACTATTCTGCTGAAAGATCCATTTCAAAATACTGCAAATTCTGGCTGTGTCCCATCACTCTCCAAAAGCTCAAAAGAGCAGATGTCCTGAAGTGGCTAAAGCAGCACGATGACTCCCCTGCACCACAGGATCACCAGATGTCCTCTGCAGGCAGCCTAAAGATTGCTGGGCCAGAGGAAAGAGCTGGGGATCTGGCACAGCTTTAGAAATTATTTCCCTCCTAAGTGTATCCTGTGTTTTTTGTTTTTTTTTCTTTTCCTTTTCTCCAAAAAACAGAGTTGTTTGAAAATAAAGGCTTTAAAATATCCAGGCAGAGATGGGTGTGTGGCCTCCCTTTATTTCAACAATCCCCATGGCTGGTTGTTCTACAATGCCAAGCTGGAAGGATCCAGTTTTCTCTTGGCTGTCTGGCCCAAATGCCATTAATTCCAGTTAAAAGTGCAAAGACCTTAGAGAAAGGAAGACAACACCTCTAAGCAACACAGTGCTGAAGAAAGGAGTGCAGGGAACAAGTCTCAAAGGAATTACAGTGTAAAGAAGTTGAGACAAAGAGAACAGAAGATGAAGCCTTGTGGGCAGTGCAAGAGGGTGAAGAACACGCAGGTTCTGACACAGGTTACTCCAAAAACTCAAGAGCTGCTGTTGTGCCTGGGTCTGGACCTTTCTATCACTGGTGCCCAGCCTGGGCTGGTCCAGGTCTGCACACACCTGGTGGGGATCAGCTCAGCCCTCCTCTTCCCACTCTCCTGTCACATCCAGCTTCACCACAAGTCAAACATTATGTCTGAAGTATTGAAAAGAAAAGCAAGCTATGCAAATAATGAAATCCATGAAACTGTGAGTGATGAGACAAAAAGTTCAAAATTAGATTTGATGGTTCACAATGAAGTTCCCAAAGTCCTAACTGCTGACGGTACCCACCCATCTTCTCCCACCTTTGTTTGGAATGAATTGGACAATTAGGAGTGGTATCCTTCCATCAAAATAATCCTCCTGTTAAGTATTTTACAGGCACTCTAGGGATTCTGGCAATGGCCTCACTTTTTGTACAGTTAATATGGAGTAGAAATTTCCATTTTATCAGATGATGCTATAAAGTGCGATGAGAAAAAATTAACTCTTGATTTTTTTTTTTTTTTTGGTTTCCTGATTCAGGAAAATTATAAATCTGGACATGGGATAAAGGGAATCTAAACAGAGAGAAATGCTTGAAAATCTAGGTCAATGCTAGAAAACAGTTCTAAATAAATACAGTTAAATACATGACTATATACAAGCTTTTTTTAAAATGCTTTAAAAAAATCTCCATTTACATACATTGCTATTTGCAAGATTCAAGCACACATCTCACAAGAAGTCCAAGAACACAGGGAATGGCATGCAATACTGGAAGAGGAAAAAGCTGAAGCATGAAAGTGCCTAGGGACACTGCATTCCAGGGACACGAACCCAGCACACACAACTTTGGAGAGGAAAGCTGGTTATGGCAGAAAGAAGCGAGGCAGTGTGATGCAGGTCACCTCCCTTGATGCTTTCTGGAGCCCAGGGGCATGCTGTGCTTTGGCAGTGCCATGGGACATTGTTTTACAGCCAGTATTCTTCCACCACATCCACTTCCTCAGAAACACTGAGAAATGGTCCATGCTTTGGAGCACAACAACCCTCAAACTTTCCTATTAAAAAGAAGTGATTTTCATGAAAGCAGAAAATTCCAGTTGTCTTGACCCAAAGTACCCAATGACACCAAAGGAACAGTCACCTCCACCTTACAAGTGGTGCAGAATTTGTGTGGCTGGTCCTGTCAAACGGGGAGTGTGAGTAGACCTGAAATCTTTATAGTGGATCAGAGTAACCAGTTTTCCACTAAATTAAATTGAAAGTGTAATTACAGACTCATTTTGCATTGTTTTGGAGCAGAAGGTTCTAAATATAGTTCTGATACACGAGATCATCACAGGAACAGTACAGATGGCAATAATTTTTTTTAAAGACAGTAGACATTTTCTTTGTGTAATAACAGGACAATAGGTATAAATAACTTTGGTTCTGCATAAGATACTGAGGAGGTCAAAGCAATGATTTTTCCTCTCTGTGACTGGGGTGTGGGTAGGCATCAGAATGAAAGAAAAACTTCCAGCAGAGTCAGTCTTTTTTTCCTTTACTTTACTTGATCCACCCAAGAACGAATATGGAATAAAAATGTCTTAACATAGTTGTCACTTTGAAATATTCCAGTGTTTTAATTAAAGTCCAGAGTCTGGCAAAATTTGTCCAGCTTTCCCTTTGAAAAAGAGGTGCGTTTAACCTTCAAGCACGTTTCCCTGGGTTGATAACAGAGTTCTTACTTTAGCTGTGCTCAGCACTGAGGTGGGATGAGGTGTGCTCCACATCCTTTTGAAGTGGGTGGAAAGACTCCCATGGTCCTCAGAGGGCTTTGGCTCAAACTTATAATTCTAAATGTAGGCTCACTTGTAATTGTCCTCCTTCCTCCAGCAACTGCTCCATACTTTTTCTATTTGTTTGCTTTTGTAATCAGATGAGACAGAAAGAATTGTTATATTCCTCCTTTTGTTATTCATGCTTATTCCAGAAAAAATACTTTTAACCACCTTTTGGTATGCTCATTAGAAGAATGAGAAAAAGATCAGAGGCAAACAAAAGCTGAAGTAAAGCTGCAGATGGGATGCAGTAGCTGATGCAAAAGGAGAAGACATACTCTGAGACAAAATAGATGAAAGAGAGCAGAGATGATGTAATAAAGAAAAATAGGTCAAAATTCAGGATGCAATTTCCTTGGCTAGAGCATTATTGAAGTAAACAGTCTTGCAAAACCAGGGTCAGGATCTGACGAAGAGTGGGACTAGCGCACTAGATGGTTAGTCTAGTCCTAAGCTTTGTCTTCTGAGAGGTTTTAAAGACTGATCCCTCTTGGTTTCGTCCATTCTTATTCAGCTTTAAGTGCTCAGCCAAGAGATCAGGAACTGGTGAATTCTGCAGGATCTAGTGGGAAAAATTTTGTGGGAATGGCTACTATTCCTCGAGTTTTCCTTTCTTGACAAATGTTCTCTTTTAAGAATAATGCTTGATAAAGCCTGATGTCTTAAGAGACCAGCTGGTCTTGTGTTTTTCCCTGATGCAACTGTAAAGATGAGATCTGCATTGCACAGTGCAGGAGAGGAGCTCAGTCCAGGTGGGGAACATGATGTGGCAGCCCAAAGCTGCAGGGGAAGGCTCCAGAGCTTGGCTGCACTTGCACCACCATGGCCAGTGCTCTGTGAAACAACCCCATGGGCCTGGCACATACAGCAGGGGAGAAAGCCCCAGTGGCTGGAGATTCCACAGATAAACCCTCATTGTCTACAAAGGAAAAGCCTTTGGCATCCTAGATAATATTTGAGATTAATTAACAGTTTGTTTAATGAAGCTGCAGCCAGACATCTTTAATCCAAACACTTTTGTAGAGCTCATTTATATGCAGAGCTTTAGGCAATTAACAAAAGTACTGCTCCATAATAAGAAAACACTCATTTATGAAATAATATACATGTATTAATACATGAAAACAAATAATAACATAGATATAACATAAAAATAACTGTACAAACCAGACAACTTTGACAAGATCTCCTGGACACTTAAAAAACACAATAAACATCTGTTTTATTTCTGAATCCCAAACCTAAAAAAAACCACTCTCGTTAAAAGTCCAGCTCCTCATTTTAATTAAATTACCAGGTGTTTATAAAATATAATTCTCTTGTGAAACTGCAGTAAACAGGAGAGATCCAAACCCCCAGAAATTGAGAATGCAGGTTTCAGCTGTCAGGATGACACTGGGAAGACTCAAGCTGCTCTGTTGGTGTGCATTGGTGCAGTCACCATTTGAAGGAAAGTGAATGAGTTTAGAACAAGTAGAATTGCTAAACAACTCATGATTAAACACAGGGAGAAAAAGGACAATGGAATAGGAAAAAAAAAAAGAAAAAAGAGGAGTTTCAGTGGAGGGTATCTTATTTTATTGTTCTTATTATGTCTTTACTGGAGCACACTAGAATAAATGCTCTGGGCTGTAAAATAACACCATTCAGCACAGAATGGATTAAACTCAGTCCGAACATCTTTTCTGATCCTTTGATTACATATGAGCAATGTTTGTGACTATGTCTCCCTTTTTTGGGAAGAAAACATATACACACATTTATCAGATTAAACAGTGCTACTAGAAATCAGCAAAGAAGGAAATATAGATATGACAAAGAAATCTAGGGAAATACATGCTGCTAAGAAAAATAGGAAGTTTCTTCTGGAGTATATGGTCTCCCTTGTAATTCATCAAGAATTGTTTAAAACAACAGTGTTATTAACACTATAGATAAGACAGAAAAAATATATATTGTAACAGACACATGCAGATACACACACTCTACTGTTCTGCTGTTTAGTATTTGAGGACAAAAAAAAAGATGAAACCAATGGTACAAAAATAATAAACTGCCTTGCATGATATTGTCTGAAGAGTCACTGTTAAAATCCTTCTATTAGAGATGAATATTTTTATATCAAAGAGTCCATGCACTATAAATTCAAAGGTTTTTTGGGAACAGTAGAAATATGCAATGCTGCCAGAAGCCAAAGTAAGGAAGCAGAAGGATCACCGTAATTACAGGTCAGTTACTCTGGCATCAGTCCTGAGCAAAATAATGGAAAAGCTGATAAGGGCTTCAATTAGTATAAAATTAAAGGATGACACTATAATTGGTGCCAGTCAAGATGGCTGCAGAGAAAAGTAAGTCTTGCCAAACATTCTGATGAACAACTACACAGGTGTAAGGCTTGCATAAGGCATTTGGCTTGGTCCCTGTGTGCAGCCTGATGAAAGGACTGGCACTGAGAGAAGCAGGCTATGGGCAGAGGGCAAGACCAGCGTGAAGAAGCATGTTCAGCTTCCTGCCTGACACTGCTCCACTGCAGCCAGGCTAAGCAGTGCCAGGCAGAGACACAGGAAAGGAGATCAGCAGCACTCTGCCCTCAGTGAGGGAACAGCAAAAGGAAACCCTGAAAGCTGTGGCAAAGCCCCCCTAACCTCAATAACCAGATTTTTTTTCAAGCTTGTGAACAACCCAAAGCCTAGGAAAATTCTGCAGAGCTTTAGGCAGAACACATATTATGAGATATATATTCAAAATCTGGATGGAGATCAGAGTGTCCAAAAATTTGAGGCTCAATCCAGAGTAATGGACAGGTTCAATTCCATTGCAGAGACAGCATCTGGAGGATTTGTGGCAAAATATATAGACTGATTCCTGAAAGTTGCAACAGGAGAACTGAATCACAGTGCATTCCAAGCCCTGCTAAACAACGAAGTCTAGTCCCAACAGATTTTGTGTACGTTCATCACAACACAGATGCTTTCATGTCTCGAGTCTCTTGGGAACACCATGTGTTTTGTCTGTTTTGTTTCTTAATGATTTGCAAACTTTTAAAACTTGGCTGTGTTGCTACTTTGCTTGTGGGTTCAAGAAGAGACAAGAATCCATAAACCTTTGATCCACATGGTACAAATGTACTAGAAAAAAAAAGAGAAGAAAAGAAAAGAAAACACCGTGCTGTCAACAGGAAGATATATGGGTTGTTTTGTACGAATGGGGATAATTAGTTGAAATGTGATATGGAAATTGTTTCGGTTTTTTCTTTCTATAAAATATATATATTTGTGAGAAGAGTTTTTATGCAAAGTGTTTTAGAGAACATTTTATATCAGATTAAATCTCAAAGATACTTTTTTCTGGTCTCACCACAAAACAAAGAAAGAACATTGAGTTTCATACTGTGCTGCAGAAAAGAGAATTGTCATTTATATTTTTATTAGTTATAGATTTAATAATCTAAAAGATTATTAGATCTCTTTACAACTACATTTTTAAGCATCACATGTCAGTAAGTATGGGTTAAGAGTTTTGTACATCTCACTTTAAGGAGCTCAGCCTCCTAACAAGAGAAAAAGAAAAGATACTTTCAGGGACTTCTCTACATTGCTGGAGAGGTTTATCCAGCAGAACATGCTGCTGTGGGACAGAGAGCTGCTTACCTGGCTGGGGCAGCTCAAAGGCTCAGATGGCTGTGAGTTTAATCCCAAGTTACAGCTGGGCTCCTGGTCCAAGCCAATTGTCTTGGCTCCCTCTATAGTCCAGGAAAGAAATAGGTACTTCTGAAGGCAACTGATCCCAAGAATGCCAGCAGTCTGTCTTTGCTGGAGTGACATGTCTTGATCCCCAATGGCTCTAGAAGGAGCCGTGATGAGCAGCTTAGCCTGGAGCTCAAACCTCGACAGCCAGCACCAGGTGAGGTGAATTATATTGAGTGCTACCACTGATATATGTATTTAAAGCCAAAATGCAACTGTGCCCATGAATTTAGCCACATGGGTCAGGTTTCAAAAATCCAGATAAGCACTGGAGATTTGACTGAGGCTTTATAAATATCCATTTCATATTTGAGTCAAATGTAGCTATAAAATGAAATGTGAGAACCTTATATATGTTTGAGAGGAGTGTTATGAAAATCGCTAGCTGAGAGGGCAAAAGGAGGCAGAGGGACTTTATAGTTTTCCCTTGGCTCAAGGGAGGCATGGAGCAAGCTTGCATTTTGCCTCCAACCCTCTCCAAGAAAACGGGAGGATGGTTGTTCACAGTTTTTCAGCTTTGGTGCAGGGTGTGTGCAAGCTATGATTCAAAAGTAATTTTGGCAATTGCTGTAACTACAAAGTTAATGCATGCAACCTTAATTTTGTTCACAGAGAGTTGTGCCAGTAATGGCACCATCCATCATTTTCTGTTAAAACGGGAACAGGTGTTAATCTCCACTCAGCAATGGGTGCAATGTGAGTGAGCAATAAGCAAAGTGCCAGAAAAAGAAAAACCACTGTCGAAGCTCTCTGTCACAGAAAAACAATTTCTAGCAATATCTCTGTAATTGGACTCAACTAAAGAGTGAAAAATGATTTGACTTTTCAGTGACAGGGATTGTTAATGAACCCAATTTTTCTCTTCCACCTTGATTAGCTTTCTGTATGAAGATCCATTTTAGCTCTATACAATGTAGCTTAGGGTAATAGACACCCAGCTGCTGTAATCTTGTCAGTACTCCCACTTGCAGAAATGTAATTTTTTTTTCTTAGGCTGCTAAACTATTACCAGGTTGTCAAACATAATGGAAAACAGTGCAGAATAGAATTTAAATAGAACTTCAGCAACAATTTTGGTATTTTTCTAGTTTTAACAGCAACCTTATAAGATTTTTAAATGCTTTGCACATCCTGTCCTCTCAGGCATAAATCCATCCTCCCAGGGGTCTGGATATTCCCAGATACCCCTGGTACTACAGTGTTGGGTTGCCCAGTTCCATGCAATGCTTCCTTCCAGAGCAAGAGCACAGCCAAAAACCTCCAAGGGCTGACTGTGCAAATGGGGTCATTCAGTAGCACTCAGGTGATCACTAGGGCTCATTCTAAGCAGGTAGAAAGCATTTCAATAAGGAGTCAGAGCAGCCCTGCACTTTGAATTACAGTAAATTCACACGTATAAGGCGTACTGGAGTATAAGGCACACTTTTTTTTTTCTTTTAAGCGGGGATCTGTGTGCAACAAAGTAACGAATTAGTAACAGAATACTGTCAGGTGCTCAATTTGCAAACATTTTTCACAGATCAGCGTAGCCTCTAAATGCAGCCCCAGGTGCCCTCCCCGTACTGTGGGCCCCAGCTCTCCTGCCCCAGTGCCGGCTGCTCCCCTCCCACCGCCCGGGCAGCTGGCATGGCTCGCACTTCTGGGTTGGCAATTTTACAAACTTTGTCCATATATAAGGCACACCAGGTTCAGATCAAAATTTCAGTCAAAAAGGTGTGCCTTATACGAGTGAAATTACTGTTCTGTCTGTATTTGAGACACTTCCCAAGGCCATGCCAGGGGCATCTGCATGGGCTGGTCCAAGTAGAGGAGTGTGTTTGTGCTCACACATACAATGCTCACACTTTTCCCAGCCCAAGATCTGACCATGTCTGTCCTATGGCACAGACTGCAACAGCATTTGGGAAAGAACAAGGTCATTCGGGAAATGTGAGAAAGGCAAAAGGAAGTGTTAGATGGAAATACATGTTTGGAGCAAAGGTGAGCTAATAAATAAACCAATTTTCTCTGGATTTGTACTAAGGCTTAACTAGTGCTACCCAGGGAGAGTCTTCAGCACTGGGGATACAGTCTGATATTTTATCAGTAATGAACCTACTGATGTGCAAAATGTATGTTCTACATGATTGAAACACTGAGACGTGTGTGGTGAGGAATAAAGCCAGCTTTGCCAAGCCAGCTGAGAGCAGCTCTGTGTGGAGTTCCCCTGCTGGGGTTCCAGGGAAGCAGTGCCTGCAGGAACAGGTGGCATGTCTGAGCTTCACACATCCCCTGATTTCACTGGATTTGTGATCAGCTGCAGAGAGGATGAGGATTTGGGTAATAGATCTGCCTGACTTGAAAATTCAGGCTTTGAAAAGGAATAGCAGATAAGCAGCACATCCAGAATATCTATTTTGAAAAAGAGTAAAAATAAGGTGCATAGGTTATGTCTTTCACATGAGTATAATCAGATTTTGCAAATATTCCTTCACCTGTCCAGCTGATCCTTACAAATAACTCAGTGAGTGAAGGTTTTCCCAAGTGATTTATTTTGCTTTTTATAAATTACTTATTTATTTTTCAAAAGAACTCTGAATTGAAAAATCAACACATATCTTTCACTTGCCATTTATTTCATTTAAAAACTGACTTTAGTACTGGAGATTTCAAGAGGAGAACTAAAAAAAGTTTTTCATTTTGTTTGAGAAAATCATTAAATGCCAAACCTGTAAATCTCAGAAACGGCCTTGGTGCTGACAAACAGAAAAACCCCAGGAAATTTAAATGCAAATTTCACATTTCTTGTCAAGAAAAGAAACATAAAAGAAAAGATAACAAGAAGGGGTCAATGTACATTTTTTCCTAATTACCTTTTAGCATAAATGCCTACTTGCCAGGTAGTGGAAGGGAGCATAATATGCTACCACTCAAATGCACCCTTCAAAATAACTGTTAGTAAAAAAGTTTTAAAACACCTTAAACGGTAACCTTGTGTTTCCCAATTTGCATATTTTTGTAGGTTTTTCAGCTGCTGAATTTATCCTTCCAATTTTTTTTTTTTAATTATAGCCTTCTATGCATAGGTACATTAAATAAAAAATTGTGTGAGGACTGTGAGCTCTCATTATATAAAATGTTCTATCCCTCTGGCTTTTGAGATAACTTCCCTTTCTGCTTCATTAATTAGTTTTCCTGAATATATTACATATCATTGCAGAAATTTGTGAGGAGCATTTGTGTATGAAACAGAGAAAACACAAACAGAGCATTCTAGGATTGACAGAACTGCATAGACCAATTTAAAAATCCAACACTACAGTAAATTTTTTAAGATTATGAAGCTTTTTGACTCGTGTTTCAATGCTGTCTTTGTACTGCTTTTCAAGTCATCTTTAAACTACAAAGAATTAAACAAAAATTGTGAATTTCTTTATGCTGTTTCTAATCCAACAGCTACAACAGTACTGACTATCCTTTGCATGGTCTTAGGACACAAATGCAGTTTTAGTTCATCTCCCATTACAATTTTCAGCTCTTTTGAACCTGAAGCTTACAAAATTAACAGTAACATTCTCTACATTATATTCTGGTTGATTATCCAATGCACATACTCCAGGCTTGAGAGCCATTTTTTAATTTAATTCGATCACTGCAGTGTTTTTTTGGGGTTTTTTGTCCGAGTGAATTTTAAGACTCGGGCTGGCAGCAGCCCGGTGCCACTGGCTGATTGTGGCAGCCTGTGAGAGCACAGCTGCCCATGGGGGAGGAATGGGCTGTGGAGCCCCATATGGAAACTTGGCCAAAAGTCAGTGCTGTAAAAAAGAAATCAGTAAGTGTGAGAGAATTGCAGGGCATTCAGTGATAAGAATAAGGAGAGGATCAATAGATATGAAAATCTGGGGTGAGAAATGGAGCAATATTGAGCACCCTTATTGATAAAAGTCAATTATCAAAAGTAAAAAAAAAATCACCTTTAGGAGTCAAATGATGATCCCATAGAAATCCATAGTAGCTCTTCCACAGCCTTATGTGGGGCCTGGATTTCATCTTCAACAGCCAGGAACACCCTACAGCAAATATTTTTATCTGTGAAGACAGAAAAGGGAAAAAACAATTTAAGTATTCCTAGCATACAGAGTGAATGGATTAATGACATTATATTATTCCGAATATAATTAAATCCTGAAGTTTATTTTTAAAAATAGTGCAACCATGTGTTTATATGGGGAGCTAAGGCACTTCTTCCCTTTTTCTCTTATTTTAAACATTGTATGATGACATCAGCTAACGCTGCATCACTTCTCAAGGATTTTGTGCAGAATCTTACTGTTTACACTAACAACGTAATTCAAGAATGTATATTATGTAAATCCTTGAATCTCCTAGGGTCTAGGAATGAAATGTAATGCTAATTTGATTTAGTAATTTGTTCTCTCTCCCCAGAAACACACAATTACTGCTTTTGAAAGACTTTTTTCTTTTTCCATCACGCTAGGACTAAATTGAAAACTGAGTCGGCGGCAAAGCCCGGGCTGGGAACACAGAAGAGCTCTGCTACTCAGGCTCTTACAGCCAGAACACAGAGTGCAGGGAGATTTATTTCTCAAAACGGAATGTTCATTATCTCTTTTTTTTTTTTTTTTTTTTTTTTCTTTTTAAGCAAGAGATGGAAACAGAATAAGTCTTCTTGAAATTCCATAATAGCAATCTGAACGTGAAATGTGAGCTGAAAATAACGTGCCTCTCTGTGTGTGTCTGGAAGACAGAGGCCTTGCAGCTCTGTGCGTGTCTCTCTGCAGGAGGGAAGCAGGGAGGTTGTGTGTCTGTGTACAGTGGTGTAGAAATAGTTCATCAAATGAGTGGTTTCCTGTCCTCATCTGTAGATTTTCTTTCTTCCATGAAAGGAAATGGAGATAATTGATCTGACTTCCATCAGCACATAAAAGAGATTGTCGGCAGTTTGTTTTCTGAAGGGCAGCTTAAATACAGGGTGATGTGGCGAGCAGGAAGGATCACCCACGAGCTCTGCCTGGTGGGCACACCCAGAGGACCAATACATTCCCTCATTTGCAAAGTATGACTTTCCTTTCTTTCTCTCTCTCTCCTTCTCCCTCTTTCTTCTCCTTTAAGGATACACGGTGTCCCTCCAGGTTCTGCAGTCTGGGTTTGATTAAATAATTATAAACTTCAAGCAGCAGATCTATCATTTACATTCCTGGACATGCCAACATGTGCCTTTTGTGGGGATGCCAACCAATACCAAAGCTTCAGTCATTATTGTCATTGAAAATACAGTGGTTCAATGTTTGTGCTATTTCCTGGATTTTGGCAATATAATGTTGCCCAGCAATTTGCTGTTAGTGCCAACAACACTAAAGAACTTCATAATAAATCCTTTCTATATTTACTCAGTCCACCACTGTGTCACTGAAATTAGCATTTTACCATCTTATGCTCCAAGGAACCTATTTTCTCTCTTTTAACTCCATGCTATTATGAATCCCGACAGAAAATCCTTCAAAGCATGGTTTGCTTCAGTTTTTCTGTATAAGGATTGCTGTCAGTCATGTTTGTTTTCTGAAAAGATGGAGAGCTTGCAGCTTCATGCTACACGATGACAAAGATAAACCAAAGTAACAAACAAGACAGAGTGTTTAATTTAGAGCTATTACAGAGATTGCTTTAAAATGTCAGATGTCTTCATGCAGCCTTAGGTGAAGAAGACAGAATTAACAGAAGATACCAAAAACAGGACCAGATCTTTCCCTGAGGTCCAGATGAGCCAACTCAGCTCATGTGAGTGACAGAGAGTGAAGACAGAGGGTTTGACTTGTCTGAATGAAAATATCATGGTAATGGAAGAAAACAATGTGCAGGGGCCTTAGCAAAGGAAGGTTCTCAGGGATACTCCAGCCAATGCTTCATTGAAAACGTGGGACCACTGGGGCCGAAATATTGTTGTAACTGGGTATTTCAGCCCTTTGCTTTCAATGGTGTGGGAGAGAATAAAACAGTGCCTTTTGCACTGAAATCCTCAGAGGGACTTCCCTGTGAACCCCGAGTCTGGGATCCTGGCTAGGTGACCAACATGGGGCCAATTCCACTCATTTGTTTGGTCCAAGCAGAGGAGCAGCCCTATTGAAAGGACTGAGGGGAAAATGCGAAGCAAGGATTTTCTATGAAAAGGAAGACCAGGTCTGATTAGAAGGGAGAGAGAGAAGAGAATGATAGTTTTGCCTGTATAGTGAGAGAAGTGAAAGCAATACCTAATGGAAAGAGATGGATGACTGGAGAAGAGGATGCTTGGGAAGAGGCACACCAGGCGACTCACTGCAGCTGTATTTTTTGTCACTGGAATAGAGAGAGGCTGGAATATTTTGACTAATGGAAAGCCCATCATTGCTATCCTCTCATAACCCTGAAAAGCTCAAAAGATTTTGCTGCACATTCAGTCGTGTAGCAAATTTCACCAGAAAATCCCTCATGCCCCAGAGTGGGTTATTTTGGAAACGTGCACGTGTGATGCACGGTCACAAGGCTGGGGAGGAAACTGCTCTGTAATCTCAGCCCTGGTGGCAAAGGCGGCTCCCGCAGCCCCGAGTGATGTGGGTGCACACCAGCTGAGCTACAAGCTCCCACAGCACAACCCCTCGTTAGAAAATCCATGGCAGGAGCCACTTAACCCCTCCAGCCCTGCCCCGAGCAGCAGGGCCATGCATGGTCTCACAGAATCTGCTCTGGTTCCATTAATCACAGGACATTTTCAGTAACAAGGATACCCCCGAGGAAAATACTGCATGGCAAAAAGAGAGTATCTAACAAATAGGAACAGGGTTATTTGGCTCAGCAGCTGCAGCCTCTCTGTCCCCATTGCCTGGGGGGAGTGCCAGGGTTGCAGTGGCACAGCAGCCACCCCAGGACACGCTCACTGCCCCAGCAAAGTAGAGCTCTGGGCAGCACAGAAAGGGCAAGAGGTGATTCCAAGAGGCTGCTGAGGCTGGAAACCACCTGGTCTTCAGGTCAGACTGAGAGAAATTTTGTAAGCAACTTCCAGGCATAGTCTATGTTTTGCCCCCCATGAAGCAGGATACAAAAGAGTTTCTCACAGTGAGATGGACACTCTGCACTGAGCCACCTGTTAATCTGCTCTTTGTTAAGTGTGATAATGGGAGAGGCCATTTCCTTACAGAGAGAAAATATTTCAGCTGGCTCAATTGTTAAGGCAGCATCCTACCTTTCTCCCTGATCGAGAGTTTTGTCTTATTTGCGTAGCAGTAGTAGTTTTTTAACTTTGGTTTAAGGCATCCAAGGTGTTGGAAGGGTCTGTAATAAACACAGAAAGCAAAAATGTTCTTGCCATGCTGCTTGCACAGCTGGCTGGCTGTGTTGCTCTATATGCCAGATGTCACACATGCATTAGGTGAAAACATGGGACCAGGTATACAAAAGTGCCTAATTTCTGTCTCTGCTGGGTCCTCTTCCCATGGTAAAGACATTCAAACTTCCAGAAACTCTGGTAACCAAGCTTATAAATCAGTAAAACAAAAATAAAAAGAATCCAAAGGTAACCAAAACCATTCTGTTTTTTCATTTCTTTTTTTTTCCTACTTTAGATGCGCTGTTCAAATTCTTTCCTAGGTTAAATCTGTTGAGCCCAGTGTGTCACTGCTAGAATTTACATGGAAAGACATTTCTCTTACTGCTATAAAATACATCAATCTCTGGAACAGAAATCTCTTCTGGCCACGTGTTGTGGCTGAGTTGTGTTGGCTCCTTCCCATTGACACTGGGGACACAGGTACTGAAATTTGGGACACAGGTACTGAATTTTGGGATGTGGGGACAGGAAGTGGGGACACTGGCTGGCATCACTGGTTAGAGGGAGCCTGGTGAATGGGCTGGGGCAATTTCCAGCCCATTGGGGTGAGCCTCCTGCATGGATTTACACATTTTTACGAGTATAAACAGCCAGACTGAGCCCTAATTCTGGAGCTTGTGGTGTGACCAGAAACCACCTCCTTTTCTGCTTCTGATTTTCCTCAGTAGTAAGGAAAACTGAGTTACAAGAACAATATTTCACCAACAATTTATTCTAAAACTATGCTAATAAAAACATCCTGAAACTAGTATTCATCTACTTCCTTTTCTAAGATTTTTTTTGTTCTGAGTTTTAAGATGGTTGTTTAAATAAGTGGTTTTAATCTTAAATTAAAGGGCACAGAAAAGAGCAAAAAATATTACTGAGAACAACAACAACAAAAAACTTTTGCCATCTAACTTGTGATCAAATTACTACTCAATTAGTTACTGAAGTTACAGTAGGCCCTTAAATTTGTTACTAATGACAGAGAAAACATCTCTAAAGTAGGTTCTGGGCTTGTAAAAAGCTGAAAAATAAAAATGTATGGAGACTTTTCATATCCTCTGAGATACTGAGGAATACAGCAGATATCAACATTCTTTTAATTTATTTTGTCTGCTTCCATCTGCTTGCCCTGCACTGTTGGCTCAAAGGTCACTTCTCTACTGGTTTTCACTTACAGGACCTAATTTGTTTCACAAGCCACTACTGCAAAGATGAGAGGAAGGTCTTTGAAATGATATGAGATCCCTGTGATATGAGTGTGGCAGTGACTATTCTCACACTGTCACCACTGGGAGGTAATCTCCTCAGGATGGTTTTGGCCATTGATCCTGGACTGAAATCTTAGGTAGAGTGGCAACAATACAGGTTGAATTGTACCAAAAGACCTGTGTTAACAGTGTGCAAATGCACTTTTAACTGATATTGTCCTTCCATCACCTTTGACAGTACTCAATCATTCCTGTACACAAAGCAAAGCAACATTAAACAGGACATTTTTTCCCAGTGTCTGGCAGGAGTCTGCTTGACATAGGAATTACTTCTGCCATGATCATTAAATATCTGTTGCTGCAAGCACAAAATTACATTGTGCAAACCAAATACAAGTCCTTTTGATCCCTTAGAGTTCCAAATTCATATATTCACGCTTCAAGAAAGAACTGTAAAAAATCTGGTTTGCCAGGTAGGTGGGTCTTTGCTGGCTCTGTGTCAGATCATACCTTTGGGATTCTGCCATGTTTACTGATTTTTTCAATCAGGTAAAGAGAAGAAAAATTATGTGGAAAGGAGAGCAAAGGGCATCCTACAAAATAAAATCCCTTCTATCATTAACTTTCTTTAAAAAGACAAGTATATGTTTTAAAAAAGACGAGCAAGGGAGCAGTAAGTGAAATAGAGCACAAAACATCACTGATTAAAAACATCACAATCAGTGTCAGAGCTATTTGAGGCTTCAGCCCTCTGATGGATGCAGTATGCAGTGTATGAGGGGATAGGTGGAGAAAAAAAATGCATGTTATATTGCAATTCACTGATTTATAGGAGAACATCTCTTTTATCACTTTGGGCCATATTTTCCTTGCTTCGCCCTAAATCTTGGTTTTACATCTTTATCTTTCAGCTGTGCCAGTGAATACACCAGGAGAGATTACAGATGTGCCACTGTGTACACTCAACCCTCTTTCAGGCAGTGCAATAAAGTGATATGTGTGGATTCCCTCTCCACGTGGTCCTGGAAAGCAATTTATTCTGCTCCACCAAAAGGAAAAGTCTACTATCTTCAAGTACTTGTGGTGGCTTAGCTGTTGGTACTTGCTGCACACTTTATAAAGAACTTTCTAAGCTGTTCCTGCATTTTTTAGGTGTTTCTTCTAAGATCTACTGTTTTAATGGAACTGATTATTTTGAGGACTGTGAGGACTCTGGGCCTGAACCAGTACATCAGCTCTTACAGGAACCTGAGACTGCAGCAATCTGTGCCCTGCACAGGAGAGCCACGAGAGCACAATAATTTCACGGTAATAAACCACACCTTTTTCCTTGGAGAATCCAGCCTACCCCAGTAGTGCAGCTAATCATCAGGTGCGGCTTATCTATGGACAAATCCCAGTGAAATGCCAACCCAGAAGTGAGAGCCGGCCGGAGAGGGCACCTGGGGCTGCCTTTAAAGGCTTCACTGGTCTATGGAAACTGTTTGCAACTTGAGCACCTGACACTAAACCCCGTGCTGGCGCAATTCTGTTACTCACTCGTTACTTTGTCGCATATGGATCTTGGCTTTAAAAAAAAAATAAAAAAAATGTGGCTTATATTCAGGTGTGGCTTATATATGGGCAAATCCCATGGTCTACCCGGCTACCCAGACATGTGGCTTATAATCAGGTGGACCTTATAATTGTGAAATTACTGTATTTATTTGGACTGCAGTTTCTCAACAACCAGCAGAAAACACCAGCAAGGCAAAAGACTTACAATAATTTCAGTAAGAAAGCAATCAGTTGATGACACTTTTTGCCAAAGACCTATCTCTTCCTGATAGCAGAGAGCTGTCTGAATGCATAGTCAGGATCTTTACAGAAATGGCTCACAGAGCATGTCACAAAAGACTTATTTTTGAAACAAAGTTCCCAAACTTGCCGCATTGCCAGCCTGGCATGGAAGGAAAAATTTCCCCCTAATTGCCAGGCATTTGTGGGAAGCAGAGTGACTCCTGGAGGTGCCTGCAGGTGATCAGGGAAGCAGCACCTGCCCGTGGGAAGCAGGGCACAGTGCAGGCACACTGCAGCAAGAGGAGCCAGCACTGATCTGCACCAGTCCAGCTCAGGAGAGGGGAGCACGGCTCTCCAGCAGGCAGGGCTGGAACAGGGTGTTCCAGTAATTTGGGATGACAGGGGAGACATTGCAGGTTATTCTATCTAGCACACATTGGAGCTTTGTTTTGTCTAACTCCAGCGATATTCTGGGGCTCGGCACTCTCGCCCCAAAGTCTGGGAGGAAGCGTGGGGGGAGAAGAAAAGGTAGCAAGGAAGAACAAAACCACTACTATATTCACACTGGCCCAACACAGAGACCAGGCCACATTTGGGACTGATTTACAAAACTATTTGGCAGCATCTGTGGAAAAATGGAAGATCAAATGATACCTTTCTCTAATCTAGGTGATTTCTGCAAGTTAAATACGAAGCATCCCAATCAGCCACAGTGATAGCCACTCTGCTGTGGAGCTCAGATTGTCTTCGTTTGATGTGTATGCCTGTGCATGTACACATCCATATCTAATACTGATCAGCTGGGGCTCAAAAGAGGCCCTTATCAGTAGGCCCTCAAAAATTTTGTGGTGGGGATGGCAATTCTGCCTATAATAATGTGATCCTGTAGCAATATGGCCACTTTAGTGGCAGTGGAGTGAAACCATTCTCCCCATAAAGAAAAATAATTGGGTTTAAAACAAGGACATCAGCCTTGACACCTCAGTTAGAGGTAAAGCATCATTAAGGTCTTCTGCAGGACTGAGCAGAAGAACATCAAGGAAGAGACAACCCCCCAAGATCATTTCTCAAAGACCATTCCTCCCTCATGTTGTGATGGCTTCCAGTAAGTGAATAGTCTCAAAGACAATTGTTGTGATATGAAAAGAGCACAGAACAGAGAGGTATTGCTGTCCAATATGGGACAGAGCTGAAGCCTGTGTGTTTTTATTAGAGCTGAGAGTTTAAGAAAAGAGCCCTGTAATGTGCATGTCCCCCTGGTGAGTTTATGCATGCTCCCACAGCTCTAATAAAAACATACGATGAAGGTAAATTAGGGCAGACGACTGCTTCTGTCAACACTGAGCAAACAGCATCTTTACGGTTTATGTGTGACTTAGAATCCAAGAATGCAGACTTTGTTTTTCATTGATGGGCTTGTTAAAGAAAATTCTTTGATAGTTCCAGAGGAAAAAGAAATTATAGAGAAATGTGAAGAGATTAAAGCAAAGAAAGAACCTTGACATCAGACAGGAGCTTGTTTGATTAGGTCACTCCATAGACGAGAAATAATTAAAAATAAAGAAGACAGATGGAGGATGTCAGGTGCTTAAAACAACATCTCGAGTCTACCCGTGCTAGGCTGATGTGAGCCAAGACTTCAGGCTTCACAGATGTGGAACGAGTCTCTTGGCTGAGGGTGTGAGCAGGATGAGCAGAGGCACCAGAGTTAGGTGAGAGCAGAATGGAGCCTGCACCAGCCCGGCAGCAGCGAGGAACATTTGCTGCTGTTAACAAGCAGAGAAGGAGCTTTGCTGATGCTGTCTGGGGCAGGCAGACAAGCTTGTCTCCAGACTGGTTCCCTCTTGCTCCTCACCTGCTGCTGATTGCTCAGCCTGCCTGTGCATTAATGAAGTGGTTATTTGCCTTAAGGAGCAGCTTGCTGGGCTCCCCGGGGAGCTGCTCCCGCCTGCCTGGTGGCTGCTGTGCGGTGCCAGCAGCTGGGCAGGTGGTGGCGGATCAAAAAGAAAAACTCCCACAGAGCTTCTGGGGATTTCCTCACTAATATGCTGATACATACATTAGCTGGCTGACTGACACTGCCTAAATATTTGTCCTTTACTGCTATGTTTGGCCGTGATTTTACAGCAACTTTGGTGGTTTGTGATTTAGCCCACTTTATGCATGAGCTGCTTTGACTTTTGCTTGCTGTCCATCTGCTAACCACCACTGCAGGATTACAGGGGTTGACATCAGGCCGTTTCACCTGAGTTTTCTCTTTCTCAGTGAAAAACAAATGAGTTTTCACCTCCCACCTGAGTGCTGCAGCCAGTAACAGAACATTAATGGACTTTGACGGAAACTAAGGAAGTCTGTGCTCATATTTACCTTGCACAACACTATATATTAGTCCAAAAGCAGGAAAGAGTTTTCAGTGTCTGTATATCTCTCCAGAAAGTTTAGTGTGTTTGTTACATTCCTATTGGGCAGAGAAGCCTGGAAGTGACACAAATAAGCTTCTGTTTCCCAGCCAGCACCAGGCTCAGATGCAGCCAGAGATGAAGGCTGCTCCGCAAAAAGACCAAGACAGAGCAACACTGTTGGAGGAAAACAAACCAAAACTCTTTGTCTTTTCACTGTAGTCACAGTCCTGTTTAACCAGGAAAGGTAGACAGGTACCATGACTGCTCAGGTGATCCTGGAAATACACATAATTTAAGTATCTCCCCCAATCTCCATTTGTCCTCCTACACCAAATAAAACCAGTGACTTCCTTTTTTTAAAGTCAACTCAATTGGATCATGCATGGTGTTTAACTGGAGTGATGAATACAGATGGTTTAGGAATTCAATTATATTTAAGTTCTTCTCTAATAAAGCTAGAACAGCTGGTTGCCAGATCCTCAGCGTGCTTCAACTTTGTCAGGAGCATCCAGCATACTTTAAAACCATCTCTTGACCCTACAGAGGAGGTCAATGTTTCTCCTGGCAGCCCACTAGTTATTTTTTAAGTGTCTTGATTTTTTTTCTGTGGCGTAATGCAATTTTACTCATTATCACTACAGATGTCAGACCAAGACTAGCAAGATTACAGCAGTAGCTGGAGCATATGGTTGAGTCATATGAATAATAATCATAAATTCTTTTTGACATTGGCCCATTATTACATCCTGATCATGTCCCCTTGGAATCTCTTGTTTGGTGTAATGTTTAAGTCATTATAAGGTATCTGTGGAGGTCTAGATTTATAGAGCTCTCTATTGGAGAAACACAGTATTAGCAGTATGTTTATACAAACATAAAACACAAGAATATTATATACCCATATATCTGCATGTAGTGTTTATGGAGACGTACAGGAGAAGCAATTAACGATTGGCAGTCACTAAAAGAAATGATTCTGATGACATCTTGAAATCACAGTGTAAGTCAGGATGACAGAGATGTTTCCTGAACTGGCTGTTAACAAAGAAAGCAAAGTGTATGTGTACAAAGAAAAGCAGCCTCTTTCACCCCTCACCCCAGATGTAACAGGGATACCCTAAAAATGCGACTTTTTGATTAGCAAAGAGCCAATCTTCCCTGAGGCACCATTAATGGCCAGTACAAACTTGCAGGCTAAATGCAACACAAATGTGTCAAGCCAGCATCATCAGTAGCACCATTGACTTCAACATGTTGGAGATTACTTCACTTTGGGTGAAGGCCATTTCCCCAGTCAGGGCATATTTCCCTTTGCCAAAGCCCTCCACCCGTCTGTCCCTGTGTATTTGAAAGCTCTGGCAGCTGAGCCCGTCTCAGGGTGTTGGGGTGATGCACAGCCTGCCTGGGGAGGTGCTCCCTCTTTGCTCCTTCCACTCTCTCTTCCTCCCCTTCTGCCCTGCTATTTTTCCTCTTCTGTTCCTAAAGAAAGGGGATATTTACAGGAAATTCATATTTCCCCAGAGCTACTCAGCCTTGTTGTACAGTGGGAAGACTTCCCCTTTTTTCACCTATGTCTCTATGCTGAGTGTAGCAGCAGGCAGCTGGAGCACTCGTTTATTTTAGCTGCCCTCAAACACACATTACACCAAGTTTTCCTGCAGACTGGCAGTTTTCTACACCAGTGCTAAACCCCAGCATGAGCTGCCTGTGCCCAGCACCATCTACATCTTGATTCGAGAGGGTTTTTGTTGGAAAGGACCCCATTTTTGTCTCAAGTAAGAAAGTAATAAACAAAATAAAATTAAGCTAAACATGAAAATACAATAAAAGTTAGTTTCCAGGTCTGACCATCTGTCCTGACCTCGGCTGGAAGAGAAACCAACTTTGTACAGCTGTGGTCATTAAACATAACATGGCAAAGACCTGAAAGCTTAAAATTATTCAACACATTTCTGTTGAAAAAGCAGCCTTGCTCTTGAATTAAGAGTAGGGTATTGTGGGCTTTTTCTTCTGTTTTCATCTCTTCTTTTTTTAGGCATTTGCCAATTAACAGGGTTTTTGGAAGTGTTTCCTATTCGAAGAAAAGAAGCAGATTGCAATACACAGAAGTTATCCAAGAGGATACTCTAGACAGATGCACCAGAGATGACATCTGTCTTGTCATCAGCAAAAATGATACAGAGCATATTGCAAAGTTATTCAGCAATTTCCAAAGAATCCTCTTTAATGCACAATAAGAAACAGATCTTGGTTGTCTTTTCATGGATGTCAGACTTAAACAAAAACACAGAACACACTTGCAAGCATTGGTGTGAAAGGGAACTTTCAAGTACAGGTCTATTAACTGAAACATTCTGCTATAAGATATCAAAAGACTGCCTATTTGCCACAAACTGCACAAAGTTATACTCATTTTTCTTAGTGGCAGTAAGTGGTTTTAATGCAAGTAATGGAATTTAAAACCAGAAAGTCCTTATTACAATTCAGAGTGCCCTTTGTCCTTTGATAATGAGCACCATATTAATGTCTTGAAGAAAACCCAAAACCTTAAAACAGGGTATGTTGTTTCAGCATTTAGAACTAAGCGACCAAAACTTTACTAGTGAAAGTTGATTGCATCTCATTGCACATAGACAAAAATCTAAAAAGAAGTTCCAAAATCTCAGTTACACCAGCAGTAAGAGCAAAATTAAGATGGACAAACAAATTAGAAAAATATGCCAAAAAGAGATAACCTTTGTAAAAAAAAAGTGTGATATTTGGTAGAAATCTATTACATTTGCTGCATTAGAAAAAGGAAAGGAAAGGAAAGGAAAGGAAAGGAAAGGAAAGGAAAGGAAAGGAAAGGAAAGGAAAGGAAAGGAAAGGAAAGGAACTGCAATGCCTGAAAAGCATCCAAGGGGCTACTGGAACCAACTGTGTTCCAATTTTAATTGCTCTCAACATAAAACTTACTTGGGAAAAAAACAAAAGCAAAATCTTAAAATTTAAAAAATATTTCAGCTACAAATGCTGATCAGGGAAATTCCATTTTTGGCATGGGTAAAATTGATTATCATAGTAAAATAGGGCAGTATGTATTTATACAGCATGCATGGGGTTCAATAAAATCTAAAAACTCTTGTACCTAAAACGCAACACAAAGGTTTAAAGCATATTTCCCAAGTAAACAAGCTCTGTGATACAGAAAAAAAATAAGGGTAAAAACTTTCCTCCCCACCAAATCAATAGATAAGTAGTTATCCTGAGAGCAGAAATGTCAGTTAAATGATGTCTCTATTTGCAATCTATTTCTCTCAGATATGCCTGGTCCTTATCTCTCTCTGCCCTATTGTTAATGTTTGATTTCTGGCAGGTCAGTAGAAGTCCCTGCTGTACAAAACCTGGCAGGACACAGAGCAGCTGTGATCACTTGGTGTGGAAGGAAATGTACTGCACAAACATCATCATGGAAAGGAAGAATGAACCTGAATTCCACAAGGCTCCTCAGAAGCCTTTGCATTATTTTTAAGGTATCCAAAGATTCCAGAGTGGTTGTGACTCACCAGCTTCTCCAGCCAAACTTGGTTGAGTTCTGGACACCCTGAACCTCTTGATGTTGCTCTGCTGTGTGGAGTTTCTGCTGGTGGTGGAAAGTGCTGCCAGGTGTGGTTAACATACACCCACTCTGAATGAAGGGAAAGAAATTGGTTTTAATCAGCAGAGTCCTTCTCCTTAATTAAAAATGAACATATTTATCATATTTACCACATAACCAGGTTGCTATTGCTGACTTAACACCAACTAGTGAGCAACCAAACTGATTTATAACAGAAAAAAACATTGTTAAATTATCAGTTGAAGATTGAGAACAACTTTTACAAGAATACGATAAAGATGCTGGGCAAAAAGATGTTTGCCCCCAGAATTTTCATTTTGTGAAAATGTGAAAAATTCTGTGATCAGAATGAGTTAGCATTTGTTATGAATCTGGCCTTTTGAATACTAAGCATTCAAAAAGCCTGGAAACTGTGAATACTGATTAGCTTAAGAAATGGAAAATGTAAATAGTGAGCAACTCAAAATGGTTTCAGATGAAAAGTCTGAGGTAGAATAATTCATGAAAGTATATTCTCCTTTATTTTGTCTACTCCACTTTCAAATCAGGCCAGTAAAAGGCTATTCAGTCCACCCATTTCCAGATCATTGCAGTGCTGCATCTTTTTACCAAAGAGGAAAAGTTCCCTTCAGTCTAGTTTTTACTGCTCTCCTGATTGAATTCATCCCCAAAGCTTCCACTGCTCAAGAAGCTGTCAGCCAAAGGCTGCCAGAGGTGCACAGAGGGATTGGAATGGAAATCCCACTGTAGCACACAAAAGTGCCTTGCAGGGAGCCCTGCCACAGCCTTTGCCACTTTTCTAAAGGACCAAAGTTGCTAAGGAGAAACTGAGTGATTTGGGGAACAAAATTCCATTTAATTGTGGTGAAATCTCATTTGAATGCCCCCTGGATGGTATTTAAGTTTCCCATCAGCAATACCCTGCTGTGGAGGATGACAGAGTTATAAATGTCCAGTTCCCTCAGGTCATGTGTGTGACACTGGAATGAAGTTAAGGCAGAAACACACACACAAACATGGGGAAAAAAATAATCTGGCCTGGGAAGTGGAAGCTCACCTGGTGTCCTGTGGGCTGGTCAGGTTGCTCCAGCAAAGAGCACAAACTGCATCAGAGATGGATTGAAGCCTCGCACAGGTCCAGCCCAGGGAGGAGAGCACTGACAGAGGAGCAGGGGCAGGGACCCAGTGGAAGTGCAGGAGCTCAGGCTGGAGAGCATCTCCCCCTGGCCAGGGTGATGCTGGGGACACCCACTGCCCCACGAGGTCAGTGTCCCAGCAGGAGAAAAGGCTCCTTCTCCTGGAACGCTGTGCCCCTGCAGGCAGACACTGCTGTGCTTAGAGGACATTCTTTCCAATCACTGCAACCAACTGCTGCCATGGCTGTCAGAAGGAATAGTGCTTGAGGTGAACCTTTTGCATAAAAGTGAACAGTAAATTATGGGTGACAATCTGGAAAAAAAAAAAAGGACATGTGAGGAAGGAGCAGGAAGCCACGTTATTACATCAGCTGTAACCCCAGCAACGAGAATTGGATGCAGATTGCCATTAATGACCAAAGCTCTTATGTATTTAACAAAATGATATTTAGTGGAAGATAACATTCTTCTACCACCATCTGGATTGCTGAAAATAATGTGTAAATCTCTGAAGATTTACAATTAAGAGATAAAGCAATGTTTATGGATGTCTGTGAATTAAATGTCTTTGATTCTCCTTGCAATATGATGCCATCTTGCCTTGACAAGATTTTTAAGTGGTTGTATAATTTTCAGTATTATTCTTAATGGAGGATGTGTACAAGCTCCCTGAAGAGATTATAGTTTGTATAAGCAATGGACAATAATAGTGCCTGTAGGAACTAACATTTCTTTATAAGCAGTTGAAATATTTATTGCTAATCAGCTCTATATAGCTTTATAGTAACTTGAAAGACAAGCCAGCCCTGTACAGACACCAGTAAGGGTATGAGACAGCTTTCTTGTCATCAGCAAAATGATATACAGCAAACTATTGGATAATTCAACTAGAAATGCTCAGAGATCACCTTTGCAAAATATGAAACAGAACCCTGAGTCTTTCTTTGATGTTAAGGTTTTACAGAGCAACAATAATGTGCTCTGGATGAAGAGGGACATTGCTTTGATAAAATATATGATATTCAGTCTTACATACCTTTTCAGCCTTGGAACACTGCATTCTCTTTACAAGACTATTTTTTTTAGTGCTATAGACACTTCAGAAGAGCAAAAATGTGATGCATAATAAAGTTGTGACACACAGAAGAGTAGTAAAAGGCTAGTCCATATTTCCTGGCCCCAGCCAACTGACAGGGTTAAAAAGGTTAATACCCTGACACAGGACACCAGCCGCTACTGTTATATGGGGAAATCTTTTATTTTTTTATGTTACTTGTCATAAGTAAAGGAAGAGAATATCTTGAAGCTCTTTAACTCAAGCTCTTTAACTCAATATCTTCAAACAAACAACTTTAAAAATTTCAGATCTGATGGAATTTTCGCTTGTTTTCCTGTGGAGTTTAAAGCCCAGCGCTGGTTGAAAACAATCTTGTATAGAAACTATAAGATATGATTGTATGTTTTGCATGACAGTACTATGATATAGTGCTGTCTTTTAATGAAATTTTAGCTAGTGGATTTGTTTTCATGCATGACTGCTTTCATAGTCACTTTTATGCTTTTAAATTAAAAAAGGTCAAGCAATTAAAAAAAATTGTTAAAATGTTCAAATTGAAATTTAAAAAATAGAATTAAAATAAATATTCATATTTATGATCCTAATGTCTGTTTAATTCAATGGGATTCAGGTGCATAAATAATGCAAAAAAGCTTGAGGGGACTTAACATTTATGTATTCGTGAATACTCAAAAATCAGCAAGTA
Source organism: Sialia sialis (assembly GCA_009812075.1). NCBI lineage: Eukaryota > Metazoa > Chordata > Aves > Passeriformes > Turdidae > Sialia > Sialia sialis. Next base: position 7,419,514 of record VRYO01000638.1, on the reverse strand, counting down.
GCTTTTTAACTTCCCTTTTCAATATTATATAATACTAACTTTGCATAGAATTTGAAATGTCCTAGTTAGTGTGATTTTCCCTTTGCATGGACTATTCAGTGAAATTTTCACTGGAAGCTATGAGCATTTGGCTTCAGAGACATAGCATTTACAAGGATTCCTTTTCAAAGAGGAATTCCAGCCATTGGTCTGGTAATGATATAGTCTTTATCTCCAAAAAACAGACTAAGAATATTTATGCTTGAGGAAAAGACCTGCCTGAGTAGAAGAATGTTCAGTTTTTCTGTATTCACATTTATAGGATATTTTGCAAGACACACTGGAATATTTTATTGGAGCTGGAAATAGAGCCATCAGAGCTGAACTTGCTTAACCTGTCCTCACTGCAGAAACATCATTTATTATTATTCCTGTCCAGAGAATTCAAGCAAGGGCTTTTAAAAATGTTGTTTGCTTGTTTTCATTTGGGAGTTTAATTTGCTTTTGCTTTGTTTCTAACCAGTCTTAAAGTATCTGCATTATATGAAGGAAAACATTCACATTTTGACAGTATTTTACAGAAGGCATTTAAAACTTCTAATTCAAGTCCCTGTTTACAAGGGAAAACCTTTGCTGTCTTACATGCTAAGCTGATATAGATTTCTAATGTGTGTTCCTGCACCTATTTTACATTTAGTTGCAAACCATGCTCTGCAGAGACCCTGTTGTGTGATTAACACGCTGTGCCATACACAGATCTGGGGTGATGCCTGCCAGGCTGCTCTTCAGCATCCTCTAACCCTGACAGATCATGACAGGGAGGGGAATTCATCACTCAGGAGATACATTGCTTCTTTCCCCAATAATAAAGCAATAATGGCCAATCATCATTTCACCCTCAATCACGTTTCCATTAAGGATGGGGAGAAAAATCTCTGAGGAGTAGAATGATGAAGAATCCAATCCAAAGTTGCAAAGAATTTCCAAGATGTCCTGGTGGAAGACAAAATAAGGGCTGGTGAGCTCCTAGGCTTGGCAGGGGCAGGAGGCTCAGGGGGCTGTGGGGTGAAGGGTGGGATTGGGGTGAAGGTGGGATTGGGGTGAAGGTGGAATTGGGGTGAGAGTGGGATCCTGCTGGGGGTAGCAGGGTGGGATTGGGGTGAGAGTGGGATCCTGCTGGGAGTGGGACCAGCAGGATGAGCTGTTCCCAGAGCCAGGCTGGCCCAGAGGGAGGGAGCCCTGTTTGCACAACACTTTATCTCAGTTAAGAAATCTGCCAAATCCAAGATCTCAGGGTCCATGGCAAAGATAATCCTCAGACCAAATAAGCGAGCACGGCTAATTGAGATCTGACAATGCAGCGTTATTCACTTCAAGTATAAATTATAAACATGGTGTATTTATTCTGACTTGTACCTTCAGCACAGTTCAAGATATCGAGATCCTGGGAGCAGCTTCTGTGTGACTGAGCTAACTGGAGTGCAGTCCTTGTTAATGATGCGGAAACCAACCTGAACAAAAATCAAGAACTGCTTAAGCTTTGAGCTGGCACTCCAGCCAAGCCAAATATTTTCAGCTATACGTAGCTACATCGCTGCTCTGATTTTTATTTCTTTTCCATGCTATGTCTTTCTATATCTACAGGTCACCCAGCTCTCAGGCCAGTTCCCATTTTATGAGTGGAGGTGAAAGAGCAGGTTAGGTGGGAAGGTATTTATCTCTTCTGTTCTCTGCCAGACACTTGGTTTCTTTTCCTGCTCCTGTTAATATTTGGTTAATTTTTGTCTGCTTCTCTTCAATCTAATTTTAAAATCAGAGAGATCATAAATCTGAGATTGGATGGTTTCAGCAAGGAAAAGTACAGAATTAATTTTTCTAAAGTTTATTTACTTTTGATGGTAGTCATTCAAGAAACTGTATTTTAAGTAACAGCCTGCTTTTATAAAATACAATTTTGGTTTTTTACTAGATGAAAGCAAGGAAAATAAAGTACACAAAGCACATTTTCTCAAATGTAAGCATCAGTAAATATTAACCAAAAACTAGATCCAGCAACAACTACTCACGGTCTCCTCCAGTACCATAAGTTCATGGGGACCTTATTTCCCAGGTCAATATATTTTGCTTCTTTTGGGACTGAGGGTCCCTATTATCTAAAATTGTTGTGAGTGGGAGAAGACATGGTGCTTCTGCAGCCTTGCAAGCATCATCTTCATTTGTGTAGAGAGGAGAACAACAAACCCCTCTTCCAAAGAGAGATTTTGGGTGTTTCTTCTTCCTGTTTTTGTCCAGTCTCTTTAACCTAACTGATCAAAAGAGAGAACTAGGGAAATGGGGAGTGGATTACTCCAGGCCTGGTGGGAAAGCCAAAGCTTCTGCATTAGTAGAAGAGAGCTGTAAAAGTAGAAAACTGTAAAAAGGGTTTAAAAGCTGGCTTCCCTCTGCTTGCTGAAGTTTGGCACAGAAAAGCCAGGAGTGGTAGAGAGAGATCTTTTAAAAACTATTTTTAATTTGATAAAGTTTAAAATAGTCCCTGTAAATTTTATAGTAAATTTTATTCAGATGAAAATCCCTAGCTCGTTACCAATCCTTTGGAATTAGTCACTGTCACAGCAAATTAGGGAAGGAAGGTGAGATGGAGATTTACCCCATGCAGCTCGTGGGAGCAGGACTGGCACGAGGAGCTCCATGGTTTGGAGACTAAGGAGCCAATTCCAGAAACTGAATTTTTACTATGTCAAAGTGATCCTGTGTGTATGTATTTAAGAGTCAGGGAAGCCAAAGCAAGCAAATTGAAGAGTTAATGCAAAGGCAGACTTAAAGCAAGCAGCAATGTACCATTACAGCTATCCAGGCTCCCTGCAGATTACTGCCACACAGAGAAATTACTCCTTGTGGTTTCCTGACATGTTCTTTGGTGCATGATCAGGCTCCAAATGACTCTGGCCACATGATGTCAAAAGCAAACCTTCTAAAACACACTGTGACCTGCAAAAGGCTCTTGGTCCCCAAGGAACCCCCGACCCTGGTGCGTGCCTGGTGCACACGGGGACATAGCAGCCCTTACATGATCTGCAGAGGCAGGGGCTCTCTCAGGTTTCACCACACACCATCCCTCTCCAGGCTCTCAT